>CM048744.1:443177817-443777817 GCA_026315105.1 Locusta migratoria
ACATCTAACGGAGAAACGAACTGTTGAGATCCTACAAATGCAAAGCGAACCAACAAAAGAACTAAATGCAAACGTTCGAATGCTATAAATAATCGAAATCACCAAAGAAAGTATTATTCATTGAAATCCAAAGAGAATACAATTTTAAAGAATTACGATAACATCACAATGTTCGAACATCTATAACGTTTCATATGTTAACTGCAGCGTACCGCCTGCCATCTGTTGAGTGCATTTGCTACTACTTTCGTTGCAGTTTACGTACGCTATTTATACGCGGCAGTTCGCGCTTTGTACACAAAATAGGGCTTGGTATCTAGATCCCAATCTACACAAAACGTCAATGTTTTTTCTTGCCGTGGTACTTAGAGCATATTTTATTTAAAGTCTTCAATTTATATACATACTTCCTTCATTTGTTACAACAAATGAAAATGAATGCGGCATAAACGCCAACATTCAGATTTCTTGTGTATGTAATTATATATCAGTTAAGCCGTTTAGGCAGTATCCAAGAATCTTTTTGTATATTCTAAAGTAAAAAAGATGACAATAACAAAGAAAAAAAATTGACTATAAATAACTTGTAATAAACATTTTGAAAAGTAGCCTATGTCCTAATCCAAGACATAAGAAATCTCTATATGAAATTTCATCTAAATCAGTGCTGTAGTTTTAGCGTGATGCGGTAACAAACATAGAGACTTTCGCATTTATAATATGTATAGGATGCTGTATTATGCTGTGGCGATGTGGTGAGTTATGGTGCATAGTAAAAAATCTTTATGTAACTAATGCGACACGAAATAATTTTCATTAATTTTACAGAAGCTTTTAAAATGTATTTTTATTTTTTTAAGTTTTTAACAATAATGAATTATTATAATGTTAAGATTTAAAGACTTTAGAGGTGAAAAGGAAAGTTTCGGAATGTCAGTGTCAATATAAGTTCGAAGAGGACACAGCATCGATGGGCGCGAAGAATTGCAACCAAAGTGCATTTTTCTTGGTATGAGTTATTACCAGGCCTAGAAGAGTATATGTTGTTGTTGTTGTCTTCAGTCCGGAGACTGGTTTGATTCAGCTCTCCACAATACCCTATCCTGAGCAAGCCGCTTCATCTCCACATAAGAACGGCAACCTGCATCTGTCTGAATCTGCTTACTGTATCCATTTCTTGTTCTTCCTCTGCGGTTTTTACCCCACACTCTTCCCTCCACGCTAAATTCACAATTCCTTGATGTCTAAGAATGTGTCCTACCATTCGATCCCTTCTTTTAGTCAAGGTATGCCAGAAATTCCTTTTCTCCCCACTTCTGCTCAGTACCTCCTCATTAGTTACGCGATCCACCCACCTAATCTTCTGCATTCTTCTGTAGCACCACATTTCAAAAGCCTCTATCCTCTTTCTGTCCACACTGTTCATCGTCCATGTTTCACTCCCATACAATGCAACACTCTACACAAATGCCTTAAGAAAGGACTTCCTTAGGCTTAAATGAAATTCGATGTTAACAATTTCTCTTTCTCAAGAACGCTTTTCTACCCATTGCCATTCTGCATTTTATATCCCCTGTATTGAGACCATCATTTGTTATTTTACTGCCCAAGTAACAAAACTCATCTACCTCCTTTATTGTTTCGTTACCTACTCTAATTCCTTCAGCCTCACTTGATATTCTTAGACTGCACTCCATTACCCTAGTTTTCCTCTTGTTAATGTTCATCTTATATGCACTTTTCAGCACAATGTCCATTCCTTTCAACTGCTCTTCCAGGTCCTTTGCTGTCTCTGACAGAATTACTATGTCGTCGGCAAAACGCAATGTTTTTAATTCTTCATCCTGTGCTTTAATTCCTTCTCCAAATTTTCCTTGCTTTCCTCTATAGCTTGCTCAATGTGCAAATTGAATAACATTGGAGAAAGGCTACAACGCTGTCTTACTCCCTTCCCAACCACTGCATCCCTTTCATGCCCTTCAACTCTGACAACCGCTGTCTGGTTTTTGTACAAGTTGTAAATAACCTTACGCTCCCTATATTTTACTCCTCCTTGCTTCAGAACTTGAAAGAGTTTATTCCAATCAACACTGTCAAAAGCCTTCTCCAAATCTACAAAAGCTAGATATATATGTTTGCCTTTTCTTAAACTATCTTCTAGGATAAGCCGTAAAGTGAGTATTGGCTCCAGTGTTCTTACATTTCTCCTGAACCCAAACTGATCTTCTCCGAGGTCGGCTTCTACCGGCTTTTTCATCCTTCTGCAAATAATTCGTGTTAATATATTGCAACCAGACTTATTAAACTGATGGTTCTGTAGTTTTCACTGCTGTCTGCGCCCTCTTTCTGTGGAATGGTGATTATTACATGTTTCTTGAAATCCGAAGGCATGTCGCCTGTGTCGTACATCTTACGCACCAGTTGAAACAGTTTTGTCATGGCTGGTTCTCCCAGAGACTTCAGTAGCTGAGAGGGAATGTCATCTACATCAGGGGCCTTGTTTCGACTTAGGTCTTTCAGTTCTCTGTCAAATTCATCTCTTAGTATAGTATCTCCTATTTCATCCTCATCTACTTCTTCACCCCTTCCTACAATATTGTCTCTAAGTTCATTTCCTACGTAGAACCTCTCTATATAATTTTTCCATCTTTCAGCTTTCCCTTCTTTGCTGAGAACTGACTTTCCATCCATTTCTCATTTCAATCTCATTTCTTAGTCGTCTGTACTCCATGTCGCCTGTTTCATTTACTGCATTTTTAGGTTTACTCCTTTCACCGATTAAATTTACTATGTCCTGTGATATCCAATGATTTTTTGTAGGTCTTGCCTATCTACCCAATTTGTCCTCTGTTGCCTTCACTATTTCATCTCTTAATGCTACCCTTTCCTCTTCTACCGTTTTATTTCCCCACGTTTATGTTGCCTAAAGCTCCCACTGAAATTCTTAATAACTTCAGGTTCCCTCAATTTACCAAAGTCCCATATTCTTATTTTCCTACCTTTCTGCAGTTTTTTCAGTTTCAGCCTACAGTTCATGACCAATAAGTTATAGTCAGAGTCTATATCTGCCCAAGGGTATGTCTTACAGTTTAAGACCTGGTTCCGAAATCTATGTCTTACCATTATAAAATCTATCTGATACTTTCCGGTGTCTCCTGGTCTCTTCCACGTATACGACCTTCTTTCGTGATTCGTAAACCAGGTGTTTGTTAATTGTTATAACTAAATTATGTTCCGTGCAAAATTCTACCAGGCGGCTTCCTCTTTCATTCCTTTTGCCCAGACCATATTCACCTACTGTCTTCCCTTCCCTTCCATGTCCTACTACCGAATTCCAGTGTCCCGTAACAATTAAGTTTTCCTCTCCCTTAATTGTCTGAATAATTTCCTTTAGCTTCTTATATATTTCTTCGATCTCCTCATCATCGGCAGAGCTAGTTGGCATATAAACCTGTACTACTGTTGTCGGTGTTGGCCTTGTATCTATCTTGACAACGATAATGCGATCACTGTGCTGCTCATAGTAGTTTACCCGCATTTTTATTTTCTTATTCATTATCAGTCCTACTCTTGTGATACCCCCAGTTGATTTTGTATTTATAATCCTGTACTCACCTGACCCTAAATCCTGTTCCTCTTTCCACCGAACTTAACTAATCCCCACTATATCTAACTTCAACCTATCCATTTCTCTTTTTAAATTTTCTAGCTTCCTTACCCGATTAAGGGATCTAACATTCTACACTTTGATCCGTAGAATGCCAGTGTTGTATTTCCTAATGATCACATCCTCCCCGCCCGGAGATCCGAATGGGGGACTATTTTACCTCCGGAATATTTTACCCGAGAGGATGCCATCATCAATGTTCATACAGTAGACCTGCATGTCCTCGGGAAAAGTAATGGCTGTAGTTTCCCTTTGCTTTCAGCCGTTCGCAGTAACTGTGTGGCAAAGCCGCATTACCTTGTAACTACTGAAAAGGCTGCTGCCCCTCTTCAGGAACCACACGTTTGACTGATCTCTCCACAGATACCCCTCCGCTGTGGTTGCACCTACGGTACGGCTACCTGTACCGTTGACGCACGCAAACCACCCCACTTGTGGTTTCATGGGAGTGGGAAGAGTATATGAGCACTAATAACTTGAGATGTGTGATAATCATTGTGGAGGACACAGATAAGCCACGTACTAGATAGGGCCTATGCAGTTTACAAGAGTACATTACAATGTTTTCTTTTTGCGTTATCACAAATAGGATGGGTGGTGGCACGCCGGCCGCGGTGGCCGAGGGGACTGAGGCGCTTCAGTCACGGTCTGCACGGCCACTACGGTCGGGGGTTCGAATCCCCCCTCGGGCATGGATATTTGTGCCGTCCTTAGTCTTAGCTAGTTCATAGGTAGTTTGTAAGCTTAGGGACTGATGACCCCGTAGTTAAGTCCCATAAGTTCTACAAACATTTGAATTTGGTGGTGGCACTAAATCCCTGATAACCAGTCTTTGCCCCTAGGATTACATTTCGAACCTCTCCGCAGTTTTTCAGGGAGACAGTGCATTGGATGGAGCAGCCTATGTTCCGCGCATCGAGTTTCACCCTCTCCTTTGTCCCATCATCTCTAACACGAAACCGACGCTACACACACATCCACTTGAGAGTCACCTACACTTACCACGGGCATACAGTTCTCATACTTCGCGGAGGAAAGGCGCCTTCGATCATCTCTGATCTGGTTGCTAAACCTTTCTATCGGAGTTCTCCAGCCATTCATGCCATACGACTTTACTTCTATATTGTCCTTCTCAGTTTGAACAGCACGCTTTTCAAGCGGTAATTATGTTTTGGCAGATGTGCTTATTTACGGTATCTTAACACAATTTTCTGTTTTCTAGGGTTTTGCAAGAATTCCAAAATATTCACGTGCTTCCCTTCTGAGAAGAAACCCATGAAAAATTTGACGGTCCACTGCATGCTACCGCCGTCACCAGCAAACTCGGGTAACAGTTACCAATGTTAAAGCTTACAAATATTGTCGTCTTTATAAAGGCTTTAATTTTGTGGCTACTGTCTGTAAAATGCAACAATGTGTTCAGAGTTTATAATGAAATAGGGTAAGGTGGTACAATTCCGATCATTTCGGACAAATGTTGTTGGTACTGGCAGATATGTTGATAAAAAAGATAATTTTGACTATGGCACTTGTTCTTGGATGTTTAACGAATATGTAACACAAATACTAGACCATTACAAATGTTGGTATAAACACAAAAAAATGTTACAGAAGTGTGAAAAATCGATCGAAAATGTGCCACACTAGGTACAATTATGATCAGTTCCTCGTAAAATTTTGATCACTAGCATCTTCCACATAAAAAGCACTTTTTTCCCTTGGGCACCAACGCATACTTCTTAGGTGACAAACATTGCATAATATAGAATTTGCAATCGCGTGGAACTAGATAGTTTATAAAAGCGCGTTCGACGACGTTGCTCCACGTACCTCTTAACAGGAAAACATTTATATCTCCGTAGCGCAAAGTGGTGTATTCTTGGAAGAGACAGGAGGAGCTGTAGAAACCTACTACACTACAACGCCCCACAAAGGGATGTGCTACCAGACTGACAAATTATGTTGATCGGAATTGTACCTATATCGAATTTGTACCACCTTACCCTATTTCAAGTTTCTCAAGTTAATTGTGAAAGCTTAATGATGTGGTGAGTTCATTGAAACACTGAACAGTATGAGATGTAATTTATCTGACATCAACTGATTTTACCATTATTCTGAGTGTTTTCGGTAACAAAGAGTCAACGATGGTCAAAGTACTTATTACTGTGTGTTGTATTCTTTCGTAATAAATACAAAAGCATTCACTCGTTCAACAATTCTTCTATGACTTTTGAATTTCTTAGCGACCACCCGGAAAAGTGTTTTACCCTTAAAGCAAGCATGGCCACGATTTTCCGCCCAGCGTGTGCGTCCGCGCCCCGCAGGCGGAGTACACTGTAGTTCAGCGCTCCGGTCGCAACCGTGTGTCGCTAGTGTCGGCATCGGAGCGAGAGAGAGAGAGAGAGAGAGAGAGAGCTGTGGAAAGAGTGAGATCGCGTAGCACTGCTCTGCGCTGGACTGTCCCGCGGTCAGATCCAACGTAAACGAAGTAATAGCAGTGGCGGCACGTCAAAATTTGACCAGTGTGCTACAATATTACAAAAATTAACAGGAAACAAAATATACTAAAATAAAAAGTCAACCTTTGTATGAATGCCTTTAATTAAATATCAATTAATACTGTATTGACAGTACGACCTTCAGGGGAATCTATAACAGCGCTGCCAACTGTATGTATTTACTGCAGGTAGTAAATATAACGCTTAACAAATATTAATTTTATTTACAGAAATTAAAAATTTAGACTCAGAGGTATTTGAATACGAGCCTCACACAAGTAGGTTTGAGAGACAACGCGCAAGACGCCTGAGCCAGCGCGCTATTTGAATCTGTATGCCGTAATATTCGTCATATACTATTCTTCCGCAGCCGTTACACGAAACGCGAAGGGAAATAATTGATCTGGTGCTGCAGTCGGTCTCAGCAAACATGAGTCTTCAGGCCTGACGTCACGTCTGCGCATGCGCACTAGCGAACAGACGACTGCGCCGCCTCTCTGCGCACGTACCAGCGCGGCTGAATCCCACTTCAACACACGGAGCTGGTTTCCAGCTATCGCGGCGAGAGCGCTCCAAAACGCGTTTTCATCCTTATTACTAGCATTTTAATACGCATTGGAAAGGAATTGGCATAATTTTATTGTGATATCTGGCTCGTATTGCAAGAGAAAGGATGTAATTTTATAGCGATTTCTCGCTTGCATTCGAAGAAAAATGGCATAATTGTAGTAATATATTTACAGTGTGCTGCAGCACATTATCACCAGCCGCCACTGAGTAATAAAGGAAGCGCAGCTCTGTAATGTGGTCGAAGAAAGGTGAAACAATCAAACCAGTCACGGTTTAGGTCACAATTAGTGTTTGAATTGCAGAATCACTACGCGAAGCTTTACAAAATATCTAAAACACTAATCGAAGGAAAACTTAGTAATTTTGTGACCCAAATTTGATTCTATTGGCATTGTAGAGGCACTTTCGTCATATATACAGAACGCTTCTTCTGAAAGATATATGTTTCTTAAATGAACAATCAATTTAAATATAGATTCAGAAACCCTGAGACGGTTTTTCGTCTCGAATATGTCCAATACATGAAAGTGAACCAACGAATTAAAATTTAAAAAATAATTTTATGTAAGGGCTATATTCTCATTCTTATAAATAAATATTTTTTTTAAAAAACACAAATAAAAAACCGACAAGAAAGATTGATTTTAGGTGCATTTTCCCCCAGTACCTCTGAAAAGATACTAGCGCGAGCCGTTTTGACGGGCACACTTCCCCCACCACTGCAAAGGCGTCCGCGCTCGCATGGCGGTGTTTGGCCATGCCTGCCCTAAAGTTAAACGTGCATTTCGAATAGAACTATTAACATCTCTGTAGCCGCATTTAACTTCCTTTAGAATTATGAAACTTCGTTCATCACGAGCAACGTTAAGCACTGGGGACAAAAAGTTAGTCTTTGCAGGAAGACCGTGCTGCACCACCACAAATCTTGAAGACGAACTCACTTAAGGGAGTAGAGGATCTAACAAGTATCTTGAGGTGCGCCATAGCCAGCAGATGCATCTCCATGATGATCAGATCCGGCAGTGCCGCTAAACCGCGAAAATGGTAAGTACTAAGTGTCGCCCATTTTCTATGGATTTAAAGTCGGGTGATTGAGAAGCCCAATCCATACGCGATAATGTGCCTCAGTACTCATCAAAAAAGAAACGCAAGTGTCCAACCATGTGAACACAGCTGTTTGGTATCTTGGATGGTCTGGTTGAGCACAAAACCCACTCAGCATGTAAATGTAGAAGAAATGGTAAGACATGGTCACCGAGAATGTTCAAGTAAACGTCCTGGATCATGTGAATCCTGAGCTTCTCCCGGCGATTGAATGTTCGAATAACTTATGGGTTATAGCCGGATGACAACGTCGACGAGCGTCGATATATTGTTAGGAGTACTGCCTGCCATTTTCATGACACAACTGCAGAGAGGCAGCAGTGTGCACACTCACACAGCCAAAGTTGACAAAGTCAGAAATAGCAGTGGTGAATATTAGAATCAACGGGTGAGGAGGCATTATTTCTGTATTATTATTATACAAAAAGTAAAAAAGACAGACAGCTGTTAGCAGTTCTTCATGCAGAATCTGATAATGAAAATGGAATAGCCTTAGCTGAATGGGCTGAAAATAATAACCTTTCCTTGGTTTTTGACGCAAAAGACTCAAATCAAAAATGTTTGTTAAGCTTATGGGACTTAACTACGGGGTCATCAGTCCCTAAACTTACAAACTACTTATGAACTACTTACGAACTAGGACGCCACAAATATCCATGCCCGAGGGGGGATTCGAACCCCCGACCGTAGTGGCCGTGCCGACCGTGACTGGAGCGCCTCAGTCACCGCGGCCGGCGCAAAAGACTCCAGCACATTTTTCTCAGCCCGCTGGAAGCGTGGATATTCACCTGATCTGTGTTTTTGTTCCTGTGATCAGACATTAAGATCTCTATCAGTTACGAGAAAGGTACTTGGCACATTCCCACGGTCGCAGCACAGGCCAGTGCTGATATCAGTCGGGATTAAGATTCCCCTAATAAGATCTTTTCCGAGACCCAGGTGGAATTTTAATAAAGCAGACTGGGAGGCATTTACTTCCAAACTAGAAGACAACATTAGATTCATTCCTCCTACAATAGAAAATTATGACAGATTCGCTGGACTCCTTAAAGCTATAGCTAAAGCCTGTATACCTCGAGGCTACAGAAAGACATATATTCCGGGATGGAGCCAAGAGTGTGAAGACCTGTATAACGAATTTATCAGCACTGAAGATTCAAACACTGCCGACATCCTACTGAACTCCCTTGATAATGCCAGAAGAGAGAAATGGGTGAAAAAAGTTCAGAGTTTAGATTTCACTCACAGCAGCAGAAAGGCTTGGTCACTTCTGAGGAAATTGTCTACCAGTGTATCCGAGAAAAAACTGCCTCCCACACACCCTGATCCTTCCGACATAGCCAAACGAATCGTAGCACTATCCAAGTCAAAACGGCAACAGTCTGACAGATTTATATCCTATAAACTAAATGAAATTAAGAATGGCAGCAGGCTCCCCTGGAAGTATCAAAACCTTTTTGCTTAGACGAACTGCATGTGGCTATCTCTGATGTGAAGACTGGGAAAGCTGCCGGTATAGATGATATTTTCCCAGAATTTATTAAACATGCTGGACTCAAGACCCGATTGTGGCTTCTAAATTTATTCAATAACATTCTTAAAGACAGCTCTCTACCAAAAGCTTTTAAGAGATCTAAAGTAATAGCTGTTTTGAAGCCTGGTAAACCAGCCGAACGTGCAGATAGCTACCACCCAATTGCACTTCTCAGTGTATGTTACAAGCTGCTCGAGAGACTCATCTACAATCGTATTGTTCCCATTCTCACTGCTAGTATCCCTGTTGAACAAGCTGGTTTCAAACAAGGCCGTAATTACTGTGACCAGGTCCTAGCACTGACATCTTTCATTGAGACTGGTTTCGAAAAGAAGTGTACCACTTCCGTTGCTTTTCTGGATCTCTCGGCAGCTTATGATACCGTGTGGAAGAAGGGCCTCCTAGTGAAGCTTTACAATCTCATTCCTTGTCCTATTTTATTGCGACTTGTGAACTCAATGCTAAGTGGCCGTCTGATCAAGATCTATCTCGGCAACACAGAAAGTGGGTTTAGACAGCTTCACGACGGCCCCCCCAAGGGTTTGGTTCTTGCTTCCATTCTTTTTAATGTTTACACCGCTGATATTCCAGCTACGCAATCTAGAAAATTCATTTATGCCGATGATATTGCCATAGCGTCACAACACAGAGACATCCATGTGACGGAAACTACTTTAACATCTGACCTAACTCTCCTCAGAAATTACTTCGCAATGTGGAAACTAAAGCCAAACCCAAATCAAAAAACGGAAGTAGCTTGTTTCCATCTCAATAATAGGATGGCCGACTATAAACTTAAGATCTCGTTTGATGGTGTTCAACTTGAACATAATGAACATCCAAAATACCTGGGAGTCATCTTGGATAGATCTCTTACTTTTAAGTACCACCTTCATAAAACAGCAGACAAAGTTAAAACTAGGAATAACATATTGCAGCACTTAGCAGGATCATCTTGGGGAGCCAGTGCTAAGGTTTTGCGTACAACAGCTTTGTCCCTAGTTTACTCTGCAGCTGAATACTGTTCTCCTGTCTGGCTCAACAGTGCTCATGTGAGAGACATTGATGTACAATTAAATAGAGCAATGAGATTGATCAGTGGTACTCTGATGGCTACACCACTTCAATGGCTCCCAATATTATGCAACATCGTTCCCCCAGACCTAAGACGGAAGGAAGCCTGAATGAGAGAGTATTATAAGATCTTGTCCACTCCTGAGCTTCCTATCCTGCAAGACCTTCCACCACCGGTAAGCCGGCTGAAATCACGTAAACCACCTCTTAAAACAGCTGTGCAACTACATGAGAGTGGCTTCTCGCCTAAATCAAACTGGGCAAGAATTTGGGATTCATTTAATGGAAAAAACAGCATCTGGATAGACGATCCCTCTAAGCAGCTCCAAGCTTTGATCAACCGTTTCCGAACTGGTGTTGGTCGCTGTAACTATTGGAAATTCAAATGGGGACAGACAGACGACCAGTCATGTGACTGTGGAACAGACATACAAACGATGACCCACATAATTACTAATTGCCCATTACGATCATTCTCAGGAGGGATGACCGAACTCCATATAGTCAGTCAGGAAGCTGTCCAGTGGTTAAAGGAGTTGGACTTGGCTCTGTGACAGAGATATGTTTTATCTTATTAATTAGACACTAGTATATCTTACTAAAGTATTATATGTAGCTGACATTATATCATACGATATATATATATATATATATATATATATATATATATATATATATATATATATATATATATATATATATATATATATATATGCAGAATTTAAGCGGAAACCTCCATCTCTATTTATGTTATCTAGTAGTGTAATTTTAATTCCAACTGATTCCCTAATAACACAACCCCAGTAGCTGTAAGTGGATGCCAAAATCTTTGTGTTGTTATATTCCATAGCGTGACCTGTAAAAAGGCATTGTTATGGACTAGCAGATTTGCTAGGCTGCAGTAAACACGTGTGACGTTTTTGTTAACTACACCGATCCTCCACAGTACAATACATGACATGGCACAAGTGCATGGGGCTATGACAGACATCCGCCTTACGCAAATGAAGATTATCTTTTACAGACCCAAAGCGCCCTAATATTAGATGGTTCTCCAAAAAACATTTTATGTAATATTTACGCAAAATACGACCAATGCTATTGAAAACGCTATCATCACTCACCCATCGCTCAGTTTGTCGATGACATAACGATCGATTGATTTGTCCTTCACTACACCATTCTAAAGAAAGGTGACTTACAAACTGAATAACTCAGCAAACAAACTTTGGGGGTTTGACGTAACCTGGGCACTATTCACCAAGGTACGAAGTACTGCTTCAACCGAGCCGGTTGGCTGCCATACCTAATAAGTATGTAAATTATGACTGAGGTACTAATGTCTCGAAAACCACCCACTTAGCGTGAAATTTGATCCATGATTCAGTACAAAGCGATCTAACTACTTTCAATGAAATTTGAAGCGGTGAGCAAACTTTCGTAGCGCAGCAGGACAACAAGGAGTACGTTCCGTGCTTAAGCTACTGCTCAATATAAGTTCAGAATACATTTAAAAAGTGGCTCATTCGGAGGAATAATGTCCAAATGTTCATAGCTGCAGCATGGGTCTCAAACTTCAGTGCAACTTGCACTCATCTAACTTGGCTGAAAATTGTACATAAAATAGTACAATAATACAAAGGCTGCAAGTAGTTCAATTAGTTCTGCTAAAAATGTTAAATAAGTTGCACTTGTAGGTGCAACTTTTATTACAGTGGCTAAATCAGCGCTTCTTACAATGATCATCAGATGTCTCACAATTGAAAACTTATGTCGTGGGAAAAATAAATCTTGAGAGATATTCAGTTACTATTCAGAAACTGAACATGATACCTCATGAATAGGACATACAAATGTCTTCTAACGCAGCGTCTGGTTGTATAGTACGGAACCACATACCTTAATATATGTAAAATGGAGGTGCTTGTGCCTATACTTCACTCTGCAGCCGAAACTACCTACACCTCGCAAACGAATAATGTTTGTGTGTGGTAGTAGGTATCAGTCTCCCATTGTGCACTATGGAGGTAGACGGTTGATAACGATAAGGGGGTGGAGCATATGGGATTTGGAAGTTACCGACTTATATAAAATTCTACGTGTGAGTGTCAATATTTTGCTCTTTAGCAAAAACTACACAATGGAGACGAACGATCTCTATGTTGTTGTAGTACATAGTCTCACGTTGTACATCATACCACTTCTATGTTGATAACTATAAGAAGGTGGAAGATCTGGTGGTTGAAAGTCGTCAGCTTATATAAAATTCGGACTGAAGACCAGCGATGACTTTTGTCACTACAATAGCAAAAATCTTATACACATCGAAACGTAATGCACATTCTTCAGTTGTTTTTTCTGCAAGAAGCGTAGAAATAAAGAAAAATAAGTGCATACTGCAGTTTGAAAAGTAAAACTACAAAGAAAGATGCCAAAGTGTAAGAAAAAATTTCGCGTTCTCGATTCGTTTCTAAAATACAGAATACGGCACTGAAAAGTGAATCTACAGACGATAGAAACTTGAAATTTGTAGATGTTGTTTATCTTACACAGTAGGCATCAGCGATTTTTTGATATTCCCATCCCTAAGGGGGAAAATAGGGGATGATCGGTTTTTTTAAAATACGTTGCTATTAAGGCAATTTTGAAGCAAGAAATACAAAACTTCGGATTTAGATTTTTGATTGGAATTACGATATTTTTAGAAATTCAACCATTAAGAGGGTGAAGGAAGGAAGCTTGGAGTTTAACGTCCCATCGACAGCGTGGTCATTAGAGACGGAGCTTACGCTCGGATGTTTGGGTAAGGATGTGGAAGAAAATCGGCCGTGCCCTTTCAAAGGAACCATCCCGGCATTTGCCTGGAGTCATTTAGGAAAATCACGGAAACCTAAATCTGGATGCGCCGAGGTGGATTTGAACCACCATCCCTCCGAATGCGAGTCCAGTGTGCTACCACAGCGCCGCCTCGCTCGGTCCATTAAGCGGGTGAAATAAGGGAAAATATTGAAGGGTGCTACTAAGACTATTTTCATGCTAGAAATGCAAAAATTTAGATTTGGAACCAAGGTTAAAATTTTAAAACAAATGTGTTTCTGCATGTTTTGAATTCTGTCATCAACGGTGCAATAGAGAAAGGCAAGTTGTATCAAAATACTTGTTTAGGAAAGCATTTTTAAAGCTAAATCTATGAACATTTATATTTAGAAGTAGGAAAAACCAAATCCAGATCATCCAGTCTATGCGTGCGAAGCAGCGGGAATTAAGGTACTCTAATATATAAAAATTAATGTATGTTTGTTTGTATTTTTGTTCGTATTTTATGTACGGCCATAACGTATATCCGATTGCGATAAAATTTTGTCAACTCATTGCTTACATGCGTGCGAAGGTTATAGGCATACTGAAATTAACTTTGTATGGTGCATGGTGGAGGGTGCTAGTAGTTTCTTACGCCTTCACGCTGAAATGGGTGGAGGGATATGAATGAATTTGGAATGTAGGTAGCGTATACTCTGGTTAATGTATGGGCTACCTGCATGGTGCGTGGTGGAGGGTACCTTATAATAAGTTAATATGTTTGCTACTCCTTCAAGCTGTAAGGGATGAACGGATTAGAATGAAATTTGGAATGGAGGTAGCCTATACCTTTAATTAACGCATGGGCTACTTTTAGGAAGCTACAGTTCTGTGTATGGCGGAGGCTACCTTACAGTGGGTTAACACGTTTGTTACTCTTCACGCTGAAACGGCAGGACGGAATTTCATTAAATGTGTAATGAAGACAGCTTATACCTCGAATTAATACATGGGCTACCTTTCGTAAGCTTCCGTAGGTGTATGGCGAAGGGTACGTAACAACAAACATCCAAATTGACTGGTCACCATGAAAGGAGATTTTTATAATTTGCAAGCCAATGAATTTATCATGGCAGACGGTTCTTGCAGCTTTGACACCGTTTGACATGGCCCTTATATGGCGCTTATATGTATGTAGCGCCGTTCCCTTCATTTCCTCACAAGCTTCTTTTGGTCATGAAGAACCTTCCCGAACCATTTTGAAGATTGAACCTTGGCCTCAACATCTTAACCGTAGGCCCATATTCATTACCGGTAATGATTTTCTTAAGAACATTTCGTACCCATTTGAGCGATCCAGACGGTCTTCACAGATCGTGAGAGGATGGTAGTTGTGGTCTTGCCTCGTGGGCCGATGGGACTAAACGGGTGGCAAAACGATGCATTCCAAGATGCTGTGTCATGAGTTCTTGACGTAGTCAAACTGAAATATTATAGAGTAAGGGAGGGGATAGGTCTAGTAATGTCGGATAGCTAGTTTCATGAGAATCCTCCTGGTGTGAAAGTCATGTACTACGTCTTCTACAAGCAGGCAAACACATGTAAGGGCCGTCATTACGGTAGAGTGCTCTGTTGTGTGCGAGAAGCCTGATTTACAGTTCTCTGAAAATAGCAAACTTTTGAAGCGTAAGTAAAATTATTTTTTAGTTGCTAGTCATTAATATATGTGTCCTGTGTAACATGCACTGAAAGACAATGAATGTGGCTTCTTAATTCCCTAAATGTAAAAATGCTGCAAACAATTTGTGTCAGTTAGACGGTATGTTATTTTGTTTGTGTGTAGTCGGTTAATCTCGGATACTAGCTTACGGCAATGTCGAACAGTATCCGAGCAGCAGTTTGCCAACTGGTGTCTACAACGCTGACAAACAAACTGAAGATGCATCGTCTGCATATTGTTCACGAAAATACTCTGACGATGTACAAAGCGAACAGTGGATGCAATGTACTCTTGTGATGACTGGTACCATGCCAATTGTCCAGGTGTGTAGTATGGTCATCAGTTGGTGTGTGATTACTGTTAGAAAGTAATGTAAACTTTATGCAACAACCTATTCATTATATAAATACACTCTTGGCCATTAAAATTCCTACACCACGAAGATGACGTGCTATAGACACGAAATTTCACCGACAGAAAGAAGATGCTGTGATATGCAAATGATTAGCTTTTCAAAGCATTCACACAATGTTGGCGCCGGTCGCGACACCTACAACGTGCCGACATGAAGAAAGTTTCCAACCGATTTCTCATACACAAACAGCTGTTGACCGGCTTTGCCTGGTGAAACGTTGTTGTGATGCTTAGTGTAAGAAGGAGAAATGCGTACCATCACGTTTCTGACTTTGATAAAGGTAGAATTGTAGCCTATCGCGATTGCGGTTTATCGTATCGCGACATTGCTGCTCGCGTTGGTCGCGATCCAGTGACTGTTCGCAAAATATGGAATCGGTGGGTTCAGGAGGGCAATACGGAACGCCGTGCTGGATCCCAAAGTCCTCGTACCACTAGCAGTCGAGATAACAGGCATCTTATCCGCATGGCTGTAACGGATTGTGCAGCCACGTCTCGATCCCTGAGTCAACAGATGGGGGCGTTTGCAATACAACAACCATCTGCACGAACAGTTCGACGACGTTTGCAGCACCATGGACTATCAGCTCGGAGACCATGTCTACGGTTACCCTTGACGCTGCATCACAGACAGGCGCGCCTGTGATGGTGTACGCAACGACGCACCTGAGTGCACGAATGGCAAAACGTCATTTTTTCTGATGAATCCAGGTTCTGTTTATAGCATCATGATGATCGCATCCATGTTTGGCGGCATAGCGGTGAACGCACATTGGAAGCATGTATTCGTCATCACCATACTGGTGTATCTCGCGGCGTGATGGTACGGGGTGCCACTGGTTACACGTCTCGGGCACCTCTTGTTCGCATCCACGGCACTTTGAACAGTGGCCGTTACATTTCAGATGTGTTACGACCCGTGGCTCTACACTGCAAAACCCTACATTTCAGCAGGATAATAAACGACCACATGTTGCAGGTCCCGTAGGGCCTTTCTGGATACGGAAAATGTTCAACTGCTGCCCTGGCCAGCACATTCTCCAGATCTCTCACCAACTGAAAACGTCTGGTCAATGTTGGCCGAACAACTGGCTTGTCACACTACGCCAGTCACTACTCTTGATGAACTGCGGAATCGTGTTGAAGCTGCACGGGCATTTGTACCTGTACACGCCATCCAAGCTCTGTGTCAAGGCCGTTATTACGGCCAGAGGTGGTTATTCTGGGTACTGATTTCTCAGGATATATACACCCAAATTGCGTAAAAATGTAATCACATGTCAGTTCTAGTATATTTGTCCAATGAATACCCGTTTATCATCTGCGTTTCTTCTTGGTGTATCAATTTTATTGGCCAGTAGTGTACAATTTAAGTGTACATTTGCACTTCGTACATCAAGGTGATGTTTTTATCCGACATTACCCTCCCTTTCTTTTATTGCTGATGATCGTTCTGTTTCGCCTTGGCGACCTGTAAAGCTAGTATTTATTATGTGAGTGGTCTAACACCATTTACAAAATATGTAGGACGTCCAACGGTGATTTTAACTACGAGTAATACCAGTTATAACTATTTGTAAATTTCAAAAATAAAAACGGTAATCGACAATCAGCGCCATCTGTCTATTCTTCTGCAATATATCAGAGAGTCAGTCTTCGATGGCAAGCACAGTTTCATTGATGTCCCTGACATGAGCGTTGTCGGTAGACGTCGGAAGAGGTCCTGAACGAGGGTCACCTGAAACTTCTGTCCGGCCATTTTTAACCCGCATTAAGCATTCGTAACACAGAGTAAGGCTTACGCTCTCATCACCGTAGACCTCCTGCTTCTTTTGTTTTGTCTCTGTAAGGATTATCTTGAGGTTATGCAGATCCGTTGCTCCTTTGACGCTGCCATCTAGAAATTCGCAATTTCTGCGACACAACATTTTACGAAATACAGCATCGAACAATAAGTAACAGACCTACAATAATGAGACATACCTGTTGATCACAGTATATGAATGTTTTATCTTTTGACGATGGCGATCATGGCTAAAATTGTAATTGCTTGTTTTACTACCTTGAAGGAAACATACTAATCTGATGATGATAAAGAGACCAGACGTCCCGATTTGGACGGCTCAGTAGCTGGTCTTGGAGTGCAGTCCTCTTGTCTCCATTGAGCTCTGCCAGGACGCCTAAATGTTCCGCTGTTTAGAAATCAAATCAGTGTCCCCCTCATGGGACGTTTCATTGCACAGCGGGTGGACAAAGTAATATGAACACTTAACATAGACACAATATTTATTTATTAGTAAGGAGAACAGCTGAAACTATTCTCGGTACAGATTCGTAGAGAGGCTTTACAGTTTCCACGAGAATGTTATCCACTCCTGTACCAAAATATCCGCCAATTACTTCAACGATGTCGTAGCTTAAATTTAGTCTCCACTCCATACTCTAAAACTCCCCAAATCAGTTCATTTATGTTGAGACATGGCGATTTTGCTATCCAGGGATATGACTGATAATTTTCTGATGCTGTACAAAGCACGACTTTTCGTTGTGTCTGTTTGAGAGCATTCTCATTTTGAAATGTGACAGCGTTTTTGGCAACATGTTAGTCATAGCAAGCAGGTTTCTGTCGAGGATAGTTAAATATTCATTCACAATCATCCCATCAGTAAGAATAATGATGGAAACAGATGAATACCTCGATATATATGCCTAAATCAAGTCGGAACCTTTCCCATGCTTGACTGTCCGAAACAGACATGCAATATCGTAAACTTCTTTCGTAGTTTTCGGCACATAAACCCGGTTGTTTGTAGGAAATGATGCAAACGACAATACATCGAACCGTGATTTCATTATGGCATCACTTCCTTTGCGACTGTGCGTTGCCTTCCGTTATTAAAGGTTTAGCAACTGCAGCCCTTCCTCACGCACCGACATATGTCGCACGCCAGCACGTTACACTCTACAATTAGAAGCTCTCTAGCGGCAACGGAGCCAGACAGCGTAGCGGTATGCATGTCAGGCAATGCCGCAACCAATATTGAGAATACAATACAGGAACGTAAATAATTTTTTCTTCAGTTCGCTCAAGTAAAAGATGTTCATTTGGATTATTATATAAAATATGCAGGTGTACTGTCAAGTTGTTTCAGTGTTTATACCTGGAACAGAAGCTGCATTATGAGCGACTGAAAGAAAAAAAACACGCCACTATAGCTCGGAAGGGGGAGATGGGTAGACCCCGCGAATGTCAACCCCACCCTCCCTAATCTACATCCCTAAAAGTTCAGAGAAAATGTGTAAAGTTTTTACTACCACTTCCCAAAATATTTGCTACTCTTCCTCAAACCAACTGTATATATGCCGTAGCGATGGCAAAAGTACTCTACCTCTGTTTACCTTGTTTTGCAGATTTGGACCCACACGGTTTTTTTTTTCCACCTTCAAACCTAGAAAATGAATTAAAGAGAAAGCATTATCTTCTATTGAAAAGTTTATCTGGTCTGAAAGCAAATTTGTTCTTAAACTGAAAATAGGTTTCTTCTCTGGCTGAATATGTTTTACATGAAAATAGTACAATAGTACAACAGCACAATATTCTTCCTTCGGGACATCCAAAACCGTCCTTCTTCCTCTTTAATAATTGGATCCGCAACAGTTGTTAATTTTAAACTTCTTTATTTGTATGCACTACCCGATTTTCGAGACCTATATCTCATCATTAGGTGCATCTGCAAATTACAATCAAATAAAATAGTGGCATCTGCCGTATAATAAAATGGCTACCCTACATCTTTACTAAAATTATTCAGTACAAAGGACGTATACATACTCAGCGAGTCCGTAAAACTGTTACATGTAGGAACAGATTAAAATAGTGAGTGTCTAGTACATGCAACAAGCAGGGAGGCAATGTAGGCAACTTGGGCGCTACATAGTCACTCACAAGGCAGGGTTTGCATGTAAAACGATAAGTCCAATAATTAAGAAGCTGAACATCGAAAAGATAGAAAATCACCACTGTTAATAACAGAAAAAATGTCTGCATATTCCGCGCGCCTAACCATGTATAAATTCAACTTACTTGTTATGTAATTATGGGACTTACTGTTTTACATGCAGACCCTGCCTTGTGAGTGGCTATGTCACGCCCATGTTGCCTACAGTGCCTGCCGGCTTGTTGCATGTACCAGAGACACTATTTTAATCTGTTCCTACATGTCACAGTTTTACGGACTCACTAATTACGTATACTCCCTTTGTACTGAATAATTTTAGTAAAAATGTAGGTTAGCCATTTTATTACGTAGCAGACGTCACTATTTTATTTTCATTTGACTGTAATTTGCAGATGCACCTCATGATGAGATATATGTTTCGAAATTCGAGTAGTGCATACAAATAAAAAAAATTAAATTAACAACTGTTGCGGATCCAATAATTAACGATGCAAATAACTTGTTGTTGTTGTGGTCTTCAGTCCGCAGACTGGTTTGATGCAGCTCTCCACGCTATCCTGTCCTGTGCAAGTTCAAATGTTCAAATGTTTGTAAATCTATCGGACCAAACTGCATGGTCATCAGTCCGTCCGTAGCTTACAAACTACTTAAACCTAGGTAAACTAACCTAAGGACAACACACACACCCATGCCCCAGGGAGGACTCGAACCTCCACGGCGAGCAACCGCGCGCTCGGCAGCGAGACGCTTTAGACCGCTCGGCTACTCCACCGCGGCCTCCTGTGCAAGTCTCTTCATCTTAGAATACGTACCTCCGGAATATCCAAGAAGACGCCATTATCATATATTCATACAGTATAGCTACATGTTCTCGGGAAAAGTAACGATTGTAGTTTCCCTTGCTTTCAGCCGAACGCAGTAACTGCATGGAAAAGCCACATTAGCTGATGTTACAAGGCCAGCTCAGTCAATCATCCAGACTGATGCTCCTGTAACTACTGAAAAGGCTGCTGCCCCTCTTCAGGAACCACACGTTTGTCTGGCCTCTCCACAGATACCCCTCCACGGTGGTTGCACCTATGGTTCCAGTATCTTTATCGTTGCGGCACACAAGCCACCCTACCTCGTCAATGTCTGTGGTTCATGGGGGTGGGCAAATAACTTATCTTTGTCAGAAACGAGTACTACCTACAGCTCAAAACCAGTTTCTGGTAAACTTATAAAAAGAGGCTTCTCATTAGAATGAACTTATAATGAAGATTACGCTAAGACCAAAATTTTTTATTTTGTTTATATTTTATTGTAATTGCTACGTTTTCCCAAACGCACGAATCCACCAAAGTAAGACATCTACTGAAATTTCTCCAACATATCTGAGTGACCTTTCGATTTCTTCAATTTGGAAGTTGATTGGTGTGTACAAATAAACCAATAATAGCACAGGAAGCATATGTTTCAGTGATAAGTTTAATACGGTACAGGAGCTTGTACAGTTATCATGAATGGTATGTGACAGTCTCTGAAGTATTGGTGTTAGATACAGGTACATGTGTGCAGCCGCTTGTGGCTGCTATAGCGTCACGCGGCTGTGGCAGTTGTGCGACACGGCAGCAGGGTAATGCCACAAGCAGGTGGCTTAACACCACCACACAGCGCCGCGGCGCTCTCGTTTGAAGTCAAAGGCGCAGCTGACGGCTGACGCTATGCCCCATTAGACTATGCCCTTGCGGCCAACAAATCAGCTACGCGATTGCGGTCTACTGTGTGTGACGTCAAACGAGCCCGCCGCGGCCTTCTGTTTCGGTGGTGTTGATATGCGATGGGCCGGAGTCTGCCTCTTCTGTTAACTGCGGCGGTGGGGACGGCGAAGTCAGCTTCTCGGGTGTTTCTTCTGGCGCCGGTTAAGAGTATGAGAGCGGCACTACTCTCAGGTTATACCCGTGTCTGGAACAGAAACAGCCACCCTTTCAGTACTCTGCATCCGCACTTCAACAAGCACTGCAGTACAAGAAAAAAGTAATCACATTCATAAGTAAGCTGTTTGATGCAAATGAGAAACTCCTAGAGGACAAGGTTGGGTGGCAAAGTAATTTCAGACAAATCTGCTTCTATTTTTGAGGTAGTTTATTGTTGTTGTTGGTTTTTAGGGGACTAAACGGTAGTTTATTATTTTCCTAATTTCAATTTATCAAATTTCAGTTTATCAACTTATATATCTACCTGTAGATCTTATTTTAAACCGTAACGTTTAAAAGATTATTATTAAAAATACTTTCAAGTTCTGACTTTTCGTTAGTAAACTTTTAATTCAGTTTAATGCTAATCAGCCTTCATGCGCCCTTTGTTGCTCGTAATTATTTATGCATGATGACCTGAAAGACGATTCTCAACAGGATAAGATTAATGAGGTTAAACTTATCTTGGTCTATAAAAAGTTATCTACCAGGTGCTACTTTCATTTACTGGCAAAGTAGTCCAATCAGTAACGGATGTGGGGAAAAAAGGTAATACTTCAGGTCATTTATCCTTTTAGACTCTTTCAGAGAATCAACACTAAAATCCCCAAAAATAATAATTTGCTTCCTGTCTGGCAGACAGCACAACAACTAATTGAAGTTTATCAGAATTTCTGAAAATTGCCTATAAACTTTTAGTAGTGCCACTATTAAGTTTAAGCTCGTAAGTAGCAAGCTTCTACAAAAACGTATACAAAACTTTTGGTTCCAAGTTAATCACACAGTGGTAACTTTTAACAAATACAGCAACTCTTCATTTCTCGTTATTGTCTCTACTTACATGTGCTGATAGCTCATCATTATTGTCTCTACTTACATGTGCTGATAGCTCATATTCTCAAACATTTACATTTTCCATATCAGTGACAATGTAAGTACTCAGAGAAGCATACTAAATCAATACATCTTCAATTTCTAAATCTTCGAAACAAACCAGAAGCCTAACTACAGTCTTCGAAAGCCTAACTACTGTACTCGATAATCCCCCAAAATTTTCTTGCAATAAACTAACATTCAAGAAAATCAAATTCAAATGTTCGTAAATCTATGGGACTTAACTAATGTGATTATTAGCTCCTAGGCTAAGAACAAAACACATACCCCTGCCCGAGAGAGGACCCGAATCTTCGACAGCGAGCAACCGCGCGCTCCGCAGCAAGGCGCCTTAGAGCGCTCGGTCACACAACCACGGCTCAACAAAACCATCAGCTACATTTAAACCTACCTGAAGGTATCCATATCAACTGCAGATGGCGTAATTGTGGTGAGTTAAGTGAAGGAACAATCGCAGATCAACATTAGAACACTAATGCGACCCTTTCTTGAATACTGCTCAATGTGTCGAATCCCTCACCATATCGGTTTAAAGGAAGATACAGAAACAATTCAC
Source organism: Locusta migratoria (assembly GCA_026315105.1). NCBI lineage: Eukaryota > Metazoa > Arthropoda > Insecta > Orthoptera > Acrididae > Locusta > Locusta migratoria. The sequence goes on from CM048744.1 coordinate 443,200,565, forward strand.
AGACAGGTTTGCTACAATGCGAGCGTGTTACAGAGATGCTGCGGGAACTGAGATAGAATTGGTGGAGGGAAGGCGACGTTCTTTTGTAGAAATACTGTCGAGGAAATTTAGAAGACTGTAATTTAAAGCTAACTGCAGAATGATTCTATTACCACCAATTTACAATTCGTGTAAAGTCAAAATACGAGAAACTAGGGCTCGTACAGAGGCATACAGGCATTCGTTTTTCCCTCGTTCTATCCGTAAGTGGAACAGAAAAGGCCGGTACGGCCCTCCGCCAGACACCTTCGTCATTATGTTACGAACAATTCACCAACACATTCTTGTGCAGTGACATATCCAGGGTTATTAATGAGCCACCAGTCGCATTGTTGTTCAGAGGCTTGAAGAGGCAGCGATCCAGTGGCTGCAGTTTGTCGTTTAGACTTTCCGCTTTCAAGCATTCTTTTGTGGCTTCCAGAATTTCTCGAATGCATGTCTTCCGTTCAGTTTTTCTTCTGTAGACACTACAATAGAAAAAATGCTTCTTTTAAGACTACTATCGATGTACAATATCAACCTGTAATGTTCATAAACATTTCTAGCTTTACAACAACGAAAAAAACTAATAATTACAGCCGATGGGGTAAGATTAAGCACTGCGCAGTTTTACCCCACCCAAAACGCGTAACCTTGCCCCACAATACAAGATTGCAGGTTTTGTCTGCACATGGATACTCTGTGCACAAAATTCTAAGTTTCAATATATCATAAGACTGACAATAAATTGTAGTTCACTATAGTATAAACATCGTGAGCTCATTATTGCCCGAGACAGAACTTATTTTCGCAAGACAAAATTTTATATGAAAATAATGTAAAATATTTCTTTCCGCATGGTGCAGCCGTTAGCACTACGACAATAACCACACTATGGCAGAAAGAGTCATCCACAGAGGCTGTTTCGTGCCCTGCAGAGCAGCCAACTGCTGGATCTTTAAAACTGAGACACATGCGTTGCGCAGTCTTACCCGCTGCGCAGACTTATCCCATATACTCTATGTATAAGTACAATCTAATACCAGACCGACCGCATGTTCTGACAGAGAGGGACTGTCGAGATTGTTGAGAGAGTAACTCTATCATATCCCGTGAAATTAGCGGAAGGATTACTGGTGAACTCAGAGTGGTACCAACAATTCAGCTAGCACAATAATTCTGCAAGTGGAGTTAGAAGTAATAGGGCGCAATGGACGAGTATGTAAATGTAGAAAGTTCGAAAGAGTAGACACCACATCATTCTACACAAGACAAAAAAGTATTGTTTTACCACGATTCTTGGGGTTCTTGCTCCTTTACATAAGAATGGAATAGAGATATACAAAAACAACATTTCAATTATCTTTATTGCTCATGAAATTGGCGGGTTTTCCAAGAATAATCTAGAAACTCTGAACCTGTGTTCCAGACTGCAGCATCCAGCAGTACCCCTAATCGTCCAGTCAATGAATGCATTGTAGAGTGCATGGAATATGCGAGAATTTTTGACTTCAGGACTTTGTTAGGGATAGTTAGGAGGGGGGTGAGCTAAAGCGAGGAGGGGGGGGGGTGGAAAGGTACCATTTTTTGGTTTCCGCTTATATATTATTAGAAAAGCTACAATTATAAAAACGTATTCTGTTTCAATTGCAAGTACCTTCTTGTCATTGTAAAACTGTTGTTATTTACCATGCTAGCACGTTTCATAAGGTAAACACGTCATAGCCCCTCAAAACACTCATTTATGGAGGGACATCGAAACTGATGGCACATCTTATAAATGATATAACTTCTGATTGGCTGAAGATAAGGTAGCAAATGTGCATACCAAATTGAAGAAAATTTAATGCTCTACAACTTCCTTTCAGACAAAGTTTCTGTGAAACGATCGATTGAGTCACTAGAAGTAAATGTTTTACAAAATTAGTGAGGTAAAGATGATTTTTTTCCGAAATTGTCGATTTTCAATAACATATATCTCTAAAACCGTTGGGAATTCGACGTATATGTATCAAAACAATTTTGTAGAAAATTCCATTATCTTTCATTCTTATTTGGAACAATTTTTTCCTAAAGCCGACCGTTTTCGAGATATAAGCGGAAAACCAAAAAATGGTACATTTCCACCCCCCTCCCCGCTTTAGCTCACCCCCCAGGGGCGGGAACTTTTAATATGTTCACCTCCTAACTATCCCTAACAAAGTCCTGAAGTCAAAAATTCTCGCATATTCCATGCACTCTACAATGCATTTATTGACTGGACTAACAGATGTCCGCCAAGATGGTCGTATTGTAAGGGCAGCAGTGGCAGATCGTACCGCTACCACAGCACAGATGAGATGATTTGTGAGCCCAGAAGCGCCACCACAAACTGCTGCCAACCGATCATTACCAGTGGGAGCAGCGGACGCACTCTTCTAGCCCCTCTTCCACTCACTCCACAGATGGATCACGTAGGGAATGTTTAGCGACGGAAGCAGATTCTGCCTGTACGTGCGGCGTAGGCGCCGAATCCTAGAGTGCATTCGTCCGAGACACACTGACCCCACCCTAGTAAAGCTCCTAATACAGAGGTTTACACCCCAGACCTCATGGTCTGGGGTGTGATAAGCTACTTACTGCACGTACTGCACGCGGACGCAGCGTCCCGCCTGGTTGCGGTAGAAGCCGTCCCTGCAGCGGCGCCTGCGCTTTGCCGGCGTGCTGGCGACGGCGGTGGCCGTTGTACTGCTGACAGCCGCGGGGGCGGTGGTGGCGCTGCCAACACTAGACTCCGTCTCTGTGGGAAGACGTCCGAAACTCTTGGTTCTTCCGCAGAAATTGACACAAAAGGGGCCACGTGACTAAAATTTTCATTTATTTTGCAACTAATCCAAAAAATGTTCAAATGTTTGTTAAGCTTATGTGACTTAACTACGGGGTCATCAGTCCCTAAACTTACAAAATACTTATGAACTAGCTAATACTAAGGAGGGCATAAATATCCATGCCCGAGGGGGGATTCGAACCCTCGACCGTAGTGGCCGTGCAGACCGTGACTCGCGCCGCAGTCCCCTCGGCCACCGTGGCCGGCAACTAATCACAAAGGTATAGTGTGGGCTGTAATTATACGCATAGTATGGCAGCGAAATTTAGTAGATAAAGTGATGTAGTAGATACAATAAGGTGCTTAATACGGAATAAACAGTCACAGACCGAGGCAAAATAAAAACACATCCACTTTGCATCTGTCTTGCAAGCGGCAAAGTGGTCAGCGTCAGTTCACCAGTGTTGTGGAAGGAACTAACGCTATTAATACTAACTTAACCCTTTAAGTTCACTCAGTACGTCTACTCAACCCCACCTGATTTCAGGTACAAACACGATGGAGCATTTTGATAATCACTATAGATTAGATTAATACTTGTTCCATAGATCATATATACGACATTTCGTAATGATGTGGAACGTGTTCGTTTAGTAAATGTTGTCTACACTTGACAATCAATATTTTTTATTTATCTTATATTTTTTAAAGTTTTATCTAAAAATATATTGCCCCAGATGGTCAAACCATCGCCATTATTACCGGCCCAACTAGTCTTTCGGATTCTAGAGCAGCCAGGTGGAATGCAATGTAAACCAACAGAGGTAGTCGGAGTCCCCTGAAGCGAATGCCACGAAGTGGTTCTTTTATCTTCGAAATCAAATCAAAGTCACAGGGAATTAAGTCTGGGAAGTATGGTGCATGGTACAATACTTCCCAGTCCCACTAACCAAACAGAACAGCCACAGCGTGCGTTGTTTGTGTCAAGCATAGTCGTACAAAATGATGAGTGCGTTGCACAGAAAGTGTTGCCACTTCTTTCGCAAAGCTTAAGTTGTTGTGACTTTGATTTGATTCCAAAGATGAAGGACCACTTCGTGGCATTCGCTTCAGAACTGTCCCAGAGATTCCACAGGCCGTAGATTGTTTGTGTCAAGCAAAGTCGTACAAAATGATGAGTGCGTTGCACAGAAAGTGTTGCCACTTCTTTCGCAAAGCTTAAGTTGTTGTGACTTTGATTTGATTCCAAAGATGAAGGACCACTTCGTGGCATTCGCTTCAGAACTGTCCCAGAGATTCCACAGGCCATAGATTGTTTGTGTCAAGCATAGTCGTACAAAATGATGAGTGCGTTGCACAGAAAGTGTTGCCACTTCTTTCGCAAAGCTTAAGTTGTTGTGACTTTGATTTGATTCCAAAGATGAAGGACCACTTCGTGGCATTCGCTTCAGAACTGTCCCAGAGATTCCACAGGCCATAGATTGTTTGTGTCAAGCATAGTCGTACAAAATGATGAGTGCGTTGCACAGAAAGTGTTGCCACTTCTTTCGCAAAGCTTAAGTTGTTGTGACTTTGATTTGATTCCAAAGATGAAGGACCACTTCGTGGCATTCGCTTCAGAACTGTCCCAGAGATTCCACAGGCCGTAGATTGTTTGTGTCAAGCATAGTCGTACAAAATGATGAGTGCGTTGCACAGAAAGTGTTGCCACTTCTTTCGCAAAGCTTAAGTTGTTGTGACTTTGATTTGATTCCAAAGATGAAGGACCACTTCGTGGCATTCGCTTCAGAACTGTCCCAGAGATTCCACAGGCCATAGATTGTTTGTGTCAAGCATAGTCGTACAAAATGATGAGTGCGTTGCACAGAAAGTGTTGCCACTTCTTTCGCAAAGCTTAAGTTGTTGTGACTTTGATTTGATTCCAAAGATGAAGGACCACTTCGTGGCATTCGCTTCAGAACTGTCCCAGAGATTCCACAGGCCGTAGATTGTTTGTGTCAAGCATAGTCGTACAAAATGATGAGTGCGTTGCACAGAAAGTGTTGCCACTTCTTTCGCAAAGCTTAAGTTGTTGTGACTTTGATTTGATTCCAAAGATGAAGGACCACTTCGTGGCATTCGCTTCAGAACTGTCCCAGAGATTCCACAGGCCGTAGATTGTTTGTGTCAAGCATAGTCGTACAAAATGATGAGTGCGTTGCACAGAAAGTGTTGCCACTTCTTTCGCAAAGCTTAAGTTGTTGTGACTTTGATTTGATTCCAAAGATGAAGGACCACTTCGTGGCATTCGCTTCAGAACTGTCCCAGAGATTCCACAGGCCGTAGATTGTTTGTGTCAAGCATAGTCGTACAAAATGATGAGTGCGTTGCACAGAAAGTGTTGCCACTTCTTTCGCAAAGCTTAAGTTGTTGTGACTTTGATTTGATTCCAAAGATGAAGGACCACTTCGTGGCATTCGCTTCAGAACTGTCCCAGAGATTCCACAGGCCATAGATTGTTTGTGTCAAGCATAGTCGTACAAAATGATGAGTGCGTTGCACAGAAAGTGTTGCCACTTCTTTCGCAAAGCTTAAGTTGTTGTGACTTTGATTTGATTCCAAAGATGAAGGACCACTTCGTGGCATTCGCTTCAGAACTGTCCCAGAGATTCCACAGGCCGTAGATTGTTTGTGTCAAGCATAGTCGTACAAAATGATGAGTGCGTTGCACAGAAAGTGTTGCCACTTCTTTCGCAAAGCTTAAGTTGTTGTGACTTTGATTTGATTCCAAAGATGAAGGACCACTTCGTGGCATTCGCTTCAGAACTGTCCCAGAGATTCCACAGGCCGTAGATTGTTTGTGTCAAGCATAGTCGTACAAAATGATGAGTGCGTTGCACAGAAAGTGTTGCCACTTCTTTCGCAAAGCTTAAGTTGTTGTGACTTTGATTTGATTCCAAAGATGAAGGACCACTTCGTGGCATTCGCTTCAGAACTGTCCCAGAGATTCCACAGGCCGTATATTGTTCCATTCGCACCATCAACAGAACAGGCTCTGCTAACGGTATACTACGCCTTCCATATCGCTAGCAACGGGTTCTACACAACGCTGGTGACTACTTTGAAGGACAGTAACTTAACAGGTGCAAACATGTAACGCTTTTGTATCGGTTGTGAATAAATAGTTGCTACTATTTAAGTTCCAATCCTCGTATATAGACATGAACTAATTAACGTAGGCAATACTAAACAGATCAGCATCTTCAAAAGGAAACTAATGTCTGCGGGAAAGAGATTCAAACAGATTGAGTGCCAGATAGGAGTAACAAAGTTAAAACAGGTAGACAGTTTCAAGTACCTGGGATGTATTTTCTCACAGGATGGCAACATAGCGAAAGAACTGGAATCGAGGCGCAGCAAAGCTAATGCAGTGAGTGCTCAGCTAAGATCTACTATCTTCTGAAAGAAGGAAGTAAGTACCAAGACTAAGTTAGCAGTGCACCGCTCTATCTTTCGACCAACTTTGTTGTATGGGAGTGAAAGTTGGGTGGATACAGTTTACCTTATTCATAAGGTAGAGGTTACAGATATGAAAGTAGCAAGAACGATAGCAGGTACGAACAGATGGGAACAATGGCAGGAGGGTGTCCATAATGAGGAAATCAAAGAAAAACTAGGAATGAACACCATAGATGAAGCAGTTAGAGCGAACAGACTGAGATGGTGGTGTCATATTACGCGCATGAGAGAAGCAAGGTTACCTAAGAGCCTCATGAACTCGGTAGCGGAGGGTAAGAGGAGTCGAGGTAGACCAAGAAGAAAGTAGATTCGGTGCAGAATGATTTTGAAGTAAAAGGCATAACATCAGACGAGGCATCAATTTTAGCACTGAATAGGGGATCATGGAGGAATTTTATTAGAGGTACTATGCTCCAAACTGAACGCTGAAAGGCATAATCAGTCTCTAATGATGATGATGATGATACTAATCTGGAGGTAGCTCATTCTGCACTTGCGTACCTCGTGTGGAAAGAAAGAAATTACGAGGCATTTTCCGTCACGCCAAATGAAAAACTGCAATGTGAAATCACAAAACGACAATTATTAAAGCCAACAGAAAGCAAACATCGGAATAAAAACTGGAAAACATTTGGAAGGAAGTCAGTTTTGTTTGTATTCCGCAGGTGAGACGATCCATAAAATCAGTCTACTTCTACGCTACTTGGCGAACGGTGCAACCTGGTATCAACATTAACACAAAGAAACATACACACACACACACACACACACACACACACATACACACGAAGGCTGTAGATAGTGATCGCAAAGGCTAAAAGAGTAGTCTCACTTATTTTTGCTTTCCCACAACATCAATTGCATTTCTGTTTTCTTAGTTCTCTTTACTTCCTGCTCAGTGTACAGACATTTTTTATCAGAGTTATGGTGTTATTATTTCAGCTGTGACACGTGTTCCCCTTTTGATTTACTTGTGTAAATAAAAGTGGAGCTAAGCAGAGACTTACGCGAGCACGTGGCGTTGGCGACGGCAGCGGTGGCCGCCGTAGTTGGGGGCGTGGTCTGCTGCGGCGGCGGCGGGGGCGGCACGGCCGGCGGCGCGTCGTCGCTCGCCACGGGGTCCTCCGGGTCCTCGTAGTCGTCGTACATCTCGTCCCCCATCACATCCTGCAGCCAAACACCCAACGACCCACCTCATACACCTCTACATGCGAGGGATACCCGTTCTCTGCCTAGATCTTTCGGTTGTAATGTATTTAGCCAGGAGGGTCCCGTTTGTTTGAATAATTGAAGTATTCGATACCATAGTTGATCGTAGTATTGTAACCCCCCATTCCATGTTTATATTACATAAGCATTTTATAGCACTTCTGTCAACTCACATTGATTATCATTTGCATTACTTGGGTCTTCTAACAAACTTAATTAAATTATTGAAGCTTAACGTCGAACAATAATGTAAACATATATTAACACTGCGCTAATTGTTGTTTACTTACGATCTTTTCTGTTGTTTATTTTGATGTAAAAAAAACTTATTATTACATTTGTCATAATATTGTGTATCTCCACGTAAAGCAAAATATGTGTATGTTTCATGAACAAATTGTTGAATATTTGAATATTGTACTTCCGTGTTCTAGAAGGTTCTAGAAATTCTATTATGTATTAATACGCGCGAATTGGCGCGAACTAGGGGAGTCTTAAGGCAGTCTTAGAGGAGTATCATCTTAGTATGGAAGTGTGTTGTGAACCAGTCTTACTCTTAAATCAATTTTGTGCTTTATCAGGAATGGATAAATAAATATACTTAAAAAATGAAAAGTGCCACATTTATGGTTTCTTAAATGAACAAGAACCCGACGTCATAACATAATTTTGTGCCGGCGAACTATGAGATCTTCGAGACCACTGAACATTTTCAACAGGTGATGTATACAAAAATGTCGCTTTATTGTATGTCACGTAAAAAAAGCGCCATACGGTAGACAGGCATTGAAGTAATAATTGTCACAGTTAAGTACGAAAATGCACACTTTTTAAAAGCTTTGATCCTTCATGTTGGAGGTCGAGTGAATACCGAACGTATGAATGTGAGTGTGTGTGTGTGTGTGTTAGTCAGAATACGAAAGTTCCGTCCAATTGGACTTTTGCTCACATTCTCAAAAAGTTTTAGAAAATATAATATACAAGCGTCTTCTCAAAGTTCCAGCTACTGGTAAAATATTATCCATGTCACAAATAGGATTTCTAAAGGGTCCTGACATTGAGAAGGCTATTTACACATACATTGAAAAATGTACGTAGTTCATTAGACTTTAAATTACTGGTCATTGGCATATTTTGTGATCTGTCAAAGGCATTTGACTGTGTAAATCACAACATCCTTTTCAGAAAACTAGTATATTAAGGAGTGACAGGAAATGCTTCAGAATGGTTTAAATCGCAAAACTCTAATAGGAAACAAAGGCTGTCAATAGGGAAGAGGAATATTCTGAACTATCATACCTCATCCAGTTCAGAACTAGTAACATTTGAGGGCGCCACAAGTTTCCATCTTAGGGAGCCTGCTTTTTCTTGTCTATATCTATGCGTACTTTCACTCTATAATGACAAACTGGACTATTTTCCGTGTTTACATAAAAGGCCAAGCTAAAGTTTTCAGAGGCCAAAAACATGCGATTCAAATCATTTGCGGTGTCTACTCAAGAATATCCTGCAGACGGCTGTTTAAGGAACTAGGGATACTGACCACTGCTTCCCAGTACATCTATTCTCTAATTAAATTTTTCTGTAAAATATATATTTTTTAACCGATAGCTCAAGTCACGGTATCAGTAAAAGAGACAAGAATAACTTTCACAAAGGTTAAAGTCTCTTACTTTCGTTCTGAAAGATGTCCACTATTCAGCAATACAAATTTTCAATAACTTTCTAACAACGATGAAAAATTTAACTCACAATATCGTTCAGTTTGAAAAGAGTCTAAAGGATTATTTGGTGGCCAACTCCTTCTATTCCACTGACGAATTTCTTAGCAGAAGTGATTGATGTATATAATTGTAAGTAATGTTCACAAATGTAAATATTGTGTTCAGTCTGACTTCATTAACAATTAATAATTTGAGTAGAATGTGATCATAGTAGGCCAAAACAAGTGATGTAAACAAATTAGCCTAATAATTATCACATGCATCAAGTATATTCAACATTTAGTGAGCAGTAATATCTTTTATGTTCTTTGAAATGTAAATATTCTTAAGATTTTGTTTTTTCTGACTAGTTCCACACCCATAAGGACAATTACATTTGGGTTCTGGTGGAAGGTACACATATGGTCTTATTTTGTAAGTATTTATTGTGTTTCTTGTTTCCTGGCATGTTCGGTATCCAAGAGGATGTTCTGAGTTTGCATCAGTTGGAACGAATAGTACATCAAATCTAACAGAACACTGAAAAACCGGACACGCCAAGGTCATATTCACAGAGCAGGTAGGTCAGTACATTCTGAAGAAATTATTATTATTTAAATCATGTGGTTTCCAGGTCAACATCGATGTCGCAGCGCAACACTACTCGGCAGTAAAATACGTTTCTGTGGCTCTAGATTTCGCTATAAAGTCAAGGTGACTGAGAAGACGTGCAACTGGAAAGCTGAGGGTAGAGGTGGTTGTCTGGACTCGAGTCGGCCAACACGACAATGTGCAGCTTCCTGGTACATATTTAAAGGGCGAAACAAACGTCTTGCTTCCACCCCTCCAACTGAAGTTGGTGGCATCAATCTCCCTCGGAAGGAGTAAACTTTGTTGAATCGTTTTCACACAGGAATGCATAGATGCAAATATTTGAAGAGCCGACGGGGAATGAAGTTCGAACAGTCATGTGATTGCGGAGCAGACGTTCAAACTATGGACCACAAAGTTATAGATTCTGGTTCGTAGATTTATAACTACGGTAATTACCAGTGGCACATCATAAGAAAGTTACTTTGAAGCTTAAACTTTGCCCACCAGTGTGTTTCATGTAATTAAACCGTTTGATGAAACAAATGGGAAAGCAAATAAAATAATAAATACATGTAGATCCTGCTTGGAGTTCTGTGCCTATGTGGAAGAAACGAAAATTAGAAACATGTTTTCATTTTTTAAAAATCATTATTTATTGTAAATACAGTCCTTCCTTCCCTAGTCCTTCACGTGATCAGGCCCAATGGCCCATGCGTTGATATAAGCAAGACTATACAGTCATTGCGATTCTTCTCTGTCTGCTTCCAGTTCTCCGGGTTTTAAAGTTTTGCAGATCTTCTCTTATCCCGTCAATGCATCTCTAGCTAAGTCGGCCCAGTGGTCTTTTTCCTATTGGTATTATCTCAATGGCCATTCTAGGCCATCGCTCCTCATTCATACGAACCACATTCCGTGCCCACTCTAATCTTCTACTTCTCATCAAGCTCATAATGTTCGGTTCATTATAGAGTTATTCTAATTCTGTATTGTGCCTTCTCCTCCATTATCCTGTAATTTTGTCCAGAACCGGTAGAAAAATGTTTCCAAGCATCTCCTTTCGAAAACTTTAATTTCTGTTTTCTAGTTCTCCAGCATTGACACTCATACAGAATGCGCAGTGGTAACACACTGGAATCGCATTCGGAAGGACGGTGGTTCAAATCCACCTCCGACCATCCAGGTTTTTCGTGATTTCCCTAAATCACTCCAGGCAAATGCCGGAATAATCCCTTTGAAAGGGCACTGCTGATATCCTTTCACATCCTTAGTCATAAACTCCGAGCGTAAGCTCCGTCTCTAATAACCACGCTGTCGACGGGACGTTAAAGTTCAAGATTCCTTCCTTCCTTTTCATATAGAATGACAGGAAGAATTAATGCTTTATACAACTTTAGTTTGAGGGCTCGTAATATGCTCCGTGAAGTCGAAATGTTGTTTAGTGAGTGCGAGCATCCACTACCCGCTTGAATTATTGCCTTTATTTCCATTTTAGACGATGATTTTTCTGAAATCATACTTCCAAGATATTTAAATTCCTTTACTCTTGTATATGATGTTCTCCACTGTTAATTCCTGTATTTCTGGGTGCTAGGCTCTTCCAAGTGTCGCGTATTTGGTTTTGGTGGATTGATTAAATGTTTTGTTCGTCCGTTTCCTGCCTAAACATTCAGATGAAAGTAGAAACCGACTGTGAAGCATACACCATATAACTGCCCTTGGGAAAAGCAGTCGTCTTCTGAATTCTGTCCACCATCTCCCCATCCCCTGTCTCTGTCCATGTCCACCTCCTCTATTCCCTTTTTCCTTTCTTTATCATCCCCCGCGTCTGTTCATCTCCCACTTTATTTCGTTCCTTCTTTTATATTTCCCTCTCTCCCCTATCTCTATCAGTCTCCTCTTCCTCCATCTTTCTGTTCATTTTCTTTCAGAACTGTCAAAGTAACTGAAAACTTAAAAAATAAAAATTAGGTACTTCTAATTTTTAGTAACGGCGGGGACGGAATAACACCAATAAACAATGTTATTTACAAACTTTGCAACAACGATGTTTCGATTTGTGCTTATGAAATCAAAGACCTAGAATATATGGCGTTGTAGCTGTCCGGTATGCGTGTGTTACTGCAAATGGACAGCTTGAACATGAACTTCTTTAGAATGGGATTTCATGAAACGTTGTTAATTTCGTGTGACATTGTTACTATAGCGCCAGATCGGTAAGCAGGGCAGAAGTTGGTAGTAGTTCATTAGATGTAATACGAGAGTTTGAGATTATAATGTGTAATAGGAAAGGTAACGTCAGAATTATGCTCCGATACGCGAGGCCATTCCCCGTCGGGGGTTCGAATCCCCCCTCGGGTATGAATGTTTGTGCTGTCCTTAGTATAAGTTAGTTCATTAGTAGTTTGTAAGTTTAGGGACTGATGACCCAGTAGTTAAGTCCCATAAATTAACAAACATTTGAACATTTTTGAACTCTTAACGGCCTCGTAAACACAAGATTTTTCAGCTTGGCGGGCGATATTAAATATTTATTTTACAAAAATTCACATATCGATTTCGTTCCCATGTTGGAGCATCATCAGTGCAGATTGCACATCATGATGACTCATGTACTCTGCATTAACATTTTATGGTCAGGTCCATAAGATACTAAACAGGCAGTTTCAACTGCCTGCTGGTTAAGCTGCGTAGGTGAATGCAAGGGGCTACCTCATTTTAAACTTGTGCCGTGTACCAGGAAGACCGGTTTAGTATTTTATGGACCTGACCATTAAATGTTTTATGCAGAGTACATGAGTCATCATGACTTGCAATCTGCACTGATGATTCTCCAACATGGGAACGAAATCGATATTTGAATTTTTAAGAAATAAATCTTCCATACCTCCCGCCAAGCTGAAACGTCTTATTTTTATTGCAATATTGTGGTGGGCTGGCACTGTCTCGATAATGGAATCAAATTACACAAGATTTTTGTTTCGCTCACATCTGTAGCAAAGCATCTTTCGAATTATATAAGTTTAATCTGCTTTCTTGTGTAATTAATATTAAGAATCTAAGAATCAGTACTTCAATTTTCGTGTTCAGGTGTCAATATTCAAATAAGTTAGGGCTTTACTAATTCAATAATATTCAGAAAAGAAGGATGAAAAAAAAAACTTGAGAGTGTGACGAGAGGACGATATTCACAGGACGTGTAAATTAGTATGTCCTGCGGCAATTATCAGCATTGGATGCAAGACCACTTACTGGTAAGGTTGGCCTGAGGCTCTCGCTGTCACTATAAAACAGAGGTCTGTGTGACTTGAGCAGATATGCAGGATGCCTCGCAGACGTACGCCCGTACCGTCAGATCAGTGGGTTCGAAAGAGGCCGCATTACTGGCGTGAGAGAATGTCAAGCAACCATTCAGAGAATTACTGCTCGTGTTGAAAGAAGTGTTTCGGCAGTGCAGTAAGACGAGTGTAGAATGGCTCACTGGTCAGGTCTCGCCAAACAGACCACTACCCCCGAGGAGATAGACAGCACGTCGAAATGGAACTGCACAGCACATCTGCACCCTCCTCTGGTCTCGCGCGACTGAGGAACACACGGTACGCTATCAGGAGTGTCAGACCGTCGGTGTTTATTACGGCATAGATTCCGTTCGCGTCGCATACTTCACCGCCCACCTTTAATGTACAGGACATACTAGTCGCAATGGTGGTATGAAACGACGTCGTTGGGAACAGGAATGACATCAGGTAATTTTTCGGACGAATCCAAATGTTCCAACCTATTGGACCAGACTCTATGGTCATCAGTCCCTAGACGTACAAACTTCTTAAATTAAGGGCCAGCGGCGCCGACTTTTGAAAATCAATGTGGGTGCTCGTGGTTCCATTTTTCATTACCTCTTCGGTCACAAACTTCAAAGAATGGGCCAAGCGGTGCTTGTGGCTCAATTTTTATAATTTTTGCTTGCAACCTAGAAAAAGTATCATTCATATCTGTCGCTTTGTGAATAGTAACAACTTTGCATTATTTCAGAATGAAACTTTCGCTCTGCAGGGGAGTGTGCGCTGATATGAAACTTCCTGGCAGGCGAACCTGGGACCCTTGCCTTTCGCGGGCAAGCGCTCTACCGACTGAGCTATCCCGGCATGCTTCACGCTCCGTCCTCACAAATTTACTTCTGCCAGTACCTCGCCTCCCACTTTCCAAACTTGGCGGAAGTTGACCTGCGAACCTTGAAGAACTAGCACTCCTGGAAGAAAGGATATAGTGGAGACATGGCTTAGCCAAATCCTAAGAGATGTTTCCAGAATGAAACTTTTACTCTGGAAAATAGGAGACGAGGTACTTGCAGATGTAGTGAGGACGGACCGTGAATCGTGTCGGGATAGCTCAGTCCCTTAACCTTCAGAAACATTTGACCAGTTTAATCCTTATTAATTTAACTGTAAGGACGTCCTTTCTGAAGACATTTGTGTGGAGTGTTGCCTCGTACGGGACTGAAACATGGACATAAATAGTTTAGACAGGAAGAGGATAGAGGCTTTTGAAATGTGGTGCTACAGAAGAATGCTGAAGAGTATGTGCGTAGATCGTATAACTTATGAAGACGTACAGGACAGAATTGGGGAGAAAAGGAATTTTTGGCATACCTCGAATAAAAAAAGTGATCTATTGATACGACACATTCTTAGACATGAAGGAATCATAAATTTTCATTGGAGGGAAGTGTGCGGGGGAAAAATCGTGTTCTTATGAAGAGATGAAGAGGCTTGTTTTGGATAGAGTAGGGTAGAGAGCTGCATCAAACCAGGCTCAGGACTGAAGACCACAACAACAGCAACAATACCTCCTGATTGACAAACAAAAGTTCAAACACCTTTTCGTGACCTAGCGAACGAATTGTACTGTGTTAAGGAATATACCCATGCTCAGCTTGTATAACTTTCAGGAACCCTTTGAAATGGCGGTTTTTTATACGGCGACAAAGCACAAATCTCACATAGTCCTTCCGGGTATGCTGTCGGATACTAAGAACAAACTGGTCCGGTATTTCGGCGATCCAACTGTCTGCCATCCTCAAGAGCGCTGCTGCTGTTGAGTCCCGTCGAGTACTGAGGGTAGAGCCGAATTCACCGTCCTATATAGGCGTCGCGCGTGTGTGCGGCGCATATGCCACCTACCAAGGTTGCTACGTACGGGACGTGTACTAGTGGCACCGCCCCTAGTGGGATATCGGTGCAACGATATTTCGATTATGGTTGATCAAACACTGGCGCTGGCTTCGTCACAGAACGTTGCAATTTGATGTTTTTTTAAAATCGGGTTCCACGATCTGCTCAGAGGAAAACCCTTGTCTTTGTAGAAACTGTCCCAAAAACGGGAGATGTTAGCAATTATGAGGGTCTCTTCAAATTCCATCTTGTGTCCCTCAGTTACACAATGTTCTGCCACAGCAAATTTTTTAGGCTGCAGCAGTCTCGTGTGGCGACAATGTTCCACACATCTAGCTTTGACAGTGCGGACAGATCGGCCGATGTACACCTTGCCGCATTGGCAAGGTATTCTATAAACACCCGGCTTCCTGAGACCTAGGTCATCTTTTACAGAGCCCTAATTTTGCTGGGAGGGCGAAAAACACCCTTGATATTAATGTTTTTAAAAGCCTTCCAACTTTGAAAGATACGCCCCCAGGATAGGGAATGAACGCCACTGCTTTATATTCCCCTTCGTGAACCTCTGGCGATGGTCCAAACTCCATGGCCCGATGAATTTGTTTGTCATAAAAACTATTTTCTTTAAAGACTGTCTTCAGATGTTCAAGTTCAGGTGTTAAACTATCTGTATCTGATATGGCATATGCCCTAAGTACCAGGCTTTAAGGACACCGTTGATTGGAAGAGTGGATGGCAGCTCTTGGCATGCAAATACCGATCGTTATGTGTTGGTTTTCTATAAACCGTGTGTCCCAGAGTGCCATCATGTTTCTTATAAACCATTACGCCCAAAAATGGGAGCTTCCCATCCCTTCCTATCTCCATAGTAAATTTAATATTAGCATGAAGGCAGTTGAAGTAGTCCAAAAATCGGTCAAGCGTATCACGTCCATGGGGCCAGATAAAGAACGTGTCATCGACGTGACGCCAAAAACACGTAGGTTGCAATTCAGAGGTTTTCAGGGCCCTGTCCTCTGCTTTGGCGGACAGTTGGATCGCCGAAATATCGGACCAGTTTGTTCTTAGTATCCGGCAGCATACCCGGAAGGACTATCAAAATTTATTACGCCGGGAAAGCCTTAGATGCCACACAAATCTCACACACTTGACGTCTTTTATTACAGCACCTGGTTGCGCTCCTTCAACAGACAATGGCGCTTAGTGAAATGTTCAAATGTTTGTAGAGCTTATGGGACTTAACTATGAGGTCATCAGTCCCTAAACTTACAAACCACTTATGAACTAGCTTATACTAAAGACGGAACAAATATCCATGCCCGAGGGGGCATTCGAACACCCGACCGCAGCGGCCGTAGAGACCGTGACTGGCACGCCGCAGGCCGCTCGGCCACCGCGGTCGGCCAACACCACCTAGAGAGAAGGCGACGCTCTCGTGTGACGTCACGCAGAATAGGCATCGTTCGCGTAGCTAACTGGCTGCACGCTACGGCGTAGTGGGCCGTGCCCCAACGGCTATGCGCTCACAGCCTACTTTGCCTGACGTCACTGCATGGGCAGTGGTTTGCAACCCACCACAGACAAATCTAAGGGCGTTACCCCAGCACACTACAGCAGACAGCTAAATAACAGAGCTCCTAACTTACTTGTCATAAAGGCAAATGTTAATAGCTAATATGGCACTTTCGGAGACCACATTATAATTAATCGTACTAAGAACGGCGTATTTTGGATAATTCTTCATCACTGCTTTGAAATAACAACGCCTCAGTTATAATAAGAAAATCATCAAATACACTAAGCAAGATGGCATATCCCAGGGAGAGTTTCCACCCAATTCCGAATCGTCGGCTTCGTAGTAGTTCGGTAACCTTCTTAATATTCGGAGATGGAACCATCGTAGCCAGTCAGTGTGTAAGATCAAGTGAACTTTGGAAGAATGTGAATACAGCACGTAATGCTATAGCCCAGGACGCCCTTCGCGCCTCCTATATGTCGATTCCATCACGCATGGAACAAATATGCATGGACCCTGTGCCCACTAGGCAACAAGACAAATGGCGGCGCGTCCTATGTGTTCAATGGTTCTGTGAACTCCAGAGAAAAGCTCGTGAAACAGAAGTAAATAAAATAAAGTGTTTTTAAAATATCACTCTTCGTTTCTTTCTTCTATCAGATAATTTTGTATGCACATTGTGAGAAACGTTTTAAGTCATGAAGACAGCACGTACATACGAGTCGTAGCGCGGCAGTGGCCGCAGCGTTGCAATGCGAATGTGCGGCTGAGGTTCAAATTCTCTTCTGAACCCCCTGAAGGCAGCTCGCGCGGTAGGGAGGGGAGAGGGGAAACGCCACTTTTAACATTGGCGTTGGAGCTGGTAGAGACGCCAGCTCCTGACTACACGAGCTCTGGCAGTTACGCACGAATGTTCCTGAAGCAAAGACAATGCAGCTCGTGCCGAACCTTGCCTCGCGCATCGGCAAATCCGCCATTAAAGCAACATATTTATTTTTGGCGCGTTGAAAATTCATCAAAACACGTCATATTTGGTGAAATATCTTATAGTCATAAATTAAAGATGCATCAACTGTAAAAACCTTCAGAAGATGCCATCATGAATAATAATGTAGTCACTACTCTCTGCCTTGCAAGAATAGCCGAGTGGTTAGCGAAATCGCGATGCGCCGTAGAAGGTAATTAGTTCAAAATCGACTGCAAGCAATTAAAAAAAAAAAAAGAGATATTTTTAACAAATAGGGAACAACAATGACTGTATTGTTACTTGCCACATATACTTTTGACGATTTTCAAATCGTCGCAATTTTGAGGGTAAATGACATTTATACTCTTTGTTGTAACAAACATTTAACTGTTTGAAAGGAGGTGGGGAAGAGCAGCCTTGGCATATGTGTAAGGTTAGGAGGGAGTGCTGCTTACAGTGTCACGTGACCCGAAGTTAGCTTATCTCTTCATTGTAACAGATTCATTTTGTTACAGTCATGTAACAGTGTAATCAGTTACTGTGTTTTAGTGTTCATGTGCACATTCATACGTTCTTGGTGTTCACTATCAAAGAAAAATGAACAACGTTCAGTATCTTTTAGAAATAAATTACTCAGCTTTAAGCTTGGAACAAAAGTGTGAAATAAAGAAGCTTGGTAGGCCGACTCCTCAACTCGAGTTGAAGCAAGCGCAAACAAGCCGAGGTAAGACATTTTGCAGATCTTTTCATGAAAATGTATCTAAAGGGGAGAGGGAGGTGGGGGGTGGCAACCGGGGTGCTTTCCCCTGGCGCCACTCCACTCGCAAAGGTGCGGTGAATTGTCTTGGAGGCCGAGAAGGGAGGGAGGCGCCGAAACATCGGAAGGGGGGGGGGGGGGAGAGCGCGGGGAGGGGGTGGTTCCACTATCAAGATCCGGCACGCTCAAAGAAGTGAACCCCCAGTCATCTGAAGCACCAGCCACCACTGAACAGGACGTATGTTGATCCGAGGTGAATTGAATTTTATTTGATCCTGTAGGATTACTGTGTGTACAGTAATCGTACGTGTAATACAGGCTACGTCAATAACAAAATATTTCAGTTATCACTTATATCCTAATCTACAAGAGTAAGATATACATCTTGAAATTTTCTTTCCATCAGAAATTCTTGAGTAATTTTTTTTTTTTTTTTTTTTTTTTTTTTTTTTTTTTTTTTTTTTTTTTTCAATGTTAATGTAATGAATATTGCCGCGAGACACCATGTAAACAGACTGCCGGCGTGGTGCAGGGGACAGCGTCACCGACTACGGTGCTGAAGGTCGCCGGTTCAATCCCGTCCACCAGCATTTCTTTGTAATGAACAATTCCAGAATGTTCTACATCTTTTTTATGTTCACTTGTAAACTCTACTTGTTTATTATGTTAACTGTTCTTCTAATTCCTGGTACATTCAGTCTGTGTATAAATAGCAGAGCACTGTGTCCGAGAGGTAGTTAGTGCTGTGTGTATGTTAAGTTTGTAATAAAGCTGCTTTCAGTATAAGTCCTGTGTTCAGTTGACTTCGAAGTCAAGCGTACTTCCATTTCAACGCGACAATATTATAAGTCATGTAAAAAAACAAACAGAAAAGTATATTTCCTGGTCATTTGTTCAGAAAATACTAATGAAAATTTATTGTGGTGTGAACTTCCTATCTCTAGGCCTTCGAGGTGTTTTGTTTCTTTTCAACATGAGGGTTGTTGTTGTTATGGTCTTCAGTCCGGAGACTGGTTTATGCAGCTCTCCACCCTACTCTATCCAGAGCAAGCCTTTTCATCTCCTCATAAGAACGGCAACCCACATCCACTTGAATCTGCTTACTATTCGCGTCTCTTGGTCTCCCTCTGCGATTTTTTCCCCACACACTTTCCTCCAATGCTAAATTTACGATTCCTCGATATCTAAGAATGCGTCCTACCAAGCGATCCCTTCTTTTGGTCAGGGTATGCCAAAAATTCTATTTCTCACCAATTCTGTTCAGTACCTCTTCATTAGTTATGCGATCTACCCACCTAATTTTCAGCATTCTTCTGTAGCACCACATTTCAAAATCCTATATTCTCTTCCTGTCCGCACTGCTTATCGTCCATGTTTCACTCCCCTTCAAAAGTGGAAGTTCGACTAGGGAGGTCGGAGGAGGGAGAAGGGAAACCTGACTCCCGAGAGCACGGGAAAAGAGTGTAGGCGTGTGGGGCGCGTCGCGTGGCGAGCGTTATTTACCGAGAGCGCGCCACTGGGCAGCAGGGCGACGACGGTGGCGTCGGCGACGCGCACGTGCACGTTGACGCGGCCGCTCTGGCGCTGGTCGAACACGTCGGCGGGCAGCGCATGCGCAGTAGCCAGCAGCGGCAGCAGCAGCGCCAGGGCCTGCGTCGCGCTCCGCGTGCCGGCCATGACTGGCGCTGGCGTGGCGCGGCGCCCACCGCAGCCACCGGCTGCCGGCCCAGAGGCCACTGACCCGGCCACGCGCGCCGCAGCCGCTGCCTACACTCCACTCTGCCTCTTTGTTTACGCCCCTCACGTGCCGAGCCGACGTTCATCTACATCTGCATGGCTACTCTTCGAGGCACTCTTAAGTGCCTGGCAGAAGATTCATCGAACCACTTTTGGGCTATTCATCTATCTTTACGTTCTCGAATAGGCCTACATGCGAGACACCTGTAATCTTTCCGTTCGAGCTCTGATTTCTCTTATTTTCTAACGACAGGGTTATCAAGACGTGCGCATTTATGCGGGCAAGTCCACTTTCTCGGCGTAAGCATATGTCTTCACGATTTCTGCTAATGTCCGCGTTTTTAGCTTCCGGAGTTACAGTAGAACCTCTCAAACTCGATTCCCGAAAACTCGACATTCCGTAAAACTCGACAGGGCTGGTGAATTAATAATTTTTACACCGTCCATAACAAAGCTTTCCATCAGTTCATAAGCCGCCCGAGTGCGCTAGAGACTCAGACTAGGTTACTGGGTTTTTCAAGGTCGTTCAATGCACATTGCAGTACTTATAGCAGCAAAATGCGACTGGAATGGAGATTCTATTCCTCAGGCGACTCCGTGATCAACCTGCAAGACGCTGTGTGGATACAGAAAAGCAGTCTTCAATCACAGGGTTTTTCAAACGACTTCAGTAAGTTTTCTTTTACACTTTTCTTCTAGTGTTCAGAAAACTTCCCATAACTGTGATGGACTTTTTATAAGCAGCATAAACAACTTCAGTAATAATTGTAATGAACACTGTATTTTCAGATTCTACTAGGCCTTTTGTATCAATTTTTTTTATTTTTTTATTATAAGTTATAAATGTTGATATAAATATATAATTGTATATAATAAATCAATAAATGCACAATTTTAATACTCTAAATAAGGTTTTTAGTCAACTCCTAGTTATTTATATTTAAGTTCGCTAAAACTTGACAACCTCAAAACTCTCAAAACTCGACAACCTTTAAGTCCACATTGTGTCGAGTTTGAGAGGTTCCACTGTATCATCGTTTGATTCTCGTTGTTGTGGTCTTCAGTCCGCAGACTGGTTGATGCAGCTCTCTACGCTACCCTGTTCTCCGCAAGCCTCTTCATTTGAGAATAAGTACGGCAACCTACATCGTTTTGAATCTGCTTACTGTATTCGTCCCTCGGTCTCCCTCTACGATTTTTACCCCACACACTTCCTTCTAATGCTAGGTTGACAATTGCTTGATTTCTCAGTATGTGTCCCACCAATCTATCCCTTCTCTTAGTCAGGATATGCCAGAAACTCCTTTTCTCCCTAATTCAGTTAAGCACCTCCTCATTAGTTACGTGATCTACCCATCTAATGTTCATAATTCGTCTGTAGCACCACATTTCAAAAGCTTCTATCATCTTTTTGTCTGAACTCTTTATCGTCCACGTTTTACTCCCATACAATGCTACACTCCACACAGAACAGACTTCCTAACATTTAAACTAATATTGGGTGTCAATAAATTTCGCTTCTTCAGAAACGCTTTTCTTCCCATCTCGTAACATCAACAATTTATATGCTTTTTAGTTTGGTTATTAAATTGCGTAATTTATTTGCTACAATCGATCTGCTATGCTCGTAAAAGTAGTCTAACGAGTAAAACTTAAAATATTGTATTATATTGCTTACAAACAATGTTTCAATCTTTTTTAGCTTATAGCTAAGTTCCTTCCACTATGGTCGGAGGTTCGAATCCCCCCTCGGGCATGGATATTTGTGCCGTCCTTAATTTTAGCTAGTTCGTATGCAGTTTGTAAGTTTAGGGACTGATGACCCCGTAGTTAAGTCCCACAAGCTCTGCAAACATTTGAACATTTCTAAGTTCCTTGCCTGTGGTAGTTTCGCTAATCAGCTTGTTGCCGTGCAGTATACCTGTTTCTAACGAAGTAATGTGCTGCACATTCGTCAAGCTCCATTTTCTTCAGCGGCGGCGGAAAGGCCGAGCGCATTGAGGCGCTATGATGCGATGCGCGAGTCCGTTCCCCGTCGGGGGCTCCAATCCTCTCTCGGGCATCGATGTTTTTGTTGTCTTTTTTATACGTTAGTTTATAAGTATTTTGTAAGTTTAGGAGCTGATTACCCCGCAGTTAAGTCCCATAAGATTAATACACATTTGAACATTTTTTGGTCCTTTTCTTCACATTACATATTCAATGGTGCAAATACATTGAATCCTGCATAACGGATGTTTAAGAGTATTTGAATATGTGGATGCAATCCTTTAGTGAATTTTCTTATTTCAAATGGCTCCATTTTGCAGCTGTATCACGGACTTCTGTTGAAGCTTTTATAAAATATTTATTGGACAAAAATATTGAAATTGACTATGAAAAGTTAAACAAATCATAACCAGAACTGAGCCAGATGAAAGGATGCAAATACATAGAGTCATGTAGCAGTGAAGAGAATTACGGTGAATTGTTTGAAACTGCACAGTTCTTTTTTGCAGTGCCATCTCGCAAATCTTGTGTAGAGAGGTTGTTCTCTTTAATACAATCACAACAGACAAAGGAGCGAAATAGACCGATAGTTGTATCTATAAAGGGATTTCAATTGTAAAATTTAATTTTATACATTTGAATTGCAGAAGGGTTTTTTTAATATTTCTGTAAACAAAAGGAACTTTTGAAATAGATTCGGTCAAATGAGAAATACACACAGGGCACGGCCCTGAAGTAATGTAGACGTGTGTGCTGCGTGTAATATTTGATTTTTTTGTTTCTTTGCGCATTAAATTTAGAATATAGGAAGTGTTAGTCATTTTTCATCCTGAAATAAAGAAAATGTCCTCAACCTCTATTTAGAATCTGGTAACCATATGTTACAATAATTATTTCTCCCTACATAGTTAGACATCAACAATTATTTCCGCACTCGGAGGACAAAATTGATTATCGAAATTTGTCAAATAGATCTCGCCGCAACGAAAACCATCGTTTATTTATCTCTATATATTCAAATCTCGTGCTACTTCTCCGAAATGGCTCGACCTATCTCTATGAAATTTTTAAGTGTATGTGGTAGGTATACTAATAGGTCATAGAGTATATTTCATAGCGCTAGGTTATTATGGTGTACGTATCCATAATTTTCTTTTTAATATTTTTCGACTTTACGCGGTTGGAAACCCGAGAGCATTTTATTTTATGTCATCGCCGCGATACTCTGCACTGTTATAAAAGGAAATTTTGGGAGAAGCCGCATAAAATTAACTTCTTCTCATACTTCGGCTGCATAACGTTCAGCGCTCGCTCCGCCTTTTAAGCCTCCGTTCCGCGCCTGTGCGCATGCGGCCACTTCAGTGATCTCTATAGTATAGAGATCACTGGGCCACATATAACACTCGCCAGAGACCTTGATTGATGACAGAGAAGTTATTTGTCATTTAATTCGGCATTTAGTTTTTATTATAACGCAGTGAATTTATAAGAAATATATTAAGTGTGTTATGATTGTAAAAAACAAATACATTACCGGTATACCGATTTTCATCAGTAGGGGCCTTTGATAAAATATTTCTTTTTTATGATTCTAAAATTGCTTAGAGATTGCTTGAATAATCACTTCTAGATGTTGTTAGTAGATTATTTATTGTCAAAACACAACATGTTTCGGGCTTAGCCCATCATCTGGTGACCGATATAATCTGTATTTAGCTTTGATGCATTCAAATTTGTCTTAAAATACTGTTATGTATTGCCAAATTAGAATAAACATGAAGGTTGCATACCTTTATCAAGACTTTCAGTCTAAAATAAAATATTTGTCTATAGTGTGTGTGTGTGTGTGTGTGTGTGTGTGTGTGTGTGTGTGTTACAGTGAATAATACCAGCAAGACGCAAGGGAGCCCATCTGAGCCTTCGTACTAATAATGCAAGAAACATGGGAAATAGTAAAGCAGAATGAACAGACGAATAGATCCAAGATAAAGAAAACGTGCTAGAGCACATTTGGCAACTGCGTGCACCTCAATCACAAGAGGCTCGAACTGAAGGAAATCAACGACAATCGGATCGGAGATCAGAGCAAATGACGGACGACGTCAACAAGTACATCGAGCATTTACATCGGCTTCATTCATTCCTTTTCGCCTTTGAATCGAACCAGATATTCAATACTCGCTCATTCGAAAGTGCTGATTGGTGCTATGGACAAAGAATGTCCCTAATGTCATGCACTGAAATTCAAACATGAGTCAGCCGGGATGTGTTTCGCATCAGGAAAAGTGTAACTACCAGAAACTGAGACACCACCAAAACCATTGAACTGCCTGTTCATCGGCACAGGTACAGATTCAAACCCGTTCCTGAAGTCCATTCGCACATTCAATTCATGCTGCCAAATGACTTTTTTCGGGACAATAAAAACATTACTGCGGCAAATGGTCAACGCTTCAGTTCAAAGTATATCACAAAGTAAGCCCATTGCTGCCAATGACAAACGAACAACATATTTTTATACAAATCTAATTCATGGGCGGTGAGAACATGAATCGTGTAGATTCACGTCGCAAACACCTAAATTCGCCTAGTGCCACCCGCACCGTCGTCGAACTGGACGCGCTATTGAATGAGCACAATGAATTATTAAAATTCTTCATACACGCTCGAATTGCAACGTTACAGTCACGCTATTATCATCGATTCTGATAAAACCCCAGCTGGAGAACATGTGCCTAGATTCAATACACTGTACAGTAATACTGTGCACACTACAGGCCTCGGAATAAGTAAAAGCACACAACAACTTAGAAATTAAAGATTGAGCCATTAGGAAACTTATCCGTTTAGACTAGAAAGTGCGTAGATCACTATTCAAACTTTCCAATTCCTGTGGCAGCTTACTGGAAATGGATGCAGCAAAATACTGCACGCCTTTCTGCACAAGGGTCAAGAAAGTGTGATCCAAATGCACATTCTATATTTGTTTAGTATTAACTGAGCGAAAGCTGCTGACTCGTCGGAATAAGCGAATATTGTTAACAACGAACGACATTAAAGAAAATACGTATTAGGAGGCCAATAACAGAAGTCCCAGGCTACTGAACAGGTATCGACAAGAAGTTGGCGGGCTTACATCTCACATCACTCGATCCACTGTTTCAGTACAATCATTATCATTTTTCTATCAGATAAGTTACCCAGAAAAATAATACCAAACGTCACAAGCGAAGTAGATTACTTTTCATGTTGAAGTATCACTTATTTCAGATACGGTACTGTTCTTATTTCAAAAATGCGGTATTTAGTTTTTGAACATGATCAAATTCTTCTCGTATTTGCATCCTGGTCATACTGATATCTGTACATATTTCTGCGACCCACCGCCATCACCAGGAAGCTTAGCGGCTCTCGCCGTTACTGAGTGAAACTGTTATTCTTTTCATTCTTCACTCCGAAGTTTGAGATCCATTCCATAAAGAGTCGCGGTTCTATTCAGTCAATTGTCAGAATTTATTTTATGATTATGCAATTCTTGAACAACCACTGGATGCAGTTACTTCCATAAATATCTGTGAGTTTGCAGAAGGAGCGATTTGAAGTAGAATGACAACATAAAATTAATTGTGGGTAAGGAAGATGTCACACTGAGATTCACTGGAAGAAGTGTAGTCCATCAACCAAGTACCGTACCTTTCAAATCACTCGTTCGACTCATACTTGAATATTGTTCATCAGAGTACGATCTGTACCAGATAAGGTTGACAGAGGACATAGAGAAAATCAGAATGAGAGCAGGTTAATTTAGTAAGTGTGAAAGTGCCACAGAGATGGTCAGCCATCTCCAGTGGCTGACTTTGCAAGAGAGGTGTTCTGCATCATGATATGGGCTTTCGTCAAAGCTCCCACGACTGGAACAGTAAAAGAAAGAAATGACAGTGGAGTATATCATGTCCAGGCTTTAAGAGAACGGATGCAAATGGAGATGGACACTTGAAAACTGTAATTTTTTGTATGACTGAGTTTGGGAATGTAAGGTGTCCCAGTAACTGAATTTCACAACAATTACACAAAACTTTTAGTAGTTAAAACGACGGATAGGTATTGAATTAACGTTAATAGTTACATTACTTTTAGATCAAAAAGAAAAATACGGGTCAGTATTAAGTACTGTGAATGTTACACACCAGTTGTCAAACTTACGATACATCACTTGCCTGGCAACAGACGAGTTACATTCACAGTAATGCAAGATGCAGTTATACAATGCAGTCAAAAGAGATATGTCATTAGTGCCAATGCACATATCATATATCATTTCTATGGTAATGAAAGCTCCTGGGAGTAACACCACTTTGTATCCCAAAACCGTTGAAAGTATGGGACCCCTTTCCAGATCACTGCCATACTCTCCACAGCTAGTTGTCCAAGTAGTGCAGAACTTCTAGTCCACTGACAAAATGTGGCACCAACCATCAGTGGTCCCTGTTTCTAGTCATGGTTCCAATACAAATGCAGCCATTTCTCTTGAGGTATTAATGAAACCTTACACGAGGACCAGTAGTTCCCTATTCTGGGTGCTGCTATCTTCGAATAATTTTGTGGGATGACACAGAATGTTGCAAGTTGTGGCGAACCTCCCCTGTGGTGGTCGGAGCAGCACCACCTATGGAGAATGTTGCAGGCCACAACAGCTAACCTGTCAACTACAAATTGCAGCCTATTCTGTGTGGCCTCACACTAGCGCACTGTGGCTTTCTCCTTAGGTGGTGGTGTTCACGAGGGTGAAACTCACATAGGAATTTCCGATAAAATGATCTTGGTTCACCTACCCTAAACTTGGAGCACTGCAAGTTTTATCAGGCTGTCGTCTTGATTTCTTCTACAGTCTTCCACATATGTTTTCATTCCTTCAAAATAGAAGACTGATTTATAACAAACACAGTATACCTGATGTGTGTGTGTGTGTGTGTGTGTGTGTGTGTGTGTGTGTGACGGGCGCTGCACTCTTTGAATTGCATTGTGATAATTGATGGAGTAAAGGAATTCATATTTGTTTCTTATTTCACGTATGTCAGAATGTGCTTTCATCGCATAGTGTTCTGTGACATTTGTTGTTGCTTGCAAATCCGTGTGTGAATTACTTGATTTAGGTGCTTTTTAAAAAATGTTCAAACGTTTGTAAATCTATGGGACTTATCTACTCTGGTCATCAGTCCCTAGGCTTACAAACTACTTTAACTTATGCTAAGGACAACAAATACACCCATGCCCAAGGGAGGATTTGAACCTCCGATGGCGAGCAGCAGTGCACTCAGCTAGGTGCCTTGGAACACTTGGCTTCTCCACCATAGCTGCTTTTTAAATAAATCATTTGTATTCTGTTTCATTTTCATCAGATCTTTTTTCGTAATTTTTTACATTTACTGGAGAACTTTTAAGATATATCGTAGACCAGGCACATATATATATACCACATATATACAGGGTGAATCACCTAACTCTTGCACCACAAATATTGCGGATATGGAAAGTGTGATTGATGTGCAGTTTTCACAGAATGGATTGGAGTCAGGGGCTCATATTTTTAGCCAACAAACAGATTGTAATATTACTTAGAAAGTGTATTTTTTTAATGCAAACATACAGTTGTTTAAATGGAACAATGATTGTTTCTATCATGCACTGGAATTTTTGACACCAGCTATGTACACAGAATTTTGAATTACATTTTTATCACGTTTAGTTTGGCAGCTACAACCGCTCAAAGTTTCGGAGACAGAGGGTGTGATAGCATAGCTGACTGGCTTAGTGGCTAGCCCCTGGGGCATGGCCCACTGTCTCATGACCACCAGCCAGTCAGCTACGCTGTTGTAGTCTCCACTCCCAAAACTTTGAATGGTTGTAGCTGCCAAATTAAACGTGTAAGAAATGTCATTCAAAATTATTTGTACACAGCTGGTGTCAAAAATTCCAGTGCATTGTTCCATTTGAAAAATTGTATGTTTGCATAAACAATACACTTTCTAGATATTTTTACAATCTGTTTGATGTTGAATGGATGGCAGCTGTCATAATCGAGGTACTGTTGTTTATTGGTGGGTTTGATGCTGACGGATGTGTGGAGCTGGCCATTGGATAGATGGAGGTCAACACTGAGGAAAGTGGCATGGGATTTGGAATAGAACCAGGTGAATCTGATGGAACTAAAGGAATTGAGGTTGGAGAGGAAATTCTATAGTTCTTCTTCACCGTGAGTCCAGATCATGAAGATGTCATAAAAATATCTATACCAAACTTTGGGTTGATAGGCTCAGATATCCAATAAGGCTTCCTCTAAGTGTCCTATAATAATTTGGCGCGTGAGGGGGCCATCCTGCTTTCCATGGCTGTTTAGTTTTTGGTATGTCTGGCCCTCAAAAGTGAAGAAGTTTTGGGTTAGGATGAAGCTGGCTAGGGTAATAAGGAAAGAGGTTTTAGGTAGGGTTGCAGGTGGTCGGCATGAGAGGAAATACTCCAATGCAGCAAGGCCTTGGGCATGCAGGATGTTTGTATATAAGGAAGTAGTATCAATGGTTACAAGGATGGTTTCTGGAGGTAACAGATTGAGTAAGAATTTCAGGCAAGCAAGAAAGTGGATGGTGTCTTTGATGAAGGATGGGAGACCCACGTAATGGGTTGAAGGTGTTGGTCTACATAGGCCAAGCTTCGTTCTGTGGGGCCTTGGTAACCAGCCACAATGGGGCAGCCTGGATGATTAGGTTTGTGAATTTTAGGAAGTAGGTAGAAGGTGGGGGTGCAGGGTGATGGTGGGGTTATGAGGTTGATGGAGTCTGGTGAAAGGTTTTGTAGGGGGCCTAAGGCTCTGAGGATTCCATGAAACTCAGCCTGGACATCAGTAATGGGATTGCCTTGACAAATGTTGTATGTAGTGTTGTCTGAAAGTTGACGCAATCCCTCAGCCACATACTGCCGCCGATCAAGTACCATGGTCATGGGAACCAATCTCACCAGCCCACTATATCCTCCTCCAATCCGACTGCGTGGTTGTAAGTTGCGTACAACAAAATGTAAAATATATAATATAGTGAGGACAGTTACAACTCACCGCAAAGACGTGGCGATGAGATGCGACAGGCACATACAAAAGACACACACATACAACACATTCAGCTATCGGCCATGGCCTTCCTCAGAAATAGAGCACTCACGCAATCACACAGGCACACAACACAGTCATACAACCATCACCTCCGACTGCCACGGAGGTGATGGTTGTATGACTGTGTTGTGTGCCTGTGTGATTGCGTGAGTGCTCTATTTCTGAGGAAGGCCATGGCCGATAGCTGAATGTGTTGTATGTGTGTGTCTTTTGTATGTGCCTGTCGCATCTCATCGCCACGTCTTTGCGGTGAGTTGTAACTGTCCTCACTATATTATTTATTCCAACCTGGACTTTCCATTATTATAAATGTAAAATATAACACAGATCACCAATCACGGAGCTTGCTGCCATTGGCTCTCCAGACTCCTCCTCCATACACAGATTTCACACACACCAAGCCACATAGGACCTAGCAATTCTAGGAAATTCTCTGCAAATTATCTCTAGCCAGCATCTTGGCGTCTATTTTTTACAACTGCTGCCAACAGTGTCCTCCTGGGCACTCCACAGAGACACAGACGAGCAGTCTCCCATCATTTAGTAAATTGTAAACTATGCTACCTACTACTGATAGTTTTGAAATAGAAAGATAGCAGGGCAGCCTGCAACCACCAAATGTTTTATCCTCTCCAGTGCTCATGGCAAAAGAAACAGCAAGGCACACAGACAGGCACTGGATGCTCTTACAGTTAACACATTGTGTGAGCACAGCCCAGAAATTGCAGGTAATAGGCGGTCAATTACTTTGCTCTGCGAAACCAGCCTACCCACTCCACTGCTGCATGCCGGAGACCCAAGGGTGGCTAGTCTTCCCCAAAATGCCGAAAGGAGGTGACACGACACTGGATCCCTAGGATCTCTACTAGTGAGTGTTACCCAGCCGACCATCCAAGAGCTCTAAGCCATGCTGTCCTACAACGCCGACTCAAAAGTAAGGAAAGAGTTGAAATCAGAAGTACTACATCAAAAGAATAAATAAATAAACAAATACAACTGAATTCTAATGCAATTCTCCCAACCCATAACAGAACATGGAAGTAAGGAAACATGTAAAATAAATTAATTTCATGCAAAAAACATCAAAAATAATAAAGAGACACATGAGGCGAGTAACAAGAGAAATGAAAGACAGAAGAATGACCAGCACCTCTCAAACTTCATGTTAGCAGCTATTTACAGAATTGATATTCAACTTTATTACATCTCGTTCTTATGCTGTCAATGGAGTGTGAAATTTAGCAGAGTGTAAGAATGACTGTAGCAGATACAATTATGTCTGCTAAATTATATTATTTTAGTCTCTAACACTATACAGCAAACTCAGTGACAAGAACCGACACCATTCAAAGCTGAATTGCTTATTCATTCTGTGACAGGATGTAATAAAGTGAAATAGCAATTCTAATACAACTTGTTAACATGAAGTTCACCATTAAATACAAGAAATTACAAAGAACAGGTGCAAATTAAAGTAAAGCAGAATACGAACAGTATACTTAAAACACATTTTAAATGAGCAGTTTGCACAGAGTTTCCTATGCAGGAACAAATGTACGTGAGCCCACAGAACATTGAGAAGAAACAAGCTAATTTTTTATATGAATATTGAAGAAATATACCCCAAGCAATATTACATGATACTGCAAAAGAAGGGCAGAATACGAGAAAGATTTTCACATTGCAATCCAAAGAGTATAACACAAAAACTGCCCTAATCTGTAGGTACCACAATGCTATGAAACCAACTTCTGTGTCATGTCATGCCAGTGAGTTGAGGTCTTATCAATTCCCAAGATTAATTTCACATGGTCGAGATTGGAATATTGACTTTTGAAAAGAAACAATTTTGCAGTCAAAATAAAACCACCACATTACTCACAAAATTTTATATGATTATCAAATTTCAGCTAAGAGAAGTTATGTTTTAAATGAGGTTTCTAGAATATATTACTTTGCAATGTCTTAAAAACCTTACAGATTCGAAAAGTAAAAATGAAAAATATTGGCATCTAAATCAAGATCTTCGAATTAAAAAATTATGGATTTTTGCACTGTATTTTCATTATCTGGTTCCGTATCGTAACCTGGACCTTGCACTTCTATGTTCTTACATTGCTATGTTGTGGTGGTGGTGGTGGTGTTGGTGGTGGTGAGGCGCAGTCAATGAGAACATTGGTGATGGATGCTCTCACCAACATAAGCAGTCCAGTGTTAGGCACTGTCACATCCAAATAGTGATTACTTAACATCTAACACCCTCGTTACCATTTATATACCCTCCCACACTTTGTAACAGTATTAAATACTAGTAACAATGATGGATTCTGGTAGATGTTCTACCTGTCACATGGAACTGCAACTCCAATCACATCCTGAAGAATAGCAAATACATGTATGAGGTTACATTCACATCTGATCATTTCTTAAGTAATGTATTTAACATAACTAGGGCTTGGGGCGGGGGGGGGGAGATTGCCGGAGGGGGCAGGCGTCCCTAATCAGCATTCATTAGTGAGTACAAAAAGGGCCCCGATTTTTGTTACCTATAAATATCTAGAAAATTATTAAAAATATATTTGTAAACTATAAATAACATGACACGAAATATAATATAAAATACACACATCAAACAAGTGTTACATCACAACAATTCCATGGGTTCAAGACCCTTTACAAAAAGTACACAGGTTGGAACTTAAATAGTGGCAACACTGCTGTCGCTGATAGCACATGTTGTTGACATACCTAACTTACCTCTGAGCAAATGGACTCACCCATCCCACGTCACCAGTGTGTGCACATTCGAGGGAAACAGTCACTTGTGAGCGAGCAGTCTAAAGTAACAGTGTCACTATGTTTTCAAAACAATGGAGTTGAATCAAGATTAAATGTGCCAGAGGTCATACAGCATGACATGTCATCAAATCGTCAAGAGGCAAGCAGGGAATCGGCATTGCCGTACAGAACAGTGGCATGTTTGGTAAAGAAGGTCGGCATTCTGTGGCAGACATGCATCGGGCAGGTCATCCTAGCATCTATGAAAAAGAAGTGCATACTGTTGCTGTGTTAGTGGACAGTGATCAACGCCAGAAGATTGGTGAGCACGACCACGAAACAGCAGAAAGTGAAGGTGGAAGAGAGAGCTGAAAAGCCATTTGGAAAGAAAGAAACAGTCATTATAGGAGAGTGAGACAGTGGCAGTAAAGAAGAAAAATGGATTGAGATAGTAGTTTATGGGAGCAAAAGTGAGAGGGAACAGTCTTAATGAAACAGAGAGTTGAGCAGAGGCCACACATAAACTTGTGGGACTGTATCCCCCAGACCAGCAAACTTTACAACAAAAATTTTGTCCATTTCCTCCATCCCCTAAACCCACATTACTTACGCAATCTAGGAGTTACAAGCCTGACCAATCTATCAGATAGGACATGTGTAGAGAGAAAATTATGGTCATCGAAGAGACACGCAGACTGTGCTAACGAAGGAGAAATTGGCAATGTGGGAGAATTAGAACGCAATGAAGACTACGGCAGAGAGAGTGAAAGAGTAAGAGAAGAACACATTGGTAAGAAAATCAAGAAAAAGGGATAAAGACAGTGACAGTGGGAGGGAGAGACAGTAGTGCCATCCGCCTGCATCTTGTTCCAGCTACTGCCGGATGAGAGTGCCAACAAATCCCCTCCATTTAGCTATATCCTCCCACCACTTTTCTTCCTCCAGTTGTTACCAGCTGACCACCTCTTCTTTCGACATGTTCTCCCTCCAGTTTTTCACTGTGTCCTTTGGTGTCCTCTAGGTTTCTTCCCATCCATCCTTAGTTCTTCCTCCTAACATGCCCATATCAAATAAATCTTTTTTCCCCCCCTTGCTCATACTTTCCTGTTTAAGGTCCTTCCTTACATCCACATTCCTTACTCTGCTCATTCTTGTTTTTCCTTTCACTTCTCTGAGATGTTTCCTTTGCTTGCAGTCTGCCCCAGTCTCTTTCTGTCATTGGCCATGTTTCTCCTCCATATGTGGCAATAGGAAAGTAATAACTCTTGTACATAAGCAGTGCAGTTTTTTTTTTTTTTTTTTTTTTTTGGAACTTACTTATTCCAAGTCAGATGTTTTATTGTTTGATAAAAATTGCCTCCTTTCTGTAACCTCCTAGTAATTTTATTCATTATTCTTCCACTGCTATATATTTTCCTCCCTAAATAAGTGAAACTGTGTACAATCTTTGAAGGATTCTCCCATACAGAATAATAGTTTCATTGTCTCTTCCAAATACCATTACTTCACTCTTATCTTTATTTTTAATCCATACCTTTTCATGATTAGGAAGGAAGCTTGGAGTTTAACGTCCTGTCAACAGTGTGGTCATTAGAGATGGAGCTTATACTCGGACTGTTTGGGTACGGATGTGGAAGGAAATCGGTCATGCCCTTTCAAAGGAACCATCCCGGCATTTGCCTGGAGCGATTTAGGGAAATCACGGAAAACCTAAATCTGGATGGCCAGAGGTGGATTTGAACCACCATCCTTCCGAATGTGAGTCTAGTGCGTTACCACTGCGCCACCTCACTCGGTATTTCATGATTATACTCCCAACTTTTTTTTTCCATTGGTTGTCAGATAAAAAATCACATTAATTGTGCTCCTTCCTTTTATAAACCCAAGCTGTTTCTCACTCAGTTCTTGCAAAGTCTTTTATTTCCTTTTTTGAAGATGGGAACAATGTCTCCTCTTATCCAGTCATCAGGTATTTTACTATTTCTTCACAAACTTGACAATACTCTATACAGCCCATGCATCCCCACTAGTCCCATGCTCTTATCATGTCTACTGATATTTCATCAGGTCCTTGGGCTCCCCCCCCCCCCCGCCCCCCTTTTTCACCTTCTTCACAGTTATTTCCAATTATTCACATGTAATTTGTCCTAATTCTGCTTCCCAACTTTTTTCAGTTTCTCCATTGTTTCTGTTTCCTCATGTACTTGCTCCTCAGTATTTAACAACTTCTTAAAATGTTCTTTCCAGAGATCTTTTACATTCCCCATCTCTTCAATCACAGTACCATCCTCTGTTTCCATCTTTACTGGAAAACATTTTCTCATTGCTGTTCACGTCTTCCTGTAGTTTTATGTGAACTCTTTCCATGGCTGTTTCTTTGTCATTTCCACTATCTTTTTGCACTACTACTTTTCGTCCATATATCTTTTACGGCCTTCTTCATTTTTAGTTTTCCCTCACTTCCTCCATGCTTAATTTTTATTTCTAACTGTCTGATGATACCCTAACCATCCCACCAACTCGTCTGTATTATTTTTTTCCTTTCCAGATGCTCTATAATGTGCTTCTTGTGCTGTTTCAACTGAAATGTCAATTCGAAAACTCCATTCTTTCTCTACATCACTTCTTTTGGTACAATTTGTACTTTCCTTGAGTTTCCAGTCCTGTACCCTCATCAATTTCTTCTCTTTACTATTCATTTTCCACTTCCCAACCAGTAATCAATGCTCTCCATCTGCACCCACACTTGGAATTACCCCCAATTCCCTATAAACTAGAATAAATCAATTATGTTCTTGGTTCTTCCATCCCATCTTCTGATGCTAAAAACCCATCTGTTTGTTATTTTTATTACATTCCTCTGGTAAACATCCTGGAGTCTTTCCCCTTCTTTGTTTCTGCCTCCATAACCAAAACATTTCAACACCTGCTCAAATCGCTGTCTGTCATTGCCTACCTGTGTATTAAAATCTCCCATCACTATATTACCACACTCTATAGTTCTCTAACTCATTTTTGCAGTCCATCTTCTCTTCTTCAATATATCCCACTTGAGGTACATAAGTCTGTATAACATTTAGTATTACTTTACCAATTTTCAGGTTCAAGATTATGATCCTGTTTGATTTATGACTCACACTTTCAATACAGCTTTGTACATTCTTATTCAGCATCACTTCCAGTCCTGTCATTCCCACCTCAGTAGTTTTCCTCCTCCCCTCAAATTCCTTTCATCTTTTCCCTTCCATTTTGTTTCACTTGTGCCAAAATATCTAACTTTCTCCTAGTTAGTAAATTTGTCAATTCTTCCACATTTCCATTAAGGGTGCCAACATTGAGCTTATTTTTTAGTCCATTTGGTTTCATCATCTTGCACTTATGAACATTATTAGGTCTCCATGCACTAGTACTTGAAGAAGAAGTGGTGTCAAATACAGTATGGTACATTCCGAGACTCATCTGTATTTCGAAATCAATCTGTATTTCTAAAGCAATGCATCAATGCTTTCCTACTGGCTGGCTAGGCCTAACACAAGAAAGAATTTTCTGTTGTAGTTTTTCTCCCTTAACCTTTGGAATTTCTGCTCCACCACAAAGCAGTGGTTTCCTTCTCATTTAATCCTCAGAAAGGAGGATTGCTCATCTGCCAGCTTCGCCATTCCCAAATCATTCCTCTCTGCTGTTGCTGCCATTAAAGTCTTTACCTGTAACTCTGGTCATGGGTTCTGTGTTATACCCAACGCCATTGGTTCCCTGCCTGAACTCAGCCATCCTATCACTCCAGTCAAATGAAGTGTAGGATGCCCAACCCCATGACGTGGAAGCACCAGACAGGAATTATTCCAGTGGAGGAATTGAGAAGATGACTCTACCTCCCTGGAGTTGGGTTAATATTTGTGTATGGTGCCACAATCAAAGGCAAATGGGAGTCGTTGAGTGGTCGTCCTCCAGTGCACACCTGTCCAGCAACAGCAAATTCTCAGTTGTAAGTGTCACCAGCTTCTCTAGAAGCACCATATTTTGACTTTTCAGTGCACTTTCCCTTCGGTTCATTAAAGTTATTGTGTGCTCGCATTTCCATTTGATTCATATTCATGTTAAATATCTCATTAGTGTACTATTCCGCTGGGTGAATCGCGTCGCGACAGTCGTCTTTGTTTCTCTGATTAGAAGCGACATACAGTATTTTGATTTTTGTCTGTGCATTCTAGTTTCAATTTGTAAATTTATATTAGATTCAAATCCACATTTTAACAAACAGTGTAGTCTTCCTTTGAACACATTGTGACTGTAGTTTTTGTTTTCTCGGCACTGTAATCATGAATAGGGACTGTGACTGCTGTGTGCGGATGCAGTCTGAGCTGATGACACTTCGCTCCCAGCTTCAAGCTGTATTAAACACGGTTGCACAGTTGGAAGCTGTGATCAAGGGGCGTCGTTTTTGTTGGCCGGTAGTGGGGACCGAATGGACTCCCGTCGTGTCCACCGATCGACCTGCACCATCGACATGCCCTGTTACTGCTAGCAGTGAGGCAGACTCCCCACCCGTGGATGTGTGGGAGGTTGCTCCAGTGCATGGCAGGAGGCACAAGACATTCCAGGGGACCGATCATCAGGCCTCCCTGGTTCATCTTGTGAACAGGTTTGAGGCACTATCTGTTCAGGACAACATTCCTGAGTCAGATGGTGTCTCTCATCCTGAGGTCACCACCCAGCATGCAAGATCCGGCCGTTCACAGAGGGTGGGTTTGCTTGTAGTTGGGAGCTCCAACATTAGGCGGGTAATGGAGCCCCTTAGAGAGATGGCTGCAAAGGAGGGGAAGAAGGTCAACGTGCACTCCCTGTGCATACCAGGTGGAGTCATTCCAGATGTGGAACGAGTCCTTCCGGATGCCATGAAGGGTACGGTGTGCAGCCGACTGCAGGTGGTGGCTCACATCGATACCAATGATGTGTGTCGCTTCGGATCTGAAGAGAACCTCTCAGGTTTCGAGCGACTATCTGAAGCGGTAAAGACTGCCAGTCTTGCTTGCAAGATGAAAGCAGAGCTCACCATCTGCAGCATATTTAACAGGACTGACTGTGATCCCCTGGTACAGAGCCAAGTGGAGGGTCTGAATCAGAGGCTCAGACGGTTCACGACCGTGTAGGCTGCAGATTCCTTGACTTACGCCATCGGGTGGTGGGTTTCCGGGTTCCGCTGAATAGGTCAGGAGTCCACTATACGCAGGAAGCGGCTACATGGGTAACGAGGGCTGTGTGGCGAGGACTGGGCAGTTTTTTAGGATAAGGGACTTCGGGGAAAAACAAAATGGGCACTCTCAAAGGGTGCAGGTGGATCACAGGAGAAATGTAGATCTGGGAACTATCGGTACAAAGTTGTAAAGTGTCATAGCTGTGTTGGGAAAGTACCAGAACTCCGAGCATTAATAGAAAGCACCAAAACACACATCATTGTAGGCAGTGAAAGTTGGCTCAAGACAGAAATAAGTTCAGCAGAAGTATTTGCAAAAGATCTAACTGTGTTCAGAAAGGATAGATTAAACAAAATAGGTGGAGGCGTGTTTGTCGCCGTTAAAAGTAGTATTTCATGTAGCGAATTTGAAATTGATAGTTCCTGTGAGCTATTATGGGTAGAGGTTGTACCTGAAAATCGTAAGAAGTTAATAATTGGTTCCTTTTACCGGCCTCCCGACTCTTGACGACACAATAGCAGAAAGGTTCAAAGAAAACCTGAGTCTAATTACAAAAACGTACCCAACTCACATGATAATAGTAGGCGGTGATTTTAATTTACCCTCCATCTGTTGAAAAAATTATACTTACGAATCAGGAGGTACCATCATGCGAAATTGTGCTCAACGCATTCTCTGAGAATTACTTTGAACAATTAGTTCATGAGCCAACTAGAGTTGTAAATGGATGTGAAAACACACTTGATTTCTTAGCAACAAATAATCCTGAGCTCATAACGAGCATCAAAACGGATACCGTTGTTAGTGAACACAGAGCTGTCATAGCGAGAATGAATATCGAAAGTCTCCAAGTTACCAAAAATAAACGAAAAGTATATTTGTTCAGGAAAGCAGATAGAAATAAAATACATTGCTTCTTGAAAGACAGCTTCCACTCATTTCTAACACTAAACATAGGTGTAGACCAGATGTAGCTCAAATTCAAAGAAGTGGTATCGACAGCAATTGACAGTTTCATACCAAATAAATTAATAAAAGAAGGTGGTGATCCCCTTGGTACACAAAACAGGTCAGGACACTGATGCAAAAGCAAAGGAAAATGCATGCTAAATTTAAACGAACACAAAATCCCCAGGAAGCTCGAAACTTAGTGAGGATCTCAATGTGACATGCCTACAATACTTATCACAACGAAACTCTTTCTCAAAATTTGACTGAAAACCCAAAGAGATTTTGGTCATATGTTAAATATACTAGGGGCAAAACACAAACAATACCCTCACTACGTGATAGTAATGGCGAACCTGCCGATGACAGCGCTACTAAAGCAGAGTTAACATAGCTTCTCGAAACTCATTCACCAAAGAAGACGAAACTACTATTCCAGATTTCAAATTACAAACAGAGGCTGTAATGAGTAACGTAGAAGTAGATATCATCTGAATAGTGCAGCAATTAAAATCACTTAACAAGAACAAGTCTTCTGGTCCGGACTGTATACTGTAACGATACTGCTGACCCCCTCATCTCAATGTTACCGTACAATACCGTCTGCCTGGTCCTCTCATCTCAATGTCATCCTATGATACCGTCTGCGTCGGATCCAGAATCGTGTGGTTCAGTTGTGATATATGTTGCGTGTGAAGTTAAAAATGTAATAGCCAGCCTAGGAATCAGTGTAGGACAGTCTCAGTGATACTGTGATTAAAACAAGAGATATATTTCATATAGTTTATTTCCAGACAGTTCTATAAACAATTCTTTTGTCATTGTACATTATTTAAATAAATAGACAGACAAAGGGTACAAACTTTTGTAAAACAAAGACATGAAAGTAAATAGCATTGTATATATGTTAGGCTCATAAACAAGTTGTGTAGACCAGCTAATTGTGTAATTAATGATGTACTCGAGATTTGAATATTGTATTTCTTTGTATATATTGACTCACTTGAGATTTTGAACCTATTTTGAGAATTTCCAAGATAATTGATAGCTCAATATATGTTAGCAACCTGTATAATGTACTCGTTAACTAATTAATTGACATTTAAAATCGCACTTTGTTGTCAACAGAAAGATCGGAAATTATGACTTAAAAATATTTGCTTCATCTAAAATTATTGTATGTATAGTTTTCATTTTTTATTGCGATTATTTTGAGTCGTTTGTCAAGTGATCTGGAATCCATGTCACTTGGTGTTTTGAGAATGGAAGTACTACCAGCTAAGTTCTGATGTATTGAATTTGTATTGTTTTGGTGGTGAAGTTTGAGTCAGATTAAAGAAGAAGAGAAAATTGTACATATCGACTATTTATTTCTACCACGACGCCTCAGGAGAATAATGTTGCAGCGAGCAGAACCCCCATACATCGAAATATTAAAAGCTGAGTATCGGTAGAATAAACTGTAGGAGAATAATGTTGCAGCGAGCAGAACCCCCATACATCGAAATATTAAAAGCTGAGTATCGGTAGAATAAACTGTAATATACTTAAATTATATTAATATGTTTCAATACCCATATTAGATTTCTATCTGATTATGCTGAAGCAATAGCTCCTCACTTAACAGCCATATACAACCACTCTCTCAAAGAAGGATCTGTACCAAAAGATTCATTGACGTCAATTTGCAGCAGGGTTTTGGAACATACCCTGTATTCAAATATTATGAATTATCTCGAACAGAATGATCTATTCACCCAAGGTCAACACGGATTTAGAAAATATCATTCATGTGAAACACAACTAGCTCTTTATTCACACGAAGTGATGGGTGTGATCAACAAGGGTTCGCAAATCGATTCCATATTTCTTGATTTCCAGAAGGTTTTTGACACCGTACAAACGGCTTTTAATCAAATTGCGTGGTTATAGTATATCGCCCCAAATTTGCGATTGGATAGGGGATTTCCTGTCAGAGAGGACACAGTTCGTAGTAATCGATGGTAAGGCATCGACTAAAACAGAGGTGATATACATAAACGATTTAGGGGAAAATCTAAGTAGCTCCCTTAGGTTGTTTTCAGATGACGCCGTCATTTACTGTCTAGTGAAATCATCTGAAGATCAAATCCAACTGCAGAATGATCTGAATACGATATCAGTATGTTGTAGAAATTGGCAATTGACTAAATAATGAGAAGTGTGAACTCGTCCATGTGAGTACAAAAAGAAATCCGTTAAACTTTGTTTACAAGATAAATCAATCAAAAGTGAAGGCCATAAACTCTACAAAATACCTAGGAATTAGGCTACTATTACTTCAGACTTAAACTGGAAAGAACACGTAGATAATGTTGTGGGAAAAGTGAACCAGAGACTGTGTTTTATTGGCAGAACCCTTAAAAAATGCAACAGAACTACAAAAGAAACTGCATACACTACGCTTGGCCATCCATTTTTGGAGTATTGCTGCCCAGTGTGGGATCCTTATCAGGTGGGTTTGACGGAGGACATCGAAAGAGTCCAGAGAAGGGCAGTTCCTTTCGTATTGTCACAATACAGGGAAGATAGCATTACGGAAATGATACAGGATCTGGGATGGGAATCATTACAACAACGGCGCTTATCGCTGCAGCGTGGGCTACTTTCGAAACTCCAATCACCAACTTTCTCCTCTGATTGCGAAGATATATTGTTGACTCCCACTTACATTGGTAGAAATGACCATCAGAATAAAATATGGAAAATCAGAGCTCGAATGGAGAGATTGAGGTGTTCTTCCTTCCCGCACATAATTTGAGAATGGAATGGGAGATAAATAGTATAATGGTGGTTCGATGAACCCTCTGCCAGTCACTTAAATGTGATTTGCAGAGTATCCCATGTAGATGTAGAAAAGGAAACTG
Source organism: Locusta migratoria (assembly GCA_026315105.1). NCBI lineage: Eukaryota > Metazoa > Arthropoda > Insecta > Orthoptera > Acrididae > Locusta > Locusta migratoria. The sequence continues at coordinate 443,241,516 of CM048744.1, forward strand.
AGGGAGAGAGAAATATGTAAACATTGGTAGAGAAACTGAGATGCTGTATGGGAAAACTTCATTACAATGAGAGAATGGGTAGAAGGATTTAGCATGTTCTGTGTTAAAAGAACATATATATTTTTGCACTTGAAAATAATATATATGTCTTGACTACACATAGCAATTTATTTATTCCTTAAGTGTTTTGACTTTTGTCATTTTCAAAGGCAAAACTTCATTAAATACAATTTTTGTCACAGACATGTTATTACATATAAAAATAATCTTTAGAATATATATCTCCAAACAATTTCTTTGTTAGAAAGCCAAGTGTGTTGTGCTGTCACTATGCCGGCGGTTCAGACAAGTCACTGCGCAAGTAAGAAGGGCGATAAGTTGTTCCATAGTACTTCGGGTGCCAGGGATGACTGCAGTCTCGGTGCCTCTTTGCTTACCTCACGTACCAGCCAATAGGAAGAAGGAGGGCTCCCTATATATGCCGGTGCACCACAGCACCAGAAAGACAATAGAGGACAGTCCCCAATCAGGGTGTTCCAATAGACTAGAGCCAACAGTCTGTCTATGCACAAGCCAAAACAGTTTTTATTACATTGCAAAACTGTGTAATCGATAGGAAGAATTTGTACCAACACAAGCACATCAAATTTAACTGTTCATTTCATTGTGTAATAAAATTATGTGGACTAATCAATTATTTTAGAGATAGACCTATGTCCACATCCTAGCTCATCCAACACCAGAATCTACACCATTGCTAACACAAAAATGTGCATACTTGAACCATAATAAGATATCAGACCTCAGAGAGATTTAGGTGTTGTTTTTCCTATGAGCTTTTCAAGAATGAAATTAATAGTGTGAAAGTGGTTTGATGAACCATCTACTAAGGCACTTCAGTGTGACTTTCAGAGTAACGATGTAGATGAAGCAAAGACAGATATAAAAGTTCAAAATTGGAATAAAAATTCAGGGCAAAAAGATATTGATTATAATATTTAATTATAACGTTGCTAGCCTCAGAGAATATTTGAAATTAAAAATAATTACAAGATCTGTTAAATGAAATGAATAGTCTAATGAGTATACAATGTGGATAGAGTGTAATGAGAATACTGACGTGCATCAAGGTTCTGATTACAAAGTAGAGAAAGTTAAGGGATTCTACAACCTTGAATGGAAAATAATCCATAAGATGAAGCAAGGACATAAAGAGCAGACCAGCACAAAGAGGGCACTCCTGGCCCAGAGAAGTCTATTGGTATCAAACAGTGATGTTACTATGAGAAAGAAATTTCTGAGTATGTGCATTTGGAGCACTGGGTTGTACAGTAGTGAATCATAAGGCAGTTGTTGTGGTCTTCAGTCCAGAGAGTGGTTTGATGCAACTCTCCATCCTACTCAATCCTAAGAAAGCCTCTTTATCTCCTCAAAAGGTGGGTAACTGACATCTATTTGAATCTGCTTACTGTATTTCTCTCTTGGTCTCCATCTGTGATTTTTCCCCTACACACTTCCCTCCAATGCTAAATTTATGATTCCCTGATGTTTAATAATATCCTACCACTCAATCCCTTCTTTTAGTTGAGATATGCCAAAACTCCTTATCTACCCAAATCTGTTCAGTAACTCCTCATTAGTTAAGTGGTCAACTCACCTAATCTATCAACATTCTTCTGTAGCACCACATTTAAAAAGCCCTTGTACTCTTCCTGTCTGGACTATTTATCATCCATGTTTCACTCCACACAAATGCCTTAGGGTTAAATTAATATTTGATGTTATATAATTTCTCTTTTTCATAAACACTTTTCTTCCCATTGTCATTCTGCATTTTATATCATCTGTACTGCAACCATTAATCATCATCTAACAAAACTCATCAACCATTGTCTCGTTGTTTAATTCTTTCAGTATCGCCTGATTTTCTCAGACTACATTCAATTACCCTTGTTTTACTCGTGTTAATGTTCATCTTAGACAATCCCTTCAACACACTGTTCATTCCGTTCAATTGCTCTTCCAAATATCTTGCTGTCTCTACAGAATTACAATGTCATCAGCAAAACACGATGTTTTTATTCCTTCACCCTGAACTTTAACCCCTTCTCCAAATTTTTCCTTGCTTTCCTTCACAGCTTTCTCAATGTGCAAACTGAATAACATTGCAGAAAGGCTACAACCTTGTCTCACACCATTCCCGACCAATACTTCCTTTTCATGGCCTTCAACTCTAAATAAATGCTGTCTGGTTTTTATACAAGTTGTAAATAACCTTCTGTTCCCTATATTTTACCTCTGCTGACTTCAGAATTTGGAAGAGTGTATTCCAATCAACACTGTGAAAAGTTTTCTCCAAATCTATAAAAGCTAGAAATGTAGGTTTGCTTTTCCTTAACCTATTGTCTAAGATAGGTCTTAAGGTGAGTTTTGCCTCTCGTGTTCCTACATTTCTCCAAAATCTAATCTTCCCAAAGGTCAGCTTCCACAAGATTTTCCATTTTTCTGTAAATGATTCGTGTTAACATTTTGGAAGCAAAATAATGGTTCTGTAATGTTCACACCTGTCTGCACCCGTTTTCTTTGGAATGAGGACTATTACACGTTTCTTAAAGTATGAAGGTACTTCGCCTGTCTTATGCATTTTAAACAACAGATGAAATAGTTTTGTCTTAGCTGTTTCTCCCAGAGACTTCAGTAGCTCTGAGGAAATATCATATACTCCCAAGGCCTTGTATTGACTTAGGTCTTTCAATGCTCTGTCAAAATTCTTCTCTCAGTAGTTTCTCCTATTTCATCTTAATTTACTTCCTCTTCCCTTCCTACAATATTGTCTCAAAGTTCACTTTCCTTTTAGAGCCAAAAGGGTGAAACTAATTTTATAGAAGGAGACTTTCCTGGTGGGAAAAATATGCATAAAATAAAGATTTTTGACATACCTAAAGTACAGGCTCGTTGACAGAAACATAAAACACACAAACATTCGAGCTTTCGCCACCACTGGCAGCTTCTTCGGGAAAATGAGGAAGGAAGGAGAGGAGAAAGGGAAGGATACGGGTTTTAAGGAAGTGCAAAAGGAGCCATTCCAATCCCAGGAGTGGAAGGACTTACCTTAGGGGACAAAAAGGAAGGTAAACAAATACACACACACTCACACATATCCACATGCAAACACACCTAGGCAGACATTTTCAAAATCATCATTCTCCCTGCCGACAAGGGCTCCACGATAGTGGTACTTGATCGGCGGGAGTATGTGGCAGAGGGAGTGCGTCAGCTTTCAGATAATACCACATATAAAGTTTTTCAAGGCGATCCCATTCCTGATGTCCAGGCAGAGCTTCAAGGAATCCTCAAAATCTTTGGCCCTATACAAAACCTTTCACCTGACTCCATTAACCTCATGACTCCACCGACACCCCACACCCCCACCTTCTACCTACTTCCAAAGATTCACAAACCCAATCATCCCGGCCGCCCCAATGTGGCAGGTTACCAAGCCCCAACAGAACGAATCTCTGCCTACATAGACCAACACCTTCAACCCATCATGTGCAGTCTCCCATCCTTCATCAAAGACACCAACCACTTCCTCGATCACCTGAAATCCTTACCCAGCCTGTTACCTCCTGAAACCATCCTTGTAACCATCAATGCCACTTCCTTATACACAAATATCCCACATGCCCAGGGCCTCGCTGCAATGGAATATTTCCTTTCACGCCGACCACTCACTTCCCTACATAAAACCTCTTTCCTTAATACCCTAGCCAGCTTCATCCTAACCCACAACTTCTTCACTTTTGAGGGCCAGACATACCAACAACTAAAGGGAACAGCCATGGGGACCAGGATGGCCCCCTCGTACGCAAACTTATTTATGGGACGTTTAGAGGAAGCCTTCCTTGACACCCAAGCCTGTCGACCCAAAGTTTGGTATAGATTCATTGATGACATCTTCATGATCTGGACTCACAGTGAAGAATAACTCCAGAATTTCCTCTCCAACCTCAACGCCTTTGGTCCCATCAAATTCACCTGGTCCTATTCCAAATCCCATGCCACTTTCCTCGATGTCGACCTCCATCTATCCAATGGCCAACTACACACATCCATCCACATCAAACCTACCAATAAACAACAGAAACAACAGTACCTGCATTATGACATCTGCCATCCATTCCACATCAAACGTTCCCTTCCCTACAGCTTAGGTCTTCGTGGCAAACGAGTCTGCTCCAGTCCTGAATCCCTGAACCAATACACCAATAACCTGATAACAGCCTTCACATCCCGCAGCTATCCTCCTCATCTGGTACAGAAGCAAATTGCCAGAGCCACTTCCTCATCCCCCCCAAAATTCAGAACCTTCAACAGAACCCCAGAAGTGCCCTCGTCACCGGATACTTCCTGGGACTGGAGCGGACTCTGAATGTGGCTCTCCAGCAAGGATACGACTTCCTAAAATCCTGCCCTGAAATGAGATCCATCCTTCATGACATCCTCCCCACTCCTCCGAGAGTGTCTTTCTGCCGCCCACCTAACCTCCGTAACCTCCTAGTCCATCCCTATGAAATCCCCAAACCACCTTCCCTACCTTCTGGCTCCTACCCTCGTAACTGCCCCCGTTGTAAAACCTGCCCTATGCACCCTTCCACCACCACTTACTCCAGTCCCGTAACCCGGAGGGTGTACACAATCAAGGGCAGAGCCACTTGCGACAGCACCCACGTGATTTACCAACTGACATGCCTGCACTGTGAAGCGTTCTATGTGGGAATGACCAGCAACAAACTATCCATTCGCATGAATGGACACAGGCAGACAGTGTTTGTTGGTAACGAGGATCACCCTGTGGCTAAACACGCATTGGTGCACGGCCAGCACATCTTGGCACAGTGCTACACCGTCCGGGTTATCTGGATACTTCCCACTGACACCAATCCTTCAGAACTCCGGAGATGGGAACTAGCCCTTCAGCATATTCTCTCTTCCCGTTGCCCACCTGGTCTCAACCTCCGCTAAATTCGAATTCCCACCCACCATCTTAACATCTTTGTCTCGGTTCTCTGGACAGAGCCTCTGCCTCAAGTGGCATCTCTGTCTAACTTCTAACTTCTTTGCTTTCTACAGTTCTACAGTATGTCTGCCTAACTGTACTTGCATCTATGTAAATGTGTGGGTGTGTGTGTATTTGTTTACCCTCCTTTTTTCCTGTCCCGGGATTGGAATGACTCCTTACCCACTCCCTTAAAACCCTCATCATTTCCTTTTCCCTCTCCTTCCCTTCTGCCTGACGAAGCAGCTAGGCTGCGAACGCTTGCGTTTTGTGTGTGTGTGTGTGTGTGTGTGTGTGTGTGTGTGTGTGTGTGTGTGTGTGTGTGTTTATTTGTTGCTATCACTGCCTGTGCTCCTTTGCCTGGTAAGTGGACTTCATCTATTTTTTACGTATATTTTTCCTGATAGGAATTTTTCCTCTATAATATTCGTATTATATATAAAGATTAAAAATTCCTAGCAGGAAAAATTATATATAAAAACTAGACGAAGATTACTCACCAGGCGAAGGAGCGCGGGTGTGACAGCATCACAAATAAATAAATGAATACACACACACACACACACACACACACACACACACACACACACACACACACACACAAGCTTTCACAACCCAGTTGCTTCTTCAGGCAGAAGGGAGGGAGAGGGAAAAGGAAATGATGAGGGTTTTAAGGAAGGGGGTAAGGAGCCATTCCAATCCCGGGAGAGGAAAGACTTACCTTGGGGGAAGAAAAGGAAGGTGAACAAATACACACACACCCATACATTTACACAAACACAAACAAAACAGACAGCAAACAAGGTGTGTTTGCGTCTGTGTAAATGTATGGGTGTGTGTGTATTTGTGCCCCTTCCTTTTCTTCCCCCAAGGTAAGTCTTTCCTCTCCCAGTATATAAAGATTTTGGACTTACCTAAAGTACAGGCTCGTCAATAGAAACATAAAAACATACAAACATTCGAGCTTTCGCCACCACTGGCAGCTTCTTCGGGAAAAAGAGGGAGGAAGGAGAGGAGAAAGGGAAGGATACGGGTTTTGAGGAAGTGGAAAAGTAGCCATTCCAATCCCAGGAGTGGAAGGACTTACCTTAGGGTACAAAAAGAAAGGTAAACAAATACACACACACACATATCCACATGCAAACACACCTAGGCCATTTTTTTTGTACACCTTCTGCTTTCCCACCTGAATTGATGATATCCATGCAGATGTTTCTCTTATCTCCTATGTCTATTTTCCTGTAGGTGGTTTCTATTTTTTCCCTTATTTATACATTCTTCTAAAGACTTTGTCCTCTAGCCACTCCTGCTTTGTCATTTTGCACTTCTTGTCAATCTTATATTTCAGTCCTTTGTATTCAATTTGAGCTGCTTCATCTACTGTATTTTTATATCTTCTCCTTTCACCAATTACATTCAGTATTTCCAGTGGAATTCAAGGATTGTTTTGTGGGTCTTGCTTTTTACCTATTTCGTGCTTGTTGCCTTCACTATTTCATCTCTCAAAGGTACCTGTCCATCTCATACTATGTTATTTCTCCCCATTTCTGTCAATTGTTGCCTAAATCACCTTCTGCAACACTAAAGAACTTCAGGTTTCTTCAGTTTATCCAGGTCCAGTCACCTTACTTTCCTACCTTTCTGTAGTTGCAATGTGCAGTTTATAGCCAATAAGATATGGCCAGAGTCTATATCTACTCCTGGGCATGCCTTACTGTTTAAAACCTGGTTCCTAAATCTATGTTGTACCATTTTAAAATCTATCTAGTACATTCCATTGTCTCCTGGTTTCTTCCACATATACAACCGTCTTTCATCATGATACTTAAACCAAGTGTTTGTTATGATTAAATTATGTCTGTGCAAAATTCTACCAGGTGGTGTAGTCATTCATTTCTCTTCCCCAGTCCATAATCACCTATTATTGTTCCTTCCCTTGCTTCTCCTACTACAAAATTCCAGCCCCATCACAATTAGGTTTTCCTCTCCCCTAACTGTCTGACTAATTTCCTTTACCACCTCACACATATCATCAATCTCCTCATCATCAGCAGAGCTAGTTGGCATATAAACTTGACTACTGCAGTCAGTGCTGGTTTCATATCTATCTTGATTACAATAATGTGATCACTGTGCTGCTTGTTATAACCCTGTACTCACCTGACCATAAATCCTTTCCACCAGACATCAGTAATCCCTAGTATACTGAACTTCACTAATCCATCCCCCCCCCTTTTCTTTTTAATTTTTTAAACATCACTTCTCAATTAAGGGCTCCAACATTCCATGCTCTGAGCCATAGAACGCACGTCGTCTTTCATGATGATGACATCCTGATTAGTCCCTGCCCAGAGATCCAAATGGGGGACTATTTTACCTCTGGAATATATTACCCAAGAGGATGCCTTCATCATATATTCATAAAGTAGAGCTGCATGTCCTCCGGAAAACTGATGATAGTTTCCCCTTAGTTTCAATCATCCAGACTGTTGCCCCTGCAACTACTGAAAATGTCACTGCCCCTCTTCAGGAACCACATGTTTGTCTGGCATCACCACTGATACCCCTCTGCTGTGGTTGCACCTACAATATGGCTATCTGTCTGATTGAGGTATGCAAGCAACCCCACCTCAACAATGTCTATGGTTCATGTGGATGGCATAAACTGAAGCCTCATAAAAATAAACTGGATAATAGAAGGATGAGACCTTGTTGTGCATTTGTAATTAATCCAACACAAACAGTGTGACATATGATCGAAATTGTATAGACTATATAATAAGTTCATTATTTTGTGAATTATTGATCAACTGTGTGTCATACAAAACAGTAGCTAAGTACCAGATACTATTTGGTTACTTCAAATGTTTGTAATCCTAAAGAACCATACTGCTAAGGTCACTCATTGGTCCCTAGACTTACAAAATACACTTAAAATTTTTTAGGCTGACTTATCCTAAGGACAACAAATACACCCATTCCCAATGGAGGAATCAAACATCCAACGGAATCCAGATCATGCAGCCATTCCTGTGCTTACCTGTTTCCAACTGATTATTTCTGTGACTGCACATGACCATGAATAACAATTCATTCAACATGAAAGATTTGGAAATTGGTTTTTCATTTGTAGTGTATTATCATCATTAGTCTACTTACACTAGTAACTTTTTAGTAGCCTGTTTATATGGAGGTGTCAACATGAAAGACAACTGTACAGGTAAAATGGGCACAGTACATATGAATGATTTTTTGTTTTTTCTTTTAACGTGTGTAATTGTTAACTCAATGACAGATTAGGTAGGGACTTTAATATATAAACTTAAAATATTGGTAGAAAATTTTGTGCAATCATTTAAATTTTCGTTCTTCTTCTGTCATGCTTTACAGTGTGTTAACTGTTAGATGGCAGAGCTCTCCTAGTCCTGAATCGAGGCAAGTCGGTAGACTTTGGCCGGCAGTCTCTTGTTTTGAGGCTGCAGCCAACCTTGCAGACTGAACATAGTGGTACTGTGTGAAGCAGCCATCATCATCTGCTGTGTTATTGTTTGTTTACCATTGTTCTGTATTGTGCAGTACGTTATTAAAATGATTGATGAGGCAGTTGCTGGTCCATCTCAGGAGTTTCCTACAACACCTACTGGCAGACCTAAAGTTAAAACTAAAACTAAATCTGTGTTACGGAGTGATGCTCATAAAATTATATAGCGTGTGATCGAATGCTGCAAAACGGAAAGGCAGCAGAAGAAATTGCTCCACCCCATCCACAAGTCATCCGTGAGATCTGCCACATACACAGGACAAAGCATGCAAAGCATTGAGAGGTTTAAAGAGTTTGCAAAGAACCATCCTGGTGAATCACCTAAAACGCCTGTCAAGAAAAGGTGAGTCTCCAGTTCAAATATTTTGTTCTAGATCACTCCAAAGATGCCCTGCGTTTCATCATAATTACTTTATATTGTAGCTTTGATTACTGTCATAGGCCTTTTTCATTGTATAGAAAGACCGCTCGTTATTGTGTTATTTGTAAACACATTAATATTGCAGTACAGTCTCACATCATAACATGTACAAACAGTGTAGAACGTATTTGGTTACAAATCTTTCTTTCTCTTTTCACTTAGTGAAAGTAGTGGAGAAATTGATGTTATGCTGGAAGATTTTAATCAACGCATGATACAGCACACAATAACAGAATTTTACTCCATTAGGAAGACTGTGCCAAGTCTGTGAAAACTGCTTCCCATTCTACATGACAAAATAGGCTGGAATTTGAGTATTGTGTCTCTGAGAAAAGTATTCATGTCAGTGGGCTACATATGGTGTAAAGTATAAAACAACAGGAATACCCTGTTGGAGTGTCCAGACATTGTGCAGTGGCAATCATGTTTTATTGTAGAGATGAAGACTATTAGGGGAAACTGGCAAAGAAATATTTTATTTCGATGAGTCATGGGTAGATAACCTAACGTGCAGTAAATGCTGGCAGAGGAAGAGTGATCTGCGTGAACAGTGTGTCTTGGGTGTCACAGCATGAAGACTAACAATTGTAAGTGTCGGGTCACAGAATGGCTTTGACAGAGAGGCACAGCTTATATTCTGGTTGAAATCGACAATGGGCGATTATCACGGCCAGATGAATTCAGAAAATTTTGAGTAGTAGTTCAAAGAACAGGTTTTCCCATATCTCCCACCTCAGTCTGTAATTGTTATGGATAACGCACCTTTATCATACCAGACAGATTGAAAAAAAAAACAATAGCTTTGACATTAAACTGAGAATGCTTCAGTGGCTGCAACGGAGGAATAACCCATGATGAAAATATGCATAAGGACAAGCTGTTCGCAAAAGTACACGCGAATAAGCCAGCTGGCTAAAAGCAAAGACCACCAGGTTATTTGCTCTCCACCGTACAACTGCGAGTTGAATGCTATAGAATTAGAATGAGTGAAGATTAAAAGGCACGTTAGGGAGCGCAATATTTCAGGGGACTTGTCTGCCACAAATATGTTGAATCTTGTGGACGCATCTTTCCAATCAGTGACGGCTGACAATTGGGCAGGATACTGTAGGAAAGTAAAAGAAACAGAAGAAGAATATTGGGCACGGGATGGTGTCATCGAAATTGCTGTCAATTAAATCATCATTAATACAGACACATCAGAAACAAGTGAAGAAGAAACTGTGACAGAAACGGAAGAGAGTGATGGAGAAAGTGATAGAACACATACTTTGACATTCTTTTTTTATATATAAAAAAAGCAATCTGTTGTCATAACTTGTATAGTAAATTTTATTTCTATTTCATACTGATTCCCCTTCCATCTAATAAGTGTACTTAATTCCTACAGTTAGGAGCATTATCAACCATGCTAATGTGTATGCTGCTGTGTTTCATTTACGATCAACGTAGCCCATAACGCGATGTGCGTGACTTGTGCTTTCGCGGAAGCATGCCGCGTAGTTTTTATTGCCAGCCCTGTAGAACAGAGGCGTGGCTTGTCCCTCCTGCTCCCCTCTCTCACTGTAGCTGTCGTGCTGTGAGGCGGAGCTTGCTTCCTCCACACCCCGATCCCCCTGCACAACTCTGCCATCTAACAGTTTACACACAGTACACTTTTCTTCAATGTGTTGCAACTACCTTTGATCCTTTCACCCCCTTTTCTTCTTTTTGTAGGTCTTCGAATGCATTTTTTGCCTTGCAGAATATATCAGCAAAATAGCAGTGGTAATATTAGCTCTTTCAGTCGCAATACAAAGTATATCCATTCTTGTCTATATTCTTCTTCCTAGGCCTAATATATGTATTTTCACTAGCATTACTTGTTATCTGAACACTTGATTTTCTTATGTTGTTTCAAGCTAATTATGAAATGTGCGTGACTTGTGTGTGACTTTTATGCAGTTCTATTCACTAACTGTCCGCAGTAAAAGTAACATGTACGGGGAGGGGAGGGGTTGAAACATCACAAGTGGTTGTCCCCAGTATAATTCTTTTGTAATACCTTCATAGTGAATACGTTTCCAGAGTGTTCATGACTACTTGAGCCTTCAGCACATAAGCACAACAGAGCGAGAAAGAGGTGCAATACGAACATGGTATCGACAGTCAGCAATGAGCATTTTCCGAAATGATGTACTGTACAGAACAGGCCCTGAAACTTTGTTTTTGGTTATTTTATGTCAGTTCATATGCATTAATGAAGAGCTGGGGTAATGTTATGAATGGGGTAACCTAGCTATAATAGCAACCTAAAACTAGTTTACAAGTTGGCAATGGTATGACTGAATTATGGCATCACACTCTCAAATTAGCTTTGAGGTGCCATTTGGTTTTCTAGACTACTGCCTCCCCCTCCCCCAATAATTCTTCTTGGCTTTCATCTATACAGGGTGGTCAGAAAGTTTCTGAAATTATTTGTCAGGACGTTGTAGGGCAGGCTGTACTGAGACATAAATGTTAAGAAAAAAATGTGATATGTTGTGCCGTTTCCAAGTTATTTAGCTTAGAAATTAGCCAATCACATCGTTTGGCACGCAAATTCGAACAGCCCGCAAGAGGCAGCATTGCCAAACGTAACCTCCATGTTGTAGTCATATGGGTATAAACTTGTATATGAAAGGCTGTTGTAATGTGAGAGACTGTGGTCTGGGGGTAGAGAGCTGGACATGTGAAACAGAAGGTCCTGAGTTCGATCCCCACCAGGGTTATCGTTTTGTTTTTATCCAAATGGGGAAACACATCTGTACTTTTCTCTAATCATTTATGTATGGATTTCATGTAAGTAACGGAACTGTACATCTTTCTTTGCATAAAAACATTGGCGTTGGCCCCAGTATGCACATTTATTCCGAAAGCTACAGTATCCATAACATTCAATAATTGCTCATAAATGCATCCGACAAAGGTCTAACAATATGTACCTGTTTGGATATAAATATGGAAAAACAATAAATGTTATACACAGTCAATGGTCATACATGTAACAAATGCAGGGAAAGTAATTTATAACATAAAACAATAGACTGATATTTTGGCAGCTGTTTAACGTAACAACAATATTTTCAGGAGCAAAATGTAACACTAAATTCACAGTAGCTGCTCAAAGTGTCCTCCTCCAGCCTGACAGCATGCATTGCAACGCTGCGTCATTGACTCCATAAGCTTTCTGAAAACAAAGGTTTCCCTGATTTCATCGAAGGCTAAAATTATCCTCGCAAGAAACTTTTCAGATGTGTCTACTGGGGTCCCGTAGACGATTTGCTTCACATGTCCCCACAAATAATAGTCTAACGGTGTCAAATCTGGTGAACGAGCTGGCCAGAGGAATGGACGGCCTCGGCCAATCCACCTTTGCGGGTACAACACATCTAAATGCTTACGTACCGCAAAAGCAAAGTGCAGCGGTGCACCATTGTGTTGGAAGCACATTCTCTGACGGACCATCAGAGGAACGTCTTCTAAGGACGTTTTCATGGAATGCTAAATATGTCGTTCCATTTAAATGGGAGGGGAGTAGGATGAGACCCAACAAAAAGTCGCCTACAATACCTGCCCAAATGTTGACGCTAAACCTATGCTGATAGGATTTAACATAAGTGCCAAAGCGGATTTGCGTCCATCCAAATGTTGCTGTTTCGGGAATTGAATGGTCTTTCTCTGGTGAAACATGCCTCGTTTGTCCACAACACCATCTTTGCGAAATGTGGATTTTCGTTACATTTATTTAAATACCACACAGAATATTGGTAACGAGAGGGGTAGTCAGTCCTCTTCAACCAAATCGTGCACCTTCTGTAGGTGATACGGAAATAGGTTTTCGTCATGTAAGACGTCCAATACTACACCGTGTGAAGCCTGTAACGACCAACAAAAGGATACATTTTGCCATGTGTAGTTTGCAGGCATTCTTTAAGAATGTAGTAATAACATGACGTACTCACAAAGCAGTAGCAATGGCCCTCGAGCTGGTACTAGGTGTGGTGTCGCACAAGTCCAAAGTGCGCGCCACCTACTTCAGCCGCGCGCCACCTACTTCAGCCGCGCGCCGCCATGCACGCACGGCGCGGCGTTCTTACGACGTCAGCCACGAGCACCCTTTGATACAACTCCGCTCGTGGCCACCACTGAACGACATCGTTCACTTGGGACTGAGATAGGAACCAGTTAACACTTCGGAATCAGATAGGCACCAGTGAAGACTTGGCAGGCCTCAAGCTCAACTATGTATCAGCATTCTGCAGTACTGAGCTATGTAAAAGTTAAGTATTGTATAAATTCTGTGCAATATATATCACGTTCTAATTTACTCTAGTGTTTCTAGTTTCTGCTGTCCCACTGGCTGCTCACCTTCGTACCTGCACAAGCGTGTGTCCTTTATTCCTGTGTCGGTCTTCCTATTCGGCCACCGACACCTACGACGGAAACGAGACACAAAAGCGGCGACGAGGCTGGGACACAAAACTAGGTGTTGCAGCAACCATTTCAAGAACGTTTTCTTGGAATTGAACGTTCCGTATGTAACGTTCCCGTCCAGCGTCAACATTGGGTACAGCAAAACTTCCAGGCTCCCTTAACCATCTATCAACAGCTAAAAAGGTATTTACACACGAAATAACGTGGCTGGGAAATCTTGCATGGTAGATGTCGCGGGCAGCTGGTGCATATTGACCCGCAGCATCGTAAGCTAAATGCATAGCTGCGTATTCCTTGAAGGAGTACCGATGACGGACCATTTTACCACTACTTGTGCGTCACGACGATGTCTGTCACTGCTCTACCGCACCTCCTTCCTTGTACCTTTACAGCTACACGAACTCTTCCAGCAAAGATCAATTGCATATGTACGATTCCCAATGATGATCCAATGATAAGTAGATAAAAGGCCACTACACGGCCGATATAATTACCATCGGATGTTGGCATACCGTACATCGTAGTGCAAGGATTGCTGATGCATTGGCTCGAATTCGATCCCCACTCTGTCGAATATTTTCACATGTTTGTTTTTGTATTGGTCCCTTGTTCGCTCTGACAAGGAGAGGATGCCTACTCATAATGGCAAGAACACAGTTCGGCAATTGAACACACGAGGGGCGTACAATCGAATCCGCGTTTGGGAATGTTTACTTTTATTTTGTTCATGTCAGTTTATGTATTACGTACACCATAAATAAGTCAAAATTATGATCAATATATTGTATTTATTAATATTTCATAAAAAGGTTAACAAGGAAAGGCAAGCAAAAATGTGGTTTCCTGGCAACCGTAACTATTATCCACAACGACCAGTTGGCCAATTTTACTGGAACCACGAACCTAACGCTCGCATGCAGTTGTCGAGGTCTACTGGAAATTAAATTAACAAAATACGAAGTCCTCTATGCTTCAATTACAATACTTTTTTGGAAAGTTATTTCCAGAGTCCTCATTGAAGCTGTGATGCAGTCCTGTCTTGGACATGGATTTGCAATAACAAATATTCCATTGCCTTCCTTTTCACGTCTTTTTATGAAATATTAATAAATATAATATATTGTGCATAATTTTCATTTATTTGCAGTGCAAGTAATGCATAAATTGACATATAAAAATTAAAAATAATTTCCCATACTACGATTCGAACCCATATTCATCGCATCATTGATTACCGATCTGACTTCTTCCCCCAACACCAACCGCAGCTTGCTGACAGCGTTCACTTAAGTGTCATACAGCGTTCCAGACCTGCGCAAGAAATGCTCCCACTGCTATCACGGTCATTTCTGGCCATGAACTGCATATACCATAATTCGAATTAAGCAATGACGAGTAGGCGTCTTCTTGTGAAACAACCACATGGAGAATACGTTTGGCAAGGCTGCCTCTTGTCGGCTGTTCGAATCTGCGCGCTAAACAACATGATTGGTTAACTTCTATGCTAAATAACTCTGAAACGGCACGATGTATCAATTTTTTTTTTTTTTCTTAACATTTATGTCTCAGTACAACCTGCCCTACAACATCCTGACAAGCATTTCAGACATTTTCTGACCACCCTGTATATATAAAAGGCAATGTACCGACTGACTGACTGACAATCGCCCAGCCCAAACAACTAAAGATAAAAACTTGAAATTTGTAGAGGGTGTTGAACATTCTCTGTTGGCATTATTTAAGAAGCAATTTTTCAATATTCCGTCTCTAAGGGGGTGAAATAGGGGATGAAATGTTTTCTGAAAATACATAGGTATTTAGGCAATTTTGAAGCTAGAACTACAAAATTTCAGATTTCAATTTAGGGTTCAAATTTAAAAGACACGTGTTTCAGGATATTTTGAAATTCAACCAATAAGGGGGCAAAATAGGGGACGCAAAAAGTAGATCTTCAAAGATATGTTGTTGTTAACTAAAATTTTAAGGTACAACTACAATACTTTGGATATGGAATCTTGGTTAGGATTTTTAAAAAACACGTGTTTCAGTATTTTTGGAAATTCAACAAGTAAGAGGGTAAAATAGGGAATAACAATTTTGAGATAACAGCTGCAAAAATTGATACTTGTATTCTTGGTTAGAATTTAAAAAATGTGTGTTTCAGTATTTTTGGAAATTTAACCATAAAGGGAGCTAAATTGCAGAGGGGATTTTTTTTTAATCTGTTGTTATTTAGGCAATTTTGAAGTTATAACTACAAATTATCGGATTTGGATTCGGGGTTCCAATTTAAAAGACATGTGTTTCAGTATTTTTGGAAATTCGACCAATAAGGGGGTGAAATACGGGATGCAAAAGTTTATTTTCAAAAACATGTTGCTGTTAACCTAAATTTCAAGCTATAACTACAAAACTTAGGATATGGACTCTTGATCAGGATTGAAAAGACACAAGTTTTGGTATTTTTGGATTCAACAACTAAGGGGGTAAAATAGGGGATCCAACTTCTTTTCAAAAACACATTGTTGTGAAAACAATTTTGAAGCTGGAGCTGCAAAAATTGGCATTTGTATTGCTCATTAGAATTTAAAAAATATGTGTTTCAGTCTTTTTGGAAATTCAACCATCAAGGGTTATTTCAGAGAGGATGTTTTTCAAAAATCTTTTGCTATTAAGGCACTTTTGATGTTTCAAATGTTTGTAAATCTATCGGACCAAACTGCGTGGTCATCAGTCCATAGCTTACAAACTACTTAAATCTAAGTAAACTAACCAAAGGACAAACACACACACCCATGCCCCAGGGAGGACTCGAACCTCCACGACGAGCAACCGCGCGCTCCACAGCGTGAGGCTTTAGACCGCTCGGCTACTCCACCGCGGCAAGGCACTTTTGAAGCTACAATCACATAAATTGGTATAAGTTTTCTTGGTCAGAATTAAAAAGATACGTGTTTCGTTATTTTCATAAAATTAATCATTTAGGGGGTGAAATAGGGGATGAAACATTTTTTAAAAATACATTGCTACAAGCCAATTTTGATCTCAAAAATACAAAAAATTGATATTTGCATACTTGGTTGGAATGTAAAAGACACATGCTGAGGTATTTTTCGAAATTGAACTATTAAGGGGTGCCAAAGGAAGGTTACAACTAGTTAAAACAAATGTTCAAATGTTTGTAAATCTTAAGAGACTTAACTACAGGGTCATCAGGCCCTAATGCTTACAAACTAATTAAATTAACTTAGACTCACTTACGCTAAGGACAACACAAACACCCATGCCCAAGGGGCGAATCGAGCCCCCAACGGCGAATAGCAGCGTGCACCACAGTATGGTGCCTCAATATGCACGGCCATTCTGCCGTGGCTACAAGTAGTATCACAACATTTCATTATGATAGTACTTTAGCTACATCTATGAACATTTATATTATGAGGGAGAAACAAGTGATGCAGACCAAGCAGCCTACACAAGCAAAGAAGCAGGTGTTAAGTTAGTTAACACAACATATAAGATGGATCAGCTTAACTGATTCTGTAGTAACCAATGATGATAAGTTGATCCACTTACCACACACTATATCAGTCATTAACCTACCAGATTTTATCATGTGTCTTAATGTCACTATCACATACATTCACCAGCAACTAGTCTCCAGGCATGATTTAACATGTACCTTCATCCATCGAGACATTCGAAGTTGTGTACATGTCGTAGCTTTAGGTGTCCTGCATATGCTTCATCCACCATATATGGGACCCCACATAGTACTTAAAACAAGTCTGAAAACATTTGTAATTAAATTACAAGACTACAATATTGTCTTTAAGTATGGTCTATTTTCACAAATGCCCCACCTTGTACCTCAGCCTGCTACCAGAACCTAAGTCATAATAATGAGTCATGTCTGAAATTGCCCCTAACAGACTAACAAATTCTGATTGGCACATTGTTTTGCAGAGAAACTTTTGAATAGCACTTGACTTCCCTCTGGGGTTCTTTGTAGTATGACTGACAAATAATCACTTTTAATAAAGTTTTTTCAGAGATGACGCTGTTATTGGCAATCAGTGAAAAATAAGTTTTTTGGTGCACAATCAAAGTTTAGTGTTGAAGGAAGTGACAGTTCTGAAAACCTTTACTGAGACTTAAAATCTATGATTCACTTATTAAGAAAAAAGAATGTTATGGAAATAGTAATGTAAGTTGAATAATGTTCTGATTATTAAATAGCTGAAGATAGTCGCAAATTCTGTTTAACTGTGGTGAACACAAAGGATTGAACTTGTTTGGATAGCCATACTTAATAACTGTTGAACATTCCTTTTGTGTAGCTTTAACCCTGCAGTCCACACAAATGTATTTCATTATTATTATTCCTTTCCTTTTCATATCAGTGCACCTAAAAATCACAAATTGAGTACCTTCATGTAATCAGAACTAAGTATACTGCTCTATTGTTTCACTTGGATCAAAGCAGTGGTGGTGGAATGCTCAACAGTTGCGGACTGACATTCTCACGCAACTAACAGTGTAATTAATTATCATCGCTGGTAGACTATTATTCCAATATTATAGTTTATTCTCAAGGTGTCTCTTGTTACTGTAGGGTTGTTTCACATTATTTACAGTCTTTTTTGGATTCATTTTACATATTTCAATATTATTTACTTTTTTTCTCTTTTTTCTGTGAAATTGTTCTACATAAAAAGGTCTGCAGAAGAATTCCACCATATGCAATACACTTTTTAGTCATTTTTCACACAGAGCCAGAAAGAATCAGAAAGGTGGTTACTGTAGCTTAACATACAGAGAGGGCATTATTTATACTACAATGGTTATTGCAAATGAAGCATATTATTATCTCTATCTGGAGAATGAAAGTGTTGTTTGTACTGAAAGTTCAAAAAGGGAAGAGCGTGACTGTATTATGCAAACTCTAAAACTGCTAAAATCATTGTGTGCATCTCATCCTGATTACAATATAAATATGCAATATTTGTTTCACAAAATACAAGTGTAGCGTAGTATGTAACACAGTATTTAAGTGAAATTGCAGCTCTGTCAAAGGTAATGACAAAAATAGCTACAAGCGAAAGACAGTAAATTGTATAGTCTCAATTATTGTTTCGACTTTTGCTACTAAAATTATTTAATGCTGTGCATACTGGTAGTACTACTGGTGGTGTGAAAAGTCACGCGGCTATTGCAGGTTTATATAATCAGTTTCGAATTCTTTTTAACATTTACAGATATCTCCGTTATTGTGTAATTAAACCAGTCTCCTTTTATATTAAAAAAGCATGGATTGATGTATGTACTACATTAAAATTACTAGATTAATGATGGAAATTCTCCTCAGAGATGACAAATTATCCCTCAAAAGAGGTAGATTGGCTGGCCAGCACCCACCCCTGTGCTGTACCGCCAATAGTGACACAAATGAAGAAAAAGAAAAAAAGGGACAAAAAAGGACAAGCCCCCAGCACACAGTTCCCTCTTCAGGTGGGAGAGAAGGGAAGAAAAAAAGGATGGGAACAAAAGGGAAAGGCAACTCACGACCCAGGTCATGAGGGTGGTGTTTGAGGACTCCTCAAACACCACCCTCATGACCTGGGTATTTTTCTTAATTTGTGTCACTGTCAGCGGTGTGGCACAGGGGTGAGTACTACATTAAAAACTATTCATCAGAAAGAAATGAAAATTGTGTGTTGTGAACACATACAATCCATCAAAAAACATTTCTTTAGTTCATACAAAGAACACTATAGAATAAATTATATGAAATAATTGAAATAATCAAACTGCAAGAAACATGGCTGTTGTATTGTTTTAATAAATACACAATGATATCCTGTTATAAAAACAGAGATTTTGATCAAAATACTGAACATCATATGCAATTTTATTCTGAATTTTCAGTATGAATTTGTTTTATTTTGTCATGGTAATCGTTTGTAGGAACAGAACTTTATGGACATGTGTTCCCAGATTCAGTTATTAACATACTATAGAACAATTTAATAACAATACTTGCTTTGGTACCAATTAATCTTAATCTTACATTAATAACAATATTTAAGCCTCACCCTATAGCTCCTTCCTGGAAGTTACTAATGATAAAACCCAGTCAACAGGTTTGAGGACACTGTTATTTACAAAAGTTAAAAAAATAACAGTTAAGTTACCATTTCTGCTTTCAGAAACAAAAATGGAAATATCAGATGTGAGAGAACTAAATAAAAGTACCATCTACATAAGGAATCACTAGGAACTAACACTCAACACATCTCTAACAACTACTGCATTTGTTGTTAATTATGATATTTTGATTATAGCATCTTGGTAATAGCTGGCTACTACTTTCCCCCTGATATTCCCATTTTTAATTTATAATCAAGTTTTCAAAATATTGTACGAACATATTAACTTCAGGAGCTATAAGTTGACTTAACAGTCTTCATTAATGGAAGTGTAGAAAAGAGTATCAAGCTGAAACTGAATCAGTGATACTGAGTATTACATTTCACAGACAAGAAAAAGAAAATTACTTTAAAATTCTATTATTAATTTTGTACTAAAGCATACAGTTCTTTACAAAAGTAATAACATTGCACATCCACGAAGACAAGCATGAGATTTGGGTGTTAATTCAGCACTTACTCCCACAATTCACAATAGGAGATAACAGATTTTACATTTAGTTAACCATCATCCATCTCTCACAATATATAAAAACCACACCTTACATAATTATCACAATTTTCAAAAATGTTCATAAATCACAGATCATTTGCTTACAGTAAAAGTTTAAATATAAATATATATATATTTGTTTGGACATCATTAGTACCTGTATAACCAATATTGCTCCAATATCATTTTTTTTATACCGTGATATTTGATGTAACTAGTGTGTTATAAAGGATAAACATTACAGATCTTTAACTCATCAACTGAAAGCATTAAGTAGTTGCCAGGTAATTAAATTTCACAGTTTCATTAGGTTTCAATCTAATTATACTTCAGTTGTCATTACTCCTCATCTTCAGGACCCATTGTGAGATTTGTTACATCTTTCACAATCATTTCAGCAATTTGCCATGCAAGTTCCTCTTTTGCCTGTAAAGAAAGACAACAATGGAAATTTTGTTACTCATTAATTACAGAAAGTATACTTTCAGATGGTCTATGATCAGTGTAAAATCCGTTGAACTGAAGAATATTTCAATTTTACCCATTTTAGAAAAAGTAACCATATTTTTATGAAGATGAACAGCAAACATTTTATTTTAAGAGATATATGCTCCCTTTTGTTTTGTTGCTTAGCCCCTTTTTCTGGAAACTGCCTATGAAAGGTTCTGCACTGATGTTCTGTAGTGTAACAACACTACAAGGTTACACTCTGGTCCAGTGACCAGAAGAAGATAGATGATTGGTTAGTTGTTTGAATTTTTGAAGGGACTAAACTACAATGGTCTTCAGTCATTTTTCCTATTCATAGACTACACAATAAAAGTCACTAAGAATAACAAAAAACAATGTCTTACACACTTTCCAAGCTCGAATGTTGTTTAACACATTAAATATGGTAGAAAGGAAAGGATTTAAAACAAAATAGCAGAGTTCTTGGCTGGGATGGATGATCCAGCAACTCTGAGACATGTTAAAATATCTGGCCTAAAAGTATTAGGCAATTGAAGAACTGAGGGATAATGGACATTCACTAAACCCCAAATGGAGTGATAAAACTAACTTTCATGAAAAAAATTAAAACTTAAATCAGCCATTGAGGCACTTTCAGGTAATATGAGAGGTAAAACATTAGGAAGATTAGAAATCCACCTTAAGATGGCTAAATTTGGTTCCAATAAAATGTGGGGACCTACAAATGTGCACCAAACGGACACTGACAGAAGGTGTCCATGTGTCAGTTCAGTGTGGTCAATGCGGAGCCAGTAGAGAATGACACAGTCCTGCGAGAAACCCGCAAGGAGGACCTCCACTCCTTCAATGTCTCCTTTGTCCATCTTAATATAATAGGCTTGGGTAGTGTGTAATTCAAAGCAGTAGTGTCTCAATTCCATGCCAACTGCATAAGAGAAAAAGAAATACTCAATAAAAAATGACAACTTCACATTAAGTAGGAAACTTGAACTCACACAATTAATTTAAACAAATGATGTTCCAGGAAATCACAGTTTCCTGCGGATTCTTGTGTGGTATAAATGAATGAATATAGGAGCTATGTTTTCTTCATGTTTCATCTGCATTATTGCTGTCGATTGTGCATGTGCTGACTCACGGCAATGAATTTTATATTACAGTTCAAAGTTTGTGTAACTAATGGCCAAACTGCTTAAGTTATCAGTCCCTAGACCTACACACTAATTAAATTGACTGTGCCAATGACAACATTCACGCAAATGGCCGAGGGAGGACTCTTAACTTCTGGCGGCAGTGGCTCCGCAATTCATGATATGGAGCCTGAAACCACGTGGCGGTTTTATATTATGACTCTTGGTTGCAAAAGTATATGTCTATCTAAATTTACATATATATACAGCCTTTTGCATATAGGACACATTTTCGGAGCTATGTCAGTAAATCTTCAGATTAGGGCACTACGACGGCGAAAACAAGTTATTGCATTCGACTGTGGCTGGAAAGAAGGTAGGCAGGAGAATATGTTGACAGCCAATAAAACAAATGACACCAGAGATCCACTAGAAATTCGGAACTTTGTGAGGAAGGATGTGACTTGTTTTGAAGAACTGCTGTCTGTAAAGTTGTGGGCATATCATGGAGGAATAAATGATTGCTGACATAACTTATTATGATATAGGCGTTGTGTCGGTTATACAAACACCTTTCCTCCCTGTGCACCTGAATTATGATTCAATGGCTCTCTATTCCATTTCACTTCCAAGTATGAAGCAACCAATATAAGAACTCCTTTTGTTAAACACCTACATATAAAAGTCTGCTGGCCAACAATTTTTTTTCTTCAATTACTGCATTTATGAAAATTTACTAACTGAAAAAACCAGCCAAAATCCGTAACACGGAAGTCTGAAATCTGTGCTAATCATGAAAGTCATACACAAATGACAAGAAGTAAGCTTACTGCTGTTAATTCTGCGTATGCATGCTTTAGTGCTGTTTAGTGCACATGAGCGAATTCACGGGAGTTTAGAACTGGTCTCTATTCCAGCACACGGATGAAGTGTGTGCTAATAATCATGAATCCATGATAGTTTCAGGTGATCTGCTGCTAGATGGCTGTTGCGCTAGACCAATACCTTTCATAGCGGATCGTCGTGTAATACCCCCTTTACACAGACTGCAAATATGAGGAAAACAAAAGAAAAGAAAATATTCAATGGAACAAGGCAGCAGATGCAGTTTAGTGAAGGCAACAGTTTCAAGCAAACAATAAAAAGAGGACAAGCAGAACATGCTTAATTATACAAAACTATTGAGAATAAGGAAATACAGTGAACATTTTGAAAGTACAACTGAAAACAAAATAAATTTGATCTGTATCTAGCAATTAAAAGTCCAAGTTGGACTTCAAACAGTATAATGATAATAGGATGCAACTCACCACAAAGAGAATCATCAAGCCATAGAAAGGCATAAAAAAATCGCACTGACGTGTTTTACGCCCCACTTTAGATTTGTAGTTTTGTCAGTTTTTGCAAACATTTTGGACCAAAATAATAATCTAAATAATAAAAAATTAAATAATAAGAGTGTCTGAAACCCTTTTAGGAAAAAAAAAAAAAAGAAAAAAGAAAAAAATAGGGAGCAGCAGGTTTTGAACCACTGACCTCCAGCGTCACAGTCCAATGCATTGCCCACTACGTTACAGCTGACAGCTACGAGTGGCGTTCTCTAATCTTATACTATTGACAGTCGTTAAGTGATGCTAATATGGCATTTGTAGACACTACATTATCATTTATCATACGAAGGATGACGGGTTTTTGTTAATTCTTCAGTGCGCCATTGCTTTGAAATGACAACGTGTCAGTTACAATAAGAAAATCATCAAATATGCAACGCAAGATGGCGTATGCCACAGAGAGTTCTAGTTCTGGGCGAGGAATGTCACGTGACATCTGCGAACGGCTGGTTTTCGTTAATTCAATGAAAGGTGTCAAAACTCCGTTAGTTTTGCAAATATCTCTCAAACGATATGAGATATGAAAAAAAAAAAAAAAAAAAAAAAAAAAGGGGAACAAAGATGTAGAGAATTTTCTCCTCTACAAATTTGTTTATTCAATTTTCGCATCAGATGAACGATTTATTTCCAATTAAAATTACATTACAAACGACTTTTATTTATTTATTTTTTTGGTATTATAACGCATTTCTTGTCCGAAATATTACAAAAAGCGACATTCTGGTCTCTGGTAGCCAACAATTATAACTGTACAATTTGGTGCCGATCAGTTGAACAGTTCGACCTAAAAAATGGGAACAAGTTACAGCCAGTCAGACATCGTCAAATCGCCGTTATTTTTGCAAATATCTCTGAAACGATATGAGATATGAAAAAAACAAAGCGAGCAAAGTTGTAGAGAATTTTCTCCTCTACAAATTCGGTTATTCAATTTTCGTGTCAGATGCATGGCTAAGCCATTATTTTCATTTAAATTTCGAGCTGTCAAAAGACGATTTCAAAGGCCCTCTTTTAGTGTTACTACTGTAACCTAAAGTGGGCCAAAAGACAATCTCTCTCTCTCTCTCTCTCTCTCTCTCTCTCTCTCTCTCTCTCTCTCTCTCTCTCTCTCTCTCACACACACACACACACACACACACACACACACACACACTAATTTGCTTTCGGCCTCAACCTTCATCAAAATAACAAACAGTCATTTGGAGATATTACACAGGCGCAACTGACAATACACTACCATCATTTCTGGCTGCTGCATTCCAACAAGTAATGCCCTACAGTCACTACACAGGCAAATGAATGATAGTTCCACTATGAAATTGCTTTGCTGGATTCAAAGGCAAACAAAAGAACAAAATATAATAAGAGGTGGAGAGACCACTAAAAGAAAATATGCAGGGCCCACATGGATGTGTATTGCTGAAGATGAAATGTATTCAGAAGTCCAGAGGTGGCCTATGTTCAGCAGTGCCACATGGATGATAATTATGATAGAGGAGTAGTAGGTGGTTCATTTTCATTTCCACATATTATAGACCTCAGCCATAACATATCGTATTTACATGAATATAGGCCACACTTTTTTCCAAGATTTTAGAAAAATCATGGTTTGGCCTATATTTGAGATTTTCCTCCTGACATTACAAAACACCAAGTTTCATGTCATATACATGTATTATGTGGGAGGATAAATTTAATACTAGCTACTCTTTTCAAACAAAAAAATTCAATATCATTTTGGAAAACTTCGCCAGTGTCTTTATACAGCTATTTCGCTTTCGTCATGACGCACACGCGGGGACTGATGCGAGTCATGTATCAATATAGCCTGTATTGAATGTCCCCACTTGGTATCAACACTTGTGTTTTCATTGAGTATCAGTAGTTCATTATGGATAAAAAAATCTTACTTTGATGGATTCAGACACATGGAAAAAATGCAAAAAGAAAAATACAATTTAAAAGTAATCTTATCCTTGACTCTATCAAAATAAGATTTGTTAAAGTAACAATTCTTTTATCCAAAATGAAATTCAGATACTCAATAAAAAAAAATTCCTCATGGAGACTGCCGAAAGGAAACAACAACCGTGTATTTCATGCATTCAGATATGCCGCAAAAATAAATCGACAAATCTCATTCGATATCATATACTGTCATCTGACTGGCCAACAAATTCACAAGAATCAACTGCCAGGGCCATGACTCATTGGTTTTAGTAAATGATTTATCTGCTGTAGAGAAATAAAAGTGACAGCCTGCGTGAAGCTACAATTTTAGCACACAATTTATTCACCGCAGAGAAATAGAAGCCATTCTATAACTGAAGTTTCTCATAAATTTATTAGTGCCGCCTATATTCAAGATTTAATTTTTACTATAAAATTGTGTCAAAAGTTTAGATGCGGACTATATTCGCATAAATACGGTACATCATAATTAAATCCTTTATGATGCATTGCTGACTATTTACTGAGGCTGCACTAGGTAAGACCCAAAGGTGAATCTGACACTATTATAAACATACCTTATCTTCTTCCATGTTGACTAGTTTTTTAACAACACGAGTGAGGCGAGATTCTGTAATGACAAAATAATGATATTAATGAAGACACTAAACAAACAGAAGAGAAAAGGAAGAAAATACACCAAGATTGAAAAAGAGCATTGGCACAGTAATAGTAGTGTAAATCTGACATGATCTAATTTTATCAGTTTGTATTCATAAGAAGTCAACATGTTTACTTCAGAGTTTAATACACACTAAATAAAATATGTAATTGGATCATTTTTGTTCCCTAAATAATTGTTGCTCTGCATTCTTTTTAACTTCAGTCAACAAAAGATTTAAAAATTATCATCAAACTGCAACCAACATTAAGTTTCAAGAATAGCATACCTTCCTTCCTATCAGGTTCTGGTTCAACATCACTTTCATATCGGCCCAAACATGTGATGCGTCCAAAAGAAAGGTCCCTGAAGCACATGTAAACAAAGTTTTAAACATATACCCAAAATAAACAAAACAAAAAATGCACAATTTTCACAACTTAAAGATATGTGCAAGGAAAGAAGGAAGCTTAGGCTTTAAAGTACCGTCGACAGCTTGGTCATTAGAGACGGAGCTAACACTCTGAGTTTTGTGTAAGGACGAGGAAGGAACTCAGCCGTGTCCTTTGAAAGGAACCATCCCGGTATTTGTCTGGATCAATTTAGGAAAATCACGGAAAACCTAAATCTGGGTAGCCGGAGGTGGATTTGAACCACCATCCTCCCAAATGTGAGTCCAGTGCATTACCACTGCGCCACCTCGCTCATTGATATGTGAAAATGTTTCCACTATAATCACAACAACTCAAATATACTATAGGTCTTGTTTTCTACATCTCATTTAATGTAAGTAAAAGAGGAAAATTAGATAAACAATGTGAATGGTAACACCTAGTTACTACCTTCACAAACTAATTCATAGTAATACTAGCTCACCATCTTATGCAAGACTCAAGTTAATTTTCATAACAGAATTATGACCATGTTTTTCTCAACATAAATTATGCTAACCACAGAATGAACTGAAGATACTCCCCCCCCCCCCCCCCACCCTGAACAGTCCTATCAGTCCTATTTAACAAACCAAATTACTTTTCTGTGACATTTTATAATCTAACTTACTGGTTTAATTTCAAGAATTGATGTCATCACAAAAGTCTGCAGCTACAATACATTACCTGGTTAACACTAATTTGAGGATTCCTAGGTCGTAATTTGATGTATTACTGTGATCATGATACTTTATTATTATCTACAGAACTTTCAGAGGACACAAAATGAAATATTCGACATGGATAACACCTGCTAATCTTAGAAAAATCTAGATAAACTAAGAATGGAAAGTCTAGGTTGGAATTAAACAATATAATAAGAACAGTTTACAACTCTCAGCAAAGACGTGATGACGAGCTACAACAGGTCCATAAAAAAAGACACACACATACAACACTTAAACTATTGGCCATGGCCTTCTTCAGAAAATAGAACATTCACACAGGCACACAACACAATCACACAACCATCATCTAGGAGATGTCAGTCATATGAATGTATGTAACTCTTGTATGTGCCTGTTGCAGCTTGTGTCAAGTCTTTGGGGTGAGTTGTAAGCTGTCCTCATTACATTGTCTAGATCAACTAAGCATTTACTAAAGCACTGCCTGAAAAGTAAATCTATTTAAAGCATGTAACCGGTTTAGGAGAGATATAATAAGCAATTTATAACACAGACAGATGTAAGACAATACCTCAAAAACAGGAAAAGCATTAAAATCAAATACAATGCGTATAGACTGAAGAATAAACAACTCAAATAATGGAAAGTCCAGGTTGGAATTCAACAATATAATAAGAACAGTTTACAACTCACCGCAAAGATATAACGAATCGATCTGGAGTGTAACAGCCAGAGATGGCGGTTGTTGTGACTGAAGTGTTCCTATGTGATTCTGTGAATGTTCTTTATTCTGAAGAAGGCCATTGTTGATAGCTTAAATGTTGTATGTGTGTGCCTTTTTTATGTGTCTGTTGCAGCTCGCTGTTACGTCTTTGCAGTGAATTGTAAACTGTCCTCATTATATTCTTAAATAAAAAACTCAAATATGCCATCAATGAAAGAAAAGCATTGATAGTTTGAGTGGAACTATAGTCAGAAAATTTTGGATAAGAGAGAACATATTGCATCTGGACTCAAAAGGAATAATTTAAAAAACTGAATCT
The DNA here is from genome assembly GCA_026315105.1 of Locusta migratoria. Classification (NCBI taxonomy): domain Eukaryota; kingdom Metazoa; phylum Arthropoda; class Insecta; order Orthoptera; family Acrididae; genus Locusta; species Locusta migratoria. Next base: position 443,269,457 of record CM048744.1, read on the forward strand.
TATAAGAGAATAAAAAACTTACATCAATGTTAAGTTGGTTGGTTGATTTGTTTCATGTACCATGGACTATTCAAAGGAAGTTTCTTCATCTCTGAATAATCACTGTAACCTACATCCTTTTGAACCTACTTACTATTATCACCTCTTGGTCTCTTTCTACAGTTTCAACACCACCACATTTTACTCCAATGTCGTAAAATGTGTAATATTAACACTACCTTCATTTATTCAGGTTATTTGACAATTTTAACTTTTCCTCAACTCTATTCAGCATTACCTCATTAGACACGTGTTTATCCATCTAACCTTCGACTTTTTGTTAACACCATATTTGAAAACATTCAGTTCTCTTCTTGTCTGAAATATTTATCATTCATGACTCACTTTCATACAAGGCTACATTCAGACAAAAATTATTTCCTAAATTTAAATATATATTTGATGTCAACAAATTTTTATTCTTGGAAAAAGCTTCACTTGCAGCTGCTAGGCTAAATTTTACACAGAGTGTACAGAAATTTCTATTTCAAACCTGGAGGACTTTTAAAAGTGGAGAGATTTCTCCAGTGAATCTATGTGCACTTTTTTGCTGACTATGTAAAAAGGAATCTGTTCTTCTGCAAGCTCTTTCTTTTACTTATTTTTGGAGCAGGTAGTATGGACCAAAACAAGAAAAAACATCCACCAAACGTGAGCTCTAAAATGCATACATTAAGAGCATGTTAGAAGTATCAAAGCAGAGGATGAGCTCGTAGCTCTTATGGTACGAGTTTTAGAGCCCTGTGTATTTCAGACTTTTTATTTTTATTTTATTTATTTATTTATTAATTTTTTTGGCCCCCTCACAAACTACACACACACACACAAACTGTTAAATACCTGTCACTTCTTGTTGTAACCTTTCTCCAGCTATAAACATTTTTCGTGATGACACCACAATTCTATGATTGTTACAACACTTCTTTACAAGAATGCACTGACCATGGGAAACTTTATGATGTAATTGCAGCATACATAGTGACTGTGTGACCACGAAAAGCTTCTTTCATCATCAGAAAAAGCCAGAAGTTACTAAGAAGCAGATCAGATGAGTAGGGAGCATATCACTTGAAAGTTGGCGTCTCAAAAAAAAAAAACTGCAGCATAGCATTCACCAAATGGGCTTGTACCTTGTCTTAAGGAAGTAGCAAGCATATAGCCTTTTCCAGCCATTTTTCACACTATGTTGGAATGAATGTGGTGAGTCTGTGTGCTTCCTTTGAGCTGGAAGATTTTTTGTTTCAGGACTGGAAAACAGCATGCAAATCTCATCCACTGTCACAATCAACTGAAACAAAGTACCACTCCATGCTGTCAATACGCATCTACATTGCCTGACAACATGCTATGCTTGTAGCCTTGTGGTAATCTTTCAGCATTCAAAACATGCACCTGGAGGACTTCACATTTTCACGGCCTAAAGCAGGATTATATACACAGATTCAACAAAAATGCCACCTTTCGAAGCTACATATTGCACAGTCCTTCAGCAATCCTGTAAAACAATTTTCTCCACTCACTCAATTTCGCCACCTGACCGGCTGGTGCAAGGCCTTGATTGTCATGGTGTCGTTTTACTTGACATTCTGTCTTCCCTGAAATGTTGCATCCACCAAATGCACATTGAGCACATCCGTTAAACCATCACCTCATGTCTCATTCAACTGGCAATAAATTTTAAACAGCGGTATACCACATAAATGGAGAAAACTAATGTTCTTGTACCAAGAACTTTGCCATTTTATTTATCAATAACATTGCTTTCTCTCTCTCTGATACCAATAGAGTTCTGTGTGTCGTACAGTGTTGCATATTTATCACACATTCACAATGAGTATGCATGTATCTGAAAACAAATCACGTGTTTCTATCAGTAGCCAGTTCTGACAAAGGAAAAAGAAAGAAAAATGAAACAAACAGAGGTGTTACAACTTGAATGCACCTCATACATTCCTCTGGACTCCAAACTGATCTTCCTGAGATTAGTTTCTACCAGTTTTTTCCCATTCTATGTAAATAATCAGTGTTAAGTATTTTGCAACTATGAGTTATTAGACCAAGAGCCTGTTTATATCAAACCTGTCTGCACCTATTTTCTTTAGAATTAGAATTATTAAATTCAGAGTATACAACCTGTCTCGTATATCTTGCACACCAGTTGGAATAGTTTTGCTATAGCTGGCTCTCCCAAGGATATCAGTAGCTCCAGGAAAAAATAAACTTTTCTAGGTACCTTGTTTCAACTTACGTATTTCAATGCTTTGCCAAAGTCTTATTGTACACCCTTCTGCATCTTTATCCTCTTCCCTATCTATACCATAACCAAGCTGTTTCCTTGTATAGATCCTCGATGTAGCCCCTTTCACCTTTTCCTTCTTTGCTTAGTAGTGGGTTTCCATCTGAGCTCTGGACATTCTCACATTTGATTTGTTTCCCTACTGATGTCTCTTTAATTTCATTGTAGGCCAGGCATGACCAACATTTCCGCCCAGCGGGCACACCCGCAACCCGCGGACAGAGTACACTGTAGTTTAGCACCCTGGCCATGACCGTTTGTCGTTAGTGTCGGCAAAAGAGCGAGAGAGAGAGAGAGAGAGCTGTGGAAGGGTGAGACCGCAGAGCACTGCTCTGCACTGGACTGTCCCGCGGCCTGATCCAGTATAAACGAAATGACAGAGGAACCGCAACTCTGTAATGTGGTTGAAGAATGGAAAAACAAGCAAACCATTTACTGTTTAGGTAACAATTGGTGTTTGTAAGGCACAATCACTATGCGAAGCTTTAGAAAATAACCAAAACACGAATCGAAAAAAGACTTAGTAATTTTGTGACCCAAATTTGATTCTGTTAGTATTGTATATGCACACTCGTCATATATACAGTAGGCTGCTTCTGAAAGATTATATGTTTCTTAAATGAACTATTTATGATACTGGAGTGGCCAGACATGATAGTTGTGTGTGTGTGTGTGTGTGTGTGTGTGTGTGTGTGTGTGTGTGTGTAGTTGTCTGAATGATTGCGTGAATTTATATGTTTCTTTTTCTGACAAAGGCCATGCCCGAAAATTTAAGCTGTGTGGATGTGATTATCTATTTTCGTGTCTGTCAGCAGCTCAGCGAGCCTCTTTATGGTGAGTTGTTACCTATCCTCCATTATTGATATTCCTATCGGATTTTCCATTGTTAAAGAGAAAGGCTAATTTTCGACACCTCAAGCTCAAAACAACATATATTATGTAACGTAAATTATATCACAGCGAAAAAAATTGAAGTGTAGAATTATGTGATCATTTTGTATATAGATAACACATACAAAAAATGCATTCTTTTTAAACACTTATGTTAATGGTGTGAATGTGCTGTCAAAATGTAATAAGTGTAAATAATAAAGTGCACAAAAGAGAAAATTTGAAAGTATTAAAAAGCATCAATCTGTGCCTGCGGGTGGGTGTGCAGGCGCAGCGAAGGCGACCGTGCCCATGTTTAGCCATGCCTACTGTAGGCAGATGTCCTATTAGAGATGCTTCTAAATCCTTGCATTTGTTGTCTAACTGTTCCTGATTAGCTATTTTGCACTCCCTGTTAATCTCATTTTTTGTTTAAGAATAAGATTAGCAATTGCAGTGCCTGTTCTTTCGGACATGTCTGAAGCAACAGATGTCACTATTTGATGCTGTAGCTGTTCTAAATATACCTTCAGTTAACGGTATTTTGGTCTCAACTGCTAAAAGGTAAATCTACATTTAGAACAGTTGCAGCATCATGTAGAGACATCTGCTCTTTGGGAGAAAATTCAAAGAAATTCTGGTCATATTTAAGCTACACTAGTGGCAAAACTCAAACAATGCCTTCACTATGCGATAACAATGGTGATGCTACTGATGACAGGTCTACTAATGCAGAATTTCTAAACTCAACTTTCTGAAATTTCTTCACCAAAGACGAAGAAAAAAAAATACTCCGTATTCGAATCACAAACAGCTATCAGCATGCATAATTTAAAAAGTAGATATCTTCAGATTAACAATGTAACTTAAATAACATAACAAAAGCAAGTCTTACAGTCCAGATTGTATACCAAATCAGTAGGGACCTGACAATTTTGCAGTTTGCAATTAGGTATGGATCGAATCCCAATTTTACCAAATCGAATCCGAATACCGAATCTTAAATATAACATGCGCCGAATCCCGAACCCAAATCGAATCTCGAACCCAAATCTGTCAACTCAAGTGTATGTATTTAAAAAGAATTACTACCCTATCACAGCCAGTGATGAAGATAAAGCCTTCTGTGATGGATCTCAAATGACAATATTACAGTAAAATTTAAGAAATAAAAAATTCATTTGGGTTTTTATTTTAAATTTTTGTTTTTTCAAAGGTGAAGGATCAAAAATAAAACCTGAAAATGTGAGTAGATATTTTGGAAGCTTGAAAAATAGGTTCTTAAAAAAATAGGATGTGTAAATGTTTAATGATTTTATAGTCACTTATATAAGCCATTATAAAATTTATTATACATCCAAAGCTAATTTATTTTGTTGGTTAAATTGTACGACGCTTCTCGCAGGGCTGCAGTGGTTATGTTGGCACCAATGGTAATGATGGCAACTCAGGTGACCAATAAATGTTTTTTCGTGGTAACTTCAATTAATACAAAAATTATTTTTTTCTGAACGGGCAAGGGTACATACAAGAACCTGTCAACCATAGAGCAGGTACAGCATTAATTTAGCTGCAAGTGAAACGAGCAGCAATAACTCGTATTCTGTACCTCGTGAAAAATATTAACGCAATTCTACACTTCATTGTTCATCTGTTGCCAACATAAGAACTGGAGCCCGGCGAGAAGCGTCGTAAAATTTTACCGAATGAAATGTAGAATTGCGTTAATATTTTTCACGAGGTACAGAGTGTTATTGCCGCTCGTTTCACTCACAGTTAAATTAGTACTGTACCTGCTCTATGGTTGACATGTTCTTGTATGTACCCTTGTCCATTCAGAAAAAAATAATTTTTGTTTTAATTGAAGTTGTCACGAAAAACATTTATTGGTCATCTGAGTTGCCATCATTACCACTGGTGCCAACATAATCACTGCAGCCTGGCGAGAAGTGAAATACAATTTAACCGGATTTATTGAAACAGACTTCAGATGTTTGTTGAATTGACGTTATCCCGCCTGAATGGCGCACAATTAGAATTTTTTTTCCACATACGGTAGTAAATAACTTTCTTCTTGAAATCCTAGTGCTTCTCTATGGTTCACAATACCCCAGCACTTCACAAAATTCGACGAAAGAATACGCGAAATTAGAATGAGACAACTCGTGCAAGAATCGTAGGTGATGTCCTAGGAGCCGTGTACACCAAATGAAGCGGCAGTACGATCGATATATATCGGATAGTGTTTCATATAGAAATGATAGGTCTGTGCGATAGGTATCGAAGAAGCGAATGTTGTGATTTTTATGAATATGTCATGATTTTAAAGGATGTGTGTAGTCAAGAACCTAAGAGTACAACGTAACTTGTGAGTGAACAAGTTGTACTCTTAGGTTCCTACCAAGTCACATCCTTTAAAATCATGACATATTCGTAAAAATCATAACATTCGTTTGTTCGAATACTGGTACCTATAGTCTAATGACCATAGCTTTGACTGAAAAGTCCATTGACAACGAATTAAGGCTGATTCACACTGTCCCGTCACGTCAACGTTACATCACGTCATGTCACAGATCCGTCACATCAAGTTGTATTCACACTGTCCATCACATCAATTTGCTTTTTCTAGTACTCCATGTTGAAAGTGAGGTTATGAGTGGCGACGTGTTACGTAGAAAGTCATTTTATAATACTGTAATTGAAGAAACAACAACGCTAAATGTTATTGATTGCCGAAATCAACTTTACAATGTATGTTTTGGGCTAACTTAATGTGGTAAAGTGCTGGGAACTGAAACAAGTCAAAACATCGACATCTCTTTTAAAGTGAAAGATATAAAGTTCCTTGCTACTGCTAGTGGAGCGAGAGTTGAATGTCTGATATATATCGATTGTATTGCCATTTCATTCGATGTATACGGTTCCTAGGAAATTACCTGTTACCAACGAGACATGCTACATTTGAATTTGAGCAATACCAAAGTTCTATTTCCTTCGTTGAATGGTGTGTTAAAATTCAATAGTCGAAAATAAAGTGGAAATTAGACTCGAATTCCTTCCTTTTATTTTTATGAGTGCAAAAGTTTTAGCGCCAGTATTTACAGTTGCGCCCACGAAGGAAGCCACTCAATACGTTTACATGTAACACATCTTCCGGAAGACGAAAACCGATTTTCGTAAACCGTTTTTCGCTTTTGGAGTGTTTACATGACCAACCAAAAGCGGAATTGGGAAATCGGTTTACGAAATCCGGTTTTAGGAGCCCATGTAAACAGGGTGTGTGTGTAGCACTGCTTGACAAGACAGAAAACTAACTTGTGGCGGCTCCTAGTGCCATTCAGAACTTCGTTCGCTTTGTACTCGATTTAACCCTGTTTTATGACGTCACGTCTTTTAGCGAATTTATGAAACAATAATGTAAATAACGCAAACCAAAGCGCACTGTTATACAAAGTTAACTACAACATTCGTAACTGAAGGTTTCCATATAAACTTTGGATTCGAGATTCGGTAGTATTCGGCCATTATGCATCGAATCTCGAATCCAAACACAGTGTGCTAGATTTGGCGAATCTGGATTCGGCCAAACCACTCGGACACAACCCTATTTGCAATAAATGTAAATAAAAATGCTAATTTTGAGTGAAATTGCAAAATTATCCAATAAAAACTATATTTTTAGCAAAAATTGTGTAAATTTTGTTATTTTGAAACCTATAGTTTCCGCATATAATTATTGAAACTGTAACCAATTCTGATTTTTTATATAACCTGGCAAAGCCCAAGGATGGAACTAATATCCTTCAGATTTTGTGTTTAACATATTGCTTGGGAAAAACAGTAGCAGCATCACCTTCAATATGAAATGCATTCAGTTAATTTGCAGGAAAATATTGGTACATCTTAATAGAACAATCAGTTGGTGAAAGCTTAAATACAGTCACAAGAAGAAAACCAAGGCAATTTCAGAAAAGAAAACAGTTGACATTTCTACAAAAGGAAAGGTTCCAGACAAAGTAACCCAATCACTACCTTTTTCTTTTTTAATAATCTCAAAGCACTAAAGCCTGTCAACCTATTAAATATGTGTATCTAATCACTAACGATAAATAAATAAAATATATGCAAATTGTGCCAAAGATAAAAGTGATTTTTACTGATGCAAATTTTACAAAAACTAGCTCCTACAATTTCAGTTAACTTCCAATTACCGTATATGCTCAAATCAAAGCCACACTTTTTCCCCATTTTCAGGATCCAAAAAACTGCCTGCAGCTTTAGAATCGAGTGCAAAACAAACGGAAATTCTGAAAAATGGCGCTACGAACCATCACAACTAACTTTTCCATTGAACATAATCAGCACTAGGCATACTTTGCATATGCAAAGATAAATAGCCCTACTGGCACCAAAATTCTACACTAATAAAACACAAATACAAAACTATGATAGAAGATGAGTCTACTTTCTCCGAGTTTCAGCCACTGAATCAATGGAATGCAACTGAATCAATGCAACAAAGGAAAGAGAAATTCAGTATTGCTCATTTTCAAATGTAGCAGCGTTTCAAATATATGTAACCACAAAAAATAAATTTATTTACATAAATACCCACAATACAACAAATTTTAGGATTTTTTTGTACGAATTGGTAGTTGTGAGTATGCCATGAATTTCAAATATGTGATTCTGCAGAAATGTAGTAGCACAGCTTTAAAATCTTTTGCAACTCAGAAATATTCACATTTGTTTCTACGTATTTCAAGTAACTAATGAGGGTGGCGAGAAAAGATGGAGTGAATTTATAGCCAAACCTGAAGCTACTGTTTGGTATGGTGTTTTTGGCGGTGCATATTAGCAATTGTCGTAATTCCCTGTGATTAGGGTCACAATACTAACTGATCCATTGATGTTCTTCTCACGATTTAATTGCCAAACACTAACCATTAGAAACATCACTTGATGGATTATTGTGCTGCAGCAATGTTTTCTTCTTTCAAAATCAAAATCTCGTATTTAATAGCAGTTTTCTTCAGAACGCGGTATGTCTCCTGCCTCATTCAGAGCATCAGACAGCTGATACATTCACACACTTGCTTGACAGAAATATATTGGTATGTTCCTACAAATATTTCATGATTTTTGAGTTTGTGGTTAGGTTGAACATAGTAGCAGAGCCAAATTAAGACAGAAATACAAATTTGTTTACATTTGGAAAGAATAACTGTCCGCAGTGCCACACGATTGGCTGTGCGTGTTTCCCATGATTCATTGTGCCGTTACCGACAACTACCATCAACACTTAAAAAGTATTTTCACCAAAAGCTCGACTGCTAAACTTATGACTCGCACACAACTATTGTAGCTGTGTACTATCCATTCTACCTTATATGTATCCTACAACTCTATCCAACCAAGAGCCTTTGAGTGTTATTTTCAAAATCTTGCATCTACAAAATTTCTTGACCAAATACATGTTTCTATGTAAATATTTTTTTTAAATATATGTGATCATCTATAATAATAATAAATCTGTAAATGTAGGCCTGTCACAGTTCACTTCAATCTTCAACAGCTGTTGGAAACTGTGAGCAAACGCTACTTGTGGAATCACTTGAAGCACTGAGACCACTCATTGTTGTAATTCTGCAACTGTTGCAAAGCGTAAGCCTTTCAAGGCTAATTAAAGGCACAGAAACGGAAAGAAGTCTACCAGCACCAAATCTGGAGAATAAGGAGGGTGTGGAAGCATAGTTGACCTCGCATATAGCAAGATAATTGAGCACACGGATCATAGTGTGTGGATGGGCATTGTCATGCAGGAAATTCCACAGTCCACTCCAGTACAGCTGTGGCTAAACCTGCCAGATGCATTTCAGCAGTCATTTCTAAATTCCCTCATAAATCTGGGCTGTAGTGTGTACCACCACTTCACTGCAGTGCTTTGCACGACAGTAGGGCACTTCTTGTTATGTCCCTCAATAAGTATGCACAGGCACCTCGACCGCGCCAGTGCAGTTTATAAAATATGGGACCATTCACTGAACTTTTCAGACACACCTTGTATTTCACATACACCAAGTGGAAATCCAGAGGTTACCAAAGAACATGTGCTAAACGAAATGCAACACTGAAAAAATTTCAGTCAATCTGAGGAGAACACTTTTTACAGTTCGATTAATATAGATTTTTTCCCACTTTTTTCTCCCCCCCCCCCCTCCCCCCTCCTATGCATGTGATAGTAGTAGTTATGGTACTCAATTGGAAGACTGGTTTGATGCAGTTCTCCACACTGGAGTAGTCTTGCCATTAATCCAAGTATAAACACAGGAATGGTAGAAATTGTAATTAATGACCTTAAATTATTATTTAGTAGTATTCAATGAATGGTATTTGAAAAAGACATTGCACTTTCAGTTCCACATATTTAGAGTCATTATACCAGTTACAAGGTGAACACAATGGTGTGGAAATAAAAACTACTGCACAGTATATTTATTCTCACATGAGGTTTTTCATAAATAACACCCAACACTACCTAAAGAGAAGGCCTATGGATTGTTGTGTCACATCACACAGAGTAAACCACAATAGCGTAGCTGACTGGTTGCACTACGAGACAGTGGGCTTTGCCCCATCAGCCAGCCAGTCAGCTATGCAAATGTGGCCTACTATGTGTGGCGCAATGTGACATGACGGTGGTCAGGCCTTCTCTTTTTTGCATTGTTGAAATAACCTTTTAAAGTTCAAAATAAACAATGATATAACTAAACAATTACTATACCAGAAGGGAAAATAATAATATTCCAAACTAAAGCTGTCTGCAGGCCAAAAAGGAGTACACATACTGATACCACCAAAGTTTTGTAGCACTTACCAAATGACAACATATCTGACAGCAAACTTTAATGTGAAAACAAACTGAAAAATTTACTAATTCTATTCAGAAGAATAATTTCTATTTTTGTAATGTGTAAAATGTGGAAGGTAGGAATTACTCATAACTAAGTAATACAAAATGTAAATGATCAGTCAAAAGACATGTTTACAATTGAATTTGAATGTAAAATGACTTGTTCCACTTCATCAATAGTATAAATGATCCAAGGTACACGAAACGAACTATGCACACTTCAACATGAATCAAAACAATGATTCCATTGTCACAATCAACACTTTACCAAATTTAAAAACAAGTAGATTATTACACTTATTACAATAATGTAGCAAACAATTTACAAGAAAAGCAATTACCTGTGTCTCTTCCTGCGCCACAGAGAATCTGGATCATACAGTTGTCTTGAGTCTATGCTCATTTGCCTGTCATCAAGTTTGCACACAATTCTGCGGGGCGTTGATGAGCTATCCTCAGTGGCAAGTAAAGTGTTTTGGGCTGACAGACTCAACTCACTACTGCACTCTGAACCTGAAAATATAAGTACAGAATTACTAAATACAAGGATACAGAATTAGTTTCACGAGTATTTCAATAACCATTAGATGTGCAAAGTTTCTGATACTGTCATTACTGTATATTAATTAGCAAGGGTTCCTGTTATTTATGTCATTACAGTGATTACGAGGTTAAAATATTACATCAGCATATCATTACAAGAATTAAGATATTCTTTATTAGTGCAATATGTGTTTTATTTTGTAATTTTGTTTGATGTACTACTTGGCTGGTGTGCAGCAAGGAGCTGCCATACTACTGTAATTGCTGAGGGGGAGAAACCTGGGAATGTTACAAGACAAGAGTCACTAGGAAACAAACAAATAATAATGGATGACATGCCTACAGAAAAACTGTACAATTTGAATCAGTGTATATGAAATCTCTACTCAAAATGCATGTCTGTAATTGGTTTTGTAATAAATGTTCATGGTTCTATGTATTACTCTTAACTCATTTCAAAGGTCAAAATTAGAGCCTGACTGATAAATAACAAATCAAAAGTAAACCCAAAACAATATTTTCACAGTTTTGCCAGTTAGGATCTTCTGATAAGACTGTTGTGAACAGTGGGTGACATGAGAGGAAGTGATGACAGACTCACTGGTAGAAACACACAGTTAAACTAGGATTTTAAGTAAATCAATAACAGAAATTCATGGATGGAGCAATACATAAAATCAGAGAAAGGAAACTATGCTTAAAGCAGATCAATATATGGACACAGCAACACATTAAAGGAAATAACATTCAATTTAGTTCTCCTTCTGGCTGTAGCAAACATTCACAAACAACTACACAACATACCCAAATACATAGTCCTGTTGCCACAACAAAATTGATTGTTGATGCTTCTTTATTCAGAGGGATTCCTGAGCTGATGGAGGTTGGGAGTAGGTAGGGATAGGATACAAGGAGGGGGTAGTGGGACAGTGCATGCTCTTTGGAGAGAAGACTCTGTGGCTGTACAAAAATATATAAACAAGTGTATTGAGATTATAGAAAAGAGACATGTAAGAAGATGGAACCAGAGGTAAGGAAAGGGGCAAAATGGGAAGGATTGGAGTGGGTGGAGGGGAGAGTGGAGTAGGGTAGGGAAGGTCAGAAAGGGGGGGGGGGGAATGAAGTAGAGATGGAAACGGGGGAGGTGGGGGGGGGGGAGGGGAGAGAAAGGAGAGTTCCCTTTCCATCCACTCTACCTTCTCTACACTCTCTCTAGTCATTTCATCCCCTCTCCTTTCTCTCCCCCTTCTCACCTTCCCTTTTCACCCCAACTTCCCCTACCCCCTCCCTCCCTTTTACCACCCTTCTCCCAATAATCAAGTAATAAACATCAGTACTGTGGCTATGAAGTTTTACATTTTGGTGTCTGTATGGTTGTGTGCATAAATGTGTGTGCTACTTCCAGATGAGGTAAATACTCAAAACCTAGCTCAGTGCTGTTTTAGCTATATGCTGCTGTGTTCCAAACATGGATCCACTTCACGTGAGTGGTTTTCTTTTCCTTATTTTAAGTACTGTAGGTAAGTTAGTAAAAAAGCAGAGCAGTGCCATAAGATAGGATAAAACACATGACACAAAGGAATTAAAAAGGTTAGCTGCCTGTAGGTACTTAATTACATCAATGAAGAAGTTAAAAATTTGTGCCGGACCAGAGTCTGAACCCAGGTCTACCATGCAGTTGTCTTAACCTCAATTCCATAAGAAAAGTGGTTACTGCTGTCAGGCACAGACACAGCCGATAACATATGTCGGGAGTCGGCCGTGAGAGCGCGCCGGTGGAAACTACGGTAAACGCCAGAGCACACCACGGGCGAGTCAATGACATAAACAGTGTGGAGTTGTGCTCCGCCCCTAGTGTGTTGTTTACCACGTACGAGATCACCTCGTGGGTGTTCATACAGCCAGTGCACACCAGTGTTCCTTGTAGTAGTTGTGTGAGTGGTATTGTCTGTGATTACAACAGTTACTACAACGGCAAGGACTACCCTACATGATTCCTGTCAGGCCCAAATTTCTCCACACGCTACAGACATAGAGCCCCTACCCATTATTCTCTTTACCTATGGAATTTTGTCAATTTCCGTAAGAGTTGAGTGTGCATCAGTATTTAAGGAAACATTGGTCATCATTACCTTTTTTTTTTTTTTTTAATATAGTATGTGTAGTATGTGTCTCATCAGGTACCTTTTTTCTGGTGTTTCTGCAGATATTTGTCCTATTTTGTGTGAAACATCTTTATATTGTGAAACATCATTTTTTTAAATTGGTAATGCAAATTAGCAAAGAAGAACTGCAGTCAATATTAATAAACTTCAGAGAAACTTTAGAATAAACTCATGTAAAAAAATTACCAACAGTTTTGTTGATTGCTTCATCACATCTCAGGGTCATTATGTGGTTCACTTTAAGAACTAAGTAATGAACTAAAACGAAACTTTTCACTCTTGAGAAAGATTTGTATTTTTTTGTAAAAACATTTACATCACAACTGAAAGTTGACAAAAAAAAGAAAAACGAGACAGCTCATCACTTCTAACTGCTCGAGAAGACAAGACAAGACTGGCTGCTAATTAACAAGCAAAGATACTGCTCTTCCACTTTTTTTTGTTCTTTTAGTTCCACAGATGAATTTTTTTTCTTTACAACATTAATTAATAATTGTCTATTATTATTATGATTATTATCATTATTATTAATTTTTTTCTCTTTTTTTAATAATAGAAAATGGAATTAAATGAAATTAAAATAGAAATTTGTTTCTTACTGTTCTGATACCCTAACACTCCATTCCTGGTAACAGCACATTTGGTTTGGCTGATTATAACTGCAGTTATTCCAAATAAATACTGCCCAACATATCTTTCATAAAGTGCCTTGTTTCTATGGAAAGTGTGATTCCTGTTAGAAACAAAAAGACTTTTAAAGCTGAATTTTATGTGAACACTCATCAGAATGGTCCATAATCAGTATAGTGTGATATTCTGTTTATGTGTCTACTAACAGACACAGTAAACCAAGAAGAACAACCACTACTACAGGACCAAACGGGCAGCACTTCCTGCACAACAATAGCTGTCAGTGCATACCAAGGCAGTTCTGTTGTTACTATAGTACTGGTGTATGCTTTATTTATGTGTGTGCCTTTTCACCTGGTAAGTCAAATCTTTCCTCTCTAGTAACTCATTACGCATACAACAGATACATTAATACAACCATTACACTTACCACATTTCCGACTCCGCAACAGAAGTGACGATCCTGATTGGATGGTACTTATAAGTTCTGAGAGATAATTGAAGAACAGTTGTGATGACTGGAATGGTTGAAGATAATTCTAGAACAAATTAAGCATTAAATAAATTATAGTAGAAGAGAGGGAAAACAATATTATTGAACAAGTGTAGGAACTTCGGTTTGTTATCAAATATGTCATCAATCAGGATTTGATTTGCTATTGTCAATCCATGTATAACTGAATGTTTGTGTTTTTGAATCTTATCTACTTTGAAACTTTCCATATTGTTGAAATAAATAAATAAAATTTAACAAAATCAAGTGACAGACCTCAAGCATTACCGAGTTTAACGGGATCAAAGCAGCACTTGCATCTAAGCCATACCACAAACATAAGACTCCAAATTCAACAACAAAACGTGCCCAAATCCAAGCTGCATCAAAAAAATAATCTCGAAACTCAAGGAAAGAAAAAGATGAGGACTGCTCTTCAAAATCAAAAGAAAATTAGCTCATTCTAACATGAGGTACAAATTAGATCGAATGAATTAATATAGTTACAGTAGTTGGGTTTGAGTTGTAGGTTAGGAGCTGAGTTTAAGCAAGGGTTTCTGTTGTTGTACTCTTCAGTACAGAGACAGCTCTCCTCCATACTCTATTCTGAGCAAGTGTCTTCATCTCCTCATAAGAGTGCCAACATGTTAGAATCTGCTTACTATATTCATGTCTTGGTCTCCCTCTGCAATATTTCCCCTCCACACGCTTCCCTCCACTGACAAATTCATGATTCCTTGATGTCTAAGAATATGACCTACCGATCGATCCCTTCTCTTAGCCAAGGTATGCTAAAAACTCCCTTTCTCCTCAAATCTGTTCAGTAACTCTTCATTTGATATGCAATCTATCCACCTAATCCTCACCATTCTTCTGTAGTACAACACTGCAAAAGCTTTTATTCTCTTCCTATCTGAATTATTTATCATCCATCTTTCACTCCCGTACAAGGCAACACTTCACACAAATGACACTTAAATTAATATTCATTATTAGCAAATTTCTCTTTTCTTCCCATTGCCATTCTGTATTTTATATCCTATGAGATCAACATATGTTATTTTACTGCCAAGTAACAAAACTCATCTACCAGCTTTATTGTTTCATTAGTTAATCTAATTCCTCAATCATCACCTGATTTTCTGAATACATTCCATTACCCTTGTTTTGCTCTTAGCATATGTTCCTTTCAACACACTGTCCATTCCATTCAATTGCTCTTCCAAGTTTTTTGCTGTATCTGATAGAATTGCAATGTCATCAGTAAAATGCAATGTTTTTATTTATTCACCTTGAACTCTAATCACTTCTCTCCAAATTTCTCTTTGCTTTCCTTCACATGCTGCTCAATGTACAAACTGAATAATATTGAAGAAAGGCTACAACCTTGTCGTACTCCCTTCCCAGTCACTGCTTCCCTTTCACGCCCTTCAACTCTAGTAACTGCTGTTTGGTTGATATACAAGTTGTAAATAAACTTCCGTTCCCTGTATTTTACCCCTCCTACCTTCAGATTTGGAAAGGGTGTATTCCAGTCAACATTGTCAAAAGCTTTTTCCAAATCTACAAATGTAGGCTTGCCTTTCCTTAATCTATCTTCTAAGATAAGTTGTTAAGATGAGTATTGTCTCCTGTGTTCCTACATTTATACTGAATCCAAACTGATCTTCCCCGAGGACAGCATCTATCAGCCTTTCCATCCCCCTGCAAATAATTTGTGATAAAATTTTCAACCATGACTCATTAAACTGATGGTTCTCTAATTTATGCACCTGTCTGCACCTGCTTCTTTCAAATGGGGCTTACTATATTTTTCTTAAAGTCTGAGGGTATTTTGCCTGTTTCATACATATTTCACACTAGGTGAAATAGTTTTGATATAGCTGGTTCTCCCAGAGACTTCAGTAGCTCTGAGGGAATGTCATCTACTCCAGAGGCCTTGTTTCAGTTTGGGTCTTCAGTGCTCTGTCAAATTCATCTCTCAGTATAGTACCTCCTATTACATCTTAATCTACTTCCTCTTCCCTTCCTACAATACTGTCTTAAGTTCATTTCCTTTGAAGAGCTCCTTTATATACTCTATCCAGCTTTCAGTTTTCCCTTCTCTACTCAGAACTGGTTTTCCACCTGAGTTATTTATACAGCTATCTTCCTTGACTCCAAATATCTCTTATTTTCATGTAAACAGCATCTATTTTCCCCTAGTTATACATTTTTCTACAGACTTCGGCTTCTAGCCATTCTGTACTTCCTGTCAATCTTATTTCTTAGTCAATAATGGAGGCTAGATAACAACTCAACGTAAAGAGGCTCACAGAGCTACTGACAGATACGAAAATAGATAATTGCATTCACACAACTTAAATTTTCGGCCATGGCCTTCATCAGAAAAAGAAATGCATACATTCACACAATCACTCAGACAACTATACACATACACAACCATCATGTCCGGCCACTCCAGCAGCACAAGCATCTAGACTGTGAGTGAGCTGGGGAGTGGAGGGGGAAGGGTGATATGTAAAGGTGGGGATGGAAAGGTGTGTATCATCTGTACTCCATTTTACCTGCTTCATTAACTGCATGTTTATATCTTCTCCTTTCATCAATTAAATTTAGAATTTCCTGTGATATCTAAGGATTTTTGTAAGTCTTGCCTTTCTACCTATTTGGACATCTGCTGCCTAACTATTTTGTCTCTCAGAGCTACCTCTTCTACGGCTTTATTTCCTACCATTTTTCTCAATTGTTGTCTAGATCTTCCTCTGAAATTCTCAATAACTTCAGGTTCCTTCAATTTAATCAGGTCCCATCTCCTTATACTCCTACCTTTCTTCAATTTCAATCACAGTTCATAACCAATAAGATATGGTCAGGTCTATATCTGCCCCTATAGTGTGAAGATGAGCAAAATTGAATTTCTATTTCCTTTGGTAAATGATGTATTAAAATTTGGTGGTAGAAGATTGGAAAATTAATTACTAATCTAATTTAATTGAACAGTGCGTCTGTGACCTTTCATGAGTTCAGCCAATTTGTTGGTGGCCATACCAACACAAAAGACTGTGCAGGTTTTTAAGCGGGATTGGTCACTGGGGTAGGAACCATTAGGTAGGGAGGGTATTTTGGGATGTTGTAAGGTTTGACAAGGATGTTGTGGAGGTTCGGAGGACGGCGGAAGACTACTCAAGACGGTGTGGAAGAACACTTTAGAGTGATGATCTCATTTCATAGGATGCGTTGAGAAAGTCATAGCCCTGATGGAGCAATGTGTTGAGGCATTCCAGTCTGGGTTGGTACTGGGTGACTAAGAGGATGCTTCTGGGTGGTCTGGGGTTAGGAATATTGTTGCTAGAAAGAGAGAAATGGACTGTTCGGGGGATCTGCTTGCGGACGAGGTCTGTAGGCTACCGTAGTTACTATTATACAGTATCTCTTGACGTCCACAATCCTCAAACATCATCCTCATGACCTAGGTCGTGAATTACCTCCTCCTTCTGTTCCCATTCCCTTTTTATATTATATATAAATTCCCTCTTTCTCTCCTACTTGATGAAGGAAACCTGTTCTGAAAGCTTGTCCTATTTTTTCATCATTTTTCTTTCTTTGTGTGACTATCGGCAGTACAGCCAATCTATCTCTTTTGAAGAATAATTTATCATCTCTGTGGAGAATTTCCATCAGTAATTGAACCATTTGTTAAACCTCAATCAATGTGCTACATGGCATTCCTGCCTAACATCTTAGCGATAATTCACAAGTAAGTCTTTCTACAATTTGTTCTTTAACATCACAAAAAGAAATTTTTAGCTCACAAAATGTAATATTATACTATGAACTTCCTTGTTCACTTCTATGTGTTATGAAAATAACCATAACTCATTTCTCAATATTTTATGCAGTCAAAATAATATGTGGTATATTGTATGTCCTATAAGCTACTAAGCTGATTTGCTAGAAAATAAAGTAAATACCTTTTCAAGAACATGTAGAACAATTCTGACAGGTTTTTCAAAACAATCGGGCAACGGGCCATCCTCTCGGCAAATATTATGCTCTATTTCAAATCTAATTTTGTCACTAAATCCCAAAGGACAAGTGGCTTGTAATGAGAAATACCTGCAAAATTAAGGAAAGGTTAAGTACTATCATATCATGATTGGCATTTGTAAAAATATTTCTTCTTGGCAATACAAAAAAGTAATAAAGCACATGAAAAAGTAAGATTTTATACAAGAGTATACTAAGAACAATGAAATAAAATAGGAAAGCATAATTGCACTTGTCAACAAAACAACACTGAACAATCATATCCTTTAAGATATATTCACTGTGTGGAGGTTCATTGCAGTGTATTCTACTATTTAAATAAGCACAAATAACATACACTTCTTTAAAAACAAAATATTAGAGGTTTCCTTAAGAGTTCCACTCAGTTAAAGAAAATCAGAAGGGGAGAACACTTTATCAAGTTAGAATCTTATTAATTTAGAGCCTAGAACACAAACACAATTTGTACAACCTGATGCAACAATAAAGAAATTGTGCATGTGTCAACAGGCAACCACAATTTTGGATATATGTACCAGTATATTTTCTCAAATCATTTAGTGTAGGCCCTGCAATATGGAATTGCATATGTGATTTACATGTCAACACACTGCTCTTCAAGGACTCTTTATTGGTGACATCAGCATTTTGTTGATAACATTTGTACATCAACATTCCACCAAGAGTTACAGTATTGAACTAAGTGATTGGCTGGAATTATTTGTATCATACATCTATTGACTGAACTCACTAATGTTGGCCACTTTGTTACTGGATTAAACAGTATATCATCTGGCAAAAAATCAAATCTGGACACAGAACCCTATCCCAGGGTAAAGTATCAATCTAATTTCTAAGGTACACTGAATGTAGCATTACATTCAAATGATATTTTCCAGTCCTGATTAGCAGTTTGTAGCTAGTGATCATTCTTAGTTGGCTGATCACCACCACTTTCAATGTCTGGTCTTATTGAACTAACTGAAGACTATGGCCTCAGGAAATTTTGACGCAGATCAAGAACTCTACAATGCACAACAAATTGAAGGATCACTTTTTTGAAACCTTGAAATTGTCTCCATGGTGATGCAGAAGTTTGAAATTTGACAGTAAGTTGCCTCCAAAATAAAATTGACAGTTGTTACACCCCCCTTTTAACCACATTTAACCCCTTCCTTTGACACTTCTGTGATGGAGGTCACAACAGTGATTTGAGGTGTCAATTCCCACACACTTCACATTTCGAAACTGCAGCCCACTGTATACTGAGGAACACGACACTGTTCCTGAAAACGTTTTACACTGCTGACACCTCACGGCCATTTCAAGCCTTCTCTGAGAACACTGTGGCGCCAAAACCCCATTTAGCGTGATCCGACACCTTTGGAGTGTAGTGTAGGCACAGTTTCTATTCTGATATACAAGGTGGAACCACAATTTAGCTGTACACTATGGGATTGTCCTGCCACAAGATGTGTGGATTCACTATATGTAGATAGTAGATATTTAAGGATTTTACTGTGTGCCATGAGCTCATGTGTGCAGGTACGCGAGAGCGAGCAGGTGAGACAGTTCAAAGACAGTCATAGTGGCTGAAGAAGAGGCCATTGTGCAACATGGCAAAGCATAAATGGGAGTCAGAAGAAATGGTGTTGGCATGGAACTTGTAGTGTAACAGCTAATTTAGCTGTATACTATGGTACTGTTTCGCCGCAAGATGTGCGGATTCATTATATATAGATAAGTAATGATATACACTTACCAGGCGAAGGGGCACAGGCAGTAATAGCAACAAATAAACACACAGACACACACACACTCAAAAATGCTAGCTTTCGCAGCCTAGCTGCTTCATCAGGCAGAAGGGAAGGAGAGGGAAAAGGAAATGATGAGGAATTTAAGGAAGGGGGTAAGGAGCCATTCCAATCCCGGGACAGGAAAGACTTACCTTGGGGGAAAAAATGGAAGGTAAATAAATGCACATACACCCACACATTTACACAGACACAAGTACACTTAGGCAGACATACTGTAGAACTGTAGAAAGCAAAGAAGTTAGAAGTTAGACAGAGATGCCACTTGAGGCAGAGGCTCTGTCCAGAGAACCAAGGCAAAGATGTTAAGATGTTGGGTGGGAATTCGAATTTAGCGGAGGTTGAGACCAGGTGGGCAACGGGAAGAGAGAATATGCTGAAGGGCTAGTTCCCATCTCCGGAGTTCTGAAGGATTGGTGTCAGTGGGAAGTATCCAGATAACCCGGACGGTGTAGCACTGTGCCAAGATGTGCTGGCCATGCACCAAGGCATGTTTAGCCACAGGGTGATCCTCGTTACCAACAAACACTGTCTGCCTGTGTCCATTCATGCGAATGGACAGTTTGTTGCTGGTCATTCCCACATAGAACGCTTCACAGTGCAGGCATGTCAGTTGGTAGATCACGTGGGTACTATCGCAAGTGGCTCTGCCTTTGATCGTGTACACCTTCCGGGTTACGGGACTGGAGTAAGTGGTGGTGGAAGGGTGCATAGGGCAGGTTTTACAACGGGGGCGGTTACAAGGGTAGGAGCCAGAAGGTAGGGAAGGTGGTTTGGGGATTTCATAGGGGTGGACTAGGAGGTTACGGAGGTTAGGTGGACGGCGGAAAGACACTCTCGGTGGAGTAGGAAGGATGTCATGAAGGATGGATCTCATTTCGGGGCAGGATTTTAGGAAGTCGTATCCTTGCTGGAGAGCCACATTCAGAGTCCGCTCCAGTCCCGGAAAGTATCCGGTGACAAGAGGGGCACTTCTGGGGTTTTGTGGAAAATTCTTAAATTGGGGAGATGAGGAAGTGGCTCTGGCAATTTGCTTCTGTACCAGACCAGGAGGATAGCTGCGGGATGTGAAGGCTGTTATCAGGTTATTGGTGTATTGGTTCAGGGATTCAGGACTGGAGCAGACTCGTTTGCCACGAAGACCTAAGCTGTAGGGAAGGGAACGTTTGATGTGGAAAGGATGGCAGCTGTCATAATGCAGGTACTGTTGTTTATTGGTAGGTTTGATGTGGACGGATGTGTGTAGTTGGCCGTTGGATAGATGGAGGTCGACATCGAGGAAAGTGGCATGGGATTTGGAATAGGACCAGGTGAATTTGATGGGACCAAAGGAGTTGAGGTTGGAGAGGAAATTCTGGAGTTCTTCTTCACTGTGAGTCCAGATCATGAAGATGTCGTCAATGAATCTATACCAAACTTTGGGTTGACAGGCTTGGGTGTCCAGGAAGGCTTCCTCTAAGCGTCCCATAAATAAGTTCGCGTACGAGGGGGCCATCCTAGTCCCCATGGCTGTTCCCTTTAGTTGTTGGTATGTCCGGCCCTCAAAAGTGAAGAAGTTGTGGGTTAGGATGAAGCTGGCTAGGGTATTAAGGAAAGAGGTTTTAGGTAAGGAAGTGGGTGGTCGGCGTGAAAGGAAATATTCCATCGCAGCGAGGCCCTGGGCATGTGGGATATTAGTGTATAAGGAAGTGGCATCGATGGTTACAAGGAAGGTTTCAGGAGGTAACAGGCTGGGTAAGGATTTCAGGCGATCAAGGAAGTGGTTGGTGTCTTTGATGAAGGATGGGAGACTGCACATGATGGGTTGAAGGTGTTGGTCTATGTAGGCAGAGATTCGTTCTGTTGGGGCTTGGTAACCGGCCACAATGGGGCGGCCGGGATGATTGGGTTTGTGAATCTTGGGAAGTAGGTAGAAGGTGGGGGTGCGGGGTGTCGGTGGAGTCATGAGGTTAATGGAGTCAGGTGAAAGGTTTTGTAGGGGGCCTAAGGTTTTGAGGATTCCTTGAAGCTCTGCCTGGACATCAGGAATGGGATCGCCTTGAAAAACTTTATATGTGGTATTATCTGAAAGCTGACGCACTCCCTCTGCCACATACTCCCGCCGATCAAGTACCACGGTCGTGGATCCCTTGTCGGCAGGGAGAATGACGATGGAATGGTCAGCCTTCAGATCACGGATAGCCCGGGATTCAGCTGCGGTAATGTTGGGAGTAGGATTAAGGTTTCTCAGGAAGGACTGGGAGGCAAGGTTGGAAGTAAGGAATTCCTGGAAGGTTTGAAGAGGGTGATTTTGAGGAAGAGTAGGTGGGTCTCGCTGTGACGGGGGACGGAACTGTTCTAGGCAGGGTTCGATTTGAATGATGTCTTGGGGAGCTGGATCATTAGGAAGAGGATTATTTTTCCTCGTGGCAAAGTGATATCTCCAGCAAAGACTGCGAGTATAGGATAGTAAATCTTTTACAAGGGCTGTTTGGTTGAATTTGGGAGTAGGGCTAAAGGTCAGCCCTTTGGATAGGACAGAGGTTTCAGATTGGGAGAGAGGTTTAGAGGAGAGGTTGACCACTGAATTGGGATGTTGTGTGTGGATTGGAATTTTGAGGTTTGGGAGGGAGAGGAGTTGGGAGTGGGAGATTGAGTAGATGGGAGAGACTGGGTTTGTGTGCAATTAGAGGAGGTTGAGGTTTACTGGAGCGGTTGTTGAGGGAGAGAGTATTGCCTTTCCGGAGGTGGGTGACCAGGAGATTGGATAGTTTTTGGAGGTGCTGGGTGGCATGCTGTTCTAATTTGTGGTTGGCCTGAAGGAGGATATTCTGAACTGCAGGTGTAGATGTAGGAGAGGAAAGGTTGAGGATTTTGATTAGGGATAGGAGTTGACAGGTGTGTTCATTGGCGGAGTTGATGTGTAGGTTAAGGATTAGGCGGGTGAGGGATATGGATTGTTCAGTTTGGAATTGGTATAGGGCGGGATGAAAGGATGGATTACAGCCAGAGATGGGAACTTTCAGTGTGAGGCCCTTGGGAGTGATTCCAAATGTCAGACAAGCCTGCATAAAAAGAATGTGGGAGCGTAATCTGGCTAGGGAAAAAGCATGTTTACGGAGGGAATGTAAATAAAACTGGATGGGGTTGTTGTAGGGGTGTTGTAAGGAAGGCATAATATATGGATGAAGGAAAAGTGAGAAATATGGGCTGTAACAGGTTGCAATGAACGAATAAAATAATATAATAATATATAAATTTAAAAAAATTAATGTGAAAAGTAATCCAGATAAGCAAAAAGGAAGGAAATAGAAAAAAGAAGAAAAAGTCGAAAAAGTCGTTAAAATTCGTTGTTGAAACTGTGGTCACCTTAAGTGGTCAACCACATAGTGTTAATGGTTAGGTAGTGGTATGGCGGGCAAACGAGGTTTAAGGATGGTGAAAATCGGAAAAAATCGGAAAAAAATACGAGAAAATTGCGTGAGAAAGCAAGGAAAACGTCTAAATAGGATTGGTGGAGTGGTAGCAGATTACGATATTGAGGCTAAGAATAGTCTAACGATGGAATAGTAGAGTCAAGACCAACGTAAAGTAGCTGAAATACGATCGGAAAAGTAGGAAAAACGAACGGAAATGTGGAAAAACGGGAATGGAAACAAACGTGAGGTGACTAGGAAATGCCGAAAATGGTTATAAACAATATGAGAAACTACAGTTGTGAATTAATGTTTACGTTATATAGCGAGAAAATTTAATGAGCGGCGTATTTCAGTCGGAAGAAGGAGTAATGGAAGTGGTAAAAATCATATAAAAGTACTCAAAGGTTAGGTTAGGAAGTGGACGTATTGTTGTAAGTATTGGCGAAAAGTGAACAGTAAGATAAGAAGGGAATGTAGAATGGAACTGCTATATAAAATATATATAAATGAATAAATAAAAATAAAAATAAAAACAAAAACGCAAAAACAAGGGAAAGTTAGAAGACAGAAAAGATTTCGAAAGGTAACAGAACAATGACGGAAGTAATTGTTGAATTCAAATTTATGATACGAATATTATAGAGGAAAAATTCCTAACAGGAAAAAAATATACGTAAAAAATAGATGAAGAACACTTACCAGGCGAAGGGGCACAGGCAGTAATAGCAACAAATAAACACACAGACACACACACACTCAAAAATGCTAGCTTTCGCAGCCTAGCTGCTTCATCAGGCAGAAGGGAAGGAGAGGGAAAAGGAAATGATGAGGAATTTAAGGAAGGGGGTAAGGAGCCATTCCAATCCCGGGACAGGAAAGACTTACCTTGGGGGAAAAAATGGAAGGTAAATAAATGCACATACACCCACACATTTACACAGACACAAGTACACTTAGGCAGACATACTGTAGAACTGTAGAAAGCAAAGAAGTTAGAAGTTAGACAGAGATGCCACTTGAGGCAGAGGCTCTGTCCAGAGAACCAAGGCAAAGATGTTAAGATGTTGGGTGGGAATTCGAATTTAGCGGAGGTTGAGACCAGGTGGGCAACGGGAAGAGAGAATATGCTGAAGGGCTAGTTCCCATCTCCGGAGTTCTGAAGGATTGGTGTCAGTGGGAAGTATCCAGATAACCCGGACGGTGTAGCACTGTGCCAAGATGTGCTGGCCATGCACCAAGGCATGTTTAGCCACAGGGTGATCCTCGTTACCAACAAACACTGTCTGCCTGTGTCCATTCATGCGAATGGACAGTTTGTTGCTGGTCATTCCCACATAGAACGCTTCACAGTGCAGGCATGTCAGTTGGTAGATCACGTGGGTACTATCGCAAGTGGCTCTGCCTTTGATCGTGTACACCTTCCGGGTTACGGGACTGGAGTAAGTGGTGGTGGAAGGGTGCATAGGGCAGGTTTTACAACGGGGGCGGTTACAAGGGTAGGAGCCAGAAGGTAGGGAAGGTGGTTTGGGGATTTCATAGGGGTGGACTAGGAGGTTACGGAGGTTAGGTGGACGGCGGAAAGACACTCTCGGTGGAGTAGGAAGGATGTCATGAAGGATGGATCTCATTTCGGGGCAGGATTTTAGGAAGTCGTATCCTTGCTGGAGAGCCACATTCAGAGTCCGCTCCAGTCCCGGAAAGTATCCGGTGACAAGAGGGGCACTTCTGGGGTTTTGTGGAAAATTCTTAAATTGGGGAGATGAGGAAGTGGCTCTGGCAATTTGCTTCTGTACCAGACCAGGAGGATAGCTGCGGGATGTGAAGGCTGTTATCAGGTTATTGGTGTATTGGTTCAGGGATTCAGGACTGGAGCAGACTCGTTTGCCACGAAGACCTAAGCTGTAGGGAAGGGAACGTTTGATGTGGAAAGGATGGCAGCTGTCATAATGCAGGTACTGTTGTTTATTGGTAGGTTTGATGTGGACGGATGTGTGTAGTTGGCCGTTGGATAGATGGAGGTCGACATCGAGGAAAGTGGCATGGGATTTGGAATAGGACCAGGTGAATTTGATGGGACCAAAGGAGTTGAGGTTGGAGAGGAAATTCTGGAGTTCTTCTTCACTGTGAGTCCAGATCATGAAGATGTCGTCAATGAATCTATAACAAACTTTGGGTTGACAGGCTTGGGTGTCCAGGAAGGCTTCCTCTAAGCGTCCCATAAATAAGTTCGCGTACGAGGGGGCCATCCTAGTCCCCATGGCTGTTCCCTTTAGTTGTTGGTATGTCCGGCCCTCAAAAGTGAAGAAGTTGTGGGTTAGGATGAAGCTGGCTAGGGTATTAAGGAAAGAGGTTTTAGGTAAGGAAGTGGGTGGTCGGCGTGAAAGGAAATATTCCATCGCAGCGAGGCCCTGGGCATGTGGGATATTAGTGTATAAGGAAGTGGCATCGATGGTTACAAGGAAGGTTTCAGGAGGTAACAGGCTGGGTAAGGATTTCAGGCGATCAAGGAAGTGGTTGGTGTCTTTGATGAAGGATGGGAGACTGCACATGATGGGTTGAAGGTGTTGGTCTATGTAGGCAGAGATTCGTTCTGTTGGGGCTTGGTAACCGGCCACAATGGGGCGGCCGGGATGATTGGGTTTGTGAATCTTGGGAAGTAGGTAGAAGGTGGGGGTGCGGGGTGTCGGTGGAGTCATGAGGTTAATGGTGGAGTCATGAGGTTAATGGAAACCTCTGTCCTATCCAAAGGGCTGACCTTTAGCCCTACTCCCAAATTCAACCAAACAGCCCTTGTAAAAGATTTACTATCCTATACTCGCAGTCTTTGCTGGAGATATCACTTTGCCACGAGGAAAAATAATCCTCTTCCTAATGATCCAGCTCCCCAAGACATCATTCAAATCGAACCCTGCCTAGAACAGTTCCGTCCCCCGTCACAGCGAGACCCACCTACTCTTCCTCAAAATCACCCTCTTCAAACCTTCCAGGAATTCCTTACTTCCAACCTTGCCTCCCAGTCCTTCCTGAGAAACCTTAATCCTACTCCCAACATTACCGCAGCTGAATCCCGGGCTATCCGTGATCTGAAGGCTGACCATTCCATCGTCATTCTCCCTGCCGACAAGGGATCCACGACCGTGGTACTTGATCGGCGGGAGTATGTGGCAGAGGGAGTGCGTCAGCTTTCAGATAATACCACATATAAAGTTTTTCAAGGCGATCCCATTCCTGATGTCCAGGCAGAGCTTCAAGGAATCCTCAAAACCTTAGGCCCCCTACAAAACCTTTCACCTGACTCCATTAACCTCATGACTCCACCGACACCCCGCACCCCCACCTTCTACCTACTTCCCAAGATTCACAAACCCAATCATCCCGGCCGCCCCATTGTGGCCGGTTACCAAGCCCCAACAGAACGAATCTCTGCCTACATAGACCAACACCTTCAACCCATCATGTGCAGTCTCCCATCCTTCATCAAAGACACCAACCACTTCCTTGATCGCCTGAAATCCTTACCCAGCCTGTTACCTCCTGAAACCTTCCTTGTAACCATCGATGCCACTTCCTTATACACTAATATCCCACATGCCCAGGGCCTCGCTGCGATGGAATATTTCCTTTCACGCCGACCACCCACTTCCTTACCTAAAACCTCTTTCCTTAATACCCTAGCCAGCTTCATCCTAACCCACAACTTCTTCACTTTTGAGGGCCGGACATACCAACAACTAAAGGGAACAGCCATGGGGACTAGGATGGCCCCCTCGTACGCGAACTTATTTATGGGACGCTTAGAGGAAGCCTTCCTGGACACCCAAGCCTGTCAACCCAAAGTTTGGTATAGATTCATTGACGACATCTTCATGATCTGGACTCACAGTGAAGAAGAACTCCAGAATTTCCTCTCCAACCTCAACTCCTTTGGTCCCATCAAATTCACCTGGTCCTATTCCAAATCCCATGCCACTTTCCTCGATGTCGACCTCCATCTATCCAACGGCCAACTACACACATCCGTCCACATCAAACCTACCAATAAACAACAGTACCTGCATTATGACAGCTGCCATCCTTTCCACATCAAACGTTCCCTTCCCTACAGCTTAGGTCTTCGTGGCAAACGAGTCTGCTCCAGTCCTGAATCCCTGAACCAATACACCAATAACCTGATAACAGCCTTCACATCCCGCAGCTATCCTCCTGGTCTGGTACAGAAGCAAATTGCCAGAGCCACTTCCTCATCTCCCCAATTTAAGAATTTTCCACAAAACCCCAGAAGTGCCCCTCTTGTCACCGGATACTTTCCGGGACTGGAGCGGACTCTGAATGTGGCTCTCCAGCAAGGATACGACTTCCTAAAATCCTGCCCCGAAATGAGATCCATCCTTCATGACATCCTTCCTACTCCACCGAGAGTGTCTTTCCGCCGTCCACCTAACCTCCGTAACCTCCTAGTCCACCCCTATGAAATCCCCAAACCACCTTCCCTACCTTCTGGCTCCTACCCTTGTAACCGCCCCCGTTGTAAAACCTGCCCTATGCACCCTTCCACCACCACTTACTCCAGTCCCGTAACCCGGAAGGTGTACACGATCAAAGGCAGAGCCACTTGCGATAGTACCCACGTGATCTACCAACTGACATGCCTGCACTGTGAAGCGTTCTATGTGGGAATGACCAGCAACAAACTGTCCATTCGCATGAATGGACACAGGCAGACAGTGTTTGTTGGTAACGAGGATCACCCTGTGGCTAAACATGCCTTGGTGCATGGCCAGCACATCTTGGCACAGTGCTACACCGTCCGGGTTATCTGGATACTTCCCACTGACACCAATCCTTCAGAACTCCGGAGATGGGAACTAGCCCTTCAGCATATTCTCTCTTCCCGTTGCCCACCTGGTCTCAACCTCCGCTAAATTCGAATTCCCACCCAACATCTTAACATCTTTGCCTTGGTTCTCTGGACAGAGCCTCTGCCTCAAGTGGCATCTCTGTCTAACTTCTAACTTCTTTGCTTTCTACAGTTCTACAGTATGTCTGCCTAAGTGTACTTGTGTCTGTGTAAATGTGTGGGTGTATGTGCATTTATTTACCTTCCATTTTTTCCCCCAAGGTAAGTCTTTCCTGTCCCGGGATTGGAATGGCTCCTTACCCCCTTCCTTAAATTCCTCATCATTTCCTTTTCCCTCTCCTTCCCTTCTGCCTGATGAAGCAGCTAGGCTGCGAAAGCTAGCATTTTTGAGTGTGTGTGTGTCTGTGTGTTTATTTGTTGCTATTACTGCCTGTGCCCCTTCGCCTGGTAAGTGTTCTTCATCTATTTTTTACGTATATTTTTTTCCTGTTAGGAATTTTTCCTCTATAATATAAGTAATGATATAAGTATTTTACTGTGTGCCGTGCACTCGTCTGCGCAGGTACGAGGGCATGAGCAAGTGATGCGGCCAAAGATAATATTGTGCTGAAGAAAGACCATCACGTCAAAATGTAAATGAATCCTGGAAAAATCTTTGGTCATTATTGATGCCAGAGAGAAAAATGCTTTGTAAAAGTAGTTTAGTTAGTTCTAATTGAGACTTGGTCAAGTTATGACCTTATGTAATATTGGCCTACGGCGCATAATATATGTTTTTGTTAAAGTGCTAATACGACTTCTTCATTTGTGGAAAAGTTGTTCTCACTTTATATGCTTCCCCCATTGCAAATGGACGAAGTCTAGCCTGAATCCTAGGCATAACTACAGACTGAAAATACACAAATGTTTGAAGATTACGATGTTTAAACTTTAACAAACCTGCTAAATTGGATGAGGAGTGATGTTTGGTAAATCAAACTACACGTAATTTGGGTGCTGTGTCCCAAGAGGAGAGTATGATTTGTAATAACACGGTCATCGGAACTCTATCTTGCTGGGAACAATGCAAACTTACACATATATTATTTGAATAAATGAACTGAGTTTGTCAAAGCAGATTCTAGTTAAGTTCGTCTTGAGACTTGATCCAGTATGGATCTTGTGTAACCTTAGCCTATGGGGCATAATACAATATGTTCATAAAAGTTAATCATTTTGTGTTCTTTTTATTCAGTTAAACTGTATTCTCACTGAGTGTGTTCCCTCCCTGCAACGGAATGAAGTCCTGAATTCTAAGAGATAACTACGACTCAAATCTTTACCCAAATATAAACTATTGAAGAAGAAAGGATTGCTGAAGTTAATTTGAAGAGATGTGTTGCTTACATAACTAATCATGTCATAATTTGGGTGCAGTGTTCCGGAAGAAGAGGTTGATTGTAGCATGCAGAACCATTCAACAATATTTTAAAATGATCTAACGTAGCTAAGAGCATTCATCCTTTCTCAGCTCTCTTTTTCATACCATCCTATTGTGTGATCATGAGGGGTGGAGTTGCAACACTAACATGCATCAATAAAACTTTGCCAGAAATATCCCAAAATAAAATGTACTAACAATTCGCCGATTTCCAGACACAGTTTCAGCACTTTGTCACCACCAAATTTTAAGATCAGAAGGGTAAGTAAACAGTTAGGATGACAAAAATAAGGAATTCTGTATTTCTGAATGTGTTTTTAACTCTAATTTTAAATGAAAAAAGTTATCATCACCTTTACAGAATTTGAAGGGCAATTAAGGAATTTTTTTTCTAAATAAAAGCCTTTTTTGTTAAATTTATGTGTTAATTAACAAGTTAACTTGAACACTTTACTAACAGTAACATTTTACTGCTTCTCCCATACAGGAGTAATGAATTTTCTGGGAGAGATAATGTGTTAGACTGGACAAGAAACTTAAAAGGGATATATTGCACAACACTAAATCATTAGAATTTCAAAAATAAGAAAAACAGTGACTTTTCCTTCAAAAATAATGTTTTGTCAAGCAATAAATGCCAAACAAATAATTAAAATCACTCAATGAAATCCAATCAAAACCATTAGAGAGACCAATTCCACTAATTTCAGTCACCATCTCAGACAGTTTCCATGACTTTTTGACCTCGTCTTCACTGATTCCACTTAAAAAGCCTCCTCTACCACAAGCATTGAGAGAGTCCAGAACCATTCTCTTATTCATGTAAATCTTGAAGCCACTATCAGTTGATCCCAAGCTATCATATACTCAACAATAAATTTGTTTATTCACAATCATATGTTCTTTGTTAATGGGGAAGAAAACTTGCTTATGGCTGAGAATGAGAAACTTTTGTAGAAAGTTATACCAATGATTACAGGTGGAGTCACCGTCCAGTTAAACTCTCCAAAGTGATTGATTCCCATCTCGCATCTGTATTAGCTTACATAAATACAAAAATTCTTACTTATCAAGAAGTTTAATGAATTCTTCATTAATTTTATCATGATTGTTAGCAGTCATTCTGCTATGTGACAAGCATTTCTGCAATGCAGTTGCAAATGAATCTTGCTAGTAATTGGACGGCTATTTATCACAAAAGCTACTGTATCTACAAATGTGATCTCAGGAGGAGATCTGAACAAATTTTGATGACAAAGTGCCTACACTAGGTAATGAAAGGTAAAATATCTATCCAAACACTTTTATTTTTCTCAGCTCTGACCATACAGATTCACCTAAATCAATTTGTTTGACATGAATAAGACTAGCTTCATCTTCAAGATTTTGCAGCAGGTAATACAACTTGTTTAAATATAATGGACATCAAAGCATTGTACACGGAAGGTGCCATTGGAGCAACACACAGGAATTATCTCAAAAAGGCCAAGACCTGCCACGAAACTTACAGAAATGAGTCCATGAGGGGCTATGTGAGGTGACAACCTTTTACAAAACATGTCCTGAATTGCCAATCCTGACCTTAGGTATTGTGTTACAAGGGCAGCTTCAAAGATTCTATAAATCACCTAATGATAATTTTCCCGACATTTCTGAAAGCGAAATACTTGCTGCTTAGCGTGCACATGCCTGGAAATTGATGTCTTGTGGGACTGGATAATCTTAAACCTCAAGTCATTCAGTCGCTTTAGTAATTAATGTCGACTTGCCTGGTATCACCAAGATCTAAAACATGAACACTGTGGTAGTTGTCACACAGGATTGAAGATGGAAAGTTGATTGTAAGAAATCTAGGTAATGCTCCCTAAGCAAGTAAAAGCTGATGCATTTTCAAAGGTGAGTTGAAAGATAAGTAAACAATAGTGTAAATGGAAATACTTCAAGTGTTGTGGAAACCTTCTCAGGTGCAAGTGCTCCAGTTCAAGTTAGCAAACAAACCTCCACAATAGCCAGCCACACATGTAGATTTTTCCCTAAGGGCCATAGATATTTTTGGCTAATTCTAGAATAGCTGTAGTACCATCTGTGGGTTCCCATCTGCGCAATTCAGGAAAGCTGGTGTTTGTGGGCACAGCCCGTGCTATATGGATCCTCCCCACAAACACCAGTTTTTCTGAATTGCACAGATGGGAACTCTCCCCATAACATATCCTAAGCTCCCTCAATCCCCCAGGCCAAAACCTTCACTAATTCCTGCCTCTACCAACCTTCCCTTCCTCTCCCTGCCACTCTCTATCCTTCCATTTGTCTCCCATCCCACCACACATTTCATTCCCTTCCCTTCCTTCTGCACTGTCTGTCAGACAGCACTGGCATATTTCCCCACCCATGCCATGCATCGCCCCCTCCTCTCCTGCGTCCCTCTCCTTGCCACCTCCTCAACCCCACCACTAGTTGCTTCTGCCTAGAATGCTGGGTAGCACAGATCAGCCTCAGTGGCTGGAGACAGCGACCATGTCTTTGTGAGTGTGTGTGTATGTTTGTGTCTCTAACTGACGAAGGCCTAAAATAATGATGTCTATTATATGTGCCTTTCTGTGAATAATCGGACGTCTTTGTGGTGAGTAAGTTATTTGTAAATGAAATAGTAATTAAGAAATAAAATACATACTTGTCATACAAAATAATAGCATCATTCTGAGCCTCAACAGGATCATAAACTCCCTTCTTCTCCAAGAGATGCTGTCGGAAGTTCACTGCTGCAAGCCAAAATTCAACCAAACTCCGATGTCCTTCTTGTTCCATAAACTACAAAGATGAAAAACTCATCTATATTGATGTTCTATAAAATAAACCATAGAAAAGATCTACAAATTAGAAAATCAGTGAGAGAATCTTTCGGAAATATCTAAAGAACTTCATAAATTTCAGTCATTTAAATGATTAGCATCAATCAGATTGAGCAGTAAGACTAATAAAGAAACCATAAAGCAGTCAGTAATACTGTAGTTTAGGATACCTACATTCACTATAAAGTGTAAGTAAATTTGATTAAGAAATATTTGTCAGGAATTGTGAATAAGTGTTCAATTGCATGTAGGATGGAATCAGAGAGGAATGACGAGCGTTTAACATTTCATTAAAGTTAATTTCACTAGGTACAAAGCATAACACATGGAAAGAAACTGGGTACATATCAATCACGATACATTTAACAAATCAACCCCATCTTAGCCTACAAACATGATTAAAATGGTTGGAGATTATAAAATAGACGAAGATTACTCACCAGGCGAAGGAGCACAGGTGTGACAGCAGCACAAATAAATAGAACACACACACACACACACACACACACACACACACACACACACACACGCTAGCTTTCGCAGCCTAGCTGCTTCGTCAGGCAGAAGGGAAGGAGAGGGAAAAGGAGAGGATGAGGGTTTTAAGGGAGTGGGTAAGGAGCCATTCCAATCCCGGGACAGGAAAGACTTATCTTGGGGGGGAAAAAAAGGAGGGTAAACAAATACACACACACCCACACATTTACACCTATATAGCGGAAAAATTCCTAGCAGGAAAAATATATATATAAAAAAAATAGATGAAGATTACTTACCAGGTGAAGGAGCACAGGTAGTGATAGTAGTACAAATAAATAAAACACACACACACACACACACACACACACACACACACACACACACACACACACACACAAACGCTAGCTTTCGTAGCCTAGCTGCTTCTTCAGGCAGAAGGGAAGGAGAGGAAAAAGGAAATGATGAGGGTTTTAAGGGAGTGGGTAAGGAGCCATTCAAATCCCGGGACAGGAAAGACTTACCTTAGGGGGGAAAAAAGGAGGGTAAACAAAAACCCCCCCCCCCCCACACACACACACACATGTGGACATTTTTCCAGTCAGGAATCAGTCCCTGCAGTTTGATGGTTTTATTAAAATTCACCCCATATAACAGTTTCAGAGGCATAAAAGATACAACAGCAAATGAAAGTACATGGGAAATTAAATAATTACAATTCCTGGATTTTTGGCCCACTTTAGGTTATGGTAGTAACATTAAAAGTGGGCCTTAGCGATCGCCTTTTGACAGCTCGAAATTTAAATGAAACTACACCTTAACTGTTCATCTGACAAGGAAATTCAATACATGAATTTGTAGAGGAGAAATTTCTTTACAACTTTACTTTCTTATGTTTTTTTCATTTCTCGCATTGTTTCATAGTCATTTGCAGAAATAATGGTGATTTTACAATGTATGTTTCTCTGTCCCACGTGTTCCCACTTTTTAAGTCTAACCATTCAACCGAGCATCACAAAATTTTACAGACTTAATTGTAGGCCGCCAGAGACAGAACCTCGCTTTTTTCATATATTTCAGACAAAAAATACATTAGTAACACCAAAAAAAGCCTTTTGTAATTTAATTATAAATGCAAATAAACCGGTCATCTGACACGAAAATTGAACAACCAAATTTGTAGAGAAGAAAGTTCTCTACAACTTTGCTCTGTTATGTTATTTTCATATCTCATATGATTTGCGAGATATTTGCAAAAATAATGGCGATTTGACACCGTCCATTGATTTTACGAAAACCAGCCATTCGGAGATGTCACATGACATTCCTCGCCCAGAACTCTCTGTTGCATATGCCATCTTGTGTTGCGTATTTGATGTTTTTCTCATTATAACTTACACATTGTCATTTCAAAGCAATGGCACAATGAAGAATTAACAAGAAAACATCATTCTCTGTACAAAAATGATAATGTAGTGTCTAAAAATGCCATATTAGTATCAGTTAACAACTGCCATCAATACTGTAAGATTAAAAGAGGAATTTTGTAGTTGTTCTCCGTAGTGTAGTGGGCAATGTGATAGACTGTAATGCACATGGTCAGTGGTGCAGAACCCGCCAATACCAAAATTTTTTTTCTCCTTTTTTCCTAAAAGGGTTTCGGGGACTCTTATTAATTAAAAAGAGCTTTGTTCCTCAATATTTAAAGTTATGCATATGTAATAATGCTCCCTCTAAAATGTGTGTTTGTTCTATTTCGTGAACATGTAAAATACGTAACAACAAATTGAGCAATGGTCTTCCGAAGCATATGCACGTAAACTGGGAAGATATGGTAATAATGAATATTCTCAACAACTTGGTGATACATATAGTTTCGTATATAAAAGAAGTCCTAGATTTCTGTGGAAAGTGTAGTTCCTAATGAAACGGATGGGAAGTGTATACAATGTAACAAATTACCACGTTTCTTTTCTTTTCTAAGCAATTAATCACTATTTTTGGAATATAATGAAAGTCATTACCTAAAATCATTGCATCTACTAAAATGTTTGTCTTTAACATGATTGCTATGGATGCTTTTAACATAGGGTATTACCTTTCCTGTAGTTCAGATATGACTTCATTCATGTTACTTTGTTCTGCGCTAAAATAAAGAGCAAATATTCTACTTCAAACCATGATTACGTTTTCTTTTACAGCTAAAATCACAAATGGAATAAATGTGGTAATACTGAATACCACATAAATCTAGTACTTAATATATATATATATATATATATATATATATATATATATATATACAAAGTTAGTACTATCATTGCCACGGCAGATTAGCAATATGCACTGGGGCGCCGTACTGAAAGTGTAGGGCTATTCGCCGTCGGGGGTTCGAATCCCCCCCTCGGGCATGGGTGTTTGTGTTGTCCTTAGGTTAGTTTACCTTAGTTTAAGTAGTTTGTAAGCTATGGACTGATGACCTAGCAGTTAAGTTTGATAGATTTACAAACATTTGAACATTTAGTATTGTCATTACATTATTTACAACAGTCACGGTATCAGTATCTCTCCAGTTTATGTACATGTAATATAGAAAGCTACGTTCACAATTCGTTGGTATGTATTTCATGGCATGTTCTCGAAACAGAACAAATGCACTTTTCAGAGAAAGCGCTGTTACCTTTGAATAACTCTGACTCTTGCAGATTATAGTTAACAAGAGTGTATGAAAAACTTTCAGGAAGCAAGAGGAAAAAAATTGTCAATGTAACGACCATTGACCAGCGTATGTTCGCTGTGTGTGTGTGTGTGTGTGTGTGTGTGTGTGTGTGTGTGTGTGTCTGTAAAATAGAAAACGGATGACTTACCCAAAGGGCAGGCTCGTCGATAGACACAAATAAAATCACACACAAACAAGCTTTCGCAACCATTGGTCACTTCTTCAGGAAAAGAGGGAGAAAGGAGAGGAGAAAGGGAAGGATGTGGGTTTTAAGGAAGTGGAAAAGGAGTCATTCCAATCCCAGGAGTGGAAGGACTTACCTTAGGGGAAAAAAAGGAAGGTAAACAAATACACACACACTCACACATATCCAAACGCAAACACACCTAGACAGACATTTGTAAAAAGCTTTAGTCACTCATCCGAAAGTCAAATGTAAGCTACGTTCCTTCAAGGCTATAGTCATTCGTAAACAGTACAGACAAAGAAAATAAACTTTGGACAAATGACCCAGACAAGACAGGTTAAAATATTTTTTTTTTTTTTTTAAATGTAGGAGATATACACTCCTAGCCATTAAAATCTCTACACCACGAAGAGGGCATGCTACAGACGCGAAATTTAACCAACAGGAAGGAGATGCTGTGATATGCAAATTATTAGCTTTTCAGAGGTTGACGCTGGTGGCGACACCTACAACATTTTGACATAAGGAAAGTTGCCAACCGTTTTCTCATACACAAACAGCAGCTGACCGGTGTTGCCTGGTGTACGTTGTTGTGATGCCTCGTGGAAGGAGGAGAAATGTGTACCATCACGTTTCCGACTTTGATAAATGTCGGATTGTGGCCTATCGCAATTGCGGTTTATCGTATTGCGACATTGCTACTTGCGTTGCTCGTGATCCAATGACTGTTAGCAGAATATGGCTTCTGTGGGTACTGGAGGGCAATATGAAACACCATGTTGGATCCCAATGGCCTCGTATCACTAGCAGTCAAGATGACAGGCATCTTATTTGCATCTACATACATACTCCGCAATTAACCGTAAGGTGTGTGGTTGATGGTACACTGTACCACTACTAGGCATTTCCTTTTCTATTCCACTCCCAAATTGAACGAGGAAAAAAAGAATGTCTATATGCCTCTGTACAAGCTCTAATTTTTATTATCTTGTCTTTGTGATCTTTACGTGAAATGTAAGTAGGCGGCAGCAAAATCTTACTACACTCAGCTTCAAATTCCGGCCCTCTAAATTTACTTAACAGAAATTCACGAAAAGAACGTCGTCTTTCTTCCAGCGATCCCCAACTGAGTTGCCGGAGCATTTCCGTGACACTTGCGCATTGGTCGAAACTACTGGTAACAAATCTAGTTGCTTGTCTCTGAACCGCCTCTATGTCTTCCTTTAACCTCATCTGCTGCGGGTCCCAAACACTTGAGCAATACTCAAGACGTGGTCGTACAAGCGTTTTATATGTGGTCTCCTTTACAGGTGAAGTACATCTTCCCAAAATTCTCCCAATAAACCAAAGTCGGCTGTCCGCCTTACTCACAACTGTCCTTACATGCTCGTTCCATTTCATATCGCTCTGTAATGTTACGCCTAGATATTTGAACGACGCGACAGCATCAAGAAGCTCACTACTAATGCTGTATTCAAACATTATTACTAGGAACTTTGCGCTGAATTAAAGATTCGCGATAAATGCAAGCTAAGTCGGGGGCCAACGCCACAGAATAGTCTGTAAAACCGAACTGGTATTCCATCCGGACCAGCAGACTTTTTCGCATTTAGCTCTCTCAGCTGCTTCTCTACACCGGAAACACCTATTGCTAAGTCCCCCATTTCGGATTTAGTACGTTGATCAAATGATGGTACATTTGTGCGGTCCTCCAGTGTGAAAGATGACTAGAGGTGAGTGTACCTGCTAGTAACCAATTGACAAAAGTGTGTGTTGACATTAGTGGGCTCAAAAACCCTATTATCTGTACTGTGGTAACTGTACTATCTGCCACTGTTGCCCTTACAATACAATGGCCTTAGTGGACATTTGTACTGCATGGTTGTCCAGAACCTCATCTACAGGTGTGAGAATGTTCTAGTGACTATTGCAATCAGCATCATTGTGCAACTGACACAGCACATACAATTTGTCCAAAAGTATCATCCCACCACTCAGAAAGCCACAATTTGACCCCTGTCTAACATGCTCAGTTGACTATTGGAAGTATGATTGCGTCTCCATCGCATGTTGCCTGTTTTCTTCACACACTGAACCTTATGATTGTAAACATTCTCTATTTATGGACACATATAGATGGCACTCTGAAAACATCATCTCACATCACTACATCACCTATAGGCAGACAACATGAAAACTACTATCAGTACATCTACTATCCCCCAAGCAGCATCTGCCATCAATGGATCAAAATCAAGGCCATCTTTCCAGGTGTGTGTATATATTATTTTTTTAGCAGTGTTATTAAAGTAAAGATGGCCAGTGATCCTTCTTTGCTGTAAATGCCCACCAAGCTCAAACTGCTAGGAATTGGCAAACTGTTATGAGTACCGAATCAAATGAGTAGGGGCACTATATCAGTAATATGTGGACAAGATGAAAATTTTGGTCTGGAGTGGCAGTCCCTGGAGTCATCGTGATTACTTTATACACCTGGCATAGTGGTTAGCTCAACTGCCTAGTAAGCAGGAGAGACAGGTTTGAATCCCAGCCTGGCATAAATTTTCAACTTTCCCCTTGATTTAATTCAACTCCCACTGGCAGTTTATGTCTTAACTTCATTTTTGTCTGAATATCACAGATTACACGTGTATGGAGTACTCTTTGCATGCTGCAATTATTTTCATCTTGTCTTTGCAGTACATATAGGGCCTATAGTTAAGTTTCCAGTTTCTTCATTTAATACCACTTCTGGTTCTTGAAACCATATGACCAGGCTTTCATAGAGTAGTTGTGATCTATTTTCAAAAGTGTGCCTCTCTTCAGGTGTTTTGGTATTTCTGTATTGTTCTCTTGTATGGAGTCAGTTAACACATTTGCAGGCTGAGAGGGAAAAAAGGTTTGGGTCCTGCTGATTTACTGTAGTACACTATGCAAGTTAGGAAATATACACAGTTCTCTGAAACCAAGCAAGTAATACAGTAGACAATGATATAGCTACTGGAACTTTCTAAATGCATAAAAAACATGCAGTTACCCTACTACATATTATTATTATTATTATTATTATTATTATTATTATTACCATATTCAAGACAGTACAGTACAGTTAAATAGACATTATTAAAATATCAAAAGTCATACAAAGGTTTGGATATTTTAAAATTTGATGCCCAGAATCGATCAGTTGTGACTGCTGGGACATTTGCCAAACCAGACCATTCAGCTTTCAGGCTTCAAGCTATGTTTGGCAGAACAAGGAGTGTTCAATATTGCCGTGGTGGAGTAGCCAAGCAGTCTAAGGCACCCTTCTGTAGAGCACGCAGTTGCAGGCCGTCGGGGATTCGAGTCCTCCCTGGGGGATGTGTGTGTGTGTGTGTGTGTGTGTGTGTGTGTGTGAGTGTTAGTTAACCTTTGTTTAAGTAGTTTGTAAGCTACGGACTGATGACCATGCAGTTTGGTCCGATAGATGTACAAACATTTGTATTGTATTTTGTATTTTTCAATATCTTGAATTCTATTTGCCCATTGCATCTTCAGTGATGTATCCCTACGCTTCAACTTTTGGTTCCACCGAATCACTCCAGTTCAGCCTATTTAGAGACTCCAACAGCACACACTTTCTTTAGTTATTGGCTCTTTCTTCCATTTGCTTTGTTTCACTACAATTCTAGTTGGAGTGTGGGAGGTGATGATACAATTGTTTCAACTGTTCAAAGAAAGCTCTTCTCTATTTCAGCCTGGATGTGAAGGTTCACTTTCAAGCGTGGAATGTGTGGAATTATATTCCTGTTCTTTCTTCTCACCCACGACAGCTGTTTTTTGTGTAATATCAGAGTA
The DNA here is from genome assembly GCA_026315105.1 of Locusta migratoria. Lineage (NCBI taxonomy): Eukaryota > Metazoa > Arthropoda > Insecta > Orthoptera > Acrididae > Locusta > Locusta migratoria. The sequence goes on from CM048744.1 coordinate 443,309,018, forward strand.
CAATTTCCTGGTTCCACTGTGTTGCCCTTATTCAAATGAGAGCTATTTATCTACCTAAATGATAGTACAGCTATCTCCCACCATTAAAGTATGCTTCAAAATGTTAAGTGTAAGTTGTGCTTGGTAGCAATGTGGGTGAAAAAGAACTAATAACTTTACAAACACCACCAACAGCTGCCTAAATCTTATGATCCTGTGCAGGCTATTCCATAAGATATGCAGTGATAAGTTTAACATCAAGTGGAAGAAAAACTGGTACTGAAATACATAATTATGTAAAATATGCATTTGTTTTCTCCACTTTAATTCCCAATAACAGAAAACAGATGAAGTAGATTGAGACTGAAAGAGACACTAGAAGTGCTTATAAACAGACATCAAATGTAAAATATTTAATTGAAGGCACTTACCTCAGTGAAATAAAACAGCGCATTATCATTGTACAGAATATCAGTAAGTAGAACATTGCCACTTGTCAGTACATCTATCTGATGCTTGCAATGGTAATCACTTCGCAAAAAATCATTGAAGAAGCTGAAAGTAAATTTATTTCAACATAAGAGTAATTTTCAGTAATACAAAAACAATGATAAGAACTGTGACTTTGTCATCATTAAAAACTTTGTATATTCTGAAAGGAGACACTGTATGTACTTATATTTTAAGATGATTACATACTTTTCTTGTTTAGAGATGGATTAAAAAGAGGATGATCTAGATGGAACTGGAATATGGAAGTTCCTAAACCAAGGAGTCTTCAGGACTTTTTTTAACATCATTGGTTGTTTGATATATGTAAACAATATCCAAAATTATAACTGAGACTTCTGAAATACATACATTCAGTGTAAGAAAAATTGTTTAAGAAATTCATCACTGAATACTCCAAATAACAATGCAATTTATATAACACTCCATCACCATCACTGTATCCACTTCTCAGCAATTAACTAGTAACAGAAACATGCTGCCACAAAGCCAAACTGAGTAATGTAGAATACTATAGCTAACAGACAGAATAAAGAATTACTTTATTCACTGTAAACACTTTCATTAAGAAACTGAGCAATGCCTATTGTGCCTCTTAAGTATTACAACTAAAAAGTACAGTCAAAATGGTTTTGTATACCATAATATCATGAGAATACTCTTCTTCATTATTATAGTAACATGTATGAACAAGAGAAATGGCCTCCCAAAGTAAATATCTGATCCCTGATCCTCTTTAAGAACTACTTCGTGGGTGGATAACCGACAGCCAGCAGTGATTAGTTCCAATCAGTCTCACAGAAGAAATTCTTGTGGGAGAAAGCAAACTTTTGTAAAATGTAAGTAAATGAAATTATGTTCAACATGCACGAATCAATACAAACATGAAATTGGGTGAATATAAAATGAATGTACTCTAAAAATCCTTGTTTTGAGGTGGAATATTTTCGTGTAGCTTGTGGGGAAAAGGATGAGAGTCGTAGCAGTGAGTTACTCCATAAGACAAAGTGGCCTGGAAGCTTAAGTAAGTATGTGAAGCTGGTGCATGGATCATGAAAGACTGGCCAAGTCAAAACAACACCAAAGACCAAGGACCAGAAAGTTTGATCTATGCAGACAATCATGCAATAACAGCTCCAAAAACAAGCTTCAAACATGTTGACAGGAAGCTGTCCCAATCTTCAAAAGACCAAAGTAATTTCTCCATGACAACCACCTTATCTCCCCCCCCCCCACCACCACCACCCAAATAAAAAGTACAAGTATGAACCTTTCACTTGGAAAACAGATGGGCAAAAATAAATTTGCACGCGACTCGGAAAGATGCCAAATTAGAATACAACATTAAACATAAACATCTGGGAGCAACTCTTGATCAAACTCTGCCACTGTCTGAACATAAAAAGAAAGGCATCAACAAGAAAGAATATCTTCTGAAAACTGTTGTTGTTGTGGTTTTCAGTCCACAGACTGGTTTGATGCAGCTTTTCGTGCTACCCTGTCCTGGGCAAGTCTCTTCATATGAGAATAAGTTCAGCAACCTACATCCGTTTGAATCTGCTTACTGAATTTGTCCCTCAGTCTCCCTTTATGAATTTTACCCCACACGCTTCCTTCTAATGTTAAGTTGACGATTCCTTGATGTCTCAGAATGTGTTCCACCAATATACCCCTTCTCTTAGTCAGGATATGCCAGACACTCCTTTTCTCCACAATTCTGTTAAGCACCTCCTCATTAGTTACGTGATCTACCCATCTAATTTTCATCATTAGTCTGTAGCATCACATTTCAAAAGCTTCTGTCATCTTGCCTCTGAACTCCTTTTCGTCCACGTTTCACTCCCATACAATATTACACTCCAAACAAATGCTTTCAGAAAGGACTTCATAACATTTCAATTAATATTGGATGTCAACAAACTTCGCTTCTTCAGAAATGCTTTTCTTCCCATAGCCATTCTGCATTTTATCTTCTTTACGTCGGCCATCAGAAGTTATCTTGCTACCCAAATAACAAAACTCTTCTACTACTTTTATTGTCTCATTACCTGATCTAATTTCTTCAGCATCGCCTCACTTTCTGAAGCTACATTCCATTATCCTTGTTTTAATCTTGTTTATGTTCATCTTATACCCGCTTTTCAATACACTGTCCATTCCATTCAATTGATCTTCCAGATCCTTTGTAGTCTCTGACAGAATTACTATGTCATCGGCAAACCGCAAAGTATTTATTTCTTCTTCCTGAACTTTAATTCTCTCTCCAAATGTTTCCTTACATTCCTCCACTGCTTGGTCAATGCACAGATTGAACAACATTGGGGAAAGGCTACAACCCTGCCTTACACCCTTCCCAACCTCTGCATCCCTTTCATGCTCATCAACTCTAATAATCACTGCCTGGTTTTTGTATATGTTGAATATAACTCTTTGCTCCATATATTTTACCCCTGTTACCTTCAGAATTTGAAAGAGTATATTCCAGTCTGCATTGTCAAAAAACTTTCTCCAAATCTACACGTGCTAAAAACGTAGGTTTGCATTTCCTAAGGTAAGTCGTAATGTGAGTACTGCCTCCCGTGTTCCTACATTTCTCCTAAATCCAAATTGATCTTCCCCAAGTTGGATTCCAAGTTTTTCCATTTGTCTGTAAATAATTTCGCAACCATGACTTATTAAACTGATAGTTCCGTAATTTTCAAATTTGTCTGCACTTGCTTTCTTTGGAATTGGAATTACTATATACTTCTTGTAGTCGAAGGAGATTTTCCCTGTCTCATACATCTTGCATACCAGGTGGAACAATTTCTTCATGACTGGCTCTCCTAACGATATCCGCAGATCAGAATATCATCTATTGCAGGGGCCTTGTTTTGACTCAAATCTTTCAGCACTCTGTCAAATTCTTCTTGCGGTATCTTATCTCCTATCTCCTCTTCTTCCACTAGAATACTACCTTGAAGTTTATTTACTTTGTATAGGCCCCCTATATATTTCTTCCACATTTCAGCTTTCCCCTCTTTGCTTAGTACTGGTTTTCCATCTGAATTCTTGATATTCATACAGCTCTTGTCTCCAAATATATTGTATATTTTCCTGTAGGCGGTATCTATCTTTCCCCTGATTATACATTCTTCTATGGTTCTGCATTTGTCCTCTAGCCACTCCTGCTTAGCTAGTCTGCACTTCCTGTCAATCTCATTTTTAAGACTTTTGTATTCCCTTTTGCCTGCTTCATTTGATGCATTTTTTATCAATTACGTTCAGTATATCCTGTGTTATCCAGGGTTTTCCATTAGGCCTTGTCCTACTGCCTATATGATCCTCTGCGTCCTTCACTAGCCTATATCTCAGAGCTACCCATTATTCTTCTATTGTATTACTTTCCCCCGTTTCAGCCAATCCTTGCCTAATGCTCCCTCTGAAACCCTCAACCACCTCTGGTTCCTTCAGTTTGTCCATGTTCCATCTCCTAAGTTTTTCACCTTTCTGCAGTCTTTAAAGTTTTAATCTATGGTTCATTACCAATAAGTTATGGTAAGAGTCTATATCTGCTCCTGGGTATGTCTTACAGTTGAAACCCTGGTTCCTAAATCTATTCCTTACCATTATAAAGTCAATCTAGTACCATCCAGTGTCCCCTGGTCTCTTTCATGTATACAGCCTTCTTTCATTATGTTTAAACCAAGTGTTGGTGATCATTAAATTGTGCTCTGCACAAAATTCTACCGAGCGATCTGCTGTTTCATTTCTTTTCCCTAGTCCATATTCACCTCAACAATTCCTTCCCTTCCTACTACCGAGTTCCAGTCCCCCATCACAATAACGTTTTTATCTCCCTTAACTGTCTGAGTAATTTCTTTTCTCTCCTCATACAATTCTTCAATGTCATCATCGGCAGAGCTAGTTGCCATGTAAACTTTTACTACTGTGGTCGGTGTTGGTCTTGTGTCTATCTTTGGTATGATAATGCATTCACTATGCTGTTCATAGTAAATTAACCGCATTCCAATTTTCTTATTCATTATCAGACCTACTCCAGCGTTACCGCCAACTGATATTGTGTTTATAACCCTGTACTCACCTGATTGGAAATCCTATTCATCCTGCCACTGAACTTCACTAATCCCTACCATATCTGACTTTAACCTATCCATTTCTCTTTTCAAATTTTCTAACTTACCTATGTGATAAGGGTTAGAACATTCCACGCTCCAATCCGTTGAATGCCTGTTTTCTTTTTCTTGATGACAACATCCTACTGAGTAGTCCCCACCTGGAGATCTGAATGGGGGACAGTTTTACCTCTGGAATATTTCACCCAAAAAGACGCCATCATCATATATTCATACAGTAGAGCTGCACGTCCTCGGGAAAAGTAAAGACTGTAGTTTCCCCTTGCTTTCAGCCGTTCACAGTAACTGCGTGGCAAAGCCATGTTAGCTGATGTTAGAAGACCAGCTCATTCAATCGTCCAGACTGTTGCCCGGGCAGTAACTACTGAAAAGGATGCTGCCCTCTTTAGGAACCACACGTTTGTCTGGCCTCTCCACAGATGCCCACCCGCTGTGGTTGGACCTACATTGCGGCTATCTGTATTGTTGAGGCGCACAAGCCACCCCACCTCAGCAGTGACTGTGTTTCATGGGGGTTGCTTCTGAAAACTAGCTGGTACAATTTTTGAGGGGGGGGGGGGGGGGGGGGAGGAGACAGTCTTGTTTCCTGAGAGCATCAACTTTAGTCCACTCTTATCAACAGCAGTATATGCCTTGTCCTGACTGGTACAGCTCCACTCATGCCAGGCTGGGGGACATAACCCTCAATTAAACCTGCAGAATTATTACAGGATGACAGAGATCAACTCCACTCCAAAAGATTTTCTACCTATCACGTATCCCACACCTGGACAGCCCCCAGAAATCTAGTACCCACTAGAGAAAAATATAATAAACCTGAAGACCCATACTCACCATTAACTGCCTTACTCTCACATGTAACAACCTTCAATATTCAAACTAAATTTCTAGTATAGTAAGGAAAGTTACAACTCACCACAAAGACGAGGCGAAGAGCTGCGACAGGCAGATACAAAAGACACGCACATACAACATTCAGCTATCAGCCATGGTCTTCTTCAGAAAAGAGAACACTCACGCAATCACACAAGCACACAACACAGTCATACAACCATCACCTCCGGCTGCCGCACTTTGTATCACGCTCTGCAGCGAATCGAGCATGGGAGGAGACGGGGAGGGGAGAGGGGATAGGAAGGTTACGTCACGGTGGTGGGGATGGGTTAGACGCGAATAAAGAGATGCAGCTTAGGAATAGAGTGGGGAGGCGGATGAGGGGAGAAAATAAAACAAACAATATATAAGGTATGGAGAAAAAAATAAATAAAACAGGAAAGTTATCGTAGGTTGAGACCTGGTTGATTTTGGGATCGGAGAATGTATTGTAGGGATAACTCCCATCTGTGCAGTTCAGAAAAGCTGGTGGTGGATTGGAGGATCCAGATGGCCTGGGTTGTGAAGCAGCCATTGAAATCATCCATGTGCTCTGTTGCATGCTGTGCCACAGGGTGGTCCACCTTGTTTTTGGCCAGTTTGGCGGTGGCCATTCATCCTAATGGATAGCTGGTTGGTGGTCATGCCAATATAGAAAGTTGTACAGTGTTTGCAGCACAGTTGGTAAATTACATGGCTCCTTTCACAGGTCGCCCAGCCTTTGATAGGCTAGGATAAGCCTGTGACAGGACTGGAATAGGAAGTGCTGGGTGGGTGGATTGGATAGGTCTTGAAACGGGGTCTTCCACAAGGATATGATCCCTGTGGCAGAGAGCTGGGTTTCGAGGTGGCATCCTTATATATCCTACAATACATTCTCCAATCCCGAAATCAACCAGGCCTCAACCTACGATAACTTTCCTATTTTATTTGTTTAATTTTTTTTTTTCTCTCCATACCTTACAGTTCCTCTCTGTCCCAAACCTTGCCTATTTTGAGTAGTGTGTGAACGTGCGATTGTGTGTGTGTGTGTGTGTGTGTGTGTGTGTGTGTGTGTGTGTGTGTGTGTGGTCTTGTGTACTTGCAGTGTGCACGCATTTTGTACTTTATTTTATTTCATTTTATTTTCTCCTCTCACCCGCCTCCCCACTCCATTCCTAAGTTGCATCTCGTTATTCCCATCTAACCCATGACGTAACCTTCCTATCCCCTCTCCCCTCCCCCTCCCCTTCCATGCCTGATTCGTTGCAGAGCGTGATTTGAAGTGTGGCAGCCGGAGGTGATGGTTGTATGACTGTGTTGTGTGCCTGTGTGAGTGTTCTGTTTTCTGAAGAAGGCCATGGCCAATAGCTGAAAGTGTTGTATGTGTGTGTCTTTTGTATGTGCCTGTCACAGCTCGTCACCACGTCTTTGCGGTGAGTTGTAAACTGTCCTTACTATATTATTAATTCCAACCTGGACTTTCCATTATTATATTTTGCCAAACTAAATTTCTGATGTAAACAAGACAGCAGCATCAGAGAATGAATGGTACCATGTGAAGGCCTAATTTCTAGCCCTGCAAAAAGCTGGTTGAATGTGGGCATTATTCAATCTGTGCAATCTTTTTGCCTACCATTGTACATCATTCTCACTGCTTTTATTGGACACCATCAAACTTGTTGTAAATGCAAAACTGAAGCAGAGATTTGGTCAAGGAAATAACATATCACTCTCACTATTTCAGCAGCCCCAAAGAAAGGATTTAGATTTTCAGACTTGGAGGAAAAAAAAAGGAGGGAATACTTGTTAATGGATCATAATGGCACTGTTTTCTCCATGACAACAATAGCAAACTTTTTGCCTCTGTCAATAACAAACGAAAATAGTCAATGGAAAAAAAATGGAAAGTAGGCCTGAAAATTAACAACACGAAAATCATACATTAAAAGAAAAAGAGAACAAACTTTGATTTAAGTCGCAGAATAAATTGATTAACTTTTGCATTTAGAGAAAATGAAGGCAAGAAATTGTTGGTCAGAAAAAGAAATAGAACAGGAGAAATAGACAGGAGGACTTTTCATAACACTCAGAAGGATTTTAAAAATTAAGCTTCCCTTTGTGTGTGATATACAAATATCAAGGGTTGTTTGTTCAGCATTCAACAGATGATGGCTGTTTGGAATTATTAGGAGCAACAGGAAATCTACAAAACATGTCAAAGCGAGAGTGCTGTAGAAGACATTACTAGTACTAGGAAGAAAAATAGATGGTAAATGAGCATGGCCACAAGGAAACATTTGTTGGGTAATGACCTATTTAAAGGTGAATAGCTGACATTAGGATATGTACAGGGATGCATGAATGCATATTTTAGTGCACAGAAAAGTCTGCAGAAAACCTATATCCAACAGCAGATGTCAAATCGGCACTGCTGATGTTAATGATCAACACAATTATTCAAAAAGGAAACTTAAGAAAACAGTTGTTGTTCCTATTAGGAACTATGTAGCATAAGATTTTTTTATCTTTTTAGTGTAATAGCTGAAGCAACAAAAAGAAATGGAAGTTATCAATGACTAAAGTTAACCATAGGAGGTGTGTAGAATGAATGAAGTGAAGTGGGACCATATTGTCACAAAGCAGCTGAGAATCTGGTGTGATTATATGTAGCTATGTAATTAACCAATAATGGTATGTGCTCAATGAATACCTACCTGAGTCCTTAACTCAAACTTCAAGAACATGGAATGAACTCAACTCCAGCTGAAATATTACGTTTATATAATGAAAAATAGAAAAGAGATGACTTACCAAAAGGACCGGCTCGTCAATAGAAACAAATAAAATCACACACAAACACACATACAAGCTTTCGCCACCACTGGCAGCTTCTTCAGGAAAAAGAGGAAAAAAGGGGAGGAGAAAGGGAAGGATATGGGTTTTAAGGAAGTGGAAAAGGAATCATTCCAATCCCAGGAGTGGAAGGACTTGCCTTAGGGGAAAAACAGGAAGGTAAACAAATACACACACACTCAGACATATCGAAACACAAACACACCTAGACAGACAGGGTCTGTGTTTGTGTTTCGATATGTCTGAGTGTGTGTGTATTTGTTTACCTTCCTTTTTTTTACAAATGTCTGTCTAGGTGTGTTTGTGTTTCGATATGTCTGAGTGTGTGTGTATTTGTTTACCTTCCTGTTTTTCCCCTAAGGTAAGTCCTTCCACTCCTGGGATTGGAATGACTCCTTTTCCACTTCCTTAAAACCCACATACTTCCCTTTTTCCTCCCCTTTTTTCCTCGTTTTCCTGAAGAAGCTGCCAGTGGTGGCGAAAGCTTGTATGTGTGTTTGTGTGTGATTTTATTTGTTTCTATCGACGAGCCGGTCCTTTTGGTAAGTCATCTCTTTTCTATCTTTATTTGTGTTTATCCCACCGGGAAAGTTTCCCTCTATAATTTTCGTTTATATATATAAGCTTTCACATCCCGCAGCTATCCTCCTAATCTGGAAGAGAAGCAAATTGCCAGAGCCACTTCCTCATCCCCCCAAATTCAGAACCTTCAACAGAAGAATCCCAGAAGTGCCCCTCTTGTCGCCGGATACTTTCCGGGACTGGAGCGGACTCTGAATGTGGCTCTCCAGCAAGGATACGACTTCCTTAAATCCTGCCCCGAAATGAGATCCGAACTTCATGACATCCTTCCTACTCCACCGAGAGTGTCTTTCTGCCGCCCACCTAACCTCCGTAACCTCCTAGTCCACCCCTATGAAATCCCCAAATCACCTTCCCTACCTTCTGGTTCCTACCCTTGTAACCACCCCCGTTGTAAAACCTGCCCTATGCACCCTTCCACCACCACTTATTCCAGTCCTGTAACCCGGAAGGTGTACATGATCAAAGGCAGAGCCACTTGCGATAGTACCCACGTGATCTACCAACTGACATGCCTGCACTGTGAAGCGTTCTATGTGGGAATGACCAGCAACAAACTGTCCATTCGCATGAATGGACACAGGCAGACAGTGTTTGTTGGTAACGAGGATCACCCTGTGGCTAAACATGCCTTGGTGCATGGCCAGCACATCTTGGCACAGTGTTACGCCATCCGGGTTATCTGGATACTTCCCACCGACACCAATCCTTCAGAACTCTGGAGATGGGAACTAGCCCTTCAGCATATTCTCTCTTCCCGTTGCCCACCTGGTCTTAACCTCCGCTAAATTTGAATTCCCGCCCGCCATCTTTAACATCTTTGCCTAGGTTCTCTGGGCAGAGCCTCTGCCTCTAATGGCATCTCTGTCTAACTTCTTAACTTCTTTGGTTTCTATAGTATGTCTGCCTAGGTGTGTTTGCGTCTGTGTAAATGTATGGGTGTGTGTGTATTTGTTCACCTTCCTTTCCTTCCCCCAAGGTAAGTCTTTCCTCTCCCAGGATTGGAATGGCTCCTTACCCTCTTCCTTAAAAAACCCTCATCATTTCCTTATCCCTCTCCTTCCCTTCTGCCTGAAGAAGCAACTGGGTTGCGAAAGCTTGCATTTGTGTGTGTGTGTGTGTGTGTGTGTGTGTGTGTGTGTGTGTGTATTCATTTATTTATTTGTGATGCTGTCACACCTGTGTTCCTTCACCAGGTGAGTAATCTTCGTCTATTTTTTATATATAATTTTTCCTGCTAGGAATTTTCGTCGACACTCATAGAAACATCTAGAGAACAATGGTACTAGAATTGAATACTGGAATTACAACTAAAGAGGGGGTGGGCCTCAAACTCATCACCCTTTGCATGAGTAATACATTATCAAATATAACATACTGATATTTTGTTACTTCATCAGTGAGTGATTGTGTGAATCTCTATGTTTCTTCATCTGATCAAGGCCATGACCGAAAATTTAAGTTGTGTGAATGTGATCGTTTATTTTTGGACCTGTCAGCAGCTTAGCGAGCCTCTTTATGGTGAGTTGTTATCTATCCTCTATTATTAACATTTCACTTGGATATCTCTTGATTTATTTATTTATACTTATGAAGTTTCACAGGACCGAATTAAGGAACAAGCCTCTGTGGTCATGGAACAAGTCAGTACACCTTCCTACACACCAACAATCCACATGCCCATGGCCTTGCCATTCTCGATCACTACCTCTCCCAATGTCCCTCTGAATTCAAGCCTGATACCTCGTTCCTCATAGCCCTCACCAACTTTATCCTAACAACTACTTTTCCTTTGGGGGACAGTTTACCATCTAATCTGTGGCACAGCCACGGGCACCCACATGACACCCTCCTATATAACCCTGTTTATGGGCCGTCTGGAGGAATCCTTCCTGTCATCCTAAAACCCCAAACCTCTGGTCTGGTTCAGGTTTACTAATAATATTTTCATGATCTGGACTCAGGGCCAGTACAACCTATCCTCCTGCCTTCAAACCCTCAACTCCTTCTCCACCATCAACTTCACCTGGTCTTCTGCAACCCACTATGCCAATTTCCTAGAGGTCAACCTCCACTTCAATGATGGCCCCATCCACAGTTCTGTCCATATTAAATCTACCAACTGTCAACAGTACCTTCAACAGTTGCCATCCCTTCCACATAAAAAAAGTCCCTCCCTTTCAGCCTGGCCACCCCCAGAAGGCATAGCTGCGGTGACAAGAACTACCTTTCTCAATATGCTGAGGGTCTCACAAAGGTCTTCACAGACAACTACCCCACACACCTAATCTGCAAACAGATCTCCCATGCCATATCCCCACACATCTCAAATCCTCCCTCTACCACCAGTAACCATCCACAACAGAGCACTCCCCTTGTCACCCAGTACTACCCTGGACCCAAACAACTAAACTGCATCGTTTGCCAAGGTTTTGATTTTCTGTCCTTATGCCCAGAAATAAGAGACATCCTGCCTAAGATCCTTTCCACCCCTCCTAAAGTGGAATTATGTGGACCTGCCAACCTCCATAACATTTTAGTTCATCCCTATGGCATCCCGAAACCCAGCCCACTGCCACAGGGATCATATACCTGTGGAAGACCCCACTGCAAGACCTGTCCTATCCACCCACCCAGCACTTCCTATCCCAGTTCTGTCACAGGATTATTCTACCCTATCAAGAGGCCAGGCCACCTGTGAATGCAGCCATGTAATTTACCAACTGTGCTGCAGTTACTACACAGCTTTCTATATTGGCATGCCCACTAACCAGCTGTCCATGCCAAAGTGTGGCCAAAAATAAGGTGGACCACCCTGTGGCACAGTATGCAGTTGAGCATATGCTTGATTTCAATGGCTGATTCACAACCCGAGCCATCTGGATGCTCCCGCCCATCACCAGCTTTCCTGAACTGCACAGATGGGAGTTATCCCTACAATACATTCTCCAATCCCGTAATTATCCAGGCCTCAACCTATGATAACTTCCATTTTTCCATACCCAACAGTTTGTACCTCTGTCTCCTACTTTGAGTGGTGTGTGTGTGTGTGTGTGTGTGTGTGTTTTCAGCACGAATTCATTTGTTTTATTTTATTTTGTTTCTTATTTTCATCCCCTCACCCACCTACCCACTCCATTCCTAAGCTACATTTCGTTCCTCCCATCTAAAACATACATGCTCTCCTAGGCCGTGCTGTATCCACCACCTTGACGCAACCTTGCTAACCCCCTCCCCTCTTTTCAAACCAAACGTGATTCAGAGTGCGACAGCCAGAGATGATGGTTGTGTGACTGTCTTGTGCCTGTGTAATTGTGTGAGCGTTCTATTTTCTGAAGAAGGTCGTGCTTGATAGCTGAAGTGTTGTATGTATGTGTGTGTGTGTCTTTTTTATGTGCCTTTCGCAGGTCGTCATTACGTCTTTGCGGTGAGTTGTAAACTAACCTTATTTCTATATCAATAATTTTGATATCTGCAAAAAAAGTTCTTATGACTGACCCTATACTTGATCTCAATTATGATAGAGCACCAGCAGAGCTGCACAAAGATGTTAGTGGGCTTGGAGTTGATGGTGTTCTGGTACAAATTTCAGATGGAAAATAGAAAATAAAAGTGTATGATGACGAAAGGCAAGGAAAATTACCCAATAATGGAATGAGTGCATTTTGCCGTTACAGTAAAGCACTGCTTTTGTATTTTTCAATTGACTTTTTTTTTAAAAAAGGTAGAGGCTTAAAATGTGGGACAATGTAATACAAGGGAAATAACATTTTAGGTGGTAGAGTAACATGTCGGATCTCCTTCTTCCCTTGCATTTTCATAATTTAAGTGTCAAAAAACTCGTAAAGGACTTTTTTTCCCTCTAATTAAGTTATCTGAAGTTTGTACTGTGTCAAGTCACTAATATAACTGGAACTTTGGAAAGTACCAAGTTTGACTTAATTCCATTCATCATAATTATGCATCATGCATTATTTATACATTAAAACATTCCACCAGTTAAATATTTCTTCATGCTTAGCACAATGCCTTTCAAAAACTTATGCTCATTGTCAAGTGCAAATATTTACACAAATATTTTGTGTGATGTTTGGTGTCTTGTTTTGCTCTGTTACTGTAGTTACATTTTTGAGATTATCAGGTACTGTCCTTCTTAATGCAGAAAAACCACACGTATGCAAACTAGTACTCACACAGTTTGTAAAAGTCACAAAAAATTCTTATGTGAACATTTGAACTTGATAATGAGAATAAATTCTTGAAATGTGCTGTTTTAACCACAAAAAAGTAACTGGTGTAGTGTTTCACTATTTAAAGCAGAAACAATTTAACATATAGGTGTCAACTGTTCCTACATTTGCCCAAATAAAAAAAAAGACGTAAAATATGCATTCGAATAATGTTATGGTGTTCCTGAAATTTCTGAACAGGCCTCGTACCATCACCGGTAAACACCGTGTGAGTTTTTAGTGCCTAAATGTCATTCCAACACTTCAAAAGTGAGGAGATGTGTCTGCACATTGCACAGCCAGTTAAGTGGTTGCAGCAAAGGCATTTCAAAAATGCTGGAATTACTAGCTGCTCATCTCTACAGCCTGGCTGTCCAGATCACCTGATCTTAATCTGTGGTATTATCTGAAAGATGATGTGTTCAGTGACCCACTTACAAAGATAGCTGAACTGAGGGTAATAATTGTGAAACACATTCTGAATGTGGGCCCAGAGACACACTGATCTGTTGTGGCACACATTATTTCAACTTTGGCAGGATATTTTTGGTAGCATACATAAGATGTACAGCACCTGCCTTGTGACAGTTAGATTTTTTTGCCTCAGACAAATAAAAAATTACCTTTTCAATCAATCTGATGTGACTTTAATGTTGGGTAATTCCGAATCAAATCAACACACTTTAAATTAAAAATTTTCCTTAACGACTCAGAAAGTTATGAAATTTGGTACACTCAAAGTAAGGGCTGACAGCAGGTAAAATACCAAATTTCAAATTTTTATCTCAAATGGTTCTGAAAATACAACTATGTAATGTTCTCAAAAAAATGGTCAAGTCCAAACTACGGCAAAAGATTACAACGGTCATAACTCATCTCTTATTTACATTAGAAACATAGGAAAGGTGTCATTTTGTAGCATTTTTAATGGCCTTTCCAATGACATATAACACATTATAGGTTATGATAAAATATTTCTTTTCAAAACCGAAATTAAATTTTGAAATTTAAATATTTTTAAAAATTTTCAAAAAAAGAAAAGTATATCATAGGTGTTGTATACCAAGCTTGGTTATGGGGTTGCAATGGGTTCATAGTCAAAATAATTAAAAACCGAAGAATGTTCATTCTGTAGTTGCATGGCTGGCCGTGAGTTACGCAATGTTTCTCCCGCAGGCGTAACTGTTGGAGCTCAGCCATAACTCCTCCCCTTCTTGCTCTCCCTATAGCTCCGCCTCTATTCACAGAAGTGCATTCTTACACGACGCTAGCTATAGTTGGTATATCGACGTAGCATATCTTGTGTGACTCAGATATGAAGTCATTGGTCAAACCCGACAGCTTATATCGCAGTCTTCAGTTATGGGGGTAACAGGTCCCCCCCCCCCCCCTTTACTGCAAAGTATTTTAATTGTTTAGAAATCTATATTACTGATGAATGAAATGCACTCAATTTTCATTAAATAAATTAAAGGATCACACCCTAGTAATGACTGGTTCACAATGTACTTTTCCATTCTAGATATCCTAGCTATTTGTATTAATTGTGCTAATATGAAAGTTCTTCCTGTTTCTATGAAACCTAATTCCACAAAGTAAAAAATCTCAAAAACTGCACATCCTTTACTATAACAAAAAATTACATTAAAAAATAGGCCTTACATAATTGTGTCATTTATGACATTTAAATCAAACACCATATTCCTTCATAGTATAAAAGACACTTAATTAGCCTTTTGATATCAACATCTGTACATCAATGAGGAGCTAGTGTCGCCTAAACTAGGATTTAACCAAACATATCATCCATTAAGCACGAACCGTATTTGTTACATATTTCAGATTTGCCAAAAAAGATTACCTCCCTTCTATGTGGTGGTGGTGTTGCCAACATCAGCACCCTACGTCACTACTTTTCTAAGTAAAATTGGGTCACTTATAGCACGCGATTCCACCCATTGGCTTTGACTCGTGACGTTGGCATGTCATGTTGTATGATGTCATCACTTGGGCAGTAGTTTTGAGATGTGTGTAGTTATAGGTGATGTGTGTAAGTATTGAGTGGTGCTCTCTTTTTGTGGACGTTACATAGAATAGGTATTTTGTCATACAGCCATTCTTCTTTCTGTTGTTATATGTGTGGTTGCAATTGAGCTATTGAGAAGTGATTGTGAGACAGTTATTTTATCAGTTCTGTGATTTCTTGTTTTAGTGGTAGAGTGGTTGTGTTAAGGATCGAATATTGTTTATTTTGCAAATATTTGTTTGTTTCTTGGGTACGGATATGCTGGAAAAGTTCACTTCGCATTTGTTGCGTTTAGCAATGGGCGAGGGTTAGCTGGATGTCATTAAATTTTTACAAAAGTTAGGACTAATAGCGGAGAAAGCGAGGTGCTCCAAATGATGATGAAGATGTCAGAGTCCCAGAGTCTTGGACCAGGGACCTATACATGTGGCAATGTAGGCACAATAATTGCTGGCACTCGATTCATAGAGGTACCTGGTTTGAGAAATCAAAGTTGGTCTTGAATGTTATTGTCCTTTTAACAAATTTTTTTACCATTCATCGGAGGGATTTTGTGAGCATGAGATAGGAGTTATTGTTTTTAGGGTTGTTGAAAATAGTACAAAGGGGGTTTTGGTGGAGTTAATTGAAGAATACATTAGGAAGGTTGCCACAATAATGTTAGACTTTTTTTTTGTCATATAAGGGGTTAAGAAAGAGGGGATATAATCGTTTAGTTGTCAACCACCAGATTGAATTTTAAAATTATTTCACAGGGGCATGTATGAGTACAACAGAGGAAGTACGGGAGGGGGAGGCTGTAAAAACTGTTATAGGAATGGGGAAGCATCGCTATTTCATTTTGCAATCTCATCTTGATGATTACTGCTAAAGGAAGAGTGTCTGGCATATTTTTTGTTTATTTTATTCTTTTATGGGTGCTGTGGGTAAGATGTATAGGACGAAGGTCTGGAGTTAAGTAGGATGGGTGGGAGGTGGGTTTCTGGGAGGTAGGGAGGGTAATGTGGTTGCGATTTGGTTCTGGTGG
This sequence comes from Locusta migratoria, assembly GCA_026315105.1. Lineage (NCBI taxonomy): Eukaryota > Metazoa > Arthropoda > Insecta > Orthoptera > Acrididae > Locusta > Locusta migratoria. The sequence continues at coordinate 443,325,215 of CM048744.1, forward strand.
GTTTATTAGGCCTTGGTGGTTGCCCCCCCCCCTCCCTTTGGGTAGGGGGTTGCATGGATAATGTACTTTTGGGGAGGGGGGATTCTCATTTGTGCGTGTCTGTATCCATGGAATTTTTTTTTGCGCATTGCCTGTTTATTCTTTTAATTGGTGTGTGTGTGTGTGTGTGTGTGTGTGTGTGTGTGTGTGTGTGTGTGTGTGTGTGTGTGGGCGCGCGCAGCCAACTTCAGAGTGATACGCTGGGACATTTAATCTTTAAAATGGTTCACTTTTTGTCGTGTAGTTTCTGATGGTGTTGGTGATAGGTGACAATTTTTGCGTAAGGTTCAGATTCTGTGTTTAATGTGGTGTCAGTTTCAAAATTTATTCAAGGATTTCTTTGATTGTATTTCATTTCTCAGTTATAAGAGTTTTGCTACTTTGCTAACCGGAGAAGGGTACATTGAGAAACTGTCAACCATAGAGCAGGAACAGCATTAATTATTTACACTGTGGCTGGCACAAAACAGAAATCGCTCTTTGATTTGTTTTCATAGTACAACTGTAACACTCTTTCTTATTGGCTGGGGTACCACGACTCTTGATTGGGTGCTCTGCCTTTTGAAACCTAGCGATAGTTGTGGTGACAGGCTGATCTGTAGTGCAGCCTGAGGTTTAGGTTAAGTTGGGATGCAACTGCTTGGTTGTCAGCTGGCAAAGCCAGCCAATTTCAGAGCTTGAAATGTAATGTTTATGTTGCTGACTTATTGAAAAATGCAATTGGGGGGGGGGGGGGGGGGGGGTGGTCCCCGAATATGTAACTTTTACCAGTCAAAGCAGGCAGGTTTGCGTAAGGTTCAGATTATATGTTAAGATTTTGTGTTTAAAAAGTGGCCTGAATTTCACTCTGATAGTAACAGAGTTTCGGTTAACAGAGTTTTTATTTAATTTTTGTTATTTCCACAAGTGAGCACCAAAGGCGCAAATTTTTGGAATGGGACCTGCGATCAATGGTAAATTCTATTGTTGTAATCTGTAATTTATGATGATGATGAACACAGATTATTTATTATCTACAACACATAAGTATTACAATAGTATCCTATATATGCGTTTACCGACATGCTGATTTCATGGATCATAGTAAACAGGTCATATAATAATGCCTATGATTTGGTATCGACTTTTCTATTTTAGGTGTATTATAGGTCAATTTTAGTATTTGTTACGACTTTAATGTTGATGGAAATTGGGAGGGCCTTGATAGGTATAGTTTTCTTCATTTTGTGTGTAGTACCGGTAAAGGTTAATTGAAGTATTCAATACTATTCTTATGCTAATTGGCAACAGTGTTGGTTGGTATCGCTTTCTTCATTTGATTTTTAGATCAAGTGAACTATTTGATTCCATGCATAGATTTAAGGTCGTTTTAGTTTTTTATTTCGTGTATTTTTGGTTGTTTTTTGTAGTATTTTCCCACATAGAATGTCCCCGCCCAAAACCCCCACATTCCCGAGCTGGTCCCATTAGTGTCATTTAACATTAATTTTTGCATGTTTATATGTGTGTGTTTCACAAATGTTTTGGTCCCATATTGGCTACAAGTACAGGTACATCATTACTGCAATTCTGATAACATCATGGGCCAAAGCAGGCAGGTGGAATCACATCGTAATGTATTGCTATAACATTTTAGTCAGTAGACCTATTTGTTTTTAATACAGAAATTCCAAGCTGTCAACTGTTGATAATACAACAGTTTTCCAATAACTGTTGAAAGTGCCTGAAGTAGTGCAATATCTGTTGCCAGTATTGATCGGAAGCAAATGCACACCAGACTTTGAGAGAAATAACTATATTCTGAAGAAGAATTATTTTCAATAGTGATTGAAGTGATCCACAAAATGACAGTTGGGCTAAACTGCAGAGTTTGTTGCCCATGCGCTGCAAATGTTGGCAACACTACAGAATTTATATATATGCACAACAACAGGCAACCATAGAGCAGGTATAGCACGTTTTATTTATTGTATGATCTGTAAGAAACAGTGATCATTTTAAATGAAAGGTTATGTACGTAGGTTAAACAAGAATTTATTAAACGAAGATTATAGAGGAAAAATATATATAAAAAGTAGATGAACTTTACTTACCTGGCGAATGAGCACAGGTAGTGACAGTAACATAAATAAAACACACACACATAAACGCAAGCTTTCACAACCATTTGTTGCTTCCTCAGGCAAAGAGCAGGAAAGGAGAGGGAAAATGAAAGGATGTGGGTTTATAGGAGCAGGTGCGGAGTCATTCCAATCTGGGAGAGGAAAGACTTACCTTTTGGGGAAAAAAGGATAGGTAAACAAACACACGTGTGCACGTGTATGTGTGTGTGTGTGTGTGTGTTTGTTTACCTATCCTTTTTCCCCCAAAGGTAAGTCTTTCCTCTCCCGGATTGGAATTACTCCGCACCTGCTCCTTTAAACCCAAATCCTTTCCTTTTCCCTCTCCTTCCCTGCTCTTTGCCTGAGGAAGCAACAAATGGTTGCAAAAGCTTGTGTTTATGTGTATGTATGATTTATTTATATTACTGTCACTACCTGTGTTCCTTCACCTGGTAAGTTAATTTTTTTTTCTTCTTTTTAGTATGTGAGGGCGCATAGCACCTGAATCTCTGGTTCAAAAGCACTCAAATTATTGCTTTTCCATAGTCGCTTGCAGCAAAGTTGCCAACTTACATGCCATGCTAATAACACGGGCAACAGACTCTGCAGTTTTACGGACAGTTGTTCATCTATTGTAATTGTTGTTATAATCAATTTTCTACATCAAGATTAGGCTAGAGAATATAATTTATATACAGTATGCCCTGTTGTTATTTGTAAACACCCTAGCAGGAAATATCATCTCCAGTTTCAATAACAGCACGGCTCTCCTGTAAATGGGGATACCGCCCATCAGCTTTGAACTGTGACCATCACAGCGCAGTAGTTTTGAGGTGCATGCCTGTTTGTAGAAGTCGTGAGTAATTATGTGGTGGTTGAGCTAAAGATAATAGTTTGTTTACAAACAAAACATATTAATATTTTGTGTTCTGCAGTGATCTGCAGCTTCTCTCTGATGGTTAGCTGTAGGTAAAACAAGACATTTTTTCTTTTTTTAGTATGTGAGTGCCGAAGGCGCGAATTTTTGGACTAGGATCTGTGAGCGATGATACATTCTGTTATCTATAATAACTACAGATTACCAGTATTTGTATCAACAATAAAGAAGTATTAAGATATCCTGCATACTGGTTTTCCGACATCTTGATGACGTCATGGGTCAAATCAGACAGGGTGCTATCCCAGTCTATAGTTATGCCAACAGCGCAACAGGAAATATCACACTTTTCATGAGTGACATTCTTGGGCAATACTTACGAATTTCATACTATCTGTCTGCTCTGACCCATGACATCACAGCCAGGAACATAATAAACCGGAAAAAATTCAGAAAACAATATTGCAAAACACAAACAAATATTCATCAAATAAAACTTTCATTTTATGCACAAATAAATTTTCCTCTGCCCCTTGGTTCTTACATATAGTTGTCATTATAAATGACAACCATTTCAAGTGATTAGTGTTTTTTAATTAGAATATACGGCTCGGATCAGTGGCTAGGTGAACATAAATTGATTAGTCTATATTGTAAAATGTAATGACACAATCATAACGAAAGGAAAATGATAAGGTAATTTGGTATAATCCGTGTACATTGCAGGAAATGGCATTGCCATCAATATATATCGAACATTCGATATAGTGTTTCTGAACCGGAGATTCGGGCGCTAAGCGCCCTCACATACTGAAAAACATTTTCTTGTTTAGCCTATACCTAACCTAACTTTGACTTTTAAACAAAGTGATCTGTAGCGTAGTCTTATGAAGGTTAGGCATAGGTTAAACAAGAATTTTTTTTTTAGCATGTGAGGGCGTGTAGCGCCCAAAGTTAAAGTGCAGTTTATGCAGCAGCGGCTAGCCGTCGCGCTCGCTAGGTTGGGAACAGCAAAGCAGCCAATCAGGAGCCGCGATTCCGCGGCCAATGAGATTGCGTGCTTCATGACGAGTAAATTTGGCATCAATTTCGAAGTTTTTCCTAGGATATCGGTGCGGCGCTTGTGTGATTGTAATTGATTTTCCATGTATAAGAGATTTTTAAATTGTCGTATTACGGACATAAGTGACCTATCATTAATACACCACAGCAGTCAAACATGTTTTATTTGTTTTATGACCAGTACGAAACAGTGATCATTTTAAGTGAAAGTTAAGTTAGGTGTAGGTTAAACAAGAAGTTTTTTTTTTAGTATGTGAGGGCACGTAGTGCCCGATTCTCCGGTTCAGAAACACTCAGTTGATTTACAGTTGTACGCTCGAGATTTATATATATATATATATATATATAGACAAACACTGTCTGCCTGTGACCGTTCATGCGTATGGACAGTTTGTTGCTGGTCATTCCCACATAGAACGCTTCACAATGCAGGCATGTCAGCTGGTAAACCACGTGGGTGCTATCGCAAGTGGCTCTGCCCTTGATCGTGTATACCTTCCGGGTTACGGGACCGTTGCCCACCTGGTCTCAACCTCTGCTAAATTCTAATTTCCGCCCACCGTCTTTAACATCTTTGCCTCGGTTCTGTGGACAGAGGCTCTGCCTGAAGTGATATCTCTGTCCAACTTCTTTGGTTTCTACAAATGTCTGCCTAGCTGTGTTTGCATGTGGATATGTGTGAGTGTGTGTGTATTTGTTTACCTTCCTTTTTGTTCCCTAAGGTAAGTCCTTCCACTCCTGGGATTGGAATGGCTCCTTTTCCACTTCCTTAAAACCCGTATCCTTCCCTTTCTCCTCTCCTTCCTTCCTCTTTTTCCCGAAGAAGCCACCAGTGGTGGCGAAAGCTCGAATGTTGTGTGTTTTTGTGTGTGTTTTATGTTTCTGTCGACGAGCCTGTACTTTTGGTAAGTCAAATATCTTTATTTTATATTTTGATGAAACGAAAATTATAGAGGGAAACTATCCCGGTGGGATAAACAAAAATAAAAATAGAAAAGAGATGACTTACCAAAAGGACCGGCTCGTCGATAGAAACAAATAAAATCACACACAAACACACATACAAGCTTTCGCCACCACTGGCAGCTTCTTCAGGAAAAAGAGGAAAAAAGTGGAGGAAAAAGGGAAGGATATGGGTTTTAAGGAAGTGGAAAAGGAGTCATTCCAATCCCAGGAGTGGAAGGACTTACCTTAGGGGAAAAACAGGAAGGTAAACAAATACACACACACTCAGACATATCGAAACACAAACACAGACCCTGTCTGTCTAGGTGTGTTTGTGTTTCGATATGTCTGAGTGTGTGTGTGTATTTGTTTACCTTCCTGTTTTTCCCCTAAGGTAAGTCCTTCCACTCCTGGGATTGGAATGATTCCTTTTCCACTTCCTTAAAACCCACATCCTTCCCTTTTTCCTGAAGAAGCTGCCAGTGGTGGCGAAAGCTTGTATGTGTGTTTGTGTGTGATTTTATTTGTTTCTATCAATTAGCCGGTCCTTTTGGTAAGTCATCTCTTATATATATATATATATATATATATATATATATATAGAGAGAGAGAGAGAGAGAGAGAGAGAGAGAGAGAGAGAGAGAGAGAGAGAGAGAGAGAAACTTTCCTGGTGGAATAGAAAAAAATAAAAAATAGAAAAGAGATGACTTACCAAAAGGACCGACTCGTCGATAGAAACGAATAAAATAACACACAAACACACATACAAGCTTTCACAGCCTAGCTGCTTCGTCAGGCAGAAGGGAAGGAGAGGGAAAAGGAAATGATGAGGGTTTTAAGGGAGTGGATAAGGAGTCATTCCAATCCCGGGACAGGAAAGACTTACCTTGGGGGGGAAAAAAGGAGGGTAAACAAATACACACACACCCACACATTTAGACAGACGCAAGTACACTTAGGCAGACATACTGTAGAGTTCTCCTCGATTGCAAGCATTCTCAGAAATTATCGCAATTACTTTTACTGACCAGACAAGGGTACATACAATTACCTGTCAACCATAGAGCAGGTGTAGCATGTTTCATTTATTTTATGATATATTTGAAACAGTGATCAACTGACATCCATATTGATAGCAACTGTAACTTTTAGATCGTCAAAAACTTTTGCATACACCGCTTCGATTTGTTTACATAGTACAATTGTAACGCTCTTTCTTATTGGCCGCGGCATCGCAACTCCTGATCCGCTGCTCTGCCATTCCCAACCTAGCGAGCGCGACGGCTAGCCGCTGCCGCATAAACTGCACTGTCACCGCGCCCGAATCTCCAGTTCAGAAGCACTATATCGAATATTCGATATATATCGATGGCAATGCCATTTCCTTTGATGTACATGGATTCTACCAAATTACCAATGATAAATGTTTCATTTCATACAATATAACATGCCGACATCATAAGTCAAAGCCAACAGGTAATGTCCCATGCTTCAATTGAACCCCAATCTAGAATTTTATTGTAATGATTTGAGGAAACAACAGAACATAATATCAAATTACATAATTATCTCAGAGCTGTTCTGTTTGAATAATTTTTCCTGGAATTTAATGTGGCCTCCATGTAGTTACCAGTATCTAACATTCATTGAATTATATCAATTGCTTATGTATTGGTTAAAGTGTTAATAGATTTCAGTTATGCTCTAACTATAAACCAGTACTAGGCTAATCCAAGAATCAAGAAATTATAAATTAACACAAACACTAAAAACATAGAAGAGCATGTTTAAAATGTATAGGTCCTCACTGAATTCATACTACTGGGACTATCAATAACTATACCTCTTCTGAAAAATTCACCAGCATCACAAACAAAACAATGGACAAAAGGGTTATGGTATAGATGTGTGACTATGGTACTATTCTGCATTCACAGAAACATTACTTTTTACTTCCCATCCCACCAACTTTGCCAGACATTATTGACAAAGGATGCTGAATGCCAGCTATCATGTGACATTTGCATTAGTCAATTACTTGGTAACGTGAATGTTTTGTGATGAAATTGTTGTAAGAGTGCAATTAGCCTACTCTTACTAAGTGGACAAGGTTACACGTACAAGAAGTTCTCAACCATAGGGCAGGAACATCATTATTTATATACTTCATGGTATGTATGACACCATTTTGTATGTTTGGATTTCTGATATTAACAACTTGGAAACGTTTTTCCACAATGTTGTTGATGCTGAAATAATCACACAAGGCCACTGGGGTGGAAAGTAAAATTTTACCATTGAAACTAATTAACCAATTATTATCTAACGCGTCAATATTCAGTTGAATTCCATTCAAAATCATACCTTCTTTTATCATCAACCAAGAAATAAATCTTAATAAGAGATACTTACTCTCTCTCCATTATGTGAAAGACAAGGTCTTGACACTCATTAAAACAATCAGTTCCTACTATTCCACCTTCTTTACAAATTGCAGAAATCATTCTGTTCCTCATTTCCTCAGGAATTCGAATACGATAACGAGCATTGTGAGTAAAATATTTCCTAAATATTCTAACTGCATCATGCAAAGTTGCTTCAATGAGTTTTACAGCACGTGTTGGTGATGCTATTTGATGAACTGGACTGATAGCTTCACTTGTCCACCTAGTTACTGTTCCACTATTTGATTCTGCTTTGCTTTCACAGCCATCACCAACAGCCTGAAGGGGGTAACTATTCACCCTACTCCCAGCACCAATGTTTGGAGGCACACAATTTGTTTTACTTTCTGAACTATTCGAAATATCACTAACATCTGAACAGGTCTCACCACACTCTTTTAAATCTGATTGTAAATTTTTATTCGATGCTCCACTTCCACAACCAAATGTATGTGACTGGGCGTCATAATATGTGGTATGTGAAGTGGTTGACAAACTACTACTAGCAATCAAAGAGTGGGTACTACCCTTTGGTGCTGTATTCACACTATCACTATTTTCAACACAATTCACAGACAAGCTGCTGTAAGCTGTTTGTAGTGAAACAACATTATGTTCCTCATGATGAGGCGAATCTCTACTACTGGTACATTCAGCTTCCAAAATTTCTCGTGTCACCACTACATCAGGTGTATCAGTTGAACATCTGATTTCAGCAGACGATGCTACACGGAAACTTTCGGCATCAAGCCAGAATTTGATGAGTGCAACATATCCTCTTGCTTCCAAATACTGAATAAAATATCCAAGGGCACCTTTATCAGCCAAAACCTCGGACAGTGTTTTAGATAAGCGTGAATGGGAGTTGTTTCCTTTTGTTCTCTGGTCAGAATCACCTGAAAAAAATGTATAGATAAATATAATTTTAATAAGTAAGATAAGTAAGCAGTAAGTACCACACTTAGTTTACTACATGTTGTAACTCTGATAAATCACAATAATCATATCAGTGTAAACATTCCATTAATACGAAACAGGTCTGTAATCTTTGTGTTTTTAGAAACTCTGCGTTATGTTAGGGTACAAATAACAACAAAACGTACAAACCTAAATCGCCAATGCTTAGCTCACTTTCGGTGTAACACGACAGGGGCCCCGAATGCAAAATTTCAGTTGATAAACCTCCATTGGACATTGACGGACTTGGTGGAGTGTCTGTTGTTCTCGAAGGGGCACTTGCGTTGGAATGACTGGAATCTTTCACCCCTAAAAAATGTATTGTTAAGAGTATTTAACAGTTACACGGGTTATAATGAATATAACAATAAGAAATTCAATACATAAAATCATTCTATGTCCTTTTAAATACAAATGTCCTTCACAGATCGCCAACTATCACAATTCTAAAAGCTTTTTATGGAAAATTTTAAAAGTACGGGGTTATGACGAACCATTTTTCTTCCAAAACTGCAACATTTTTCATCTTATTAATTTGACATTGACAACGGCGATGACGATGGTAATTCCCTGTATCTGAATATAACGTATGTATTTCTCTAACGCATTTTCACCCCGTATCATGTTTATCACACGCGTTTACATTCCCGTTGACAGCTAAATCAAGTGGCAAATAACACAAATCAAAACACCGGATATGTTCAATTCAGTATTCCGAGCACTAGATCGATATACGAAAATCGATAGGTTGAAGAAAATATTTACCATTCCACTGTTCCAGAAACCAAGAGGGCGTTTAGGATTTATTTCTAGGGTGAAATGAGACAGTTAAAAATAAAGTATACAACTTATTCTACGTATATGAATCTACATATTTCAATCCTAATATATCAATGATTTATAACAACGCAAGAGAACATTCTTTCCCATACTGTTTTTAATTTCAAGATTTTCGTGATCCGATATCATTTAAAACAAAAAACACAATCTCTTAATGTATGCTGGTATGTGTACCCACATTTGCAGCAGATTTTCCGACAAATTCCTTGGGTATAGGAAATATTTAGTAAGCAATATTACAATATAACATACTTCATACCTCTACAGTATTCTTAATGGAAATTGCGTGCAGTCATTTCTCATGTTCCACATAGATACAGTCGAGAAAGATAGCAAAATTTATGCCAGTTTACAGGTCATAAACACTCTCCAATATGTGTAGCGAACGACTTACCAACAAATTGTGTATTTGAAGGCTTCCAGAAGGACCTACAAAACTTTTTTCCAGGTTGGTTGGTCGGTTGGGTTTGACGGTCCGATTACCTCTTTGTCCACCAATTCTCGCACCAAACTGTGTCGTGTGTAACGATGTCGCCAAATTGCTCGACACTTGTTCGTCTTCTATCAATGCACACAGTAATAAACAATATTCACATATCGTTAATATGACAGACTGTGACGAAAGCTAAACTTTGATAACAGAGTTTTAGAGAAACTCAAGGGTTGCAGATGCATATGGGACAAATGAAATGATCGTATGGCATTTTTGCCGGGAAATCCCGCGCGGAATTGTTCGCCCGCCTAGTGCAAGTCTTCTTTACTTGACGCGACTTCGGCGACTTGCATGTCGATGATGATAAATAATACCACGGCCTCCTCTATTGAGGAGGCCGTGATAATACCCAGTCCGCTGCCGGGAATCGAATCCAACCCCCCGGCGTGATAGTAGCGGCACCACCGTCTGAGCTATGGGAAGCGGACGCATATGGGACAACTTGTGTGACAGTTAAATATCGTATATACTGATAAAGATAGATGAAATAAAACACGTCAGTTTTTACCGGATTCATATTCGGTTAATTTGGTAAAGAGAAATAGTGACAGAAACAAAATTCATTACTGACTGTATTGTGATTTGAAGATTTAATTTTTGATATGCTCAAAAATTTCTTTTATAACTCTAGAACATAATAATATCTTCATTTCCTGTCTACCAGGAACCTGCTAGATAGTGGTGGCTGGTCACCAGAAAAGACGGTAGTGCACTTTTTTCACCAATAAAAAAATTCGGCCACTCCAGTGTGACAGCTCAACGCATTCCTAAAAGAATGCTATTGAGCCAAGATATCATAGATGTACTTGAATAATAAACTGCAAATTCCCTAAATTTTGGCGAAAAATAATCGCACATCTTTATTAATAGAAGCGGCTTTAAGCATAATGAGTTTCAACTGGTGGGCATAGCAATGAATGAATGAAGCATTGGAAAACTTTTTTGTCACAAAGCCTGCACTCCACGTGACGAACCACTCATTGCTGATGCACCATCATATATTTGCGCTATTAGTTTATGTGGATAATTGTCTAAAAGGTCACTTAACTGTTCTATGATGTGCGTTGCCAAAGTCTGGGCATCATGCTTTTCTGGTCCTATAAAATCCCAAAATCGTTCAACTGGTTTTCCATTAATGATGTCCCTATACAGGGTGTTACAAAATGGTACAGCCAACCTTTCAGGAAACATTGCTCACACACAAAGAAAGAAAATATGTTAAATGGACATGTATCCGGAAACGCTTAATTTCCATGTTAGAGCTCATTTTAGTATTACTCTTTAAATGTAAATTGAAATAATTCGTGCAGACATTTGTCAAAATACCCAATTGTTTCGTTAGTATTTACTGTACTTCCTCGATTCACCGCCAGTTGGCCCAATTGAAGGAAGATAATGTTGACTTCAGTGCTTGTGTTGACATGCGACTCATTGCTCTACAGTACTAGCATCAAGCACATCAGTGCGTAGCATCAACTGGTTAGTGTTCATCACATACGTGGTTTTGCAGTCAATGCAATGTTTACAAATGCGGTGAATCGAGGAAGTACAGTACATACTAACGAAACAATTGGGTATTTTGACAATTGTCTGCACGAATTATTTCAATTTACATTTAAAGAGAAATACTAAAATGAGCTAATATGGAAATTAAGCGTTTCCAGACACTTCCACATAACATATTTTCTTTCTTTGTGTGTCAGGAATGTTTCCTAAAAGTTTGGCCGTACCTTTTTGTAACACCCTGTATATTATAACCATCTGGAAAACACAGGCTACGTCAGCTATTGCAGCCAGGAACTCGGCACCCTAGATTTCGTTCCTAATTTCCTCTAGGCAGACTTGAAGCATGCAATGCAGGAGTTCATTCTGGATCGTTTTTTTGATGCCTTTAAAAACTTTTACGTTCTCCAAATGCGATTTAATACTGAATCTAATTCTGCACTAAAATTAATCAAGGCACGAAAAACGCCAGGATTGTAAGATGATTCAGTCTCCTCGTGTTCTCTGATGGCAAGATCCAAAGAACCACAGAAACAAATGCAATTAATTATTCGGTTTAGTATGTACCTATTATATGTAAGCTTTTGATTATGTAATGCCATGGACCTTCGGTATCCACTGTTTAAATAAACATTTACAATGCCTAGGCTTTCCAGATTCAAAACATTATTGAGATGGACCAGAGAAAGTTCGTGTTTCCTAATTTTATTATGAAGGTGATGAATGTCACTGACTCCTTGTTTAGACCGGGAAACTCTCCTCCAAATAATAAACAAGAAAACAAAATAAGACGTTTTTCACATCATAGCCACACAGCCGTTCATCCTTGATGTACAGTTCGGAGTTCAATTCTGTTGAATTGACTACTTTTCGTTTTAACTGTCTGAGAAATTGTCAAACTGGAAATCGGTCTACCTAGCCTCTTGATTTCCAATTTCTCTTCAAACCTGCGTAAATTGAAGGGTTCATAAATAAAAGGAAATTACCTGATTCATTATTTCACCTTTTCACTTGAGCCTCAAAATTCACTATAACACACGCTAAACAACGGACACAAAGCACAGTTACTTCTCTCACAGCTACACTGGAACTGGTAAGAAGGCGCGAAAAGCCCGCTTCGTTCGAAGGGTCGACGACTCTGCTTGTCTTCAGGAGAGATCGGACTCTGTTTCTATGGTTGACAGGGTGGCTCGGGCGGGATGTTTATACATTCGAGGCGACTATATGGGAATACTGTTCCTAAGCATTGCCCCCGCACACTTCCTGAGACATCCTAGTCGGCGTCTGCAGGCCGCATGCAAACCCAGCCACTGTCGGCGGAATTCGGTCCACTCGGGAGTGGTCAGTGCATAGCAGCCCAGGCGTTTCAAAAGTGACACATGGAGTGCTACTTCTCCCCTTGCAGAGAATCTCTAACAGCAAACAGTGTTTAACAATATTATTTATTCCTGGGGGTAGCGCAAACCTGCAAACCTATACACGAGCCACCCCTGCTGCTAGTATGTTTATTATATAAGCTCTAAAGCTGTTTGCAGTCTTACTGCTTCAAATTAAAAATAAGGTAAAGCAGTCAACAATCCGAAGATTGGTTTGGACACCACAGTGCTTTACTAGGCATGGTCTATACTTCTTAAATTCATAGTGAACATCTTTTATGGTTCACACATACAAAAATATATATCATCTGCTTTGCCTTATCACAAAGTATGTTCTCAATCACATGAAGCGACGTTTCAGGATTTATGAGTGTTTGACAGATGCATTGAGATGACAAAAGTCATCACATACCTCCTAATAACGTATCGAACTTGTCTTGAGCAGCGAACTGCAACAACTCAACATGGTAAAAACTCATCAAGTCGTTGGAAATCACTGCAGTATAACTGAGCTATACTGCCGCTATAGCTATTCGCAAATGCAAAAGAGTTGTTGGTGCAGGGTTCAGTGCACGAACTGAGCAGTCCTGACTGGCGATGTGGGTGGCCATATGATTTGTTGGTATTCTCCCCAAGTTCTTTAAACCAATCGCAAACCTCTCTGGCCCAGTGATTCGGCACTTTGGTATTCATAAAACGTCTGTATTTGTTTGTGGACATGAAGTCCACAAACACCTGCAAATGGTCTCCAGGTACCCAAATGTAAGCATTTCTAGTCAGTGATCAGTTCAGTAAACAACAACACAAGTATGCACAAGCCGCTTCCATCTAAAAACAATCCACACCAATAAGGAGTCACCATAAGCTTGTAACTTGTTCAAATGTTTGTAAACCTAAGAAACAAAACCACTGAAGTCATAGGCCCCTAGACGTCCAAACTACTGAAACTAACCTACACTAAGGAAAAGACAAGACAAACACCCATGCCTGAGGGAGGACTCAAACCTTCAACGCAAGTGCCTGAGCATTCCTGCACGGCTTGACAACTTGGAGCCATGGCTTTGGTTGGGTCTTCATCACACACAGACCCTACCAACAAGTCTTACCAACTGAGATCGAGAATCGTCTGACGAAGTTGACGGTTTTTCAGTTGTCCAACAGATAAGGCTAGGAGTCCAGGTGAGGAGCTCCAGCCGATCTCATGCTCTTAGCAAAGGGTCTCGAGTCCGTCGTCTGCTGTCGTAGCACATTAACGTGAGCTTGCATTGCACTGTCCAACCGGATATGATTGCCACACATTAAACGTTCATTCCTGTGGTAATTTCACACAGGTTATTTGTCTGTTAGTACTGACAACTCTACACACACGCCGCTACTCTTGGTCATTCACTGCAGGCCATTGTCGTCTTTGTTGTCCATAGCAAGTGGTCATGCCTGAAACTCGGTTTTATTAGCACACCGTTGACAATGTGGCTCTCGAAATACTGAATTGCCCGACAATTTGCGAAACGGAATGTCCCATGTGTTTAGTTCCAACTACCATTCTGCATTCACAATAATAACACACTGGACTCAAACATTCTGGGGAAGAGCAGTGCAAACCAACCTCTAACCTTCCTGATTTAAATGTTATGTGATTTCCCTAAAAAACACTCCCAAAAAAAAGTCGGGCTGGTTTCTTTCAAAGGGCATGACGATTTCCTTCCCCATCCCTGATAAAAAACTATATTTGCATGTGTCTGCTTGTAAAAAGCACAATGTCGATGGGATATTAAACTTCCTTCATCCATTCTCTCTGAATTCAAAGTAAATGTAAATTCCCATTGTACAGCCTTTTCACACGAATCACAAGGGGGAAAATGAGAGATGTGGCAATGCATTGCCCTTTTAAGCTTGTGTAAGCGATACTAGCACCATATGTACTGTGAATATCACTAACTTACGAATTTTGTCACCTCAGGGTACAGTTACTTTGAAACGTAGCTCATGGCTAGAAACCATAACATGGATAAGAAGCACTCATCACAATTTATAGAATCTCACATTACAAAATTGGTAATCTTTTTCATTAACTGAGTTTTGACTAGCTTTAACATTACATCAAAGTATGTCTCACTTTTTCTCAAATAATTTCGAAAATTGTCGAATCCCAGATTATTTATTAATAAACAGGAGACTATTTTCTTAATTTCAAGATGCTATTTTCATATCCATAGCTTCCTGGCACCTTTCTAACATCTAACAACAAGAGGACGCCTACTCGTCATCGCCGAATTCGTCCAAATTTATGGTATATGTAGGGCGTGGTGAGACACGAAAGTGCCCCAAGTGGGAACTCCAGATGGCCAAGCGTATAGGCAATAAAAGGAAGTTTGATGCGGATCTATCACCATATGGCGTAAATTGAATCGTACTACAGTTTTGCCAAACCCCCTCCAGACGGGTAGAAGGAGGCGGAGTGTCTTGAGCACGTGACTGGTCTTCAGTAGCGCTTCCAAGCGGCAGACAGCAAAAGCTTCGGTCACTTTTGTTTACAGTTTACGTGCGTTATTGCGTGATTTTACTTTTAGGTTAGGTTGTGTGAAATGTGAATTTCATTCCCAGAGCAGTCAGCAGACTCGGCAAAGTAACATGAAAATATTGTACAGCAGTCTGAACACAAGAGTGAATTGCTGCCTTCCTTATGTGATTTTAGTAGCCTAAAACGAAACGGGAAGCTTCAATGCTTTATTCTTCTATTCGAGGTGTAACTAACCGTGAAATAAAATTCATTAGTTTTGTAATGAATGTCAATTGAGTGTGGAAGCGCCTCTCACGTCTTTCCATCGAAGAAAATGTAAAGACTGATGCTGACAACATTCTTATACCGATATCCGAATATTAGAGCCGACGTGTGTAATTTATGCCAAGTTTCTGAAATAAAAAATATACATTTCTCACCATCTGATATATAATGTCTCATTTGCTGTAAGTACGTTTTAAATACATGATTTATGAAACATTTATAATTATACGTATCAAAGACATGGGCTACAGGCATCTCCCTATAATAATAATTACGTGTGACTAGTTTCTCTTTAAACTCGTTGCCAGTAGCGTAGGTGTGAATTTAAGTTTACTGTTTATTAGTAAAAACACCAGTGGCAGTCAGTCAACACAGACAGATAAAGACCTTTTTTTTATTTATTCCTGTAGTGGAGACTATGGTAATCAGAACATAAATCAAATAATATATGAGATAAAATTTACAGTACCTGAGTTAATGTTTACACTTTTCCAATCCTATCTTTTTTGTAACTCCTTCAGGCTTGCAATTTATGTAGCATATTGTAGGGATAGTATGGAGAAACGTAACCTTGGTAGTACCTACTATGAAATTTCACTGAAATAGGAACATTCATGAGCTACAGACGTCAAAAATATAAAAATACTAGCTGAACCCCCGCTGTTTCGCATGCGTAGGTTGTTTGGTCTGCAGCAGTTGTTTCTTTTTAATCCTGGTCAAGAATCAATATATTAAGTTTCGTAGTTATAGCTTGGAATTTGAGTTAACAGCACCATATTTCTGAAAATCAATTTTTGCATCCCGTATTTCATTCCCTTATTAGTCTAATTTCATAAAATACCAAAACGCGTGTCTTTTAAATTCGAACCCCGAATCCAAATCCGAAAATTTGTAGTTCTAACTTCAAAATTGCCAAAATAGCAACATATTTTCGAAAAACATCCCCTCTCCAATTTAACCTCGTTGATGGTTGAATTTCCAACAATACCGAAAAACGTATTTTTTAACGTCTAACCAACTATACAAATATCAATTTTTGCAGCTCTAGCTTCAAAACTGTATCAATAGCAACGTGTTTTCAAAAATAATTTTTGATCCTCTATTTAACCCTCTTACTTGTTGAATTTCCAAAAATACTAAAAATCATGGATTTTTAATCCTGAGCAAGATTCCATATCGGAAGTTTAGTAGTTGTAGCTTAAAATTTAAGTTAACAGCAACATATTTTTGAAAATCAATTTTTTGCGTCACCCATTTTCCCCCTTATTTGTCGAATTTAAAAAAAAATGCCGAAACACGTGTCTTTTAAATTCGAACCCTGAATTAAAATCTGAAATTTTGTAGTTCTAGCTTCAAAATTGCCTAAATAGCTGTGTATTTTCAAAAAAGTTTCATCCCCTATTTCACCCCCTTACGGACGGAATAGCGAAAAATCGCTTCTTAAATGACACCCACAGAGTAAGATCAACACCCTCCACAAATTACAAGTTTCTATCTTCAGTGGTTTGGGCTGGAGCAGTGGGGGGTGATGAGTCAGTCAGTCAGTCAGTCAGTCAATCGGGACACTTCCTTTTACGTATAGAGATAGAAGAAGCAAGAAGATAAGACAGCAACAGCTGACAGCGTTAAGCTTTTGCTTTCTGCCGCAGGGAAGCGCTACTGCAGACTAGTCACGTGCACAACATGCCCCGCCCCCTTCTGCCCTTGTGGAGGGGATGTGGCAGAACTGTAATACGATTCAATTTACGCTCACCATATGCATCTTATCGACTGTCCCTGTGATGGCCTGTTTAGAAGGCAGTGTTTGGCTCAGTGGTACATATATCGATGGCTCTACAGCATTTCCAACATTTTCTTGTAGATTACAGCTATATTCATGTGAAAGTACCTGAAAGTAAAAGGCCTCTAGTAAGAGAACTCTATAAGATTATGTTGGCAAATAAGTCAAGGAACAATATCGAACGAAAATTCCCAAATAATAATTGGTCTGAACATGGGAAAATATATACAATCCGTACCTACCTTCATACGTTAGAGCCATGTGGTATACACTAGTTAACAGGAAAATTCCCACAAAATCCACGCTCCACACAATACATTTAACGGATTCCCTATTGTGCCTCACGTGCAACCTCATTGACAGTGACGAACACATACTAGTCTGTAATATCGTAAAAGATATATGGGACTACATCCAGCATAAATTGGCGAGGATTAAGACGACTTCACCCAGTGCAATAATACCGTCTGACTTTCTCAATCCTGATGGAATCCCATTCCTGACGACCAAACGAAATGCAGTCACCTGGTTGATGGGCCACACTATATACTACTTACTTAGCAAAGGAGAAAAGACGAAACAGTCATTCATGATGTATCTGCACATAGAGCACCACAAGATTGAGAGCACAATGAACTATAAGAAAGATTTTGCTAACTTTTTGAGCAAGACCATTATGTAGAACGGGATAATAAAATACGATAAAAAAGGAGTACAGTGTGGAAGTGATATTCAAAATCACAGTTGCTTAAGGTAACTACAGAGTTGATCCATTGAAAAGTTCACTATGAATATTTTTAGCCTATTATTGTCCAACTCAGTGTAATTTTTAGTACTTCTGTGTAAATAAAGCCTGAAGTAAAAAAAAAAAAAAAAAAAAAAAAAAAAAAAAAAAAAAAAAAGAGGAAAGTGGTATAAGATCAGATTCGCATTGAGAAGTTTGCGGGTTCAACTCCACCTCTCGGAAAATTTTTCTGCCCCTTGGCAATGCATACACCTACATATTGTTCCCATAGGGATTGTGAGCACAAGATTAGATTAATAAACAGCATGCACAGAGGCATTTAAACAATCATTCTTCCCACATTCCATATGTGAATGGAATGGGAAAAGCCCTTAATAACTAGTACAGTCGGATGTATCCTCTGCCATGCACTTCACAGTTGTTTGCAGAGTATTGATGTAGATGTATATGTAGACTGACATCACAAATCAATGCAACATCATATAGGTTATTTTATCGATTTATATAAGCAAAAAGAAAGAGCGTTGGATGAAATTCGGGACTACAAACATTTAAAAAGGGTCTGTAGTTTATGTGTACTTGGGGATGTCGTGTATTTAAATCAATACTTCCATTCTTTTGCAATTGATTAGTTCCATGTACCGGGGTGATATTCATCTAAGGAACAGGGAAAGCAATAATTTTGACCGCATCTTGTGCATGCAATGAACGCCGCCCTTTTGTAGTAACATGGTTTTTTTTTTTTTTTTTAATGTCTCCATAGAAAAACAAACTCTATTGATATTCTGAAAAGAGCCTCTTTCATCGCACAGTCCAGCAATGAACCATGTGTAATACAGCATGTCGCTGAATACTTGCGAGGACAGCTGGTGATGTATAATTGAATGTGGTCTGATGCAAGCTTCTCGGGAAGTGATTTCTTCTTCTTTCTCGATTAGGCAAGTGCAGGTTTGGGATTTTTTATTAAATTTTTTACCTGACGATAAAAATATACATCACATGGTTGCACTAATGCTGTACATTTGGGGGGAATTACTTTGATAGTGCATGTTGGCAATCTGTCTTCATCTTGTAACAGTTTGTCATATATGCTTGTTTTAAATAATAACATCCCATACTGATGTTGTACACATATAAATACATAATAACATATATAATCTTTCGGTTAATTGTGAAATCAGTAGTGTACACAAGGAGCAAAAGAATATTTGCCACCGGGTGGAATGGAACCTGCGAACCTTTGAATAAAAATCCAATCTCTTACTGCTGAGCCAAACACTGCCTTCTAAACAGGCCATCACAGGGACAGTCGATAAGATGCATATGGTGATAGATCTGCATCAAACTTCCTTTTATTGCCTATATGCTTGGCTATCTGGAATTCCCACTTGGGGCACTTTCGTGTCTCACCATGCCCTACATATACCATAAATTTGGACGAATTCGGCGATGACGAGTAGGCGTCCTCTCTTTGTATAACACAAATATAAATCCAAATTTCTGTATCTTATACTAAACAGTGTCTCGACCTACACAATCTCAATAAACAACAAGAAGGAAAAGGGCGGCACCTAGTCACATCATTCATTGCTCGAAAATGGTTAAAGACTGTGATCTAACCAAAGAGATAGTCTAGCTCTTTGGATCTAACAGTAGCTATGACACTAGTGCCCCTAGTGGTGGGTGAGCTGCCCTAAGAGTAATGTTTGTTATTAATTACTTCTCTGTATAACTAACGGGATAATCAAAGTAATATTGTGAAGCAGTTATTCATTACTTGTCAAGGGACATGAAAATTTGTGAAATAAACGTAAAATTTAGCCGAATATCACTGCTTTTTAACGTAACCGACAATTTATGCATAAAATAAATATTTTTGAATCTATACATCTTATAAAATAGGCTGTGTGTGTGTGTGTGTGTGTGTGTGTGTGTGTGTGTGTGTGTGTGTGTGTGTGTAGGCCCTCCTCCTAAACTACTGGACTGGTTGAAACCGAAAGTAGTACACATATTCCTTACTATCAGTCAACAATAGCTGTCTGAGTAAGAACCACTTAGGACACATACATCAGGAATATGACGTCATAAACAATGACATTTGTGAAAAACAGCAGCATAATGCAATGACATTCTACAGCTGCTTGTAAACTAATGAATCGATTTCAACTGAATTTTGTACAAATATTCTTTAATGTCCGGAATCATTTGCTATGGTCGAAAACCACCTATGATACATACTTCATATGGTATCACGTCATAAACAGTGAAAACTGGCCCATATTGTTGCACGTGATGGCATGATTTTAATCGTCACCTATTTGAGAATGAGAGCACTTAGCGTCTTGGAATGAAGTATAAACATAAGTTCAAATCTTTACGAAACTTTTTCTCACTGACAACACCAACAAAACGATGAGAGGAAAAAAGTTTATCGTTTACTACTTTTACGATGTTCATTATGTATATCTGTGGCATTTGGCATGATAATATCAGTTATTACTTCTACATACACGATAGACACACATACCACCATGGAGGGAGTGCCATTCACGACATATTTTACAGACATTATCCACATGTACCACTGAATGTATTTTCGAGTTTCCATCATGGTACAGCACATATTTCCGAAGATATGACATCATTAACAATGAAATTTCCGAATACCTGCTATGTCATGCGCTACTTTTCCACATCTCCTCGTAAAATAACGGGGTGATTTAAGTCAAACTTGATACATATATTGCTTACTATCAGACAACTGTCAGAATTTGAACTGGTTGCGAGAAAGAGCTATACTTGGTCCTAAAACTGAAGATTTATACATAATAAATAATCAAATTCTTGCTCCATTACCTGGTCAAGTCACTGAATACAATACCACGATAATCGTCAATGAGGCCTCAGTTTCCCAACAGAGTTCCTTAACTCACTTCACCTGACTCGTTTGGCACCACATATTTTCACTGGAAGTTGTATCACTAGTTACTTTACTACAAAATCTCAATCTACCAAAACTTTGTAGTGGTACAAAGCTGTGTATTAGGACGATGATGGATAATGTGATTGAGGCAATCATCCTACGAGGAAAGGGAGAGAATGACATTGTGTACATCCCACGAATACCTGTTATTCTGACAGATCAAGAGACTGCAGTTTCTAGAGAGACCTGCATTTTCTATTATGAATAACAAAGCACAGGGACCATAAGTTAAATGCTGTGTAATGGATTTGACATCTCCATGTTTCTCACATAAGACGACTCTATGTCACCTGCTCAAGGGTGGGCACACCAAAAAATTATTTATACCAGCTCCTGGACAAGTATTGTATATTGTCAAATTTTGAATTCAATTGATGTGATATATCTTTTGTATTTTATTACTATTTTTTCTCCTGGATACTGCACTTATAATTTCCTACAATATGCATATTTCATTGTTTTACTGGAAAAATGCATATATATATGCAGACAATAATGGGTTTAGCAGCAAGTATGTGTATAATTATTACAGATTACTCAGGTGTAGGAACACATTAGAAACATATATTTATGTTATGGTCTGTTCTATTGTGTATGGCAATTTCTTTGTCGATTAACAATTCAGTAGGGAGTCAAATTCTTACACTTCACTCAGCTTCCTTATACACAAATATTCTGTAAGTGTAATTTATTTTCCTTTAAAAGCGAATATACTGACGATTCTTGTAGTTTGTTGCTGAGATGAAGCATCAGTTGTGAAATTGGTTACTTCAGTGTTGGGAACAGTTTATTTTTGACATCTGCATGCATTATCTTTCAGATAGAGTTGCGGTGGGTTGTTTACTACTTTAGTTAATCTAGGTATAGTATTCCACACAAATTTCCTTCGATATTCATTCACTTATTTGACTGAAATTCTAGTGATGAAAACTCAACATACTTGAGTAGATACACAACGTCTTTGTGTAGAAGGTCAAGTCCTTTTGTGATAGCAAGCCATTTTTTTGGGTGAAAAGAAAGCGATATAGTTCAGTAAGAAGGAAATCATAATAAAGTGTTGTGTAATGTATTATTTCACATGTTATAAATTTGAAATTTCCCAATATTGCAATTTCGAGTGGATGGACGTATTGCATCTTCGCAAATCTCAAAACCTCAAAATCACCTCCTATGAGATGAAACAAAAGCTAGTTTCATGGCATTGTGGTACAGATTATGGTACATATCATGGTGTGTATTGCATACATTGCAATGCATTATGAACATGGTGCTCATATCCTGTCTTATTTATGTATGAACACAAATGGCCTAACAATGTGTGGAATTAATAGGTGTCTCAAAGGCCTTGCAAAAATAACTATGCAGCTGGCTGTCACGAATGGCATGTGCCATTATAGTGGTCAGTTTCAGATGAATCAAGTATTACATAGCTACTGTGGAATATATACACAGTTAGTAGTCCCATCTGTACTGTTTGACTATTGCAGTATGCATGAAGCATGATTGTTATGTTTTTAAATTCTTCTTGTACCAAAAAGTGCATTGAAAAGTTCAACTGCTTGTCCATAAATATATAATAAAATATCCTGTAATATTTCACTGATATTGACAACTTTTTTTTAAATATAAGGCGATTTTACTGGTATAAGCTAAATTTGCAAATTAACTATAGGTTTTTTCCATGCTGTAGGTTATCACAAAGTAATTGTGCAGTAAGGAAATGCATATTGTCTCCCCATTTATATATCGCAGGAATACAGGAGACTGGGTGAGCTTATTGACACGCTAGGCAAGCGCCGGCCTGACGTCATTAGGAACTGAACGCGATACATCGACCTGTCGAGTCCTTATTTCGATATGCAGAAATTGTCTCTGGCCAATGAGAACTCGCTAGCTGTCAGCCAATGAGCTACGTCATAATACTGGCAACATGGAGGTAAAAGGAGGGGAGATGCCACTATGGGCGTCTGCTGTACTTCTGTTTGAAGCCGGTCGGCAGCCATGTTTGTTTGTTCAAAAGACTCACAGATCGAAATGGAACGTGCTTCCCTTCAACTTATAAATGCTGTCAAAACGGGTAGTACAACCGCAAACAACGCACAAAGGCATTATCAGTTGCAAATCTTCGACAAGTCAACACAGCAGCTCAGCAGAAAACTAATGTTTTGAACAAACTGTAATGGCGGAGCTAGGTTTGTCGCCTTCATGTTTGTAGCGTCATGCCCACTCCCCTCTTTTTACCTCCATGACTGGCAAACAGATGTAGCAATGCCAGCAGACGACGATGTTCTGAGTATGCTGTATACATTTGCAAAAGAAATTAAAGTTATCCTCTTAGGCTCATTGCTAACCATATACCCTATAATCGTGTTATATTCAAAAATAAATTACCAAATATTGATGACAAAAAAGGACTATCAATCAAACCACTCTCTCGAAAATCGCGACGTATTCGAAACTAACCAGCAAAATATTGGAGGCGGGGGGGGGGGGGGGGGGGGGGGGGAACAAGCAATATTGGCCTAACCACACTCTCGGAAATTACGAGATATTAGAAAATAAACAGCCAAATCTTTCTGACTAGCAATAAAAGTGAAAAGTGTGAATGTCACTGATTCTTATTTGATTTAGGCCTACCAGCAATTCAAGCGTTTCCCATATGTTTGTCACTTACCATTTTCTCGGAAATCGTAACATGTTTGGGACAAAGGTCAAATACTTTTGTGAAGGAAAAACTTAAATATCACTGCTAATCTTATCACTTGCAGCAGTTTCATTCTCCATTTTTTAGTCACACACTAATTTCCAAATCGATAACACCCATTCCTGACACAGCATTTTGATACATTTAACATCGCGTATTGTGATACTACTGTTATATGAATAAGAAAATCCTACAATATGTTATGAATAAGTAACTACTACAATGTAATACAAACAATAAGATTAAAAGAAATTTTTTCAGTGGGAGAGATTTGAACCCCAGTATTCTGGCTTAGTGATCTACTGCTCTAACCACTACACTACTACAGCTAAATGTCAGATATATGCTCTAACCACTACACTACAACAGCTAAATGTCAGAAATATATCTAGTAGACCTTAGTAGGTGTTTTTATTATTAATGGGTGTTTTTATTTACATTTAGTTATAACAAATTGATCCAGATATGAATTTGTTATTTATTTTCGATACGCTGTTAGACTGAAACACCTTACTGCGAGTTATAAAACCAAAACTGCGACATATATGGCAAATCAAGATGGCTTCTGTTGACATGAAAAGAACAAGTGAAAATCTGTTAGGTTAGGTATAAGGTTAAACAAGAAGACTTTTATTAGTATGTGCCAGAATCTTCGGTTAAGAAACACACAGATTCTCATCAGCAGGAGACAATTTCTGCTAGTCGAAATAAGGACTCGTTTGTTCTATAACTACCAGGATCGATAGCGCCCGGTTGTGGCCACAGTCAAGTTTGTTTGTGAGTTGTGACTGTGATGTCAACATGAAGCTTGCCAAGTGGTCACTAAGCTTACCCCCTACTACTTGTGTCCAGAGATAGTAATTCTTGCTTAACAGGCTCTCAAGCTACGTTGACACTGGCAACAAAAATAGCTCCATTTAACTTTCGCCACGGAAAATGCTAGTTTCAATTGCAAATATTTGGGTGGCGTCACTCAACTGTCGCCACTCGACAAAGTTCAGGTAATTTGTACTTTGTGGCGCCATTTCTCAGAATCGAAGCAAACTGCCGCTATGTTTATTTGAAGGCTATTGCTGTATATGGTGTTTTTGTGTATTTATGCCTATGTTTTAGAAACAATGTGCATTTTATTTGCTCATTAAATGAAGGATCTTTCCAAATTATGTGCTTTTAAGTTTGGTTTGTTGGGTAACAGTGATAGCTAGACATTGGAATGCAGGAAAAAGTTTTCATGAGCATACTGTAGTTAATTTGCATTTTTTATGATGTTCTTATACAGTGTATGCTTAATATTTGTGTGTGTCTAAACAGGTCTTATTGAGTGATTACTGAAGGGAGATTTGTAGGTACACAACAGACTATTTAATTCTACAACTGCGGAAAATATGTGTGGTACTGCCAATGTATTCAGATTCTGAAATTGGCATTTTTATTTCTCATAAACACTTGCCACATGGATTTTTAGAAGGAAGTGACAAGGTTCATGTTGTAATTTCTGATTGAGTATATCTGTTAGTTAATGGAATGAACTGTATTTCAGTAACTGTCAGTGCAGTTGTACAAAGCATAACCTTAAATATCGATATAAATTAAAAAGTCGTCGTCTTTAACTGTGGGCAAGTGTAGGTAGCTTTATTAGGTTTCAAATAAGCGTCCATTACATTGTAAATAGCATCCAGAACATTACATAAGAACACTGAACTTGTTTTGATGACAAGATATGAAGTTTGAAGAGATGACACGTAATGGTCAGGTGTCACATATCACAGTGACACTTATTGTATCACTTGATCAAGTAGTGCATTTGTAATGTTGATATCAGACTGTCTTACAGAGCTTGATAAGCAGATCTGAATCGAAATTTAATTTTTTTATTCATAATTGGTTCAGTAATAGAGGTTTATTTACATGTGATACTTGGTTTATACCTGTCTTTAATATATGAGTGTTGTTTATATGCAAAATACATTTCCAACTAACAACATTTACAATTTATTTCCCTCTTATTGTAGTCTTATATCAGTTCTAAGACGATAACCTAAACAATGACACCAATTACTGCTCGATAAATCTCAGCTGACGCCATATTGGCAGCCATGCAACCAGGATTCTGACAGGAACGAGTGGAAACGGCTGTACAGATCCACTTCCATATAAGCTATAATGCCACATGCTATGGCGCCATTTTTGTGCCTAGTGTCAACGTACCTTTAGTCCAGAGAAAACAGGTTTTTGAATAAAATAAATAATAGAGATTTCAATATTGCTAGCTCTTAAAAAGTAGCTACTTTTGGCAATACTGGTCGATATGAGGTTCAAAATTTTAAAATAACTTTGGGACACAAAATCAGTTACATCACTGCAGTTTGGATTTTTGTTTACAAAATTAATGTTAGCAATGTGTAATACGGAATGTAAAGGTCATCTGCTTTAGTTACATGTATAACAACTGAACAGGTTTGCAGAACAGTGTATAGTTCCATATACGAATACACATAGCCAGACAGGATGAATATTGTGAAGTAGAGCCCAATGTTGATAGTTGTTGCCTTTTCAGCAGAAAACACCACTGTACGATACTTCACTTACAGTATTAAAAACGGACATTTTCGTGCTAGGTACCCTAATGCTAATGATATATGTACTTAGTTAAAGTGGGAAAAATGGTTATGGCATACTTTATGTTCATAAAACAAATTGGTAGTCACTAATTGCAGTATTCACAAAGTAAGAAGCTATAATTTTACAGTTATGTATCTGATAGGAAAATTCATTTTCAAAGTTTTTTTTTTTTTTTTAACATGAGCTATGTCATGGTCGATATGTGACTCAGAATATTTTATTATGCGGTGCCTTAAAAAATGTACATATTGGAGAATGCAGCAGGCACTCAAACAAACGTCACGTGTTGTGAAACTCTTCCGAAATTAATGTTTGTATCCGAGTTTCACCGGTGTAGAATATATTGAGAAAGTGCCAAAATTGTGTCTGTGGATGAATTATGTTCATTTCCTGGAATTAGAATACTAAGAAACTAAGTATAATAATTCGGTTTAATTAAGAAGAAGAAATGCCATTGGCCGATTTCTGCACTGTGTCCAAGATAAATTTGCATACAAGGTATAGCTGGTGTATATTCAAATGAATGAATACACATTCTTAACAAGTTTCTTAAGCCCATTTAAATTTCGTGTGAAAGTTTGTCACCACAATAATCGCTGAGACACTCTTCAATTGGATCAGTGTTTGTAGTCACCCAATTATGGGATTGTGGGGCTTGAGGTGCCTAAACGCGTCACGATTGTTTCGGCTGATGTGACAGATTTACCGTTACTGCAAATCAAAATTGACAGAAAAACATGTGCGCTAGTACATAAATATTTGCAGACCAGATATCGGGCAAATTCGGGTAGCCCTCACCCTAGTTCAGGCCAGCCACTCATAGTGGTGATGTAAATAAGCGAATCTGGATCAAAGATTAGATTAGAATAGTCGTTCATTTCATATGACCAGATTGAGGAAATCCTCATGGATGTGGAACATGTCAGTATACAGTTTTTTACAAGCTGATATAATATTACTGATAGTATGAATACATAAATCGTTTGTTTCTATTAAAAAATTCTTTAATGGAGTAGAAGAAGGTGTCCACTAGCAAGTCAATCAGGCACATCTTAAACTGATCTTCCTTCTCCTTTTTCATTTACTGTCTCCATTTTGGAGGTTATCCATCATCAAGGCTATTTTAGTTTTGGAAGCTGCAGCTTTAAATAGATCAGATCATGTGACAGTAAACCATTATTGCAGGTTCCAAAACCAGGACATTCTTCTCATTCCAAAAGATCTCTCTCCTGCTATCTTCCCTTGTATTATAGGTTGCAAAATGTCATAGGTTGAACCTCTCATGATATGACTGAGATATTATAGTTGTCTTTTTTCCACTTCCTGCAGCTGCAATTACAGAATATTTTGAATTCAAATACAAATTATGTACCTACACTAAGTTTACAAGAGTAAAAAAGTATAACCCGGAGGTTTCACTGAATATTGAACCTATCTTCCAAAATAAATTAAATTTCGTTCTAGTTTTCTTCCTCTGAGAATATGTGCAGTCACTTAAAAGTTGTGATTCCACAGATCGTATGTGTTGATAATGTGTTGAAGTTCTTAATTGAGTGTTTTACCTTTGTCAGTGTAATGCGAGATTATATATTGTATACACTTGAAATAGGGATGCTCACAATCTTGACGTTACATGTTAAACAATATGGCTGGTATTGTAATTTCATTCATTCCAAATATTGTCATCAGTCCTACATGGAGAATCGAATTTCATATGTGGGACTCACTGTTTAATAAGTTTGAGACACTTGGCCTAGAGAATAAAATCACTTTGCCTATTCTCAACATCAGTCCAGACTAGTCACATGACATTGGGGTGACATTCCTTTGTTGACTATTGTGATGTTAGCAAAACTCAGATATTAAGTTACTCGTAAATGCTTGTTCTATATACGTTTCATGACAGTGGAAGATGATTAGTTTTAATGCCACAGTTCTGTACAACGTATGGTCATGGTTGGAAATGGTATCCCGACCTTTGAAGTAATTTAAAAGGGGACTTACAGTGCATCAAGTCATTTTCACATAAACAACATTGTTGCCAGAGGTGGTGGAAGTGAGAATAATAGTTAAAAATCATATGCTTGATTCAGGATCGAACTGAAGAGCTATCAATTTGTAGTTTGTTACATTACCACTTTAATTTTTTCACTTTTATTTCTATGTTATTTATGAAATGAATGAATTTATTTATTTTTGAGTTAGGGAGCCACACTAGGGTTGCAAGTAAGAATACTGTTACTACAGCTATTATTAGTCAGTCTACTGCCAGCTTTTGCCTGCCTCACATCATCCAGAGTGCTGAGTAGGATAATTTAATTGATGTGAAATTTCATTATCAGTCAATTTTTTCATTTTCTGTAGTGCTTCTGTATTATGAGGTTTATTCTCGCATTCTCAGCAGATTTCGTTTGTCCTGCAAGCTATTGTAATTAAAATATTAACTGTATTTTTGTTACTTGTCACTTCTTTATATCGTTTTTTTCTTTTTTAGAAATCTTTTATTCCCGGGTATGAGATAATAAGTTTTTGACGGTATAGTTACCACTGACCACAGTTCAGTCAGCCACCAGCGCCTTTATTAAAGTACTAGACTAGTTACAAGTTGATTATTTGGTTTTTTACTCTTCACAATGCATTGTATCGATATGATGGATAGGATGTGTACTTGCTGTGTGCGGATGCAGGAGAAGTTAGCTGCAGTTCCCAAACAGCTGAGTGCACTGCTGGCTACAGTCTGGTATGTTGAGTGGGACACCTCAGGTGTCTCATGATTTGCACTCTGTCCCTGCTGTCGAGGTATAGCAGATTGATGGCAGATTGATTATCAATAGACAGTTCTGTCGGTTGATTCAAGCCTGAAATTCCAAGTTCCTGTCCAAGACGATGTATCCAACAAGTATCGTTGATTGAAGAGACAGCAGCTCGGTATTCTGCTTCAGCTGTTGAAGTTGTCATGAAATGTTGCTTTCTAGCATACCAGACAATGGGGCCTCCTTGCATAATAAGAATGTCACTGGTTGAGTGTCTTGTTGAGATATCACCTCCAAAATCAGAATCAGAATAGGCAATCAGTGTTGAGCCTGCATCAAATAATATACCACATTTCGTAGTTTCTTTTAGATACTGATAAATGTGTTTTCCAATTTTCCAATGACTAACCATTGATTTATTACTAAATCTGCTTATGTAATTAATAGCAAAACTGATAGCTGGACGAGATATTGTTGCAAGATACAGTAGGCTCTCTCTGTGGCATCTTAATAGGGTTCAGTCTTTTCCAGGGGTTTATCATGGACAAGATTTCCTTGTACAGTTAGCATTCCACACTCTATAGGTGTAGCTACTGAATTTAAATTATCAAATTTAAACTGTCTTAAGATTTTCTTTGTCTATGTAACTTGATTTAGAAAAATTCCCTGAGAAATTATTTTAATCCCCCTTCCAAGATATGACATCTGATTTCGAAATGTCTTCTCAAATGTTATTTCAAACACCTGATTCAGCTTCTTCAAAACTTCAGTAATGTTATCTGCCCTCTTTCCAATAACTAGCCCATCATCAACAAACAATGTTATAATTATGCTTCTGTCTTCATTATAATACATACAAGGATCATCATCAGTGTTAACAAATCCTAATGTAATCAGATGATTTGAGAATTTCTCATTCCAATTCTTTGGAACTTGATTTAGACCATATAAACTTTTGTTCAGCTTAAAAACTTTATTTGTACCATCACTGAATCCTTCAGGTTGATTTATGTAGATTTCCTCTTGAAAAATCTCTATATAAAAAGGCTGTCTTTACATCAAAAGTTATTTTCATTTTATTTGTAGCTGCAAGAATAAGAAGCAGTCTAATTAATACAGGACTGAAAGTTTCTGAATAATCTAGTCCTCAAAACCTCTTGCCACTAATCTGGCTTTATAAAGTCCATCTTGCTTTTCACGTAGTACCCAGTGACAGGTTAAAAGTCTTTGGAGGTTCTACAAGAGTCCAAGTCTTCAATTTCATTAAAGATTTGTATTCGTCTGACATTGATCTATACCAGTTTTTGTCTTTCAATGCATTTGAAATGGAAATGTCTTCAACTTTGCCTATCATTCCAAAGTTTCCATTGTTACTGTGTTGCACAGGATATATAATGCAGTCAGAAAATCTGACAGGCTGCCTAAGATTTCGTCTGTCACTTAATTGTGGAGGTGAAACTCTATTTTGTATTGTAGCATCAGATGACATGTTACTGTCTTCAGATATTTCTCAAAGTAAATCGTCAGATAGCTGGACTTCCTCTAGATATTTGCTTTCATTATTTTTATCTCTTGTAAAAGTCTTTACTTCAGTAGCTTCTTCTCTGTTTTCTGTGTGTTCATCAAATATGACATTATCAGAGGTGACGACGTCCTTCTCATCAGGCAGGTAGATTCTGTAGCAGTCTGAATACAAATTATATCTGACAAAGATTCCTTTCTTAGATTTCTTTTCAGTTTTTCTTGGTTTGTAATCCTCAATCAGAACATAGCAGTCACATCCAAAACTTCTCAACTTAGAAATATCTATTTTCCTCCCAGACCACAATTCAGCAGGACTCTTTTCTTTCCGTGAACTTCTTCCAGTTTGGTTTAGTGTAAAGACTAAATAATTTATTGCTTCAGCCCACAGATTCTCAGTCAGGTTTCGTGCATGTATTGCTGATCGAGCTACAACATCGCCAAATTTCGAACAGTTACGTACTGTTATGTGATATTGCTTACTAAGGATATAGCTTGTTACTTGATGAAAGTAATGAATTTTCTGTATTCAAATTACTGGGAATTGTTATCCGGTACTTCTGAGAAGACTATTTTCGTAACGTATCTCGAAGTAGTAGAATTGGTTGACTGTAATGCAGACGCTATTGTTGAAGCGGTAAAGAACTGTCGAAACAAGGGTAGAAAATACCCAAAATTCTTGCAATAGGAACAGTTAATGCGTCAGCTACGACTGGGGTAAACAGTGGTGTTTATGCCAATTTGAAGAGTGAAAGTCCACACTTGCAGTTCTTTCATGCTGCTCCCGAATTTTCGCGCAGGAATTTTGGAATTTCTGATTAAACAGTCATATAACTGGTTTTCCTACTCATCCATTCGTCAAACTGCCTATAGGTAATTATACTACTTAATGATTGCGACCTGCCTTTAAAAATTGTACAAATGTTGCAGACGCGGTTGTTGTCGGTTGAAGGAGCTGTTAGTAGAATTTTAGACCGGTGGTCAGAATTGAAAACACATTTTGAAATATCTCATTTGAAAGAACGCTGCTTCATTCCCGAAATCCTATATTCAATATACAGAGAGAAAAAGAATCGCCTCTTCCTTGCATTCCTAGAACCTATTCTACAGGAAGTCCAAAGTGTAAACAAAAAGTTCGAAAGCTGTATTCAAGACCCAAAAAATATTTTAGGAGACTTAATGCTACTAATAAAGTCACCCTGCACAAAAATTGCGCTTTCTGATTATCGGATAGATGTGTCAGAATCCAAGATTGAAGACCATTTAGATCCTAGGCCGTATCTCGGTTTTCAGTTTGAAACTGTAATTTCAACATCTGGTCTTCCTTCAGAATATATAAAAGTAATTAGAGACAGATATGTCCAGTTCATTCTTGAGCTTATCAAAAACTTCATCAGCGGCTTCCAGAAAATTTAAGAATCCTTAAGAAAATGTCTCTCTTTTCACCTTTGGAATGCCTAAAGCCAATCAAACCATCTATTGTTGAAATAACACAGCTGTTTGTGAAAGATACAGGTGTTATGCTCTATAGTTATTACAGCTGGTGACAATGAATAGGAAAATTTGCATCTTATTAAATGTGTTGAAGTACAAGACACACTAAAATTTTGCTCAGAAGTTTGTTAATTGTCGACACTTCTAACTACAGTTCTTTGTAGGTGGTGGTGACCGAAAAGATGTAAAATAACATTGATTGCGTGGAAGTGGTTATTGTGTTAAACATACACTGCATTATCACAAATAGTTAGTTCTTCGATCGCTGGTCCCGGAGGGTGTACACTCCACAGGGATCGAGGTCGTTGGCCGGTCGTATGAGCACGGCCGACGGACGCGTGTCCGAGAGTAACGCGCGATTTTAGTGTGCGCCACGATAAATACCGCGATTCGCGACGGTCGGACGGCACAGCACTAACACTCGCGTGCGTGTATGTGTGGGGAGCTCGACCCACGGGGTCCGCGGCAACGCATAGTAACTGAGGAGGTAAAAGACGTCCGCTCGACTCAGTCCTACAGCTCCTTCGGCGCACGCCACGTCGCTGCGACGATTTTTGCCGATGAAAGGAACTGTGCACGTCGGCAGATATCTGACGCCACTGCCTTATGCTAGCTGTCTGCCGCTTGCCATTCACGTGTTTCTCCTGTAAGGCAGCCAGGCCGCAGCACATCTCCCCCCTTAGAGAGCGGAGCTCGGGAGTTGCGAAGAAAAGGCGGCCTATCAGCTGATGGGCAGCGTCTGTTTGGAGCTCGCGCGCTGGAGGACAGCTTCAGTGGAAGCGCGATGGCCGCCAGCCGGGCAGCGGCGGTTGGGAGGCGGGTGGTGACGTCAGTGCGCACAGCTGGTGATGCGCGTGACAGCGCGGCGAGTGGGCGTGGCCACATGTGGTCGGCTAATGTCAGACTGGGCTGTCCATGAACTGTCAGTAGCACAACATGGCGATTAGTGTGCAGAAGTACATGACTGAATATACTACTTACTACACACTAGGTTGTGCTGAACTGTGAAGTTCAAGAGTTACACATTTCACAACACTGACTCCCAGATAAACACTGTTCATGTTGCACAGTTAAACACAAATCCGACGCGGAAGCACGACATGGGAGTCGATCCTGCCTCGACGCTCGTGGCAGTGGAGGCACGCCAACATTGTTCAAAGTCCCAGACAACACTAGCACACAGTGAAGAAGATTAACAGTCACACTGTTCATTGTTCATGGGCATACGGAACTGTGACATGGAATTTTGGTCTCGATGCCTGTGGCGGGGGAGGCACAGAGGCGCGAACGCAGAAATTGAGGAGCTGCGGTAGACGAAATGCCAGTGACGCGAGAGGTGATGTCCAGAGCTCGACTGGTTAGCTTGTTAGGTATGCAGCATTGTGTGGCGCTAGATTGTTATTACACAGCACGGGCATTTGAATCTGACACGGCGATCCACGCGCGTAACGTAATCCGCCGGCAGCAGTGGTGGGGGGCCAGTCGCGGTTGGCTGTGCAGACACTGGAGGCGGCTGCTGTGGTGTGGTGGGGGCTGGCTGTGGCACATGTGGCGTCACGCTGACAGCTGGCGGCGGCTGTGTGTCAGTAACAACTGGTGGGTTGTCATCTGTCAATATAACGTCTTCTGCCAGGTCGAAGAAGTGGCAGCACGTAAGCCGGTTTCAGTCTGTTAATCGACACTTCACACTGCTAGCCGCCATATTCGATCTCGAAGGTTTTGTCGCTGCGAGTGATTATGCAGTGAGGTCCCGAATAGGGTTGCCGAAGTGGTGGCTATACTGCATCAGTACACAAATGACTGTGTATAGTGCTGCACGTCTTGCCAATGCCGTGTTGCATCTGGCATGCAGTTGGAGGCCGGCCATGTAGATACACAGACTCTCTCTCTGCTACAGATGTGGTCGCGGCATCGTGTGGCGGTGGAACTTCCTTGATGAAGTCACCAGGAGCACCGTGGAGCACAAGAGAAAGTTCTTCCATCCAGATGGTGTCGGGGCAGGTCAAGGCTGCTTTCAAGGTCCGGTGGAGTCTCTCGACCATGCCGTTGGACGCCAGGTGGTAGTTCGTAGTTTTGTGGAATTGTGCATCACACAGTCTGGCGTGTCTACGAAGGCTTTAGCGACTGTCTTGGCGGCGATGTCTACGATGGGCGTCCAGCGCATGAAGCGGTCCGTCATGGTAAGCAGGTACCGCTTGGCTTGGGACAGAGGCAGTGGCCTGACAATGTCCACATGGACGTGGGCGAGCGTCGTGTCGCATTGGGAAAGCTGCCGATAGGTGCGCGTGTATGTTTCCCGACTTTGATACGTTGGTACGCCGTGCAGGTGCATGCCCACTAATGGCAGTCTTTCCGAAACCCCGGCGTGGCCACCAGTGACACGGTCGTGTTCATTTCGGGATGTGACAGGCTGTGCACGCGGTCGAAAGCACTGCATCGGAATTTTTCTGGGAGAAAAGGGTGGTGCGCACCTATAGAGACGTCACATCAGATCTTGCGGTTTGAACCAGGAATCGGGACTAATTCGAAGTTTAGTCCGCTAGAAGTGTCTCTGTCGATGTCGTGAAGTTGTTCGTCACTCTCCTGTTCTTTGGCAACAACCTCAAAGTCCACAGGGGGAGTGATAGTGGTACACGCCTGAGACAAGCAGTCAGCGACGATGTTGTCTATTCCAGAAATACGTCTAATGTCTGTTGAGAACTGCGACACAAACCCCAAATATCGGAACTGATACGGTGTTGTTGCACCTAAACATGTGAGTTAGAGGGTTGTGGTTGGTGAACATCACAAACGGGTGTGCTTCCACAGATGGGCGGAAGTATTTTAGCGCCTCGTATACCGCAAGCAACTCATGGTCGTAGGCGCTCCAGTCGCACTGTGACGTCGATAGCTTCTTTGAAAAAAAGCCTAGCAGCTGCCAGGTGTCGTCGACGTGTTGTTGCAGTGCTGCACCAACGGCAGTCTGGCTGGTGTCCACATTAATGGCTAGTTCCGCATCATGCACTGGATGAGTGAGCAGCGCTGCTTCTGCCAGGCTCTGTTTGGACTGAAAAAAGCTCTTCTCCATTTCTTCTGTCCAATCAACGGGAGTCCCCCCTCTTACTTTGGGGCCACGTAGTGCAGCATTCAGAGGTTCCAGTACTGTAGCAGCGTTATGTAGATGGCGACGATAAAAGTTTATCATACCGAGGCAACGGCGCAATTATTTTAAAGTCTGAGGACTTGGCATGTTTAAGATCGCCTGTACCTTGTCTGGTATTGGTGTCGATCCGCTAGGGGTGATCAAGGGCCCAAGAAACTCTATTTCTGTTACACCTCAAATACATTTGGATGAGTTGATGACAACGCTGGCTTCACCCAGGCGCTGGAAAACGGCAGTCAGGTGACGTCAGTGGAGTTCGGGCGACTTGGAGAACACCAAGATGTCGTCGAGATAGGCAAAACAACACGGTAAACCTCGTAATACGCCATCCAGTAGAAGCTGCCTGGTCTGAGCAGCATTGCAGAGTCCGAATGTCATGTACAAGCTTTCGAACAGACCGAAAGGCGTGATTTCTGGAATATCTTCAGGCGCCAAAGGGATCTGAGTATAAGCTTTCACGCAGTCAATTTTGCTGAATAGTACTGATCCTGCCAAGACGTGGCTGAATTCATGTAAGTGTGGAACCAGATATCAGTCGGGCACCGTTCGTTGCATTCAATGGGCAATAGTCTCCACAAAGGCGCCACGAAAATTCCTTCTTAGCCACAAGAAGTAAAGGAGAGGACCAAGGGTTGCTCGACGGACGAATAATGTCCTGCTGCAGCATGGCTTCGAACTCAGCCTTTGCTGCAGCGAGTCTGTCCGGAGCGAGACGGCGTGGACGGCACGAAACGGCAGGACCAGGGGTGGTAATCATGTGGCGCACTGTCGAATGTTGCATCAGGTGGACGAGTGAGTTCCGGAAATTGGTCCAGAATGTCCATATACGGTCCGGGAAACTGCACTGGTTTAACACTGAAGAGATTGGCTTGGCGCTGCTGTCCCACTATCTTTAAACATGTTGAGTCTATCAACTGGACGTTTGCGATATCGGGTAACAACTTGTAATGCCCAAGAAAATCTGCGCCCAGTATCGGCTCATTTACATCTGCCACTATGAAGGTCCACGAAAATATAGGTCGCAGACCTAAGTTTAAATTTAGGTGGTGTAAGCCATAAGTTTTTATCGCCGAATTGTTTGCTGCGGTGAGGGACAGTGGCTTGACCTTTCTTTGGCCTTTCAGTAGAGAACAGAGAATACTGACAGGTCGGATCCCATGTCAACAAGATATCTAACATTTCCATTCCATTCTGTTACAAAGAGACGCCTGGACATTGCACTGCATCCAAGTGCTCCTAGGTCCGGTTGCAGCTGCCATTTGGGTATTCACAGGGAGAGCAACACTTCTTCCCCTTCTTACCGAAGCGCACATGCCACCAACAGAAGCCAGTCGGTGGCTGCTCTGACGTCGCGGGGCTGCCAGGACGGCTTCTGTTGTGTGACCTGGAGCGAGACCTGCTGTTGCTACGTTGCTTGCTGCCATCTGACTGTGAGTGAGCAAAGCGCTCGAACTGCGCGGTTAGTGCTGCCACCAGGGTGCCCAAGTTCTGTAGTACTTGAAGGTCAGCGCCGGTCGCGCTGGTTGCAGGACACGCGATTCGGACGGCGTTCACGGCTGCCATGGCAGCGGTACTGGCGCCTTGGCTAGCACATCGTGTACTCGATCTCCCAGGACCGCTACACTATACAGGTGCATGTCGTTCTGCACGGCTATCACAGCTTGCACCTGGGCAGGGGGGCTGCGGACTCAGATAGCGCTCAGGATGGAATCTGGTACCATGTCCGACTACGCAAGGCTCCTCAGGCGGCGCAGGAACTGCGAAGGTCGCCGGTCGCCGCATTCTTCTTGACGAAATAGTTGTTGCACTCGCTGCTCCTCGGATGACAAAATCCGATGTATCATTTCTTTCTTCAGCCGTCGGTAAGAGGACTGCATCGGCGGGGCGGTTATGATACCCCGCAGTTCGGCCGTGTAATTCTGGTCTAGCTGGCTCACGTCGTGGACAAATTTCATGAGGTCGCATGTAATGTTGTTACTGACAAAGACGGACTCCACTTGGCTGAACCACATGGTAGGGTACCGGTGCCAAAAGGGCGGCAGCTTGACCAATACTCTGCATGATTGCTATAACAGTGGAAGATGGCGGCGCAGTACCATCTTGTGTGCGGACATTTTCGATAACTGACTCTTGTTCGGCAGAGAGGGTTTGCAGCTCCCTTTCCAACCTCTTGTTCCGCTCCATCAGCTCGTCTATGATCTTCTGTAGGCTGTCGATCAACTTCTTCATCTCTTCCAAGGTGCTCATCTTGAACACGAATCCGTGTCACACACGAATAGTTTGTTAAGCTTGTTAAGCTTATGGGACTTAACTATGGGGTCATCAGTCCCTAAACTTACAAACTACTTATCAACTACCTTATACTAAAGACAGCACAAATATCCATGCCCAAGGGGGGATTCGAACCCCCGACCGTAGTGGCCGTGCAGACCATGACTGAAGCGCCTCAGTCTCTTCAGCCGCCGCGGCCGGCAGAATAGTTCGTCAACACGTTTTCTCGCCTATGTATCACATTGGGGTCACCAATGGAGCGCGTTTGTTTATTATCGACGCTCTAACTACAGTTCTGTGTAGGCGGTGGAGACGGAAAAGAAGTAAAATTACATTGATTGCATGGAAGTGGTTATTGTGTTAAACATACTCTGAATTATCACAAATAGTTAGTTCTTTGATTGCTGGTCCCGGAGGGTGTACACTCCACAGCGATCGAGGTCGTTGGTAGGTCGTATGAGCGCGGTCGACGGACGCGTGTCCGCGGGTAACGCGCGATTTTAGCGTGCGGCACGATAAATACTGCGTATCGTGACGGTCGGATGGCACAGCACTAACTCTCGCGTGCGTGTATGTGTGGGGAGCTCGCGTTCAGCTCGACCCACGGGGTCCGCAGCAACGCGTAGCAACTGAGGAGGTAAAAGACGTCCGCTCTATTCAGTACTACAGCTCCTTCGGCGCACGCCTCGTCGCTGCGACGATTTTTGCCGATGAAAGGAACTGTGCGCGTCGGCAGATATCTGACGCCGCTGCCTTGTGCTAGCTGTCTGCCGCTCTCCGTTCACGTGTTTCTGGTGTAAGGCAGCCAGGCCGCTACAGCATCATATAGAGATGCATGTGAAGAAAATCCTTTTGCAAATATTGTAAACATAGCTATTTGTGTACTTTCAGCCATAGAGAGAGGGTTCTGGCAAGATCAGTTAGTAAAAACAAAGCAAAGAAATCGGATTGTTCAAACATTGCATACCATTTTATGTGTGCAATGTGGACTAAAAACAGAGGGGAACTGCTGTCACCACTATGCATTTCAGAAGGTGTTTTTCCTAGTATTGTGGATCGTAGAGTTCAGCTGGTGCATTTCTGGTGTTTTATAAAGTGTAGGGTTTAGTGCATTTTCAATTCAAGATTTGGCAACACTGAATTTGTAAAAGCGATTAATCGAATCATGATGTTTACTTTTGTGATGGATGTGTGGTTGCAGTCTGAATGGCAGCAATAATTAAAGGTATTGAAAAGAATGTAAGAAGGCCATGTCATTTGATTTGAAAATTCGTTCGTCTTGCGTTATTATTGCAATACAGTTTTTATATTGACTTCTAAGCGATTGATTAAGGCTGTTCCTGCTACTGGGTTGACAGGTTCTTGTATGACCCATGTTCGCAAAATATATTAATTGCCGTCGTAAAACGAACGTTTCGTATCACAACGTTTGCGTTAATATCACAAACGCTCTCACGTCACGGACCAAAGCTGACGGCTGGTATCCAAATTGTCTACTCGCCTACTGCAGAACGTTAGCATTGTCAGTCAGCAGTAGTGCTAGTTTTGTATTAAACGCTTACTAACGCACAGGCGCGTTACTTAATGATTGTTATAAGACCTAGAGAAATGGATTTATATATGATACATTGGTAGACGTTGATATCTCTCCGCGCTTTCAGTTCGTTGATAAGCCTGCGTATTATATTTGACTACAAGGAAAGGCGTTTTGATAGGAGCTTTAAACTCTCGCAAATTTTCATTAAATTGCTATATGTTAGTTTGCACTTGCTCAATTACTTATGCCGTTCTTCCGCATAACTTATAGTTTTCTAGTAGAGTTGCTTTCTCATTTCTACAACTGATGCATCATGACTGTTGCCACAGATTGATGACTTGGGATCTCGTGCGGTGGCGATTTTTATGAGTCGTGTATTTATTTATCTACTTTACATATAAGGTGTCGTTGGTCATGAATAATTAACATTGCATTGTGTGTGCCCTTGGCTCTCGGGGTTTGCCACAAACCCACACAGTGGTATCAGCTCAACGAAAAACTTGGTACAGCAAATTTCTAAAATAAAGCGCTTGTCTTTCTCTATTGTTTTTATCCCTCACATTTTCCTAAAGTGTTCCCACGACTTCTCAAAATCTCTCATAAGTGCCTATCCCTTCTTTTAAACAAGTTTTGCCATTATTCCCCCCCCCCTCCTCCTCCCACTACCATTCATAAAGTTGTTAATGGTTAAGTGATCTACTTGTGTATTATCTTGAGCATTCTTCTGTACCTCCACTTTTAAAATGTTGGGGGACCTCCTCACGCCCTTCTTGGCGAGAGGTCATCCTGGCTCGGTTGTGGATTGGTCACTGCCGATTCAGCCACCGTCATTTGCTAACCGTCGACCCTGCACCGCTGTGCTCCTGCGGTGAATTGCTGATGGTGCGACATGTTTTACTGTCTTGTCCCAATTTTAATCATCTTCGTGTAGCCCTTCACTTTCCGTCTACTCTGGAGGAACTTTTAGCTGATGACACACGAGCAGCTGCTCGAGTATTGCGTTTTATCAACATGGCCAATCTATCAAAAGATATTTAACCCTTTTAATTGTTTTTATCTTTCGTTCTTAGCCTTCTATTAATACTCTATCTGGTAGTTAGCAATTTTTTCGTGAAAATTATTTCAGATGTTGACATACTTTTCTTACAAAATCCTGGTACCTTTGGGGCCATTGCTGGTTTACTTTCTCCACTATAAATTATTTCGATAGCCAAATTACAAAATTCATCTGTTACTTTTTGGTGTCTCCTTCCTTAGTCTAATTCCCTTAACATCGACAGATTTAAAGCATCTAATTTTTTATTTTTATTTTGCTGCTGTTAATGACAGTGGCAGCTCATGCTCAGTTTTGTTGGTGGGGCCCAGGCAAAAAGTTAGAACCCAGTACAATGGAATCAGTCTCAATTGTTCTTTATCCTCCATTAATATTATTTAAACACATTCAGAAGATATTAAATGTGTTAATTATGCAGTAATCAATATAATCCTCAAAACACTATCTAATAAAAACTTATACAAATGTGCAATAAACATTTTTATTTTATTACTATTATTATTTTTTTTTTGGGGGGGGGGGGGGTGGTTGGGATTATGCATGTGTAATATTGTAGTTGGTCTTGACCACCACCTCCGCTAGTTTTATGTGTACTTTTTTGGGTGTCTGAGTTTATGTTGTGGTGACACAATTTATTGAAGAACTTGAGGGGGGGGGGGGCTTGAAGGTGTTTAGATTCAAACCAAAGTTCACCAGCTCTTCTCATGCTGAAATTTGTGCTTGTAATTGTGCTTCCGTGTAAAAAAAATCAAAATGAACTGTGGGAGGACGTATGTGACTTCTTCCTCATTGGTAATGCACCAAAGAGACAATGGGGCCCCCTGCTGTGTTTTGCCTTACTGGCAAGGTAAAGACTGTGGGGAAAACCTTGGCTAGGAGCAGTTTCATGTCTATTTTAACTAACTAGCACGTTAACTAATCTGTGTCCTGACAGGTTATTTATACATTAAATGTGCATGTCTGTTCTTCTGACTGCAAATTTGTCAATTATTCTGTTGTTGAAGTTTGGAATATCAGCAAGTGAGTTCAGTCTTTCCTGTCTCATACTGTTCCTGAGGAAGGTTTTGATTCTTTTTAAGGTGCTGAAACTGAGCTCTTCTTCTGCTGTTGAAATTGGTGTAGTTAGCACAATTTGTAATGTTTTGTACACTTCAGTGAATGATTTATCAAAGGAATGTTGCACCAAGAAAGTAAACAGCTCACAAACCGATGTAATGCCTCTAAATGTATAATTGTGATTGATCACTGACAGTTGATTTTTAAATTTATCGTGGCAAATAAACTGACTGTAGTTTAATGAAAAAGTATTGACCAAAGTAGCTGGGAAATGTTCTCTAAAAGAAGCAAACTTACTGTTTTTGATCAATGATTTAGAAGCTGCTGGATAAACGCTCAGTTTTGAAATCTTCCTTTCAGTTGGTTGGTCATAACATCACTTACTACTTTGGCATCTGCTGTCAGATTAAGTTCACTGCTACATTTGGAACGTTTCCTTGGTGGAGCCACACACTCATCATCAGAAACTCGAAACTGTTGAATGTTCTCTCTTATTTGAGATAAAGCACACTCAAAATGATGTAATCTGTTGGAGATGGTAACAGCATTTGCACTCTGCATCTGGACTGTGTTATAGAAGATAGCAGCATGTTTCATGATATCTTAGGAAATATTTAGGAGGAACAAAAAATGTGGATTGTGAAGTAAATTTCTTAAGGCAAATGCTTATCTTATTGTAACATCATTCTAGGAATTCCCTCCTCAATCTTGTTGAAACAATCCAATAAGTGCAATTTCTTTTCTTTGACAGTATTTAAAATGCAGGACTGCAAGTTCTATCTAGTTGAAAAGACGGAGGGAATTCTCTTGTTTCAGATTGTGTAACAAATCACTTCGCTTGGGATATGAAGAAAAAAGTTGTAAAACCAGCAATATTTGCTAAGAACAACCATATCCACTTTATGCTTTTACTGCAAGATACTGAAGAACAAAATTCATTTGGTGTGCATAGCAGTGAACATACTTGGCATCTAGGAAAGTGCTCTGTGTCAGTGTCTGCACCCCACTGTGACTGCTGCTCATTACTTAGGTGCCATCGTATGCCTAAGCAATGAGTTCTTCTTGAACATTGAATGTTTAATGTTTTGAAAGGAAAGAAATCTTTCAACAGATTTCTTCCCCTTAATATACTGCAGTATAATGTCAGATAGACTTCTGCACATAATATCTGTTATTTCATCAGCCTGCACAGAAACAAAAGTGGCATCGTTAATCTCTTTAATCAGTTCTTCAATGTAAACGGATACATAAAAGTTCAGAAGCCCATTTTGTATTATGTGTGACTCATATTTACACACTGTATTAACAGACCTGCTTAATAAGGTACATTGTCAAGATTTCCCAAAAGAGATAACAAGTCTAAGAAATTGCCACGGTTTGCTGATTCTTGCTTTTCGTTGTGAGCTTTTAGAGCTGACTCCTAAGTTCCACAAAACATTAAGCACTCTACTATTCTGTTTAATATCTGTCTGTTCTTTGTCGCTAATTCATTATGTTTCTCAATTGAAATTTTATATGCCAAATCAGTCTGAGCAGCAATGTTAATTGTGCCAAACATTTTATATTTATAGGTATATTCTACTTGAATTCCACTTTCCTTGTGTTTCTTAATTCATTCAGTTAAATGCTTTAGATCCTTGCAGGCAACTGTTGTCCACAATCCTTCACCGCAAAATAACACACAAGTTCTCTTCTTCTTTCTGTTGAGTTGAGACATCAAGAAATCTTTTGGTTGATGTGTGCCTAACTGCTTGATTTCTACTTTCTCTTCCATATTTAATAAACGAAAGGGCATGTTAAGCAAAGAGTATACTTTATTCATTTTATACTCAGTTTATGAAGACTCAAGTTGCAATGACACAGCTCCAGAATATGTTTTGATGAAGGTGCTAAGGGCCTGGGGTCGCTGGCTCCAAAGTCTGTGAATCTGTAGACAGGAGCACGAGGGATGGGGAGTGTGAGCGTATAGGTGCAGCCCGCTTTGCCTGGCCCAAAGCAGCACTAAGATGAGGGGAAAGAAAAACTGCTCTGTGATGTCACTGCAACTGCAGACTTAGGAGCGCTTTGTTCAAGGGGAATAAGGCCAGCCGCCGCTGGCCCTCAGCTGTCGCCATGGCTGCGTAACGAAGAGAGGGGGGTCCTCTGGGCACAAGCTAGTGGGACCTCAACTATGCTGCGACGAGAGGCAAGCGAAACCATTTGATTGCGTCAATGTAAATTGAATTAGGATGTCGAGGCGATCATGTCACACTCCAACTGTTTGATATAATACTGCAAAAGTGTATCACAACTTTTCTAGTAAGGCCAGGCCCCTGTGGCCCTTTAGAACGAGCCACCCCTGGTTAATGATAATCTTGTAACCTCTTCTCGGTTCCATTCTGCTACTCATCCAGGTCCTATACTGCCTGTGAGTGAATTGCAATGTCTTTTGTGTACCTCCTAGTTTTTATTTCTTATCCTTAAAATTGTAATTTCTTGTCCAAGTTAGTCTTTTGTTAGGTTCTGCTTCCTTAAGTACTGAATGACTTACACAGGGATAAGGTAAACCCTAGTTCATTCTATTCATGTTCATTAATTCTTATAACTACTGTCTGGCTTCTGTAGAGATTGTGTAGACATCGTATCATTCCTTTTATTTTACTTCCACTGCCTTCAGAATGTGTTTTAAGCATTAGTATCAAAAACTTTCTCCAAATCAGCAAAAGCTATAAAAGTGGGTTTGCCTTTCATTAATCTATCATATTATGTTGGTTCTACTGCCAGTAGGGCTATTATCTCATGTGTTCCTACAGTAATCCAGTCTTTCTTTACCAGGATTTCTTTCTACCAGTTTTCTGTAATTGATTTGTATAAGTATTTTGCACCCATAACTTACTACACTGATTGATAGTTCTGTAAAATTCATATATGTTAGCACCTAATTTATTTGGAACTGTAATTATTATGTCCTCCTTGCAGTCTGAGGAAACAACACCTATCACCAGGTGAGAAATGCAGTGTTAACACACTGGAGTTGCATTCAGGAGGGTGGTGGTTCAAATACACCCCGGCCATCCTGATTTAGTGATTTAGTTTTTCCGTGATTTTCCTAAATCACTCCAGGCAATTGCCAGAGTGGTTCCTTTCAAAGGGTGCAGCCAATTTCCTTCTTCATCCTTACCAAAGCAATCCCAGCACGAGCTCTGTCTCTCATGACAAAGCTGTTGATAGGGTGTTAAAGCCAGAAACATCCCTCCTTCCTTCCTTCCATTACCTGTCTTGCACATCTTGCACACCATTTGGAATATGATCATCTTGTGACGGTGCAGCTCTCTTGTTTCTTCTGTTCTTGCTTGATAGATTTGTGCAGAATCCTCATTATGT
The DNA here is from genome assembly GCA_026315105.1 of Locusta migratoria. Classification (NCBI taxonomy): domain Eukaryota; kingdom Metazoa; phylum Arthropoda; class Insecta; order Orthoptera; family Acrididae; genus Locusta; species Locusta migratoria. The sequence continues at coordinate 443,369,663 of CM048744.1, forward strand.
AAGACACTTTGTTTTATTTTATTATTCAGAGATATTTCAGCACTTATTGTGCCATCTTCTGTGGGTTTCTGCCTTTTATTTTATAACCAGCCGTAAACCCGGTGTTGCTCGGTTGTTTCTTTATCCTACACTCCCGCACTCCACATCCGCCTCCCCCCCCCCCCTCCTCTGCATCCACCTCTTTCTCTCCCATCTCTCTGTTCGTTTCCACCTTTCCCTCTCTCCGCAAAGTTTTTTGCAATGTACTCTCTGTCATGTACCATACAAAAATTATGTAGACAGTGATATTCCTCTTGGTTTATAGGTCATGTGTGCAAAAATTCATAAAGATCGGAGCGAAACTACACATTTTGTAAAATTTTGTATGTTAAGTACTCTCCACCGTACACCGAATGAAATTTTATGTAGACAGTGACATTCCTCTTGTTTTTATGGTAGAGTGTGCAAAATTTCATCAATATCGGAACGAAACTATAGATTTCTATGCAATAGAAACGCAGCGTCACCATGAAAAATGCACTTTGTTGTTCTCAAATATTCCATTTTTATCTGAGACAACCCTTGTTCAGACAAAAAAAAAAAAAAAAAAAAAAAAAAGGATCAATGAAATCGGTCGAGCCGTTCTCAAGTTAAGGCGCGATCAACATATTTAGGGATCCATTTTTCTGTTGCAAAGTGCCCTCCCCCATGCACTGTATGAAACTTCAGGTAGACGGTGTCCTTTCTCTTGTCGACCGTGCGAAACTTCGTAAAGATCGGAATGAAACTATAGATTTTGTGATAATGTAGGAGTAGTATGCTCCACCATGCACCTATTACAAAATAGTTTGTTAGCTGATGTTTTCTACCTATAAATTTCAGCTTCATAGGCGAAGAAGTTTTCGAGATTTCGTTTTTAGTGAGTGCGTGAGTGTTCTTTTGCTTTTATATAGATAGAGATTAAGAAAACAGATTGCTTAATTTTGGATGCAAGAGAATTAAGGGGAACTTGCAGACAATAGTAACATGCAAATCTATAATGCTAACTTTATTTGATTCAAGGTCATCTACAGCGAAACTGTTGTGAGCGGTAGACTTCTGTTCATTTCATCATTTTCTCTGTGTGTGTGGGTTTATTTTTGTGTTTGTTTGTGTTTGTTTGTTTGTGTGTGTGTGTGTGTGTGTGTGTGTGTGTGTGTGTGTGTGTGTGTGTGGAAGGGGGGGGGGTTCAGTTACAAAATGCTTCATAAATGTCCGAAATTACATGCAAACTTTTTTGCAGGTTCCTAAGTACTCCCATTTTCCATTAATTGACACACAAATCCGGGTATTCTTACGTGGTCTCCTCTCATTTGTTATGACGTCATATCACCGGAGCTATGTGTCATGCTCTTTGGTTTTTGGGTCAGGAACCTTCATGGGCGTACGGTGAAAAGTTCACCAAAGTTTCATTCCAATCATATGAATGGTTTATGAACACATAGAAGACAAACATTGATATATATATATATATATATATATATATATATATATATATATATATATATATATAGTTGTCATTCACAGGATTTGCATTCTACTTTAATTCAGGAGTGACAAGTTTTGTGGTGTTGCTGCTTCTTGTTTGTAGCATGTGATTATGTTTCATGATGTTTCTTTCTGTTAGTGCACTTTTTGTGGGAACTGGTACTGTTTACATCGCCATTTTCTTGTAATCACACGCCACAAACAAGAAGCAGCAATACCACAACTCGGAAATGACAACCTGTGAAAACTTGTCATTTCTAAATTAAAGCAAAATGCAAATCCTATGAATGACATTATAAAATAAAAGGCAAAGACCCACAGAAGATGGCACAACAAGTGCTGAAACATGTCTTGCATATGTGGATTCTTCACAAATCCATGTGGAATAGTTTTGTTATGGCTGACTCTTTCAAAGAAATCAGGGAATAACATCTGCTTGAGGGGCCTTGTTTTGACCTAGTTCTTTCAGTGCCCTGTCATATTCTTGTCACGCTTTATCATCTACCTCATCCACAATCTCTCCCCCTTCTATACTATTACCAGATTTACGTTTTTTGTGAGTTTCCTAATTCTCTGACACACGTGTGCTACGGTGGTTCCTTTCAAAGGTCAAAGCCCATTTCCTTTCCCATCCTTAACAAAAACAATCATAGGCAATGGGACATTAACCCTAATCCTCATTCTTTCCCTTAGCTCTCCCTTCTCTGTTTAGTATCACATTCCATTTGAGTTCTTGATATCCATACAGCTTCTGCGGTTATCTCCAAGTCTCTCTTTAATTCTGCTATACGGTATGTGGTATTTATTTTTCCCATGATTATGTATGTGCCTGTATTCTTAAATTTGTCCTCTAGCCATTCCTATTTGACATCGTGCACTTCTTGACAGCCTCAGTTTTTAGATATTTGTCTTATCTTTCTGTCTACTTTGTTGCCTTTTTTATACCTCTTCTTTCGTCAAATAAATCCAGTATCTTTGTGTTATCCAAGGATTTCTGGTAGGTCTTATTAGATTTTCTGCTTCATTCAGTATTCCATCTCTCAAACCTATCCAGTCTTCTTTTACTGTGTTACATTACACTGGTTCAATCATTGTCTAATGCTCCCACTAAACTATTAACCACCTTTGATACCTTTAGTGTATCCTACCTTTTTGCAGTTTCTTCAGTTTTATCTACAGTTTCTAAACAAGTTATGGTCAGAGTCTACATCTGCTCCAAAGATATGTCATATCTAGTTGAAACCTGGTTCTAAAATCTTTGTTTTACTGTACAATTATAAGGTAAATCTGGAACTTTCCAGTAACTTCTGAACTCTTCCATATGTACCACCTGCTGTCCGGATATGTAAACCAAATGTGAGGGATGATTAAATTGTTCTCTTTGTAAAATTATAGTGTCAGGGGACTTCCTCTTTCATTCCTTTTCCTCAGTCCATATTCACCTACAATTTTTCCTTCTCATCCCTTTTCCTACTACCAATTCCAGACCCCATTAAAGTCAAGTTTTCCTCTCTCTTAAACTTCTGAATAATTTATTTTATCACATTACACACTCTTTCAATCTCATGTGTAGGGCTAGTTAGAAAATCGACTTGTACTACTTTGAGGGGTTTGGCTTCGTATCCATCTGGCTTCAATGGTACATTTACTATGCTGTACATACTAGCTTACCCCTGTTTATATTGTCTTAATAATATAGTAATAAGGACAGTTTACAACTCACCGCAAAGACGTGGCAAGGAGCTGCGACAAGCACATACACAAACAACACTTTCTGCTATCGGCCATGGCCTTCTTCAGGAAATAGAACATTCACGCCATCACACAGTCATACAACCATCACTTCCAGCTGCCGCACTTTGAATCACGCTCTGCGGCATGTAAATCGGGGAGGGGATAGGAAGGTTCCGTCATGGTGGTGGGGATGGTTACAGCAAGGCCTAGATGGCCTTGTTGTATGGGAGTGAAAGTTGAGTGGACAGAGGTTACCTTATGAATAAGGTAGAGGTTACAGATATGAAAGTGGCAAGAATGATTACAGGTACTGATAGATGGGAACAATGGCAGGAGGGTGTCCATAATGAGGTAATCAAAGAAAAACTGGGAATGAACACCATAGATGAAGCAGTTAGAGCGAACAGACTGAGATGGTGCGGTCATGTTACATGCATGGGAGAAGCAAGGTTACCTAAGAGACTCATGAGTTTGGCAGCGGAGGGTAAGAGGAGTCGAGGTAGTCCAAGAAGAGAGTACTTAGATTCGGTGCAGAATGATTTGGAAGTAAAAGGCATAACATCAGACGAGGCATCAATTTTAACATTGTATAGGGGATCATGGAGAAATTTTATTAGAGGTCTATGCTCCAGATTGAATGCTGAAAGGTATAATCAGTCTCTAATGATGATGATGATTAAAAAAATAAATATAAAAATAATAAAAATATAATGCACGCATACCACATGTACACACGTCCGCCTACACACACACACACACACACACACACACACACACACTCTGACCGGCACTTTTTTTGACAATACTACTCGCACACTAACACTTTGCCAACATTTATTTACTGGATACTGTTTTCCATTGAATACATTATCTGTTCACAACCATTGAAAAATGCCAAGCAGGATTAGCAGAGCAATCTAAGGCCCTACAGTCATGGACTGTGGGTCTGGTTGATTAGTGTGTAAGCTTAGGGACTGATGACCTTAGCAGTTAAGTCCCATAAGATTTCACACACATTTGAACATTTTTGTAAGTTCACAAGGCTTATTAAAATTAGCTAGATTTCTTCAGTTAGGTTTGACTCCATTTTTCAGCTGGTGCCCATCACCTGTTTCGTACAAATCTGTAGAGAATGTCACCAATCAGTCTCAATTTTTGTTTTTATTTTCCAGATCTACATAGATTTTGGGCACAGTTGTGGCTATTCTCAGTGCTCTGAGTTATATTTACATCTATACCATCATGCTGAACGTAACTGTCAACATGGCGGTTTAGATGTAAGTATGTATTAATGAGATTATTTCTGACATTTCCTACAAAACTGTTTAAATAAAATTCCCCAAACGTTATGTAAAACAATAATGATAATAATAATAAAAGGGGGGGGGGGGCGGCAATTTAGCAGCTCGCAAGGGGCGGCACTTGGACTTGCACCGACCCTGTGTGGAGCTCAGTATGTGGATGGGCAAATGTAAATTTATCAGTTTGTATTGGAAAAAGTAATAATGGAAAGTCCAAATTGGAAATCAACAATATAATAAGGATAGTTACATCTCAACTCAAAGGCGTATGACGAGCTGTGACAGGCACATAAAAAAGACACACATACAACACTTCTTCAGAAAACAGAGCATCCATACAGGCACACTTCACAGTCACACAGTCATCTTTGGCGGCTGTACTCCAAGTGCAGCTCTCTCTCTCTATTTTTTTAAATTTAAATCATGGTGTCTGCAGGTGAGTGAGAGGACATAATGCATCACTTTGTATTGGGAAAAGTATTGACATTTTCATAACAAATATTGAATCTTTGAGGAAGATAGTGTTATACATGTGAGAAAGTATGGCACACATCAGCTTGCTAAAACACCGAAACCTATAGTCCCTTAAATTTCTACGTCATAAATTCATTCCGTCTTCTCTGGTCTCTTATGGATTATGTGAAACTGAGGTTCCATTGGCTACATGAAGTTTGGTGCATTGCCAGCTTATGAGTGATACAGAAACACTGCTGTTGGCTCCATAGTAGATATTAACTAATTGTGTTCATCCCGCCTCAAAACTTCACTAATGCCCATTATCTTCATTTTCCTGTTTTACATTTCAAACTCGCCTGCTTGATCAATATTTCACACTCAGACCCATACATTGCCACTTTGCAGGTCCAACACCCCTGTAGCTCTACAAGGCCCTCATACAGTCTTGTCTTGACTACAGGAGCTTGGTGTACAATTCAGAAGTGCCTTCTCATTGATAGTCCTGGTCCAGTTCTATGTGTTGGTGTCCGTTTGGTGACGGGGGCTTTTTGCACGAGTCTGGTGACAAACCACCTGTCGAAGTGGGGTACCTCCCATGTAGTTCAGCCGGCAACAGCTTCTGAAAGTTTTATTATTCTATGTCTTAAGGTGTTGTTCAGTGTTGTATTGAGTAGAACGCTGTGTTCCACAGTTTCTGAATTTCGAGGTGGCATGGTAAGAGAAACAAATGTCTGCATAAAATTTTACTTGAAATTCAAGAAAGTCATTACAGCATAGTTTCGCGGCGAGTCATGCTGATAAAATTCTCTCGGGCTTCCAGCTGCATCAAGTGGTTTGATATCCGCGAGTTTTTGGCCGAAATATCCTCGGCTATTCTCAAGTGGTGACTGTCTTATCATTGCTGCCGCTGTCCTTATATACCTGCACGGCTTGGTGTGACATCACTGGTGCTCAGCCCCATTGCCATATAAGGCGCCTTGAAGAGGAGGATATCATGGTCAGCTTTGATATGGTGTCATTATTCACAAACATTGCCATTGAAGATTCCATAGACCCGCTGACCCCGTTATTTGACGACACTGTTGTGGATTTATGAAGACATACTCTGACATTGTCATATTTTTTTATATGAAGAATAATCAACCAGATTGATGATGTCGCAATGGGTAGCCCATTGGCTCCTGTTATTGCCAATCTGTTTATGGAATACTTTGAGAACATCGCCATAGACACGGCTCCCGCAAAGTCTAGCTGTTTCTATGGTTATGTTGACGATACATTCATTGTATGGCTGCATGGACGTGAAAAACTGGTCGAATTCTTGGACCACATCAACAGCATCCATGACAAAATCAATTTCATGATGGAGGTAGACAGAGATGGTGCCCTGCCGTTCCTTGACATACGTGTCAGGAGCAAAACAAATGGATGCCTTAGCCATAGTGTCTACCGGAAACCCACCCACATGGACCTTTATCTGCATGTTACGAGCCACCACTACCAATCACAAAAACGATCTGCTTTAAGGACGCTGGTGCACGGGGCAGAAGTAGTCATGGACAAGGAACATCTGCAGAAGGAACTGAGCCACTTATGGAGAGTGTTTTAGAAAAATGGCCACGGCAACTGCCAGATAACACAAGCCCTCCATCCGAAGTCACGCAAGCTGGAGACTGTCAAGGAGGAGACAAAGAAGCTTGCATTTTTGCCATTTTGTGGCTCGGTAACGGGAAAGATTAGCAGGATTTTTAAGAGACATGAGATCGACATGGTCTTCAAACCTCCAACAAAATTGCGACAGATGATGAGAACTGTGAAAGATGATCTAGGCCTTAGAATGCCAGGTGTGTACAAGACACTGTGTGGGTGTGGACAGTTCTACATCAGACAGACAGTGCACAATATTGAACAGCGCTGTGTTGAACATGAAAGATATTTTCTCCTAAATTATCCAAAGAAATCAGCAATTGCGGAGCATGATCCAGAAAACAAACATTGCATTGTGTTCGAGGAAACATCAGTCATTACCAGAATGAATACTTTCTGGGATAGCGTAATAAAAGAGGCTATCGAAATCAAACTATCTGAAAAAGTCTTAATAAAGACGGCGGCTTGCAGCTGAGCGGGCGTGGCAGGTACGCGGCCAAAACATTGCCTTAAATGGTGATGCGGCTGAGCACCAGTGATGCCACAGCAAGCCGCACAAGTATAAGGACGGTGGCAGTAATGATTAGACAGTCACCACGTGACAATGGCAGAGAAGATGTTGGGCGAAAGGTTGTGGATATCAAACCACTTGATACGGCTGGAAGCCCGGGAGAATTTTATCAAGTCGTTACAGAGATGCACCAAATGATGCAGGAAGCCTGTGCTGATAAGTTCTTAAGCCCTAAGCTGTTACAGATGGTTCAGGCAGTTTATAAGTGATCGGATGGACGTTGAAGATGACCCTCTTGCAATAGTAAGCCATTAGAGGTCAACCAAGAACACTTGCCAGGTACGTCAACAAAATTATGTGTTCCAATCAAAGACCTGATTGTCCATGACATTGAAGAAGAATGTCATGACATCATGACACATCATCATGGAATGCATTGTATTGTAAACTAACTGTTCACAAGGCTCATGAATCAAGACCGGAAAGAATACCACCTCGCATTCTGTGAAATGCTCTGTGAAATGCATTCTGCCTCATCCTCCATAATCTGAAGACCTAACCCCTGCGGAATTTTTTTTCTAAAGTTACAAACCTATTAAAACAATGAAGATTTGAAATGATAGGTGGCATTAAAAGAAATTTCAGACTGTGCTTTACACGATCCAGTGAAAGGTGTACCAAGAGTGCTTTCAGAAGAGGGAAATAGCATCAGTAGTGACTTATTAATTGTGAAGGATACTATATCAAAGGGGGCCATGCACAGTAAGTGAAAGTGGGCATTAAAAAAAAAAAAAATTGTGGACAAAGGTAAAGAATTTTTCGAACAGACCTCGATGGACTGGAGAAACGGAAAGAAAGAGGAAGTTGCATGGCTGAATTTGGTAGAAAGCACAATTTAATCATTACTAACACTTGGTTTAAGAATCATGAAAAGTTTGTATACTTTGAAGAGACCCTGAGACTCAGCAAGGTTTCTGATTGTTTTTAACTCAGTAAAACATAGATTACGGAACCAGGTTTTAAATGTAAGCCATTACGGCAGTATTGTGTAAGGAAAAGAAGTAGTAAATGAGATAGGAGATACAATACTGTAAGAATTTGACACATCACTATTCCCTCTGTTGTGCAACAAGTACAAGACATGAAAATATATTCTCACACTTCAAGAAGAGAGTAATAATTCCTATTCAAAAGGAGGCAAGTGCAGATAGGTGTGAAAATTGCACAACTGTCAGTTGTCATGGTTGCAAAATAGTCAAATGAATTATTTACAAAAGAATGGAAAAACTATTAGACTCCAACCTCCAGGAAGATCACTTTCAGATTTAGGAGAAATGTAGGCAATACTCATCTTATGACTTTGATGAAAGGTTAAGGAAAGGCAAACATATGTTTTTCGCTTTTGTAGATTTGGAGAAAACTTTTGACAATGTTGACAGGAATATACCATTTCAAATCCTATGGTAGCGAGGCAAACTAAATGAAGCAAACGGTATAAATTTTTTACAGAAACTAGACAGCAGCTATAAGATTCAAAGAACGTGAAAGGGAAGGGAGTAAGATGGGGTTGTAGCCTTTCCCCCGATGTTATTCAGTCTGTACATTGAGCAAGCTGTAAAGAAATGCAAGGAGAAATTTGGAAACAGCTTTAAGGTTCAGGGAGAAGAAATACAAACTTTGCAGTTTGGTGCTGATGACCACAATGATGGTCTGTAACCATCGGGGCTCCATCTAGCTATTGAGTGAGGTGGCGCAGTGAGACACTGGACCCGCATTTGCGAGGTTGGTGGTTCAAATACACCTCTTGCAATCCAGATTTAGGTTATTCATGTTTTCCCTAAATCACATGGCTTACCAGTGGCCAATAAGATTCCGTGTTTCATGTGCTGTGAATTTGGTGTTTCTTCACATGCACTATTTTTCCTTTCACATTTAATACTTTCTTGCAACATAAATTGAAATACGTGTTTCTCACAAATAATATGATTGACTATAATTTTTCCATTTGCCTTACAATATGCAAATAAAGAATCTTATTAAAATTGGTGTTCACTTTCCTAAGAAAAAAACCTATGTTGGGTAATTTGGAAGAATCCATATATCTCGAAGTTCCGGTAGTGAACCGGAGAATTTGGTGCTACGCGCCCTAGTGTACTGAAAAAAAAACGTTATTTTACGTGAAAGGATGTCTCCACCACAGTTTCAGATTATTATTTAACACACTATCAATAACTTAAAAACCAACAACAGGCCAGAATAACCTTAAGGTTAGGTTTAGGTTACAGAAGTGTTTTCTTGTGGTAGCGCCTGAATCTCCAGTTCAGAACAGGTCAGTAAATGTAATTGCGCTTGTAAAGGCTGCAGAAGTCATGCAATAACCACAATTAAAATCACCGCTGAAAATAATTTTGACTACATAGTACAGTCAGGTCATTATCTTACACACAGTCTCCATTACAGAACGTAAATATAAATTTCACATTTATTGAAATGCAGTAATTTACATCCACTATGCTGATTTGCTTACAAAGTTATTTGTTATTGGCTGCTGTGTCGTTGCCGACGTCTACACATGAAACACCACTCGCCGACTCATAAACTGCACTTGAGCCTGTGTGTGTGTACACTTTTTTAAAACTATGTGATATTATGACTTACTTTTTCATATAGTTTATATTTACTTGGTGTGTGTAGTAAAACTTAATGTATCTGTAACTAAAAAGTGTATTTTAAAATAACCCTAAACATGGAAAATGCAGCTCAAAATATTGATATTGCTTAGTAAAATTGACGTATTTGTTTCAGAGTGTGTTAATATGTACTTATAAGAGACATTATTTAGTACGCTTAACAACATGAAGTATTGATTGCTTTATTCCTGAGTCAGGTGTGATATTTAAAATCTCATTTTCCAGACACTGGGGAACTATGGACACGCCTGTTTGATCATAGGCCCTTTTTGAATGGCGAGATTAAATTTGTTCTGAGAGAATTTGAGGTAAATTTTCAAAATATTTAACTTTTATCATTTTACTCTTTTCTTGTTTTCTGCATACTGTTGTTCAAAATTTATTTAACTGTAATTCCTGTGATGTTACCAAAATGTGTTTGTAAAAGCATGGAAAGAATGTAGGCATAGACTAAGCATAATAGTTTGATGAAAGGTGTGGGTGCAGTGCCTTACAGAGACAAGGCCTTAGTATAGTCATGTCGTGTCATGTCACACAGAGTATACTGTGACTGCATGGCTCACTGGCTGGCTTTTATGAGCTGGGGCTGTGCCCTAGGGGCCAGTCATTCTGTCATGTGTTCACAGCCAACGCCGTGTGACGTGACATGACTGTATTCAGATCTTCTCTGGACGGTGTTGGTGGGTGTCAAATAGCTGGAAAATGATTATTTGGTAGTGTGTGGCTTTCATGTTCTTAAAAGTGTATTAAGGCTCAACATAAAATAATTACTTTTATAAATAAATAAAATGAAAATGTAACCATAGGTATCTTCCAAAGCTAGTTACTGTATTGTGCTTAGTGATGAAGGTGATTCAGTTAGAGAAAACTTATTAAACTAGGTGTAATAAAGGCAGTGTTTTGCATTGCTAATGAGCAGACTGATCAGAAAATGGATGCAGTGCAGGTATCAAATAATATTATTTCATAATACATCAGATCATTCTGTCACCAAAGAGCGTGAGTTAGGTTGTTGAATTGGACTCTTCAGAGGTATGTACTACTAATGGATGAGTCTGCCGGTGTTGCAATACCCGCTGTGTGATTAAGTATCTGTTTGTTATACATTTGATGGAAGTATTGAAGATACACCCTTGAGTGCATATCTCCATGAAGAAACAGTAAGACAAAATATATTGTATTCATGATTATATTATAAAACATGAGATCATTTGGGAAAAGAGTCTTGCTGATTGCACAGATGGTACTACAATCCTGATAGAAATCCCAAGGGTACTGTGTCACATATAATACAGGTATATACAAGATATATACAAGAGACACCTGCAGTCATTGTATTATGCCTTAGCAAAAGAAAATCACTATTTGAGGCTTTATGAAATTTGTAATGAATTGTTAACTACCTTTAATGCATGAAATAATTTATTACTAAATTTTATTAAATTTTTAAGAAACACTTTGTACTTGATAAAACTCGCATAACTGGCAGTAATTTTTACAAAAGTGAATTGAGATTGTCTTGCAAGGAAAGACTGGTTTTATTTACAATACATATTTTGAGAGAAATTGAAATTTTGGGTTCCTTCAGTTCAAGAAGATAACTTTATTTTCCAGTTTGTATGAATGTTTCACTGAAAATACTCCTAGTGCTCTTTATAGAGCACTACATGACTCAGGAAAAACATCTTCTGTAACATTTTCCAAATATGGTAAAGATATTTCCTGGTTTCCAAATCCATTCCTGCAACAGCTAAGGTGCAAGATACTATTAAAAATGATAACCTTAATAAATAATATGTAAAATAAGGGAAATCTAACCATTCACGTAAAGTGGATGAAAGGATGGAGCTTCTTTTTTAATCTCAGCCGCAAATTCAGCTTTGCTTCTGGAAGCTCAAAGTTGTTTCATCTTTTCTGTGTGCTCTCAACACTAAAAAAAATACTCTCCTTTTAGCTACCGTGCAAATATTTTTAGTGACATGTGTAGAAATTGTCTTGAAAAAATCTTGTAGAAGTTTCATCTTGTATTTTCTCAGAAATATCCCTGTATCTTTTCTTTCAGGAGAAGAGATCAGATGGAGAAGTAGAAAAACTGTTCAAAATACTTGAGTGTGTATCAGAAATAAAAGACACTCAAATTGAGAGAGTTAAATTAGCTTCTGATATTCATTTACCAAATCTTAATGGGAACCTAGAAGTTGCAGTGAGCATGTGTAATCGTATTCTTGAGAAAGAGCAACAACATCGTTTGGTTAGTATTATGATTGCTATTGATGGCGAATTTTTCATTTTAAGGTTTATAAATTTATTTTTCTTTTCTCTTGCTTGCAGGATACAACACTGGAAGCTAAAAGAGAAATTCGAAAAGCTGAATGGGAAAATTTTATAGAAGATATGGCTCAAAAATGTGCTAAAGTTGACACTACTTTTCAAGAAAAAGAACAAGAACTTAAGGAATTTTACTTAGATCTTGAAAGGAAACTTCACATAACAAAGTAAGAGTTGGCCTGGTTTGTGCAATAAACTGTCAAAATGGGGTCCATAAATGATCCTACAATAAAAATCAAACCTTCGAAGAAGCTTGAGAATTTCATTGTGGAGTGCTTAGGAGAGTGCAGTGATGTTTCAGAAGGAATCAAACAGATTCAACTTGGTGAATACTCAGATAGTGAGATTTTATTAAGTATATCAGACATAAAATGGTTATACCAGTATCTACAGCATGGAGGAGTGAAGAAAGATGGAACAGTTGTTTATATTCATGAGCTCCTGGAAGGTAGTGAAATTAAATTACCTGAACTAGAAGTCATTCCTAGAAATCCAGAGTTAGAAGCAAGAATACAAAAACTTAAGGTTGAGCAAGCAGAACGTGAATATAAGGCCATGACAAAAGCTGTTGATGGAGTCCGAGTGAGGTTGCCGGAAGATTCCATTGGCTATCAGTGTAAGTTAAATTTTTCTGTCATTAGATTTTGTTTACATTTGTAAGTTACACATTTGTGAAAATAATATAATACATGGATTACACAGAACATGACATTGTTTATGTTCCACTATCAGATTTTTCTACAAACTTTGTTCTTCACAGTGATTACTCCTTATTCTTGTAAAACTTTTGAATCACTCTGGGAAAAGAAGCCTCCCTGCTTCTTTTTCTTGTTGTGGTTTCCATCCCGTGAAACTACAAAACAATCTGCACTGTATATAGACTATAGGACTGGTCACCAAATGTGTGAAAGTCAGTTGTGTTGTGTATGAAAATATTAATTTGAGAAACTTAATTCCCATGATAATGATTTGAGTAGCATACTTATTGAAGGAATAGTTATTAAATTAATAAGGTAAATATTGAGGACAGTTCAGAAAGTAAATAGCAATATTTATTGTTCAGAAAATACATAATTTTATCACAAAATAGTGAACAGTACATCCTTTCAGGATGGGTTAGAGCAGTGTTTTTAAGACAACCAGCCACGAGCATCTGTAATACAAAAACATAGGACTAAGAAAAGTGAAATGTATCTTATATTAAAATTACACGATTCCTTGTTGATCATCAATTTTCTGTTGAATAGAACACCGTGTTAACAATGAATAAACAAAAGGCCTGGAAACTGTGTTCAGGTACCAGATGATAGCTAAACTTATAATAAGTAATTTTGAGAAATTCGATTGTTTACAAATTGATTATACAGTGGGAGCTTCCTGAAAGAGCATAATTTGTTTCTTAGCTTTACTTGCAATGTGAAACCTTGTTATGCAACATAAATTTTTCTGTCGAAATTTATGTGGTAATAGGATGTGTTCCATTCAGAAAATTGAACTAATATTTATCATACAATTTACAGTACTGTACTATTATATTGTTTTTACAAGAAATTTATATCAACAGAAGGAAATGAAATTCATTGCCTTTGAAATTACACACATAGTTCTGTTATGGTTCGGGGACGGGTTGGTGGTCACCACAATATTTTTAGTTGGAAAGGGGTTGCATAGTCAGACGGGTTGGGAAACACTTGGTTAGACGGTTGGATGTGAACACGGAATACAAAATTTGTAATCCAGGACACTCAATGCTACCTGAGCAGATAATCTGATTTCACAGTTATACGCCCCGTTTACATGGGCTCCCAAAACTGGATTTTATAAACCGATTTCCCAAATCCAGTTTTGGTTGGTCATGTAATCACTCCAAAATCGATTCTGGAAATCCATTTCTGTAAAGCGGTTTTCCAGTTCCAAAATCGATTTTCGCTCCCATGTAAACAACTGTTTTTGAAGTGTTCTTGGCTTGTCAGATTGTGTTTTCTTGTTAAGAATTTTCCACACATATGGACAGAGTGACATTTTCTAAAGTGGAATAAAAGTATAAATATTAGAGTGAGCATGAATCTGTGTTTAAATAAAGAAAAATTGTGATTGTGTTGACTAAATCAAGAACTGAATCAGCTGTTTTTCAGCTGCTATATTGGGTGGGCTAGGAAATCTGATTCAGGCTGTGACATGTAAACATGACAGCGAAAAACAGTTTACTAAAAACCGGTTTTGTCTTCCATAAGATCTGTTGCATTTAAACGTAGTGGTACACAATGCAAAACTTGGATTGTTATTTTTCTTCTAAATGTTGGCATATGTGACAGAATTTTGTTGGTCTTATTTCTAGCCTTTTTTTCAGCATCCTGAGTTCTGATTTAACCTGACAAGTTTCTTTGTTAAGACCTATCCAATTCTAATTGTTGATAGCTCCCATCAGCTTTGAACAATGGCATCATACTTAATCTAAAGATACATCATGGTATAGCAAAACATCGAAATATTCGTTGATTCTAATGGGGCTACTGCGGAGAAATGGAGTTTTCGACAGGGACATACTGAAATCAGAAATGGAAAATGCAAAAAAATCCAAATTAATGAAAAGTGCTAAAAAATGGCAATGTATGAGAAATCGGTTGGAAACTTTCCTCATGTCAGCACATTGTAGGTGTCGCCACTGCCGCCAGCCTTGTGTGAATGCTCTGAAAAGCTAATCATTTACATATCACAACATTTTCTTCCTGTCAGTTAAATTTCATGTCTTTAGCATGTTATCTTTGTGGTATAGCAATTTTAATGGACAGGAGTGTAGAACTGGTATATACAGGTTAATTCTGGATGTTAATAGCAACCAAATATTCCTGTACAAATTTGAGACAAACTGGTATCGGCAACTGCAATTGCTATATATATATGGTATCTAGTTACAGATTCCCAGCATTCCTGCAGAAAGGTCAATTCTAGTTATCAATATGATAGATTATTATGAAACATAATATTAATATTAATTATTCACTAACATTGGCATTTAATTCTACTTCCCATCCCTGCAACTTTGCGTGATAATATTGCCAAAGGATGCTCAATTCCAAGAATCACGTAATGTTGGTAATAACAAGTCACATGATAACAAACGTTTTGTCATGAAATCTTGGTTGCACGAGGGCAATTACTTTCACTGAGCAGACAGGATACATAGAAGAAGCTGTCAACCAATAAAGAATGAACAGCAACATTTATTTACTTCATGGTATGTACGAAACCTGCATAAGCAGAGTGACCTTAAAAATGGATAGTAATCATTTTATCACCCAATCTGTCCATGACTTTTTCTTTGCTTTAAATTTCTGAACATCTTCCATCTCACAACAAAAATTCAAAATAAAGCACTTACTATAACGAAACTGCTCAACGAACTCAAAAGCGCTAACACTAATGAGATCGTAAAAGAATATATATTTACATAACAAATGCCAAGAAATATGAAAGTTCATATTTTTCGTGGTTAAATATGAAATACAAGGATATATACTGACACACATCAATATTATTTACGATATTAGTTTTAAAAAAAGTATATTATCAAATATGTAAACTTATTAAAAATATAATTTTATTATACAAATCACAAATACATTTTGATTCTTCTTATACAAAATTACACTACCATTACAATATTGTCTGTTACTTATAATAAGCATAAATATAATCTTCTGCTGATTTAATGATGTAAGATGTAAGGTCTTCGGTCAAAGCCGATGGGTGGTATCAAGAACTAAAATTGACCCAAAAAATGAATATTGATGTGTGGAAAGTGACTAGTGCACATGATTCATTTACATATACAGAAAATTATTATGAATGCAAATTGTAACTAAATAATTTTGCATTTTCTATTTAACTTTCTACAATGGCCATTAATAATAGTCTTGATTTAAATATGAAATGTGTTTGGTAGAAAAATGAAGACTGAATGTAAGATGCAAGTCTTATTTACACACATTTATCTTGTATAATAGTTTTTATATTAAGATTAGAGGCAATCTATTGATGCAAGCAAGCAACAGTTCAGTTTAATTGTAGGCATATTTTACTTTAAATTCAATTTTCACATTTCCTATTTCCAGTAGTAAAGGTATGTAAATATTTGGGCTATTTCAAAACACTAAGATACCATAAACACCTCAATTTTCAGTTTCACAATATTATTTTCCATCCTTACATAAAAAAAAAACAAAGAAAAATTGTAAATGCATTTTCCACCACAAAAAAATTATATACACAGAAAAGTAAGGAAAAATCTAGTAACTTTGCTTGCACTTTGAAATGTTCTGGACCCTCGTTAAAGTATATTCTTCAAACGCCGAACCAACACTTCCATACTTAGTCACTTCCAGCCAGGTTAAGCATGAAATTTAACGTTGCTGTATTCAGTTTTAATTAAGAAATCTACCCTCAGCTGTGCCTCTGTCATTTCCAGTATGTGCAATTATAATATGTAACCTTCTTGATGTTAATTGTTCAATTATAATGTTCTTAATAAATATAAAGAAGAACTCAATTTTACTGAGAAACTTCTTAAAATCAATCTATTTGCTTCAAAACACTTGTGGACAAATATCAGAATATTATGTTGAACAGCAGTCAAACCATGAATGAATAATATGATAGTACCATGAACCAAGGAGGTTAGAATATAGGGAGGTCACCCTTATGCTGAAAAAGTGAAGCTTGCCTCCGCCAATTGCTGAGTCTTGGAGACGTCTTCTTATTGTATAGCTGCTGTTTTATGTCACTTAAAACAGGAATAAATTGTCCCGCAACTTTGCCGTGATGTACAGCGCATTAAATGAGAGAAAATTACCGTTAAAAATGAGTTTCCAAATATCTTATGATGAGTATATATTACTATTTATTCAAGAAAGTATAATGTTTCAAAGTCCGAACTTTGAACTGTCAGTCAATTCCATGCATTAACAGTAAGATGGTCGACTCAACGGATAGTTTTAACGGAGAAATAGCATTCCACAACTCACCAAGATGGCGGACAGGCTTCAGTTGACATGTGCCCCGCATAGATAATGCCATCTCCCTTTATTTTAACCACCTTGCCATGAACATACATAAAAATCAACAAGAATTAATGCTTCATTTGCCTTTTCTTTCCTGTTCAGTAGCAAAAATTGTTGGGATGATTGGGAAGAAGCTTCTAGTTTTTGTAGAACAGTTAATGTACCTATCAAAATGCTGTCTATGTATTACAGTGTTTTTGGAAGACTGCCAAACACTGTTCTTTGTAGTTTCTGTTGTGATATTGAGTTTTGCCATTTTTCAGGCAATTCGTCATTTGTGTGTTGCAAGTCTTTCAAAGCCACTATTTTGCATACATATTGACTGAATTTAAAATTTGTAAATTCACCGTAATTTCTCATTAAGAGGTAGAAAACCAACTTTAATGTAATAAGTATGGGATTATTTATTTATTTTAAATGCTAGATTGGTTGGCCAGTATTCACACACACACACACACACACACACACACACACACACACACACATATGTATATAATGAATCCTTCTTCAGGCAGGAGAGAGGAAAGAGAAAGGAAAGGTTGATTTAATCATGTCCTAGGCCAATTGGTTTAATCATGTTCTAGGCCATGAGGTGGAGTTAAGGCTGTTGAGTGGAGGTTAAAGATACAGCAAGGAGGTCAAAGATGGGCAGAGCCACATTTTAGGGTATGCGATGCCCCTGTGCAGTAATTTATTTTACGCGTCCCCCCGGGATTTAAAAAAGAAAAATAATAAATTTAAAATTTATTGCTGTAATCAAAAAAATGTTATTTAATCAATTATTTAGTTGACATATACTATAACATTAAAATAATACTTTTAAAAAACTTTGCCGCCCTCTGCAGTTGCAAATGTTGCATCTGCCTAATTACGGCCCTGGGTATGGGTTACATAAAAAATGCACTATTGTATCTGTTTGATGACACTTTCATTACTGTGAAATTATCTTTCTTTTCTGTGTTGGTAGTGCCACTTTAATCATCTCTTGAACCATGGTAAGTTTATAAGAATATATTTGCTGAAGGGAAAGGGCGGAGGGCGGCAATAGCATTGCTCAGCTGTTTTAACTCTTTCCAGCCCAGTGATGCCATATGGTATCGTCATCATTATCTGTTACTCTTGATCCAAACATTTGACCAAAGATTATAAAGAACACTGCAGGACATTTCAAAATTCATTGTGGTTAGCTTGGCTACCATTACTTCGAGGAAACAGAGGAGCATTATGCTACAACATACTGAAAAGATATGTATAGTTGCTTAATTTCTAAGTTAGAGTAAAAGCCAGCAAGACTTTCAAAATATTATATCAAGGTAAAATATCCTTAATAAATTATTGTAAAATGTCTAAATTAGTAGTAAACAGTGTGAAAAAGGTGTCAGGTACGGTAAAGGAAACATGTCCTGCCCAATGATGCCATATGAAATCATCCCAAATTTCCCTACAAAACTAAAAAAAGTTCCCATAAATTCAAAAAAGTATATGTTATTCCAGTCATTGTGAATAGAAATATACAAAGAAATACTTTTGTTTATAAGTTAATAATATTTTGGGCTGGAAAGGGTTAATGGAGATATTAAAAATTATCTTTTTGGCAGAGACATTGTGTATCATTTTTTCAGTCATGGTTGGATTATTTGAATACTTGTGGAATGCGGGGAAGAAACAAATAATCATTGATACATAAATGCAACAGGGGGAATTGTGACTGGTGAGGGTGGCTCATCGCAAAGAGATTTTTGTTATACTCAATTTATGGGCACACCCATTATCAAAATTGTGAAGTTTTTCAATTCAACCTTAATGAATCTCAGTATACAATGAGTTTACGCTCATAACTACACAAGTTTTAGTCACATGTGCGATTTACGGGTATGTCCTTGCACAGAGACAATGTATGGCAATTTGTGATGAATACAAGTAAAAACTGAAAAATTTTCTATGATATACCAAATTTATTATGCTTGGTGACTTTCATAAATGCTATTAGTTAGTAATTGGTGACTATAAACCCATTTATGTGACCTCCATACCACCAACCATTGCTTTTCATTCCCTACATTAATTGAAACTACAGCTACATGTCAGACCAGGTATTTCATGCATAATTTACTTGAAAATGGAATGTATGGATCTTAGTAACGGATATTATTGTGGAAAAATCTTTCAAGACTTCCTGGAATCATCATCTATTGTAAAAACTGTGATGATTTGCCGTGAATAGAAAGTGTAGATGTGCCAATTAACACATTTGGTCCTCAAGATACCAAACATTTAATTTTTTCTAGCATATTGTGCTAATGAATATAGATTTTCGAAAATGGGAGAATGGATCATTTAGATGCAAATCTA
This sequence comes from Locusta migratoria, assembly GCA_026315105.1. Lineage (NCBI taxonomy): Eukaryota > Metazoa > Arthropoda > Insecta > Orthoptera > Acrididae > Locusta > Locusta migratoria. The sequence continues at coordinate 443,389,248 of CM048744.1, forward strand.
AAGAATATAGAGATATCATTTGAGTAATTTGCTACTCCCCAATGTAAGACTCTTTAAAAATTGCATTTTTGAACATATTGTTATAGCGTGCTATCATGTACGTATGGATATCTCGTGAACCAAATAAGATGTCATTCTGCTCTCAACTTTAAATAAAATTTTGGTATGTTATCTACATTTTGTATGCAAATGTGCATGACCTAAAATCAACCTTTCATAAAATGTACCCTGTGTGTTTTTACCTAAGCAAACTTTTAAAAATATGTTGGAATAATTGACTAAACGGGATGCTACTTATTAATTGTGATGAATATCAAAAATAAAATTCCCTATACATTGATCTGTAAGCTGTACATTTTTTTTTTTTTTTTTTTTTTTTTTTTTTTTTTTTTTTTTTTTTTTTCTCGCTGATTAGGTTTTTTCTCAGGTGATAGGTTTCAGAGTGTTCTGAATGCCGTCTTTTAGATGCACTGTTGTCAGCGAAACATCATGACTTTTCAATTGTATCCTTATAACGGGGAAAAATTTTTGAAAACAGAAAAAGTGACACTTCTTTATTAACCTCTACAGGGTGTATTGTAAATATTTAAACAATTTATTATGATTAGTTGTTTTGGTATTTGCAACTCAACATGCTAAAATCGCTGAAAATCAGGTTTTGTGAATTGTGTAAAAGTACAATCAGTCTGAACCAATTTGCATCTTATTTTGTAGTATTGCTGCACATTATGGGATCCCCATCAAGTGAGACTGACTGAGAATATAGAGAAGTTCTGAGAGGGCGGCATGTTTTGTATTATCACAGTGTGTCACAGAAATGCTGCAGAAGTTGAGGTGGAAATCATTAAAAGAAAGGCATTATTCATTGCGGTGTGCTTTATTTGTGAATTTTCTTTCACCAGCTTTACCTTCCGAATGGGAATATATTTTATTAGCACCCATCTACGTGGGGAAGTGTGATCACCCTAATAAAATAACGGAAATCAGATCGAAAATGAAAAGATTCAGGTGTTCCTTTTTCCTGCATGCTTTTAGAAAATAGAATGGTAGAGAAGTATCGTAAAAGCCATTTTCTACGGTAACCAATGCAATATAAGTTTAATAAAACAAAGTCTAGGTTGCAGTAACTTATTTCAACACATTTCGCTGTTTTGGGACGTCATCAGAATCTTAAAATAATACTTTACATCAGTCAGCATTAAAAAGATTACGTGCCAAAGCATGGAAACGTCAGTATTTAAAAGTAGCAGTGGGTACAGGGCCTCCGTGATACCTGAAATAAGCTTGCTGCAATGGCCATAATAATACAGATAGGTGCACATTGTCAAATTTGGGCACTTGTACATGTGGAAATGTTGTGAATACATTATTGCCGCTATTGCACGTCTCCATTTAACTAGCAGGTTAATTAGCAGGCCGGTTTTAAATGTAGCTGTGCATGGTGGTGACTACGTATTTATAAAATTTCCACATAAACATGTGTCAAAATTTATCATTGTGAATATAAAGTTTTTAGGTGGCAATCTAAAGCCCTGATGTACTTTGAAGAAATCATTCTTATGCCAAGGCTGCAAAATATTTTTATTTCCTATATTCTACCGGTTTTCTCAGTTGCTGCCATTGACAGGAAATCAACAAAATATTTTTTATCAGAGCCTTAAGATACTCTTTTTACTGAGTACAGCAACAATAAAATATTGTGCTTGTTTCTAAAAGCCCTTCCATTTTACATCATGTAGTAGGTAATCTTAATTAATCTTTACCGCTTACAAATGGGGAAATTCTTTTGTTACAGACTAACAATGTGTACAGATGACATTATTGGAACCAACATACAAATAAGTTTCAGTTCTACTTTTAAGCCTCATCTGTTTTTGTCTCTCGTGAATTGGTATTACAAATATAAATCCCCGGGAAAGGTCAAAATTATTAGTTTTCAGATTTCTGAGTAATAGTTAATTTCAAAAGCACAATGCTTTGCAGTCATGTAACTAGTCTGAAAAACTATCAAATTTGTGTGTCTAATCATTAAAAATAAGTAAATAAAATAGAAGTGACTTGTACTTAAAATGAGAATTTCGCCAGCAATAAATGTGTATTTTACAAAATAAATAAATAAATAAATTCTACAGTTTCAGGTCCCTAGTAATGGGGGGATACTGAACAGATTTGGGAAGAAAATAAGTATCACTAAAAGACAGAATTGATCTGTAGGACACATTTTGAGACATGACGGAATTGTCAATTTAGTATTATTGAGAAGAGGGGGGAGGGAGGTGTAATAGCGTAATTGTAGAGGGTTCCAATAGCTGTTGGCTGTCATTCTTATCCAGAGATTAAGAGGTTTGCACAGGTTTGTAGTGTGAAGAACTGTTTCACAATAGTCTCCAGACTGAAGACAACAGATTGATTCACTGGCATGCATGAACAATCGAGGTATTCAAAAACAAATTTGTACTGTAATCAGAAATCTTGTGCAAATGTTTTCTCTTTTCCTTTGGGTCATTCAGGCAAGATTTTTACAAATTTCGAAGTCTCGGCTACTTGCTTTATTTCAGCATCTTAATTTCTGATTTGCAACTAGACTGGTTAGGTCCATTTATATTACTTCTCAACTATCTTATGTTGTAATTCACAAGTTTGCCAGTCCCACTTTTTTATGGTTTAGTTGTTTACCTCTGTAACTATAAACCTGGTTTTTCCTTTCTTTTCTTCTTCTGAGAAGCCAGTGGGTTTAAAAATTCCAGATTCAGTGCTGTATGAAACACTGAAGCAGATTACAGTTTTTCTGTTGGCTATTTATGTCTTCACCTCTTCCAAATCATTTAAATCACTAAACTAGGGAAAGGTTATAGCTTCTGTTTTTGATTAGTTGGTATTAAATGGGTGAAATATCTCAGTAAATTATGTGGAAATTGAGCAAGCTATTGTTCTTTTTTTTCCAGTGTAATTGCTGGGAATAGGGGTTGGGGGAAGGATTGTTATTCTAACTTAATATGCGCCTTGGTTGCACAGTGGTAAGAGTGCCAGACTACAAATCCAAAGGTCGCGGGTTCGATCCCCGCCAGGTCCTAGGATTTTTATCTGTCACTTTCCACTTCTTTCACCTCTGGCAGTATTGCTCATGTGAAAAATACCGGGTAGCACCGTGGTTCGGAACCCACGTTAAGCTGTAGTTCCCCCTATAACTGGCTGGGTAAGTCAGTTCGAGGTCGGAGGAAGGCAACGGCATACAACCTCCAAACAGGACCATGCCCAGTAAAGCACTGTGGTGTTCAAACCAATCTTCGGATTGTTGACTGCTTTACCCTTTTTTTTTATAAGGGAGGCAGGTGGTTCTTACTGTAAGTAGAATTCTGCAGATTAGTTATGTTAAAATTGTGTGACAGAATTACTGGCAATTGCCTACATTGAGGAATAATACTACTGGCAGACACACACGGGTCTATGACATTTATTCTATTAGTTCCTTCCTTGGGAAGAGAGAGATGCTAGAATGGCAAGGGGGTTTGTGGGTTTGAGGGGAGAGGAAAATGAAACACTACACAATGATTTCAGCACAGATAGTTTTACAAGTGATCCTATCTTTAATTGGATAATAAATATTTTTGGCTGGACTCCTGTAAGGGGTATGTGTTAGGGATAGGTCTTGTACCTAGGTCTTCTACACTGGTATGATGTGTAGAAGTAGGGTTGGTATGGGGGTGTAGACATAGTGAATCTTGTGGTTAGTTGATGGGAATGACAAGTGCCAGATGAGCTTTCACGAATATCATATGTAAGAGAATTTTTGTTTGGGAGATTTTAGTTTTTCAAATAGTGGAGGCTGACTCAGCATGCATATGGTGGTGGACGATGGAGAAAAATGTCAGAAATAAAATTGAAAATATAAAAAAGCCATAAGTAAATAGTTTTAAAAATAGTCATTGTTGTGGCAATGGAGAAGGAATTGAAATTGTTGACAGGGATTGCAGAATGTGCAAAGTTTAAAAAGATTATGTGAGCGTGGTTAGAAGTATTTATACAAGAATCCTTGCATGCAATCAGAATTTATTCAGCCCTCTCCCTCTGCCCACTCCCAGCCCCCTCCCTCCAACCCATAGTAAAAAGTGTCTAACCTGGCAGTCCAGAACAGAACTTATATCTTATTGAACAATTAATAACTTGATATTAATCACATCTATACCAGTAAATAAATTTCAATTTCTTTATTCTTCTGTTGCAGTGAAGCAGATAAATAGGCAGTTAATAGCAGTTCTCCAGTTTGTATTTTCTGTGGTTGCTGCCTTTGTTTTTGGATTTTTGGGTATCCAGCTGATTGTGGGAGAGCTGGATTTTGGTTTTCGCCTTCTATTAGGTGTAATTTGTGGACTTATTGTTGCTCTTGCTGAAATATATTTCCTTGCTAAAAAGCTCAGTGAAGAAGATATTTGTGAACCTGATCTTACATATGGTAAATTGCACCAAGAATAGAAACAATGTATTTATAAGGATTCTTCAGTTTCTGTTTGTTAATCATATCATCACTGTTGTAATCATATTTATAAACAAGTAATCTTTTATGTTCTATGATGTGTATTTAATAGTTCTGTACAGAATAAAAAAGGATGTAGTTTAAAATCAACCTTTCCTTTTCCATTTGCTTAATAACTTGCATTTTTATTGTTTACCTGGAAGGTCATTGGAACTTACTTGATATTGATAAAAGGAAGTTTACAACAGAAAGATTATTTACTATGCCAATCACTCTAGAATATGACCACCAGCATCATCTTCAACAATAAATTAACACTTGTTTGTTGTGTGTATTTAATTGTAAACTACACAGTTACAGTAACATTTATAAACATTTCAGGCTGTTGTGGGCTTTAATTCACACATGTTTATACATACCGGTATGCATTGAAAGCTTTGCATATTGATCAGTGAGGAAAAATGTTAAATGATATATTACTTCAGTATGTGCCAGGTATTATTGTAACAACATACTGTCTGGTTTCAGCAAATTTGTTTTTGTAAATTGATCCTTTAGCCTTGAAACTAATCATGATTCTTGTAGGTGTAGAAGATTTATTTTCTGAAATATTATCTGATATTGCTACACAACAGTTTTCTCTGAAAAAATTATGAATGTATTCAATTATTCATTTTGGAAATAAATTCCATTATCTTGCTGAAATATATTTATGTTCCCCAGATGTGTTTAGCCTTTTTGTTAAAAGGTTTCCTTGGAGGGACCTAGAAATTATTTTTGTTTTCGGACATATTATTTATAGATAATAAACAGTTCATGTCTTTTTTTTCTAATGTAAATAAGTGGTTAGTTATAGTTAATCATCTGCATTTTTTACATTTTGAAATCGTTATTCATTTTAAAACCATAACTCATTTCGTATCTTTTTATATTCCATTTATTATGTGTACATTGCCAATTTAATGGCGTGTTTGTTGACTGTACATGTCAGGTGTGTGTGTGGTGTTTTTTTTTCTAAAGGATGCAGTAGAAGGTATTCTCCCCCCCCCCCCCTCCTCGAGAGACAGGCACACAAATAGATAGCTAGTAGGTTGTTGGTAGGTAAGAGATCAGAGGGGGATATATATATATATATATATATATATATATATATATATATATATATATATATATATATATATATATATAGGCAGTAATAGCAACAAATAAACACACAGACACACACACACACACTCAAAAATGCTAGCTTTCGCAGCCTAGCTGCTTCATCAGGCAGAAGGGAAGGAGAGGGAAAAGGAAATGATGAGGGATTTAAGGAAGGGGGTAAGGAGCCATTCCAATCCCGGGACAGGAAAGACTTACCTTGGGGGAAAAAATGGAAGGTAAATAAATGCACATACACCCACACATTTACACAGACACAAGTACACTTAGGCAGACATACTGTAGAACTGTAGAAAGCAAAGAAGTTAGAAGTTAGACAGAGATGCCACTTGAGGCAGAGTCTCTGTCCAGAGAACCAAGGCAAAGATGTTAAGATGGTGGGTGGGAATTCGAATTTAGCGGAGGTTGAGACCAGGTGGGCAACGGGAAGAGAGAATATGCTGAAGGGCTAGTTCCCATCTCCGGAGTTCTGAAGGATTGGTGTCAGTGGGAAGTATCCAGATAACCCGGACGGTGTAGCACCGTGCCAAGATGTGCTGGCCATGCACCAAGGCATGTTTAGCCACAGGGTGATCCTCGTTACCAACAAACACTGTCTGCCTGTGTCCATTCATGCGAATGGACAGTTTGTTGCTGGTCATTCCCACATAGAACGCTTCACAGTGCAGGCATGTCAGTTGGTAGATCACGTGGGTACTATCGCAAGTGGCTCTGCCTTTGATCGTGTACACCTTCCGGGTTACGGGACTGGAGTAAGTGGTGGTGGAAGGGTGCATAGGGCAGGTTTTACAACGGGGGCGGTTACAAGGGTAGGAGCCAGAAGGTAGGGGAGGTGGTTTGGGGATTTCATAGGGGTGGACTAGGAGGTTACGGAGGTTAGGTGGGCGGCGGAAAGACACTCTCGGTGGAGTAGGAAGGATGTCATGAAGGATGGATCTCATTTCGGGGCAGGATTTTAGGAAGTCGTATCCTTGCTGGAGAGCCACATTCAGAGTCCGCTCCAGTCCCGGAAAGTATCTGGTGACAAGAGGGGCACTTCTGGGGTTTTGTGGAAAATTCTTAAATTGGGGAGATGAGGAAGTGGCTCTGGCAATTTGCTTCTGTACCAGACCAGGAGGATAGCTGCGGGATGTGAAGGCTGTTATCAGGTTATTGGTGTATTGGTTCAGGGATTCAGGACTGGAGCAGACTCGTTTGCCACGAAGACCTAAGCTGTAGGGAAGGGAACGTTTGATGTGGAAAGGATGGCAGCTGTCATAATGCAGGTACTGTTGTTTATTGGTAGGTTTGATGTGGACGGATGTGTGTAGTTGGCCGTTGGATAGATGGAGGTCGACATCGAGGAAAGTGGCATGGGATTTGGAATAGGACCAGGTGAATTTGATGGGACCAAAGGAGTTGAGGTTGGAGAGGAAATTCTGGAGTTCTTCTTCACTGTGAGTCCAGATCATGAAGATGTCGTCAATGAATCTATACCAAACTTTGGGTTGACAGGCTTGGGTGTCCAGGAAGGCTTCCTCTAAGCGTCCCATAAATAAGTTCGCGTACGAGGGGGCCATCCTGGTCCCCATGGCTGTTCCCTTTAGTTGTTGGTATGTCCGGCCCTCAAAAGTGAAGAAGTTGTGGGTTAGGATGAAGCTGGCTAGGGTATTAAGGAAAGAGGTTTTAGGTAAGGAAGTGGGTGGTCGGCGTGAAAGGAAATATTCCATCGCAGCGAGGCCCTGGGCATGTGGGATATTAGTGTATAAGGAAGTGGCATCGATGGTTACAAGGAAGGTTTCAGGAGGTAACAGGCTGGGTAAGGATTTCAGGCGATCAAGGAAGTGGTTGGTGTCTTTGATGAAGGATGGGAGACTGCACATGATGGGTTGAAGGTGTTGGTCTATGTAGGCAGAGATTCGTTCTGTTGGGGCTTGGTAACCGGCCACAATGGGGCGGCCGGGATGATTGGGTTTGTGAATCTTGGGAAGTAGGTAGAAGGTGGGGGTGCGGGGTGTCGGTGGAGTCATGAGGTTAATGGAGTCAGGTGAAAGGTTTTGTAGGGGGCCTAAGGTTTTGAGGATTCCTTGAAGCTCTGCCTGGACATCAGGAATGGGATCGCCTTGAAAAACTTTATATGTGGTATTATCTGAAAGCTGACGCACTCCCTCTGCCACATACTCCCGCCGATCAAGTACCACGGTCGTGGATCCCTTGTCGGCAGGGAGAATGACGATGGAATGGTCAGCCTTCAGATCACGGATAGCTCGGGATTCAGCTGCGGTAATGTTGGGAGTAGGATTAAGGTTTCTCAGGAAGGACTGGGAGGCAAGGTTGGAAGTAAGGAATTCCTGGAAGGTTTGAAGAGGGTGATTTTGAGGAAGAGCAGGTGGGTCTCGCTGTGACGGGGGACGGAACTGTTCTAGGCAGGGTTCGATTTGAATGATGTCTTGGGGAGCTGGATCATTAGGAAGAGGATTATTTTTCCTCGTGGCAAAGTGATATCTCCAGCAAAGACTGCGAGTATAGGATAGTAAATCTTTTACAAGGGCTGTTTGGTTGAATTTGGGAGTAGGGCTAAAGGTCAGCCCTTTGGATAGGACAGAGGTTTCAGATTGGGAGAGAGGTTTAGAGGAGAGGTTGACCACTGAATTGGGATGTTGTGGTTCCGGATTGTGTGGATTGGAATTTTGAGGTTTGGGAGGGAGAGGAGTTGGGAGTGGGAGATTGAGTAGATGGGAGAGACTGGGTTTGTGTGCAATTAGAGGAGGTTGAGGTTTACTGGAGAGGTTGTTGAGGGAGAGAGTATTGCCTTTCCGGAGGTGGGTGACCAGGAGATTGGATAGTTTTTTGAGGTGCTGGGTGGCATGCTGTTCTAATTTGTGGTTGGCCTGAAGGAGGATATTCTGAACTGCAGGTGTAGATGTAGGAGAGGAAAGGTTGAGGATTTTGATTAGGGATAGGAGTTGACAGGTGTGTTCATTGGCGGAGTTGATGTGTAGGTTAAGGATAAGGCGGGTGAGGGATATGGATTGTTCAGTTTGGAATTGGTATAGGGCGGGATGAAAGGTTGGATTACAGCCAGAGATGGGAACTTTCAGTGTGAGGCCCTTGGGAGTGATTCCAAATGTCAGACAAGCCTGCATAAACAGAATGTGGGAGCGTAATCTGGCTAGGGAAAAAGCATGTTTACGGAGGGAATGTAAATAAAACTGGATGGGGTTGTTGTAGGGGTGTTGTAAGGAAGGCATAATATATGGATGAAGGAAAAGTGAGAAATATGGGCTATGTAACAGGTTGCAATGAACGAATAAATTAATATAATAAAATAAAATATATATATATATATATATATATATATATATATATATATATATATATATACACATACATATATAAATTTAAAAAAATTAATGTGAAAAGTAATTCAGATAAGCAAAAAGGAAGGAAATAGAAAAAAGAAGAAAAAGTCGTTAAAATTCGTTGTTGAAACTGTGGTCACCTTAAGTGGTCAACCACGTAGTGTTAATGGTTAGGTAGTGGTATGGCGGGCAAACGAGGTTTAAGGATGGTGAAAATCGGAAAAAATCGGAAAAAAATACTTACAACAATACGTCCACTTCCTAACCTAACCTTTGAGTACTTTTATATGATTTTTACCACTTCCATTACTCCTTCTTCCGACTGAAATACGCCGCTCATTAAATTTTCTCGCTATATAACGTAAACATTAATTCACAACTGTAGTTTCTCATATTGTTTATAACCATTTTCGGCATTTCCTAGTCACCTCACGTTTGTTTCCATTCCCGTTTTTCCACATTTCCGTTCGTTTTTCCTACTTTTCCGATCGTATTTCAGCTACTTTACGTTGGTCTTGACTCTACTATTCCATCGTCAGACTATTCTTAGCCTCAATATCGCAATCTGCTACCACTCCACCAATCCTATTTAGACGTTTTCCTTGCTTTCTCACGCAATTTTCTCGTATTTTTTTCCGATTTTTTCCGATTTTCACCATCCTTAAACCTCGTTTGCCCGCCATACCACTACCTAACCATTAACACTACGTGGTTGACCACTTAAGGTGACCACAGTTTCAACAACGAATTTTAACGACTTTTTCTTCTTTTTTCTATTTCCTTCCTTTTTGCTTATCTGAATTACTTTTCACATTAATTTTTTTAAATTTATATATGTATGTGTGTATATATATATATATATATATATATATATATATATATATATATATATATATATATATATATATTTCTATGTTTTATTTTATTATATTATTTTATTCGTTCATTGCAACCTGTTACATAGCCCATATTTCTCACTTTTCCTTCATCCATATATTATGCCTTCCTTACAACACCCCTACAACAACCCCATCCAGTTTTATTTACATTCCCTCCGTAAACATGCTTTTTCCCTAGCCAGATTACGCTCCCACATTCTGTTTATGCAGGCTTGTCTGACATTTGGAATCACTCCCAAGGGCCTCACACTGAAAGTTCCCATCTCTGGCTGTAATCCAACCTTTCATCCCGCCCTATACCAATTCCAAACTGAACAATCCATATCCCTCACCCGCCTTATCCTTAACCTACACATCAACTCCGCCAATGAACACACCTGTCAACTCCTATCCCTAATCAAAATCCTCAACCTTTCCTCTCCTACATCTACACCTGCAGTTCAGAATATCCTCCTTCAGGCCAACCACAAATTAGAACAGCATGCCACCCAGCACCTCAAAAAACTATCCAATCTCCTGGTCACCCACCTCCGGAAAGGCAATACTCTCTCCCTCAACAACCTCTCCAGTAAACCTCAACCTCCTCTAATTGCACACAAACCCAGTCTCTCCCATCTACTCAATCTCCCACTCCCAACTCCTCTCCCTCCCAAACCTCAAAATTCCAATCCACACAATCCGGAACCACAACATCCCAATTCAGTGGTCAACCTCTCCTCTAAACCTCTCTCCCAATCTGAAACCTCTGTCCTATCCAAAGGGCTGACCTTTAGCCCTACTCCCAAATTCAACCAAACAGCCCTTGTAAAAGATTTACTATCCTATACTCGCAGTCTTTGCTGGAGATATCACTTTGCCACGAGGAAAAATAATCCTCTTCCTAATGATCCAGCTCCCCAAGACATCATTCAAATCGAACCCTGCCTAGAACAGTTCCGTCCCCCGTCACAGCGAGACCCACCTGCTCTTCCTCAAAATCACCCTCTTCAAACCTTCCAGGAATTCCTTACTTCCAACCTTGCCTCCCAGTCCTTCCTGAGAAACCTTAATCCTACTCCCAACATTACCGCAGCTGAATCCCGAGCTATCCGTGATCTGAAGGCTGACCATTCCATCGTCATTCTCCCTGCCGACAAGGGATCCACGACCGTGGTACTTGATCGGCGGGAGTATGTGGCAGAGGGAGTGCGTCAGCTTTCAGATAATACCACATATAAAGTTTTTCAAGGCGATCCCATTCCTGATGTCCAGGCAGAGCTTCAAGGAATCCTCAAAACCTTAGGCCCCCTACAAAACCTTTCACCTGACTCCATTAACCTCATGACTCCACCGACACCCCGCACCCCCACCTTCTACCTACTTCCCAAGATTCACAAACCCAATCATCCCGGCCGCCCCATTGTGGCCGGTTACCAAGCCCCAACAGAACGAATCTCTGCCTACATAGACCAACACCTTCAACCCATCATGTGCAGTCTCCCATCCTTCATCAAAGACACCAACCACTTCCTTGATCGCCTGAAATCCTTACCCAGCCTGTTACCTCCTGAAACCTTCCTTGTAACCATCGATGCCACTTCCTTATACACTAATATCCCACATGCCCAGGGCCTCGCTGCGATGGAATATTTCCTTTCACGCCGACCACCCACTTCCTTACCTAAAACCTCTTTCCTTAATACCCTAGCCAGCTTCATCCTAACCCACAACTTCTTCACTTTTGAGGGCCGGACATACCAACAACTAAAGGGAACAGCCATGGGGACCAGGATGGCCCCCTCGTACGCGAACTTATTTATGGGACGCTTAGAGGAAGCCTTCCTGGACACCCAAGCCTGTCAACCCAAAGTTTGGTATAGATTCATTGACGACATCTTCATGATCTGGACTCACAGTGAAGAAGAACTCCAGAATTTCCTCTCCAACCTCAACTCCTTTGGTCCCATCAAATTCACCTGGTCCTATTCCAAATCCCATGCCACTTTCCTCGATGTCGACCTCCATCTATCCAACGGCCAACTACACACATCCGTCCACATCAAACCTACCAATAAACAACAGTACCTGCATTATGACAGCTGCCATCCTTTCCACATCAAACGTTCCCTTCCCTACAGCTTAGGTCTTCGTGGCAAACGAGTCTGCTCCAGTCCTGAATCCCTGAACCAATACACCAATAACCTGATAACAGCCTTCACATCCCGCAGCTATCCTCCTGGTCTGGTACAGAAGCAAATTGCCAGAGCCACTTCCTCATCTCCCCAATTTAAGAATTTTCCACAAAACCCCAGAAGTGCCCCTCTTGTCACCAGATACTTTCCGGGACTGGAGCGGACTCTGAATGTGGCTCTCCAGCAAGGATACGACTTCCTAAAATCCTGCCCCGAAATGAGATCCATCCTTCATGACATCCTTCCTACTCCACCGAGAGTGTCTTTCCGCCGCCCACCTAACCTCCGTAACCTCCTAGTCCACCCCTATGAAATCCCCAAACCACCTCCCCTACCTTCTGGCTCCTACCCTTGTAACCGCCCCCGTTCTAAAACCTGCCCTATGCACCCTTCCACCACCACTTACTCCAGTCCCGTAACCCGGAAGGTGTACACGATCAAAGGCAGAGCCACTTGCGATAGTACCCACGTGATCTACCAACTGACATGCCTGCACTGTGAAGCGTTCTATGTGGGAATGACCAGCAACAAACTGTCCATTCGCATGAATGGACACAGGCAGACAGTGTTTGTTGGTAACGAGGATCACCCTGTGGCTAAACATGCCTTGGTGCATGGCCAGCACATCTTGGCACGGTGCTACACCGTCCGGGTTATCTGGATACTTCCCACTGACACCAATCCTTCAGAACTCCGGAGATGGGAACTAGCCCTTCAGCATATTCTCTCTTCCCGTTGCCCACCTGGTCTCAACCTCCGCTAAATTCGAATTCCCACCCACCATCTTAACATCTTTGCCTTGGTTCTCTGGACAGAGACTCTGCCTCAAGTGGCATCTCTGTCTAACTTCTAACTTCTTTGCTTTCTACAGTTCTACAGTATGTCTGCCTAAGTGTACTTGTGTCTGTGTAAATGTGTGGGTGTATGTGCATTTATTTACCTTCCATTTTTTCCCCCAAGGTAAGTCTTTCCTGTCCCGGGATTGGAATGGCTCCTTACCCCCTTCCTTAAATCCCTCATCATTTCCTTTTCCCTCTCCTTCCCTTCTGCCTGACGAAGCAGCTAGGCTGCGAAAGCTAGCATTTTTGAGTGTGTGTGTGTGTGTCTGTGTGTTTATTTGTTGCTATTACTGCCTGTGCCCCTTCGCCTGGTAAGTGTTCTTCATCTATTTTTTACGTATATTTTTTTCCTGTTAGGAATTTTTCCTCTATAAATTTCGTATTATATATATATATATATATATATATATATATATATATATATATATATATATATATATATATATATATAAAATATAAAAAATAGACGAAGATTACTCACCAGGCGAAGGAGCACAGGTGTGACAGCATCACAAATAAATAAATGAATACACACACACACACAATCGCAAGCTTTCGCAACCCAGTTGCGTCTTCAGGCAGTAGGGAAGGAGAGGGAAAAGGAAATGATGAGGGTTTTAAGGAAGGGGGTAAGGAGCCATTCCAATCCCGGGAGAGGAAAGACTTACCTTGGGGGAAAAAATGGAGGGTAAACAAATGCACACATGCCCACACATTCACACAGACACAAGTACACCTAGGCAGACATACTGTAGAAAGCAAAGAAGTTAAGTTATAGAAGTTAAGAAGTTAGACAGAGATACCACTTGAGGCAGAGGCTCTGTCCAGAGAACTGATGCAAAGATGTTAAGAAGGTGGGTGGGAATTCAAATTTAGCGGAGGTTGAGACCAGGTGGGCAACGGGAAGAGAGAATATGCTGAAGGGCTAGTTCCCATCTCCGGAGTTCTGAAGGATTGGTGTCAGTGGGAAGTATCCAGATAACCCGGACGGTGTAGCACTGTGCCAAGATGTGCTGGCCGTGCACCAATGCGTGTTTAGCCACAGGGTGATCCTCGTTACCAACAAACACTGTCTGCCTGTGTCCATTCATGCGAATGGACAGTTTGTTGCTGGTCATTCCCACATAGAACGCTTCACAGTGCAGGCATGTCAGTTGGTAGATCACGTGGGTACTATCGCAAGTGGCTCTGCCTTTGATCGTGTACACCTTCCGGGTTACGGGACTGGAGTAAGTGGTGGTGGAAGGGTGCATAGGGCAGGTTTTACAACGGGGGCGGTTACAAGGGTAGGAGCCAGAAGGTAGGGAAGGTGGTTTGGGGATTTCATAGGGGTGGACTAGGAGGTTACGGAGGTTAGGTGGGCGGCGGAAAGACACTCTCGGTGGAGTAGGAAGGATGTCATGAAGGACGGATCTCATTTCGGGGCAGGATTTAAGGAAGTCGTATCCTTGCTGGAGAGCCACATTTAGAGTCCGCTCCAGTCCCGGAAAGTATCCGGTGACAAGAGGGGCACTTCTGGGATTCTTCTGTTGAAGGTTCTGAATTTGGGGGGATGAGGTAGTAGCTCTGGCAATTTGTTTCTCTACCAGATTAGGAGGATAGCCGCGGGATGTGAAAGCTGTTAATAGGTTGTTGGAGTACTGGTTCAGAGCTTCAGGACTGGAGCAGACTCGTTTGCCACGAAGACCTAAGCTGTAAGGAAGGGAACGTTTGATATGGAATGGATGACAGCTATCATAATGCAGGTACTGTTGTTTATTGGTAGGTTTGATGTGGACGGATGTGTGGAGTTGGCCGTTGGACAGATGGAGGTCGACATCGAGGAATGTGGCATGGGATTTGGAATAGGACCAGGTGAATTTGATGGGACCAAAGGAGTTGAGGTTGTAACCGCCCCCGTTGTAAAACCTGCCCTATGCACCCTTCCACCACCACTTACTCCAGTCCCGTAACCCGGAAGGTGTACACGATCAAAGGCAGAGCCACTTGCGATAGTACCCACGTGATCTACCAACTGACATGCCTGCACTGTGAAGCGTTCTATGTGGGAATGACCAGCAACAAACTGTCCATTCGCATGAATGGACACAGGCAGACAGTGTTTGTTGGTAACGAGGATCACCCTGTGGCTAAACACGCATTGGTGCACGGCCAGCACATCTTGGCACAGTGCTACACCGTCCGGGTTATCTGGATACTTCCCACTGACACCAATCCTTCAGAACTCCGGAGATGGGAACTAGCCCTTCAGCATATTCTCTCTTCCCGTTGCCCACCTGGTCTCAACCTCCGCTAAATTTGAATTCCCACCCACCTTCTTAACATCTTTGCATCAGTTCTCTGGACAGAGCCTCTGCCTCAAGTGGTATCTCTGTCTAACTTCTTAACTTCTATAACTTAACTTCTTTGCTTTCTACAGTATGTCTTAGAGCTGGGCAAAACGGTTATTCTCCGATATCAGTTATAATGGGTATCGTTATTCTTTTCTATCAGTTAATTTTAACGGTTATAAATAACTGCACGGTATTTTTCCACTAATTTCCAGATGGAGTTGATACAGCTTACTCACACTGCTACTAGGTAGCGCTACTGAGCACTTCCAGATGGCGTTGCTACAGCTTACTCATACTGCTACTAGGTAGCGCTACTGAGCAGTTATCGGGCAGTTATCGTTATGAGTATTCCGTGAGAATTCTACTAGGTAGTGATACTCTACAGTTATTGTTATCGTTATTAGTAGTCAGTACTCAGTAGCCACTACTGACTACTGAGAACGGACAGTTATTGTTATTAGTACTCACTACTCTGAATGGACAGTTATTGATATTACGTAGAAATACCAGTACCCGACAGTTATGGTTATTTCTACTCAGTAGTAATAACGATCTATCAGTATATAGTATATCTGGTGTGATTCAAATTGTGATTGCTGTGTAATAGCAAAAGTTATAGTCAGAATCGTTCAATAAACACACATAACTAAATGTCCTGTGTATTAATATGCTATTACATGAATTCTGTGCCCTGGAAATGTAGCCGTAATTTTCGAAGCTACTATGAACAGTATATAAGTGAAAGTGGATTATTAAATATGTGCTTAAACGTGTGTGAAGTGAATATTGCAGTTAAAATTATAAACATAACATTGCTTCAGTAAGTGTTTTGTGGAGCGTCTTTAAATGCAACATAAAAGTAAACGTAATGTGATCGTTTTGTTTATTCCTAATAAAATTCTATATTAAATTTGAAAAACTGCTTGATTTGCGGAAAATTTTCTTTAGTTCATGACAGCATCCTGGTTTGTAAATATGATTATAACTACGAAGTAAATTTCTCCAATTATGTCGTAACGGGTCAATTGAAGAATGGGATACCACCCGTCGGATTTTCCGAAAAAGTTCATAAAATTTATTTAGGAATACAGCTTGCTACTAGTGTAACAGTTTGCTTTAATAATGTGAACGGGCCGAATTTCGGCATTTCTGTATGCAGTGAAAGTGAATATATTAGCTCCAGAATGGACCACACTGAACAGGTCAATACTGCCCAGTACATGTAACTGATATCTGAAATTATCAGTATTTTAAGATATTAAATCTACTGTAAACAGGTTATCGGTCGTAATTGAGGGTGTAGACCAAATCCTCAAAGCTGCAATGTAAAGTGTACCAAACATTGCTCCAGTACTATCAAAAGTAAACTTACAAATGTGCATTTACAAGTATAGGCCTACTACATGCGAAATCAGAAACTTAATGGTGTTGTAATAAGTGTCTTCAACACAAAACTAGACATACATATTTCCATATATTGTAAGAGAAATCCCATTTCAGAAAACTAAGGCAAGTTTTATGTGAGCTTTGGAAAATGCTTGATATCTTCGGCTATTGGCAGGGTATTCAGTTAAATTTTACTTAGGGTATGGTGTGCTATGTTGGTAACAAAATGTTCACTTTGCCAGGGAAATTACTGACAGGACAGGGTTACATATAAGATCCAATCAACAACAAAGTAGGAACAGTATTATTTATGTTATTCTATAGGCCTACGGTTGAGTTTTAAAAGAGCATACAAAGGTCATTGCTAACATCAGCATGTTACTCTAGTGAGACCGTAAGAAAACCTTTACCATGACAGTTCTTCATTTTTGGGTGTGAGGATGACTGTTTGTTGCATACACTAATCAATGTCTTTAAAGTGCTCTCTCTCTTATGTTCAAAAGTATTGCAGACAGAATTAGGTTCCACATGTCAGGTGCTACATGTTTCTTGCTTTTTTCTTTGTTTTATTCAGTAATGACTTGTGTGAACAAATAAAACAACCAACACATGATAGATAGCCACTGTAAATGACAGTGTAAGTTTCAAAGAAAATCTCACCTGGCAGAAAATTCTTCTGTGTCACCCTGTATGATGAAATTCTTTATGTATCAGCACAATTACTATTAATTCATAAAGTACCACCAAGAACTATGTTGACCCAGTTATTACGACAAAGGTTTTCATTAAAAACATTCCTCCATGAAGTGCTTAACTTGACTTTTGTCTCCTAAATGTGAATATTCTGTTGTATAATTTTTGTGCAAACTGATGTGTTTAATGTGCCGTAGAAAGTTTTTTCAGTCTCTCATGCTAAATAATTAAATAAACTACCATGTGTAACTGAAGAATACTATATGAGAAAGCTAGTCACTGTCACAATTTTCACAATAATGCCTAAGAGAAAAGTCTCACCGAACCACACAAGTAATTTGTGCTCTGAAGCTGACATAAGATGTATGGTAGGTGTTTTTTATTAGACATGTCTGTGATGCAGCATTGGCACCTAATATTAATGAAGCCACTAAGGTTGAGGTACAGGGTATACTAGTACTTGCAGATGGTTCAGATTTGCTTTAATATTTTACACCACCTGCAATATTTAAACATGAGAAAAATGTTCAAAAATATAACATTCATACTTGTTAACTGTGCTGTGTATGTTTTCTCACAGAAATATCACAGTAAGCACTTTTTGAGAAGGATTGAGTGTTTTTTCTTTATATTTACTATTATTTAATATACTGAATGATGTTTAACATCCCAAACATGCACTAATACAAATAATGAACTGTGTGATCCTGTTCTATGTAAACCAGCACTACCATTCTTTCTCGTGCTTTTATTAGACAGCAATATCACCTCAATACAGACACATGTGACTAGGCAACAAGTGAAGACTTACTGCCTGTGAGGAATTAAGGCACTTAAAAATGTATCAATATCCAAACTGTGTTTATAATGTGGGATCATCAGTTGGGTTGAACCTTGACTCCTTTCACAAATCAAATTGAGCATTTCAAACACACCAGTGTTACAAATAAAGGAAAAAAATATGGTTAAATGCTATTAGATGGGGCACAAACTGTGTCTGGACAAGGATGGGATCAGTTCACTGGAATCATCAAATAACACAGGCATCAAATATTTATGTTTATCTTTTTATTTAATTTTAGGAGGTGCCCATCTATCTTCTTCTTTTCATTAATTCCAATCGTTTTGGGGACAAATTCTGTAATGGCACTTTGTACAACTTGCTGCTTTAAGGTGGATGGAATATGTTGCTCGTCTTCCATACTGCATGTGACTGGTGGGGTCACCTCCATCAGTAGTTTTTATGCAGGTCTGGTTTGACCTGCAGATACATGGGTTTCACATCAACATAAGCAAATATTAAGTTGACTATGGATATGGGATGAAAATTAAAGTGTGTCTTTCATTCTGCTACAAAAAATTTCAGTTTAGTGCACAATTGTTCTTCATGAAGCTTGCAGTCTGAAATTTAGTTCATAGAAAGTTACAACTGATTCAGTTTCCTCTTGCTATACAAATGTATAATAGAGTACCTAATAACTGCAGACTTCTCATAAATACTGTACTTTTTAAAGAGATGCAGATGTGTAATTATGGCCCTTAATTTGCAAATACTTAACAAGACATTCACTGTAGTCATCCTACTATTAATGTTTAAATTTTTTGTTAAGTTTTATTTTTTTATTATTTTTGGAGGATTTCTTCATAATTCTAAAGTCAGCACTACGAACGAAATATGTATCCTCTCCGGGAATATCATGACCTGCTACAGTTAATAACCAAATACCAAAGAAGTATATAGGTCTTTGCCAAATACTCATAACGATACTGCCAGTGAAAATTAACTGCCACTGATATTTCTACTACTCTCAATACTCCCTAAAGCGTCTACCGTTATCATAGTACCTCGAATTCGCATTGGTCACTTCATGTTATTAGATACAAGATTCCCATGAGAACGTAGTACACTCTTTCACCAACAGATGGATAATCGTTAAACAGTTATTACCCATGATTCTTACGCGGTTAATTCCATGGCGTATAGAACTGACCAGTATTTGGACAGGACATCTGGTCGATACTGTGGTCGAATCGTTTCATTAGTACCAACTTTTGTGAACAGATGGCGCTACGCAGTACGCATAGTTATTACGATAACTGCCAGTATTTGATGAGCGGTTATTACAATCACGGTTATTCATAAATAACCGGATATTTCTATCAGTTATCGTTATTTTGGCCCAGCTCTAGTATGTCTGCCTAGGTGTACTTGTGTCTGTGTGAATGTGTGGGCGTGTGTGCATTTGTTTACCCTCCATTTTTCCCCCCAAGGTAAGTCTTTCCTCTCCCGGGATTGGAATGGCTCCTTACCCCCTTCCTTAAAACCCTCATCATTTCCTTTTCCCTCTCCTTCCCTACTGCCTGAAGACGCAACTGGGTTGCGAAAGCTTGCGATTGTGTGTGTGTGTGTGTATTCATTTATTTATTTGTGATGCTGTCACACCTGTGCTCCTTCGCCTGGTGAGTAATCTTCGTCTATTTTTTATATTTTATTTTTCCTGCTAGGAATTTTTCGTCTTAATAATCGTTTCATATATTTGAATTCAACAATTACTTCCGTCCTTGCTCTGTTACTTTTCGAAATCTTTTCTGTCATCTTACTTTCCCTTTGGTTTTTTATTTTTATTATTCATTATTTATTCATCATTTTTTTACATTTTACATATCAGTTCATTGCTACATTCACTCCTTTGTTTACTGTTCATAGTCCGCTAATTCTTACAACAATACGTTTTCTTCCAAACCTTTTCCTATTAGTAGGTTTATTTTGATATTTAC
Organism: Locusta migratoria; assembly: GCA_026315105.1. NCBI lineage: Eukaryota > Metazoa > Arthropoda > Insecta > Orthoptera > Acrididae > Locusta > Locusta migratoria. The sequence goes on from CM048744.1 coordinate 443,409,326, forward strand.
CACTTTCATTGCTCCTGCTTCCGTCTGTAACACGCCGCTCATTCAATTTTCTCGTTTAAAATCGTTAACACTCTTTCCTAACAATAGTTTCTCTATTGTTTATAACCATTTTCGTCATTTCTTAGTTACCTTACGATTGCTTCCATTCCCGTTTTTCCACATTTCTGTTCATGTTTAATACTTTTCCGATCAATTTCAGCAACTTTCCGTTGGTTTTGATTGCACTTTTCCTTCGTCAGACTATTTCAGCCTCAAAATCGTAATCTGCTACCATATAACCAATCCTGTTTAGACGTTTTCCTTGCATTTTCACGCAGTTTTCTCGTTCTTTTTCCGATTTTCACCTTCCTTAAACCCTTTTTTCACGCCATACCACTACCAAACCCTTTTATACTACGTTGTTGATAACTAAAGTTGACCACAGTATCAACAACAAATTTTTAAAAACTTTTCCTATTTCCTTTCTTTTCTCATACCTGAAATTCTGCCCACTTTCATCTCCCTCCTGACATGTAAATATATTTTTACACTTATTTTTACGTTTTATTTTTTATTTGTTCATTGCAGCCTATTACATAGCCCATATTTCCCACTCCTCCTTCATCCATATACTATGCCTCCCTCACAACATCCCTATAACAACCCCATCCATTTTTATGTACATTCCCTCCGAAAAAATGCTTTCTCCCTAGCCAAATTACGCTCCCACATCCTTTTTATGCAGGCTTGTCTGACATTTGGAATCACTCCCAAGGGCCTCACACTAAAAGTTCCCATCTCTGGCTGTAACCCATCCTTTCATCCCGCCCTATACCAATTCCAAACTGAACAATCAATAGCCCTCACCCGACTAATCCTTAACCTACACATCAACTCCGCTAATGAACACACCTGTCAACTCCTATCGCTAATCAAAATCCTCAACCTTTCCTCTCCCACATCCACACCTACTGTCCAGAACATCCTCCTTCAGGCCAACTGCAAATTAGAACAATATGCCGCCCACCACCTCAAAAAACTATCCAATCTCCTGGTCACCCACCTCCGGAAAGGCAATACTCTCTCCCTCAACAACCTCTCCAATAAACCTCAACCTCCCCTTATTGCACACAAACCCAGTCTCTCCCATCTACTCAATCTCCCACTCCCAACTCCTCTCCCCCCTAAACCTCAAAACTCCAATCTACACAATCCGGAACCACAACATCCTAATTCAGTAATCAACCTCTCCTCCAAACCTCTCTCCCAATCTGAAACCTCTGTCCTATCCAAAGGCCTCACCTTTAGTCCTACTCCCAAATTCAACCACACAGCTCTTGTCAAAGATCTACTTTCCTATACTCGTAGTCTTTGCTGGAGATACCACTTTGCCACGAAGAAGAATAATCCTACTCCCTATGACCCAGCTCCCCAAGACATCATTCCAATTGAACCCTGCCTAGAACAGTTCCGTCCTCCATCACAGCGAGACCCACCTGCTCTTCCTCAAAACCACCCTCTTCAAACCTTCCAGGAATTCCTTACTTCCCACCTTGCCTCCCAGTCGTTCCTGAGAAACCTTAATCCTACTCCCAACATTACCGCAGCTGAATCCCGAGCTATCCGTGATCTGAAGGCTGACCATTCCATCATCATTCTCCCAGCTGACAAGGGATCCACGACCGTGGTACTTGATCGGCGGGAGTATGTAGCTGAGGGACTGCGTCAGCTCTCAGACAGTACCACATATAAAGTCTTTCATGGCAATCCCATCCCCGATGTCCAGGCAGAGCTTCAAGGAATCCTCAAAACCTTAGGCCCCCTACAAAACCTTTCACCTAACTCCATTAACCTCATGACCCCGCCGACACCCCGCACTCCCACCTTCTACCTACTTCCCAAGATTCACAAACCCAATCATCCCGGCCGCCCCATTGTGGCCGGTTACCAAGCCCCTACAGAACGAATCTCTGCCTACATAGACCAACACCTTCAACCCATCATGTGCAGTCTCCCATCCTTCATCAAAGACACCAACCACTTCCTCGATCGCCTGAAATCCTTACCCAGCCTGTTACCTCCAGAAACCATCCTTGTAACCATTGATGCCACTTCCCTATACACAAATATCCCACATACCCAGGGCCTTGCTGCGATGGAGTATTTCCTTTCACGCCGACCACCCACTTCCCTACCTAAAACCTCTTTCCTTAATACCCTAGCCAGCTTCATCCTAACCCACAACTTCTTCACTTTTGAGGGCCAGACATACCAACAACTAAAGGGAACAGCCATGGGAACCAGGATGGCCCCCTCGTACGCAAACTTATTCATGGGACGCTTAGAGGAAGCCTTCCTGGATACCCAAGCCTGTCAACCCAAAGTGTGGTACAGATTCATTGATGATATCTTCATGATCTGGACACACAGTGAAGAAGAACTCCAGAATTTCCTCTTCAACCTCAACTCCTTTGGTCCCATCAAATTCACCTGGTCCTATTCCAAATCCCATGCCACATTCCTCGATGTCGACCTCCATCTGTCCAACGGCCAACTCCACACATCCGTCCACATCAAACCTACCAATAAACAACAGTACCTGCATTATGATAGCTGTCATCCATTCCATATCAAACGTTCCCTTCCTTACAGCTTAGGTCTTCGTGGCAAACGAGTCTGCTCCAGTCCTGAAGCTCTGAACCAGTACTCCAACAACCTATTAACAGCTTTCACATCCCGCGGCTATCCTCCTAATCTGGTAGAGAAACAAATTGCCAGAGCTACTACCTCATCCCCCCAAATTCAGAACCTTCAACAGAAGAATCCCAGAAGTGCCCCTCTTGTCACCGGATACTTTCCGGGACTGGAGCGGACTCTAAATGTGGCTCTCCAGCAAGGATACGACTTCCTTAAATCCTGCCCCGAAATGAGATCCGTCCTTCATGACATCCTTCCTACTCCACCGAGAGTGTCTTTCCGCCGCCCACCTAACCTCCGTAACCTCCTAGTCCACCCCTATGAAATCCCCAAACCACCTTCCCTACCTTCTGGCTCCTACCCTTGTAACCGCCCCCGTTGTAAAACCTGCCCTATGCACCCTTCCACCACCACTTACTCCAGTCCCGTAACCCGGAAGGTGTACACGATCAAAGGCAGAGCCACTTGCGATAGTACCCACGTGATCTACCAACTGACATGCCTGCACTGTGAAGCGTTCTATGTGGGAATGACCAGCAACAAACTGTCCATTCGCATGAATGGACACAGGCAGACAGTGTTTGTTGGTAACGAGGATCACCCTGTGGCTAAACACGCATTGGTGCACGGCCAGCACATCTTGGCACAGTGCTACACCGTCCGGGTTATCTGGATACTTCCCACTGACACCAATCCTTCAGAACTCCGGAGATGGGAACTAGCCCTTCAGCATATTCTCTCTTCCCGTTGCCCACCTGGTCTCAACCTCCGCTAAATTTGAATTCCCACCCACCTTCTTAACATCTTTGCATCAGTTCTCTGGACAGAGCCTCTGCCTCAAGTGGTATCTCTGTCTAACTTCTTAACTTCTATAACTTAACTTCTTTGCTTTCTACAGTATGTCTGCCTAGGTGTACTTGTGTCTGTGTGAATGTGTGGGCATGTGTGCATTTGTTTACCCTCCATTTTTTCCCCCAAGGTAAGTCTTTCCTCTCCCGGGATTGGAATGGCTCCTTACCCCCTTCCTTAAAACCCTCATCATTTCCTTTTCCCTCTCCTTCCCTACTGCCTGAAGACGCAACTGGGTTGCGAAAGCTTGCGATTGTGTGTGTGTGTGTATTCATTTATTTATTTGTGATGCTGTCACACCTGTGCTCCTTCGCCTGGTGAGTAATCTTCGTCTATTTTTTATATTTTATTTTTCCTGCTAGGAATTTTTCGTCTTAATAATTATTATATATATATAATATTATAGAAGGAGACCTTCCAGGTAGGAAAATGGTATAAAATAAAGATTTTTGACTTACCTAAAGTACAGGCTGGTCGATAGGAACACTAAACACACACAAAAACACACAACCATTCGAGCTTTCGCCACCAGTGGTGGCTTCTTCGGGAAAAAGAGGGAGGAAGGAGAGGAGAAAGGGAAGGATACGGGTTTTAAGGAAGTGGAAAAGGAGCCATTCCAATCCCAGGAGTGGAAGGACTTACCTTAGGGGACAAAAAGGAAGGTAAACAAATACATACACACTCACACATATCTACATCCAAACACACTCAAATGTCTGCCTAAGTGTGTTTGGATGTAGATATGTGTGAGTGTGTGTGTATTTGTTTACCTTCCTTTTTGTCCCCTAAGGTAAGTCCTTCCACTCCTGGGATTGGAATGGCTCCTTTTCCACTTCCTTAAAACCCGTATCCTTCCCTTTCTCCTCTCCTTCCTCCCTCTTTTTCCCGAAGAAGCCACCACTGGTGGCGAAAGCTCGAATGGTTGTGTGTTTTTGTGTGTGTTTAGTGTTCCTATCGACCAGCCTGTACTTTAGGTAAGTCAAAAATCTTTATTTTATACTATATATATATATATATATATATATATATATAGAGAGAGAGAGAGAGAGAGAGAGAGAGAGAGAGAGAGAGAGAGGTTAGCAACTTTTATATTTATACATCTCTCGGAAAATAAAACCCTTATTCTTTGTCTTTTTTTGTAAAGACAGGCACAACTGACTTGAATATTCAATGTACATTCTGCTGCCAATCCATACAAAACAACTGAAATATATAAAATATCTATCATCTCTGAGGAGAATTTTCATCATTAATCGAATAAAATATACAAAATTAGTTACAGCTCCAAGACAAAGTTAAATACTAAATACACATTCTCAGTGTAAAAAAAATTGTGAAAAAAAAAATTTATGTAACTGAACAATTTTGTGACATTAGTTTGTAACCATATGGGAAGAGCCGCAAAATCTAAACCTGAAAGATGATAAACTGTAAGTAACCACTTATTTACTCAGGGGAAAAACCTGGAACTGTTTACAATCTGCAAGTATTACTTCTGAAAAACAGTACTGTAACTTCTAGCTCCTACATAGGATATCTTTTGGTGAAAAGGCAAAACACATCTGGGGAAAGCAAGAAAATGATGTTATCTACTACTAGAATGAATAATTCAGCACTTGCTGCAGAAGATAGCCACACACAAAGAAAGTTGCATTCAGTTAGCTTGTATCAAAATTAAAAGACAGGAGCTAAAATAGAAGTGAGAAAATTACACTGTAGATAACAAATCAAATTCCTCCATCATAGCAAGAAAGTAGCTGAATGCTTTCTGAGCCACTGGAATTGTTTAAATGGCATGGTATGCGGCATAATATCAGCTTATCTGCTCTCCTCTCTTTTTTCGCACTGTAGCCCATGAGGGCCCGGGCCTTGACAACTACCTGTCTGTTTTTACTCTAGGTGTACAGTCCTAATCTCTCAGATCTATCTCTCATCATCCACTACTCACACTCTAGTTCTCTCCACTGCTGTCCATTGTCTTTGCAGACACCACATTCTTTGGTAATCACTGCTCTTGCATTCTTTGAACATGTCACAATCACTGTATCCCAAGTGTCTTTACTTCTACAGTGATTGTTGGACTTTTACTGAGTTTGTACATATCATTAGTGGTCCTAATTATCCAAGCATAATTATCACATACCTCTCCAAATGTCTTCCTCAGTATTGTGTGTTCTCATGCATCCAAGGCACTTTTGGATTGTTGTGATTTTTCCACATTTTGAAACCATACACAAAAACAGGATTTATAATTATTTGGTAAACTCATTTTTAGCTGTCTGGAGATGGTGCATTGTAGCTTTGTTAAGGAAGCTGTAGAAGCATGTGTTACCTGCAGATGTTCTTGCTCTTATCTCTGTTAGTACCATATCATTTTCCGTAACCATCCCCTCCCCCCCCTTCCCCGATACTTAAACTGATTTACTGTCTCAAATTCTTAGGCAAGTCTTCACTTTGGTTTGCTTTGTTTTTATCCAAATGCCCCTCTCTTATAACCTATGCCACCTAGTGCAGCTGTTTTGCATTGCAAAACCACACAGTTTTCCAAAAAATATTCTCTATTTCTGCCAAGTGTGGTTACATCATTCACAGTTGCATTTTCTGAGTTGTCTGATTCTAAAAAGGACCATATGTGTTGCTTGGCAGCATTTGCATGACAGCCAACGTAAAAGTTGTTGACACATAATTTCCTTGTGTAAATCCTTGAAAGATTGAAAAATTATTGAAATATTAGCCATTAGCTTTGTTATTTGCAGCCAGGGTCATTGTCATGAGTCTTCTTCAGCTCTGTAATACATTGAGGAGAGTACAATGAAACCCCGCTTTTATGTTCCTGGTTTTTATGTTTTCCCGCTGTTTACAACATTTTTTTGTGGGTCCCGTCAAATTTCTTATGTCCACAATGTTAATTTACCCCCGTTTTTGCGTTAACAGATTTACATTTTTCACACTTTGTACGCTTTTTGAAACCATGTTTATGAAGAATAAATGATGTAATTGACATAAATTTAAACTGGCTTGGCTTTTGCCGCTTAAGTACAGTGTTTATAAAGATTATGCATTCAAGTTTCTTGACACTGCATTTATTCAAGCATGTGTTTTGCATTTCATTATTTGCAGTACACTGCGTAGAAATGTACATTTGATGTGCCTTATATTCAAATCTTAACACATTTTAATTAGTAATATAATGGTCAATGGGTCTTCTATTGTTGCTGTTTCCTTTCTTAACCTACATTGGTATATCCCATCCATGGCTTCTGCATATGGCTGTAATTTCTTATTCAGTATAGTAACAGGTATTTTATTTGCTCTGTATTTATTGAAGATTTTTCTAGTGACCTTTTCATGTATTCTGACAATGGAAAGTAAAATTTCGAACTCAGCAATATAACAAGGATAAGTTGCAATTCACTATAAAGATGATCCATGCAGACAACTTAGCTTTTGGCTACAGCAATCGTCAGGACAGAGCACACTCTCATTCATAAATCACACAGCACAACTAACAAACACAGAACCATCATCTCTAGCTGCTGCATTCCAAGTAATGCTATTGCAGTTGCGAAGGTGAAGGTCGGGGTGAGAGTTTAAAATAGGGAAAGTTTAATTTTTAAAGCTCACAACCACCAACTGCGAACCATATTCCTAAACATACAAAAACACTGGCACTGTGATTGCTACTGTTTGACTCGTTTTCTAGGGGATGATATCACACGTTCGCAGCTTTCCTTCCCTGCATATGATTAACAAAAAATTCATAATAAAGTAAGTTCATGTGAGAAAAGGGTGTACTAACTACTATTTTTGAAAACACGTGAAAGTTCACTTTATGTTGTTTATTACACCATATTAAAACGCTGTGGCTGATATGTCTGTACGTCGACAAATTTATCAAATAAAGTTATAGCTCGTGAGCCCCCAGACAAAATGAATATTTGTCGCAAATTGTTTTCACACCATGTGCCTGTCTCAAACACTGTTTATGTTCATGCCTATGCAATGACACGTGTTACATTAACAAAACACAGTCACTTTAATTTAGTGCGATGCACACCTTGTTCCACCGGCTAAATATTCACGACACACAGTAGCACTCAATACAACTTGGTGCAGTCTACGACGAGCAACCACACTTGGCAATTGCCACACAAAAATCTATAGTCTCCACCTGGAGATCCACATGCTGACTGCGCAGAGTGACGCCTCGCCCGGCCAGCTACACCATTCGCTCCCGACTCCTCCCTTCCTGGGCCGCGCACACCAAAAGCTCAACTGCGTACATACATTGCTACCATAATTATTAAGATTACAATTGTGTAACATTTGGTGCATTGGCATGGTCAATGTTTGCAGTGAACTTCATACTGTTTAATTACAAATGCTATTAATTACCAATATTTCTAATGGGCGGTAATCTCACAATACCCCCACTTGCGGCATCAAAACCATATGCAGGATGGCGCAAGTAGCACCAAAATTAATACTTTCATATGAGCAAAATTTAAAATTACAAAATTATTGAATTGACTCAAACACTATACCAATTATGATCTCAACTAAAAAAAAAAAAAAAAAAAAGGGGGGGGGGCAGTGAGAAAATTTCTCAATATTTGTATCATTAAGACTATTTATAAATTAACACAATTACTCTTAAAGTCTTTGCATAATTTTTAGAAAATAATTCCTTATAACTAATTACATCTATGAAATTTTAGTGTTCCTGTTGTTTATATACAGAAATTGGCACCAAATTTATAATAGTATTAACCTTTAGTCTTTAGAGGACCTTGTCCTACATGGAAAAACTAAAATTATCACTATAAAAACTTTTGACGGTGTACACTCCACTTGTTTAAAGGAAATCTCTCACCACTTTGACACTGAGAGCCCCAGAGTCATCGTTGCAGCAACTCTTGCCCATGGTGTACAGTCCTACGTCTCTGTCATTTCAACCAACATGCTGTTGCAGCTTAGATTCATGGCACTGGATAAAGCGTTCTTGTTCACACACGTCATATGCACCCTACATGGAACAGGAAGAGCAGAAGGCACCCATGAGTCAACATAGACAAAAGTTTGTCTGGACACCGGGATTCGGTTGGATTTGTATCCCACCCCTCTGCCATCCAGACTTGGTGCAATTGAAACTAAGCATTGAGACATGTACAGTAACATGCAAATCAACAGAATTAAGAACTCACAGTGGCTTGTGTTAGTCATGATCAGATTAACCCAAACTACATGCCTGCACTCTCATCAGCCATAGCTTCAGATGAAACAGACAAGAGAATATGTGGCCTACTTGGAGTATTACTCCATCAAATAAAACATCAACAACCTGCCTGTGTCAAAAATATATTTTAAAGCTCAAATAATACTACCAAAAGAATGTTATCATAGAGAATTTTCTCTTCTATCAAAATGACACCTACAAGCATAAATACAAATCCTACCCCCTCGCACCAAAAAATATTATTTTTGCTGGTGTGAGATTTAATTGGCCCATACTATCCTAAGTTACTCCTAGCATGTCTATACTTCACAGTAACTACAACTCGTGCAGCCTGTGAGCATCAATTGAAAACAATATATATATATATATATATGTCCTCTAGTCCTGATTCCTGATTAGTATACATAAACAAAAATAAAAACAATTTAATTATCATTCATAGAATTACCTAACTAAATAGTTTCACTTCTCATACATAAATTATGATGACACAATAAACACACTATCCCTCTCAGCTGCTGTTTCAGGAATGAGTACCCTCAGGGGCTCAGCATTAATTTGCTGAGTACGGGCTTGGCGAACCCGTGGTCCTGAGCTGTGGGCTGTGTCGCGCCAACAGTCCGCTAAACCGTAAGCTCTGTGCGTGCTTCAACGACCATCGTTCGGCGCGACGGTGGAACGTTGTGCGTTTCAGAGCCCGGGGATCTTGGCTTCATCGCCCGGGTCGCGAGGATGGTAAAAACCTCTATAAAAAAAAACCTCAATCACAAGGTGTGCTACGTGCCGAGGAGATGCATGGCCGTTGAGGTTGAACAGCCGCTAGCAAGCAACCTCTGAGGAACCTGCCGCACCTCAGTTGTATAAGGCTTACTCAGGGAAGCGGGGCTCTGCCTGGGTGGACCTTTAGTTCCCTAGCTGCTCGTGGGACGAGAATGAAACGAGCAATAAATAGCGTCGCCACATGCAAAAATGGCGTCTCTAAGTGTGGTAAAAGGGACTACAATGCTGCAGATTATGATCCCCAAACGTTTCCTTCTCTGGCTACTCCATGGGAGGAACGTCAGGCAAGACAGAAGGGTGAGGCTTATGCCCCTAAGCACCTGGTCTGTAGCTGTACTGATGGGGAATCTTTCAAGTCTATGAAACCGTTATTTTTTGTCGAAAACCTTGAGGACAAGTATGGAGAGGTGGAAGGAATGTCAAAGATGCGGTCGGGATCAGTATTAATAACGACGTCATCCCCAGCTCAATCGCGGGCACTTCTTGCCTGTGACAAGCTGGGTGATGTTTCCGTTACCATTACGCCACACAAGATTTTAAATATGGTACAGGGAATCATCTTCCATAAAGACCTCTTGCTGCAGTCGGATGACGAATTGCGTGCCAACTTAGAATGGCGGGGTGTACATTTTGTTCGGCAAGTCCATAGGGGTCCGAAGGACAATAGGGTCGCCACCGGTGCCTTCATCTTGGCTTTTGAGGGTGAATCATTGCCCGAGAAGGTCAAGGTGATGGTTTACCGGATCGACGTAAAGCCCTACGTTCCTCCCCCTATGCGCTGTTTTAAATGCTGGAAGTTTGGCCATATGAGCTCCCGATGTGATGCCAACCCAACATATCGGGAGTGTGGACGTGCAGTTCATCCGAACGTCCCATGCACGCCGCCTCCAGTATGTGTCAACTGCGGCCAGAATCACTCCCCTTGCTCGCCTATGTGTACAGTTCTGCAGCAAGAGAGGAAAATAATGGAATACAAGACCAGAGATCGACTGACTTATTCAGAGGCCAAACGGAAATATCAGAAGCTCCATCCTGTCCACCTGGTAACCACCTATGCCGCGGCAGCCTCATCAACCTCGTCCACTGTGCCTGCTGTTCCACCTGTTCCGTCAACAATAGCGCGCCCCAGGCCCAATCAACTGACCCGGCCCCCGTACCAGCAGGGGGCACCTCATCTTCGGTGGCTCCCACTCTTTTCACAGTGGGAGCATCACCTGCTAAAACACCGGGGACTCCAGTCCCCACCTCTAAGCCGGGGAAGGAGAAGCCTTCTCCGCCCCCTCTCGCTCGGAAGGGGTCCTTAGAGACAACCCCTTCTGCAGCTTCCCAGAGTGCTCCGGAGGATCCTGGCCGCAGTCTTCAGGATCTCCAACCTGCCGGTCGAAGAGCTTCCTGCTCTTCCTCCGTCCCGGATGCCACTTCTGGGAAGCCCCATCGGCCCTGCAAACCAAAGGGCCAGTGAGAGGAAAAGAAAAAGAGAAATAAGAAGAAAGAATGTTCAGTGGCTTCAAAGCCACAACCACTCACATCCTCTTCTTCGGAGGATGAAGTCGAGATCCTCGCATCTCCTGAGGATCTCGCAATTACTGATTCCCCAGAAAATAAGATCTCTGGTTCCGTGGATTCCGAGCACATGGTAGCAGACGATCCGATGGAGTGATCTGCTGCATTATTCGTCATGGCGGTACAGCCAGAAGGAAACGTCATCCTCCAGTGGAATTGTAGCGGCTTTTTCCACCACCTGCTTGAGCTACGACACCTTCTCAGCCAAACACCTGCCTTTTGTATCGCTCTTCAAGAGACCTGGTTCTCCGCGACGCGGTCCCCTGCCCTTCGAGGCTACCGGGGCTATTTTAAAAATCGGCCTATCTATGACAGAGTTTCTGGTGGAGTCTGCATCTATGTCCTAGCCACTGTCCGAGCGCTGCCATGCCCCTTCAAACGCCCCTAGAGGCGGTTGCTGTTCGGCTCCGGGCAGTGCAAGATGTTACAATCTGTTCAATCTATCTCCCACCAGATGAGGCTGTCTGTCCTGTGGATCTCGCTGCCTTGGTCGACCAACTTCCCCCACCCTTCCTTCTTTTGGGGGATTTCAATGCCCACCACACTTTGTGGGGTGGCACCCAGACCTCGGCACAGGGTAGGGATGTTGAGACACTACTGAACCAGCTGAACATCTGCCTCCTGAACAACGGTGCTGCTACGCACTTTAGCGTGGCACACGGTACATTCTCCGCCATAGATCTGTCTGCCTGTAGCCCAAGCCTACTTCCGCACTTCACTTGGAGGGTCCACGATGACCTGTGTGGCAGTGACCATTTCCCCATCTTCCTGTCGCTCCCACAGTGTCCATCTGCTGACCGTCTGCCTCGCTGGTCCCTCCATAGGGCCGACTGGCCAGCATATTCCATAGCCGCTGTCCTTCCCTCTCCTCTTCTGGCTGATGTCGATACCGCTGTTCAGCAGGTCACTCAATCGATCATTTCGGCTGCTGAGAAAACCGTACCCATCTCACTTGGATCACTCCACCGTAAGTCAGTGCCCTGGTGGACGCCAGAGATAGCTGAGGCCATCCGGGAACGTCGGCGAGCACTACAGCGCCACCGTTGCCACCCTTCCGTCGATAACCTTATTGCGTTTAAGCGTCTCCGTGCACGGGCACGCCGACTGATCCAGCAAAGCAAGAGGGCCTCCTGGGAGCATTATGTCGCCTCCATTGGATCCCGAGCATCACCTTCACGGGTATGGTCGCAAGTTAGACGCCTCTTTGGCCACCGCCCACCAGTGGGAATTCCGTGCCTCAGCATTCAGGGTACAATTTCCACTGACCCTCTCACAATAGCTGAGCACTTGGCACACCACTATGCTCGCACCTCAGCGACCGCTGCATATGATGCGGATTTCCGCACCCTTAATGAGCGCACCGAGCGAAAACAGATATCCTTTCAAACGCGACGCCAGGAAATCCATAACATCCCTTTCAGCGAATGGAAGTTCGAAAGCGCCCTTGCCGCAGGCCCAGCCACATCCCCTGGACCCGACCGCATTCATAGTCAGTTTCTAACGTCCATCACCTCTTTTCGGAATGACTCTAACTTAGCCCTAATATATTCCTAAATCACGGAAATGTTTATTAGTTCACAGTCTATAACGAAGTCATTCCACTGTAGGTGAAGTTGAACTTATCTTATATGCTGGCTGAAGTCCATTGCGTTGTGAGTTATCTTCGGCATTCACTAAAGAATTTGATTTTACAGGATCTTTTTGTAAAGTAAAACCATCTCAGTTGATATGGAAATGATTTTATTTCCACTTAAACATTGCACAACCAAGAAATGCAGCAGCAAGCCAACAGAGCTGCTTACAGGTTTCTGGCCAATCCAAAACTCTATCCACGACTCAACAAACAATGGTTTCTCTCAAACATCTTTCTGCTTAACTACGTAATAAAAATGATGACAAAGTTTTGTAATTCACAATTAAACAGTATTCTTTTACATTAAATATGCCAAAATGCAGAAATTAAAACATTACATTTAAGCTTTGACTATTTATGTCAATGTATGTACTTGTTTCATGACATTTGTATTTAATGTGTAACACAAATTTAACGGCATCCTTTTGACTAGTGTTTACTGTGCTCAAATTATTTACATTATTTGTGTTTTCGAAGTGCACACATATTTGTTTTGCCAATATTGTGTAGGCGTAATATTATTGTGACATGGAATTTTAATGAGTTTCAGTTTGCGGTCATATTATTTATTAATACGGATTTGTATATGGTTGTCGTAGTTTTGTTAATTTCGAAGTTAGTTTCTTAGTACCAAACGGATTATTAATTTTAGTGCATGGAAAATTATCAGTATTTAATTTAGGATCTAGTGATATATAAAACATGGTCTGCCCTAATTTATTTAAACAAAAGGTATATATGAAATCATGTTGTGCAATAGTTATAACATGTAGCATTATTGTTTTTATACAAATTAGTATCTATATAGGTTCAGCAATTTCCGAAACGGAGTGTAATGCATTTTTAGTGTTTGCAGCTATTATTTACGAAAGTATTAAAAACTGAAAATTACGTAAAAAATCAGCCAAAGTTATATTTAAATCAATGTACTATTTCTTAAAGGTATTTTACTAATAGTGTTAATAGAATTTCAAACAGAAGGCGAAAATGTAAATATCACATGTCCGGTAATGAAGTTTTACTTTAGGTGTCAGATATGTCGTGTTTCTATGTTGGCAACTGATTTTTTAGGAGTTTGCAACATAGCAGAAACGTTACACACACCCCTACATAGTGTACCTGAAATGTAATGTAGGGTTCACTGTGTACTATCGTTTCAATATGTTGTGATTTAAGTGTTCATAGTGAGTCTGTATTAGTTTAGGCTAAAATAAAAAATTGTATTTTTATTGTAGTCTTGCGAATGCTGGTGATTGTTGATGTTGCATGATGCGCCGACAGTGGTGTATCTGCAAACTGCTGTTGGTGATGTAGTGGCTCGCAGCTTCAGCTGACTGTAGATACAGGCATTCAAGACGGTTCCTACAACATGGTTGTATCTTTCTCAGAATCACATACTATTTTTCCCTAACTACATACATAAATAAGCATACTGTTATCAGGCTATTGGAAAGAGTAATCTATTTTCTCAATACGGTATTTTAAACAAACAAAATTATGGTTTCAAATTAACCCTTAAATGTTACTGAAAATTAACGAGAAATCTCTCTAATTTACTTTAGTTTGAATAATGAAATAGCAAGCTTTTACAACTTTTTTTTTTTTTTTTTTTTTTTTTTTTTTTTTTTTTTTTTTTTTTTTTTTTTTTTTTTTTTTTTCAAAGAGCATTGATATTCATATTGTCAACAGTTATGTTTGGTATTCATTCATATAAAAAAGTATTTTATGCAGAATAATTTTTTTTTCTATGTGTACATGTATGTAAATGCCATTATGTGAGTACTAAGCTCCTAATTCCTCTAGAAAGGGTGTTGTATATTGTAATTTATAGTAATTTATAGTCAATTTACTAAGTGAAATGAATGACATAATTAAATAGTAAAACAATGGATAGAAACAAGCTCTCAGTGAGCACATCAAACATTTATCATTCAAAATTATGGTATAGTTAAAATGGTGATATAGACAGAAAATGTAATCATGGTTTTGAAACTTTTTTCAAGTACTGTAGGTATTGAATATTTGTCATACAGTTAGAGATTAGAATGAGTGGTAATAAAGAGTAGCAACAAATTAGATCATAGTATTACATAATATTTTACTTATTAAAAAAACATGCATTAATAAAGATTTTAAAAAATCCAACCTCCCTGCGAGTAGTTAGCAGTGGCAATGGTTAATCTCATAGCTCAAATCAAGCATGGAAATTAAAATAATAAGTGTCAGTTCTCAACTGATCCACCAAAGTGTCAAATTTTTCCCATTGTGGAAGAATGTAAAGTAAAATGAAAAAGTTTTTTAAACTGCCAAACTACACCCACTCTCAAGGCAGTAATCAAGAGAGGGCGGAAAAATACGCTGCCATTAAATTACGTCCACGGCCAGGACAGGTAACTGACTCGCAAACGGCTACATAAGCAGAAAAAGACCTTGGTTGCGTTTACCTATATTTTGTTTAACAACTTAGTGTTCATAAGGTACTACGATACACCATTTAGTTTTCATAGACTATCTTCTAAACGGAATGTTTGTATTAAAGGTAACTACCTTACCAAGAGTTACAAGATGCAACTGGCAACTTGACTCCTTAATTCCGCAGAAGTAAATAACAGTACATAGTTTTTTTTGTTCTTCTTTGAACAAACTGCCCCAATCAAACACAACACAGTCCAGAGTACCCTGTATTTGTTGAATGGTGAACAGTTACTACCCCCCAATATCTCAAAATCAACATTCAATGTTGTCCAGTAGTGTTTGAAAATGAGTGACAATCATACAGTAGAAGTGAATGTAAATGAGTAACTATCTTAAGTGTTCTGAAAGTCTGTACATGTCTACGTTAACAGTGAAAATCTCATAATTACATACTACACAAAAGTCAAAATTTACATATGGTCTGCCTGTTCATTTTCAGATACAGTACCATATCAAAACTAAACACCCTGTAATAAACTACAAATTGATATACAAAGCTTGCATGCATGAGCAAGTCAACAAGTGTGTCATGAATTAAACATAGGTGTTCCACATGAAAAATACAAATTTATACAAGTTTAATGTTAATAATAATAAAGAGTAATAGGTAGTCTGTAATGGTTCATTAACCTTTACATCATGAGTATGTGCAAGTACTCATGATAAACATTCCAAGTACGTAACTTGTAAAATATCAATAGTTTCATTGTAAACTTTAAGAATAAAAATGAAAATTAAACCTTGCATCAGCCAAAGCTGTGTCATATGTACAATATACTATAATATGGTATAATATGGTATTAAATATTTTCCTATTATGTTGTAAGCTCAAGGATAGAAATTGAGTTTTACATTGGTTAACACTTGTGTGGTCTATGTGTCCTCCCATGCTTTTAGTCACTTTTGTACTAATTGTTAGCAAGTCCCTCTTGACACATCAACGTACAACACAAAATTCAACCAACACAAAAATACTAATGAATGACTAACAAGAGTGAAAAAAATTAAAGAGTTTGAATTGTAATGCACTGTGGACGTGATTAATAGAAAAATCGCAGTACATAACTGAGATAAGCATTTTCTTATATACAATGACATTTCAAGCCATAAACAAATAATGAACACTTCAACATACCTTTGACTATGCATATGAGGTTAAGAAATTAATTATTGTGTGCCATATTCATAAATGTTATCAATACTATCAACAAATACCTTTCTATAGGTTTCAGAGTAAGAGCGAGGTAAACTATTCAAGACATTAAGTTTTCTGTAGGTAGGATTTAAACACATTATTCTATCTGAGACCGATCAACTTTATGGATTGTGGATAAACAATACTGTAAGCATACAGCTAAGGGTTTCAGTTAACTTCAAGTGACTCAATGCATAACTGTATATAAACTGCAACTCATCAGATCTTAACAAATGGACTACTAACATAGTAAAACATTACTTTGCGTTTCAGGTTCAGTTAATAGATTTTTTAAACTTCCACAAAATTCATGTAATGCCTCAGCAGTATCAAGCAATTCAACATCTTAGACTTCCAGTAAAGCATCTGTTCAGAGAATACACTAATCTTAATACTACATCAACATTTTTCATTTAAATATTCATTATTTTCATATTCATTTTCTTTATGGCATATTAATTCTTTCTTTTCAATATTTGAAGCATTTTTCACTTCCACTTCAGTAACTTAATAACTATTTGTTCAGTACTTTCACTGACAATTCTTAACCTAACATAAATTTCTCATGAACAGCACTTCCCCTTTTTTTCTAACTTGTATCTTTTGATGACTACTCAAAGACTTCCACATTAGCTAGTGATTCATAAACATCATAACATAAAACTCCAAAATTCCTGTCAAACACATTAAATAAACCCGCATCATCTACCCATTTTCTTTTTCTGTACTTAAATTCACATAGTATTTTAATTCATAAATCCTCAATGTTTGTTATTATTTGCAACTGTATTAACTGTAAACATGAATTCACTATTTGGTTCAAACTGTATTTCAGTATATTTACTTCTTAGCTCTTAATTCCATTGGCCTATACACTGGCATAAGTAAAAATAATTCTTATTGAAAACCCCCAACAAGTATATCATATTAGGTACAGTATTAGTATTTGGTATAAAGTTCTTCTGAACTGATGGTTAACATCCACCTACACATTTATATTTTCTCAAAAATTCCAAATGGTAATAAAGTTTAGACTTCACATCTTTTAAGTTTCAATAAGCATATAGCAAAAATGTATATATCAAAAGGTATGTCTCAGCTGTTTTCACTTGTCAGTGGTAATTAAAATGTTTTTTCAAATAATCAAATATTTACACTGAAGAAAAACTTAAAGACTACAATTTTTTCTGTACTGTGAAAATGATTAATAGAAGTACACAGCACACAACTGGGGACCTGAACTGGTGTCAGCAGTTTCATAACTAAAGAGTAATTATGCCCCTAAGGTATTACATCAGTACATAGTCTGATTCATCTCATTTTGTCTGTCATCAGGTAGAATAGGTAATGGTACGTTAAAATTATATCCAAAATTAAATGCAAACAGTTGGGTCTGGTTTGCCCAAGAACATACTTTACACCTTAGACTTTCCTTAAGCAACATAATTTCTGAAGTGTCATTCAAATCTGACGAAAAACAATCTTTGTCCTGTGGCATAAAATAAATAGGACGAAATTTCTCTTTAGGCCTACCAGGTAACTTTACTACTGGTAAACAAATTACATTAGTACATCTAGGAATACTCAAAGTTTCAGTATGTGACTTTTCTTGAATTTCGTCTACACACTGTGGTAATTCTGTGACTGTACAATTACTTTCGACTTCTTGCTCAGGGTTATCTATAACACGGTTACATTCAGTTTCTACTTTAAAATCAGAATAATTAAGTTTGCTATTACATTCTTCAAAATCGCGAATCTTTCCAGTTAACTCTGTTTTAGTACCCTGGCTCTGAGAATTTACATAATTTGAACTGTCATCTATTTCTCCAACATTGTCACTCGTCTGAGAAACTTCTGAAGTAGCAGCTACCATAACAGTTTTTTCTACACTTTCGAATCTAGTACTAAACTTTGTCTCTAGACCTCCAATGTATTGTTTTAAATCGGTCATTGAGTCATTTGTTTTACAAATTTCAAATTTAATTGAGTTTATTTGAGATTTCATGTCAGATAGTTCGGTTTTCATGGTTTTTATATCTAATGAAAGTTCGGTTTTCATAGTTTCCATTTGTAATGAAAGTTTGGAGTTCGTGGTTTCCATTTGTAATGAAAGTTTGGAGTTCGTGGTTTCCATTTTTAATAAAAGTTCCAAGATTGATTTTCTTTCTATTTCCGCGTTTGCTGCCATATTACTAATCTGTTGTCCAGTCTCTTGTAAATCACTAGAAAATGGGACCTGCTGCTTTCTTACAATCAGTGTAGAACTCGCAATACTAGAACCCGCTACCCCACTGTCAAAGTCTGAAACTTGAGTACTATCTCCCTCCTTTCTTACTGTATCCATTTTAAAATAAGTTTTCAGTCCACATAAAACCCCTATCACACAAACAGTCACTACAAAAGTTACTAAAAAAGTACTTAGCTGGTCACAAGGATGCGGCGATACAGGAATCTAGTAGTCCAAATTATTGCCATCTTCCTCCATTAAATTTTGACATCGTAGGTGCGGATAGTATTGTAGTCGAATTCTGCACTTTTATGATGGTTTTACTGCACATCCATCATATACATTATTTTCCTTGTATCCTGAAACATTTTATATTAGCGAATACTCATTAAAATCCTTTGATCACGTCACCACTTCTAACATTTTACATTAGTGAATACGTTTTTAAAATAATCCTGGTCACAAGGCACCACTTCTAACGTCCATCACCTCTTTTCGGAATGACTCTAACTGAGCCCTAATATATTCCTAAATCACGGAAATGTTTAATAGTTCACAGTCTATAACGAAGTCATTCCACTGTAGGTGAAGTTGAACTTATCTTATATGCTGGCTGAAGTCCATTGCGTTGTGAGTTATCTTCGGCATTCACTAAAGAATTTGATTTTACAGGATCTTTTCGTAAAGTAAAACCATCTCAGTTGATATGGAAACGATTTTATTTCCACTTAAACATTGCACAACCAAGAAATGCAGCAGCAAGCCAACAGAGCTGCTTACAGGTTTCTGGCCACTCCAAAACTCTATCCACGACTCAACAAACAATGGTTTCTCTCAGACATCTTTCTGCTTAACTACGTAATAAAAATGATGACAAATTTTTGTAATTCACAATTAAACAGTATTCTTTTACATTAAATATGCCAAAATGCAGAAATTAAAACATTACATTTAAGCTTTGACTATTTATGTCAATGTATGTACTTGTTTCATGACATTTGTATTTAATGTGTAACACAAATTTAACGGCATCCTTTTGACTAGTGTTTACTGTGCTCAAATTATTTACATTATTTGTGTTTTCGAAGTGCACACATATTTGTTTTGCCAATATTGTGTAGGTGTAATATTATTGTGACATGGAATTTTAATGAGTTTCAGTTTGCGGTCATATTATTTATTAATACGGATTTGTATATGGTTGTCGTAGTTTTGTTAATTTCGAAGTTAGTTTCTTAGTACCAAACGGATTATTAATTTTAGTGCATGGAAAATTATCAGTATTTAATTTAGGATCTAGTGATATATAAAACATGGTCTGCCCTAATTTATTTAAACAAAAGGTATCGAGCGAAAACAGATATCCTTTCAAACGCGACGCCAGGAAATCTATAACATCCCTTTCAGCGAATGGAAGTTCAAAAGCACCCTTGCCGCATGCCCAGCCACATCCCCTGGACCCGACCGCATTCATAGTCAGTTCCTCCGACATCTGTCAGTAGACTCTAAACGCCAACTTCTCTCCTTGCTGAATCGTCTCTGGGTTGAGGGTGTCTTCCCATCTCAATGGCGGGATAGCATCATCATCCCAGTGATGAAGCCCGGGGCTGATCCACAGGTGGCTGATAGTTACCGCCCAATCAGCCTCACCAACGTTCCGTGTAAACTCCTCGAACGGATGGTGAGTCGGAGGCTCATGTGGATCCTCGAGGACCGAGGACTCTTGGCACCTCAACAGGGTGGGTTCCGTCAAGGCCGCTCCGCTATCGACAACCTCATGTCGCTGGAGTCGGCCATTCGTACAGCATTTTCTCGCCGTGAACACCTGATTGCCGTCTTTTTTGACCTGCGGAAAGCGTATGACACCACCTGGTGTCTACACTGTACGATTGGGGCTTACGGGGTCCACTTCCTACATTCATTAAGAACTTCCTGGCGTTGCGTTCTTTTTGTGTTCATGTTGGTTCTTGTTTCAGCTCACCTCATTGTCAAAAGAACAGAGTCCCACAAGGTTCCGTTCTTAGTGTTCCTTTATTCTTAATCGCCATAAACGGTCTTGCTGCGGCTGCTGGGTCATGGGTTTCACTTCCTTGTATGCCAATGACTTCTGCAAGTATTACAGCTCCTCCAGCATCGGCGTAGCTGAACAGCGGTTGCAGATCGCAATTTGAAAGGCACAGTCGTGGGCCTTTGCCCATGGTTTTAAATTTTCTGCATCCAAAACTCGTGTGATGCATTTCTGTCGACGTCGGGCAGTACACCCGGAACCCGAACTTTACTTAGCTGGCGACCTGCTAAAAGTCGAAGAGACACACAGATTCTTAGGTATGTTGTTTGATGACCGTCTAACCTGGGTGCCGCATCTACACCAGTTAAAACAAAAGTGCTGGCGCCACCTCAACATCCTGCGCTGTCTTAGCCACACGGTTTGGGGAGCCTCGCGCCCAACGCTCTTACAACTCTACAAGGCCCTCATTCAGTCACGCCTAGACTATGGCTGCATAGTCTACGATTCGGCTGCACTGTCAGCACTGCAGGCAATTGACCCAATTTTGCACTGTGGTGTTCGTTTGGCGACAGGGACTTTTCGCACAAGCTCAGTGACAAGCCTCCTAGTCGAAGTTGGAGTCCTCCCGCTGCGGTTCCGCAGGCAACACCTGCTGGCTTCGTATGTTGCCATGTTCAGGCCTCGCCCCTCCATCCAAACCGCCGACTCATTTTTCCAGACGCTGCGGTCCTTATTCCTCCACGACGGCCTAGGTCGGGTTACCCGATCTCGGTCCATGCTTGTTCCCTTCTTTCGTCCCTCGCATCCTCTCCACTCCCTACCACATTCCACTATTCCTTTCGAAACCCTCCTTGGTCTATTCCTCAATTGCAGCTCCGTCTGGATCTGTCCTGTACGTCAAAGGACTCGGTTTCCGCTACACATCTCCGCCGCGAGTTTCTACAACTCCTAGACTCGTTCCATGCCGCAAAACCCGTCTACACAGATGGTTCCATAGTAGATGGCCGTGCTGGGTATGCGTTTCTTCATGACGACCATGTGGAACAGCATTCTCTGCCGGGTGAGAGTACCATTTTCTCTGACGAACTGGTCGCCATTCTAAGGGCTCTGCAACACCTCAAAGCGTGCCCCAAGGGGTCATTTGTCATCTGTTCTGACTCCCTGAGTGGCTTACAAGCGATCGACCAGTGTTTTTCTCGCCAGCCATTGGTACGGTCGATCCACGATACTGTTCACTCTCTAAGCCGATCTGGCCGTTCTGTGGTCTTTGTGTGGACCCCGGGCCATGTCGGCATCCAAGGGAATGAACAAGTAGATCGCTTAGCCAAGCTGGCCACTATGGAACCACCGCTTGATATTGGCGTCATGGAACCTGATATGAAATTGGTGTTGCACCGGAAGGTGCGCGAGGCTTGGAGCACCGAGTGGGCTATGGCTAATGCGCCAAACATGCTTCGGGCAGTGAAGCCATCCACAACCCTGTGGAAGTCTTCACTGCGTCCTATCCGCCGAGAGGCGGTTGTCCTCTGCCGCCTCCGTATTGGGCACACGTGGTTGACCCATGGGTATCTCCTACGCCGTGAGTCCCCGCCCGTGTGTCGATGTGGTGTCGTGATGACAGTGGCCCATCTTTTGATGGACTGTCCGATTTTAGCCAATCTGCGGCATTCTTTTAATCTTCCAGACGCACTACCCTTAGTTTTAGGTGACGATGCCTCTATGGCTAACAAAGTTTTACGTTTTATCCGCGCTGCTGGTTTTTATGACTCGATCTAATGATAGGTGCTGTGGCCTGACATCTTAGGCCACCACCAACCCAGCTTTTTAACTTTTCACGTCCTTAGGAGTTCTTAGTGTGTGTGCAGTATGGCTGGCTCATCCTGTTTTTTCTTTGTGATCAGCCAGCCAAGGTACTCTGCTATCCAGTTTTATTCGTGACTTTCTTTTACTAATTGTGTGTGTCTTCGTTTTGTATTGTCAGTGGCTTGTCTATTGTTCACCTGCCCTTTTGTGCGGTGTCATTTTCAGGGCATTGTTTTATCTTTATTGACAGTTGACTCTCAGCTAGGAACAGGGGACTGATAACCTAGCTGTTTAGTCCCCTTAAAACAACAACCAACAACAACAACAACAACAACAGGAATGAGTCCTGGCAACAATTGCACCTTTCACCAACACATATACATATTTACCTCATGTACCACTGTTGAACTGCAAATCTGATACAAGCACATGTTTTAACACAAACAAGAAGAAGAAAAAGAATATATAAAGAAAGCATGTAAACGTGACCCCAATGCTTAAATCTAAACACATACATAAATACTATCACAGACCACAGAATAAATATACACAAATTCTTAAACTACTATGTACACTGCTTTGGATCTCATACTTCATGATTTATAGTGGTTTATGGCAGTTGCTTGTTTAAACATGCCATTAAATCTTTATCATTTACAAAATTTTTGAGTTTCACCCTCTTCAGGCATCCCTCCAGACTTAATTCTGGCACTTTATCCTTATATTCCAACTGAGCTTCATATTTGCACAGAAAATCACTTCCTAACACTAGATTTAAACATAGACCTTTCATCACCAATAAATCTTGAATAAACAGCTCCTCCTCAATGATTACTTCAAATTCTGAGTTCCCTGCATTTCACACCCCTATTTTTCTTGCAAAAGCATAATTTTCTTTTTCCCATGCCACTGGCTCTACTGTTTTTAAATATTTGAGGAATTGGATCCAATCATCTTCTTTATTAATCCAACCTGACTTTAACTCACCAATATCCATTTCATGACACTGTTCATTATTATAAATCATAAAAAACTATTTTCTCCTCATCACCACCTAACCCCTCCTGTACAACTCTCAGTCCCTCACTTATCTCATCATGATCTTGGGTACACATGCCTAATCCCCTTAATTGATCATGCTCATTGTCCCCATTCACAAACTCTTTCAACACATTGTAATAAGTCTGGTCCCTATTATTTTGTTTGCCTAGTCTGTCCAAGTAATCATATTTGTGCAATAGCCAATCATCTGGTGCCCACTTCCTAATCCAGTTTATTATCCCAATTAAATTTCTGGTTTGTGCATCTACACTGTCAACTTGGCCTTCCTCAGAGATCTTCACATTCATATTAACATTTACAGTAGGTCCAGTGTCATTTATTGTCTCTACTGGACCACATTTATTTACATTTAATTTAGAAAAACATTCACTCTCATTCATACATTCCACAACATCTATGCTGGCTCCAGTACCATCAATATTTATATTCATACTTTCACATTCAGTCAACACTTGTGCCTCTGACCTATCCAAAACTAAGGCTAACCCAACACTGTTTTTATCCTCTTTCATGTTATTATCAAATAAACTTCCCAAATCATACTCTCCTTTATTGTCCTTGTTTCTAGCATTCCTCCTCCTGTTTGCATTTCTCTTGTCATGTTGCAAAAACCAATCCCCAAAAATTTCCTCACTACCTATAACAGCAGCCATCTGACACATACATTCCTCTCTTTTCTCCCTTTCCTTGTTTACTCTATTTATGTTTTCTTCCCTCTTTTCTTTATCCTTGCCCTTGTGAACTCCTACTTCCTCTTTCCTATCACCATCTCTGTCCATGTGACATAGTTTTTCCTCCCTTCTCTCCCCATCTCTATTCCTACTGTAATTATGGTTATTAGATCCCCTGTTATCCCATCTTCTGGTCCTGACCTCATTTGGAACAAATCTTAGTTTCCCTGATTCTGTCTCTGATTTTCTCTCCCACTGTTATCCCCATTCCTATTTCCACCTTCCTGTCTTTGATTTCTCCTATCATTTTCCCAGGTTTCCCTCTGGCTTCTATTATCCCAGTTGTCTCCTCTATTATTATTACCTCTCCAATTTTCATTTAAATCCCTCTCTCTATTGTGGTATCCCTGGTTGTGATCCCCATTTCTACTGCCTCTGTTTTCATTGTGGTTCACATGCTGCGTCCCCCTGAGATGTTGTTCCATAACTAAACCCTGATCTATCTTTTCTACAAATTCAGTGAAATTCTCAGCTGAATCTGTGGGATGGTGAAGTAACTGCCAATGCAAATCTGCAGGTAACCTCCTACACAAAGTGGAAATTACTGCTAAGAGACTCAAAGGTGTATCTAAATGCACTAGTTTGTCAAGTTCCTCCTGACAAAATTCCTTCATGCTCTGTTTCCCTTTCACATAGTTTGGCCCGTTCAAGAATTCATTTTGTATCTTAACTTGTTTGGCCTCCCCCCCCCCCCCCTCCGCAATACTTATTTAAAAACAACTTTTCAAACACCTCAAAAGTAGCAAATTTATCAGCACACTGATTTGCCCAAGTTTGAGCAGAACAGTCAAGCATTCTCTTTGCTAACTTCACTTTACACTGGTCTGACATACCAGGCACAAATTGGTCCCTGCATGCAGCCAGAAAATCTACTGGATGATAATTACCCACTCGTGAAAACTTTATGCCATTAGGTGTCTGCACCATGGACCAATTAGTGTTTGCTGATGCAGTAGACAATTCTAGATTATTTATTCTAGTGTTCACCTTCTCAATCTCAGTATTGTTTACTGTCACTACTTGTTCTATTTTTTTCCTAAAGTTACATTCTGTATTCTCTAATTTTCCTGACAACAAAGTTTTTGTTTCCTCAATACCTGCCACCATCCTCTTGTCAACCTCAGCCAATGCCTGCATAGTGCCCTCATTCCTGTGATCACATATTTGTTTCACAGCATCTAACTTGCCTCCTACCTCAGTCTCAATAGCACCAATTCTGGCATGTATCTACTTTTCCCTATTTTCAAACCGTTCTGTTAGACTTCCTATCTTTTTGTCAATGTCTGTGATTATTTCTGCCTTTAAGGCAAACAATGAATTTTGTAGTGCCCCAATGTCTGCCTTAAAGTCTGCTTTCAATTCTGATTTTACAGTTTCTATTTCTGATTTTGCAGTTCCTATTTCTGATCTTAAATTTGAGTTTGAATTTTCTATTATTGATTTTAAATTTTAGTTTGAATTTTCTATTTTTGATTTTAAATTTGAGCTAAAACTCGCTAACATGGCTGCGATCATCTCCGGTGTCAACAACATTCCCCCAGTATTTACCCTCTCTGGACTTTCTGGTATGCTACTCTCTGAATCTACGTCGCTTGGCGACTTTTTAAAAACGTGCTCCATTTTTGGTGCCACAAGAAAGCTTGATTAACACACAAGAATTTATAGCGCCAGCTGTTTTACTTATCTTTTAATCCAGAAGTTGCTGCAACGAGCTGCGATGTCCCCAACGCTCGCTGCCGTCTGTTGTAGAAGCTGTGGCTGAAATATGTCCTCACTGCATCCCTTATCCTTTTAGAATCGAAGCTGCTGGGCCCCGACGCTCCGTTGGCGACTTGCGAAGTCCCCGCGATCACTGCCGTCCGTTGCAGAAGATGAAATTTGAGTGTGTGGATCCCACGCGCCGCCGCTCACTGCTGCCAGGCCGATGCGCCGTCGATTATGCTAACTGTTTTGTCCACTGTCACTGTCCTAAGCACACCCTACCTCTCTGTCCGAGCAAGACGAGTGTGAATTTATCCCGCTCTCTGCTGCCAGCCACCACACACACTTGAAATTGTAACTGTTCACTGTCCTATACACACCCTAATCTCTCCGTCCGAGCAAGTCCAATGTGAACTTATCCTGTAACGAGCCTCCAAATGTGAGGGTGAAGGTCGGGGTGAGAGTTTAAAATAGGGAAGGTTTGATTTTTAAACCTCACAACCACCAACTGCGAACCATATTCCTAAACATGCAAAAACACTGGAACTGTGATTGCTACTGTTTGACTCGTTTTCTAGGGGATGATATCACACGTTCGCAGCTTTCCTTCCCTGCATATGATTAACAAAAAAATTCATAATAAAGTAAGTTCATGTGAGAAACGGATGTACTAACTACTATTTTTGAAAACACGTGAAAGTTCACTTTATGTTGTTTATTACACCATATTAAAACGCTGTGGCTGATACGTCTGTACGTCGACAAATTTATCAAATAAAGTTATAGCTCGTGAGCCCCCAGACAAAATGAATATTTGTCGCAAATTGTTTTCACACCATGTGCCTGTCTCAAACACTGTTTATGTTCATGCCTATGCAATGACACGTGTTACATTAACAAAACACAGTCACTTTAATTTAGTGCGATGCACACCTTGTTCCACCGGCTAAATATTCACGACACACAGTAGCACTCAATACAACTTGGTGCAGTCTACGACGAGCAACCACACTTGGCAATTGCCACACAAAAATCTATAGTCTCCACCTGGAGATCCACATGCTGACTGCGCAGAGCGACACCTCGCCCAGCCAGCTACACCATTCGCTCCCGACTCCTCCCTTCCTGGGCCGCGCACACCAAAAGCTCAACTGCGTACATACATTGCTACCATAATTATTAAGATTACAATTGTGTAACATTTGGTGCATTGGCATGGTCAATGTTTGCAGTGAACTTCATACTGTTTAATTACAAATGCTATTAATTACCAATATTTCTAATGGGCGGTAATCTCACAGAGTGGTGTACACGATCAAAGGCAGAGCCACTTGCGATAGTACCCATGTGATCTACCAACTGACATGCCTGCACTGTGAAGCGTTCTATGTGGGAATGACCAGCAACGGTCATAGGCAAACACTCCTTGGTGCACGGCCAGCACATCTTGGCACAATGTTACACCGTCCGGGTTATCTGGATACTTTCCCATCGACAGCTCCGGAGATGGGAACTAGCCCCTCAGCATATTCTCTCTTTCCATTGCCCACCTGGTCTCACCTCTGCTAAATTTGAATTGCCGCCCACCATCTTTAACATCTTTGCCTTGGTTCTCTAGACAGAGCCTCTGCCTCAAGTGGCATCTCTGTCTAACTTCTTAACTTCTTTGCTTTCTACAGTATGTCTGCCTAGGTGTGTTTGCGTCTATGTAAATGTTTGGGTGTGTGTGTAAGTCTTTCCTCTCCCGGGATTGGAATGGCTCCTTACCCCCTCCCTTAAAACCCTCATAATTTCCTTTTCCCTCTCCTTCCCTTCTGCCTGAAGAAGCAACTGGGTTGGAACGTTTGATGTGGAATGGATGGCAGCTGTCATAATGCAGATACTGTTGTTTATTGGTAGGTTTGATGTGGACAGATGTGTGAAGTTGGCCATTGGACAGATGGAGGTTGACATTGAAGAAAGTGGCATGGGATTTGGAATAGGAACAAGTGAGTCTGATGGGACCAAAGGAGTTGAGGTGGAAGAGGAAATTCTGGAGTTCTTCTTCACTGTGAGTCCAGATCATGAAGATGTCATCAATGAATCTGTACCAAACTTTGGGTTGACAGACTTGGGTATCCAGGAAGGCTTCCTATAAGCGTCCCATGAATAAATTTGCATACGAGGGGGCCATCCTGGTTCCCATGGCTGTTCCCTTTAGTTGTTGGTATGTCTGACCCTCAAAAGTGAAGACGTTGTGGGTTAGGATGAAACTGGCTAGGGTATTAAGGAAAGATGTTTTAGTTAGGGAAGTGGGTGGTCGGCGTGAAAGGAAATACTCCATCGCAGCGAGGCCCTGGGCATGTAGGATATTTGTGTATAAGGAAGTGGCATCAATGGTTACAAGGATGGTTTCTGCAGGTAACAGGCTGGGTAAGGATTTCAGGCGATCGAGGAAGTAGTTGGTGTCTTTGATGAAGGATGGGAGACTGCACATGATGGGTTGTAGGTGTTGGTCTACGTAGGCAGAGATTCGTTCTGTAGGGGTTTTGTACCCGGCCTCAATGGGGTGGCCAGTATGATTGGGTTTATGAATCTTGGGAAGTAGGTAGAAGGTAGGGGTGCGGGGTGTCGGTGGGATCATGAGGTTAATGGAGTTAGGTGAAAGGTTTCGTAGGGGGCCTAAGGTTTTGAGGATTCCTTGAAGCTCTGCCATGATATCAGGGATGGGATTGCCATGAAAGACATTATATGTGGTACTATCTGAAAGCTGATGCAGTTCCTAAGCCACATACTCCCGCTGATCAAGTACTACGGTCGTGGATCCCTTGTCGGCTGGGAGAATGATGATGGAATGGTCAGCCTTCAGATCACGGATAGCTCGGGATTCAGCTGCGGTAATGTTGGGAGTAGGATTAAGGTTTCTTTGGAAAGACTGAGAGGCAAGGTTGGAAGTAAGGAATTCCTGGAAGGTTTGAATAGGGTGATTTTGAGGAAGCGCAGGTGGGTCTCGCTGTGACGGAGGATGGAACTGTGCCAGGCAGGGTTCAATTTGAATGATGTCTTGGGGAGCTGGATCATTAGGAGGAGGATTATTTTTCTTCGTGGCAAAGTGATATCTCCAGCAAAGACTGTGAGTATAGAATAGTAAATCTTTTACAAGGGCTGTTTGGTTGAATTTGGGAGTAGGGCTAAAGGTCAGCTTTTTGGATAGGACAGAGGTTTCAGATTGGGAGAGAGGTTTAGAGGAGAGGTTGACCACTGAATTGGGATGTTGTGGTTCCAGATTGTGTGGATTGTAATTTTGAGGTTTTGGGGGGGGGGGGGAGAGGAGTTGGGAGTGGGAGATTGAGTAGATGGGAGAAACTGGGTTTGTGTGCGATAAGAGGAGGTTGAGGTTTATTGGAGAGGTTGTTGAGGGAGAGAGTATTGCCTTTCCGGAGGTGGGTGACCAGGAGATTGGATAGTTTTTTGAGGTGGTGGGTGGCATGTTGTTCTAATTTGTGGTTGGCCTGAAGGAGGATGTTCTGAACAGCAGGTGTGGATGTCAGAGAGGAAAGGTTGAGGATTTTGATTAGGGATAGGAGTTGACAGGTGTGTTCATTGGCGGAGTTAATGTGTAGATTAAGGATTAGGCGGGTGAGGGCTATGGATTGTTCAGTTTGGAACTGGTATAGGGCGGGATGAAAGGATGGGTTACAGCCAGAGATGGGAACTTTAAGTGTGAGGCCCTTGGGAATGATTCCAAATGTCAGACAAGCCTGCGTAAAAAGAATGTGGGAGCATAATCTGGCTAGGGATAAAGCATGTTTACAGAGGGAATGTACATAAAACTGGATGGAGTTGTTGTAGGGATGTTGTGAGGGAGGCATAATATATGGATGAAGGAGAACTGGGAAATATGGGCTATGTAACAGGCTGCAATGAACAAATAAAAAATAAGAAATAAAAAAAATAATAAAAAAATAAAAAATAGAAAAGAGATGACTTACCAAAAGGAACGGCTCGTCGATAGAAACAAATAAATAAATAAAATCACACACAAACACACATACAAGCTTTCGCCACCACTGGCAGCTTCTTCAGGAAAAAAGAGGAAAAAAGGGTAGGAAAAAGGGAAGGATATGGGTTTTAAGGAAGTGGAAAAGGAGTCATTCCAATCCCAGGAGTGGAAGGACTTACCCTAGGGGAAAAAAAGGAAGGTAAATAAATACAAACACACTCAGACATATCGAAACGCAAACACACCTACACAGACATTTGTAAAAACCAAAGAAGTTGGACAGAGATACCAATTGAGGCAGAGGCTCTGTCCACAGAACCAAGGCAAAGATGCTAAAGATGGTGGGCAGGAATTTGAATTAGCGGAGATTGAGACCAGGTGGGCAACGGGAGGAGAGAATAAGCTGAAGGGCAAGTTCCCATCTCCAGAGTTCTGAAAGGTTGGTGTCGGTGGGAAGTATCCAGATAACCCGGACTGTGTAACACTGCGCCAAGATGTGCTGGCCGTGCACCAAGGCATGTTTAGCCACAGGGTGATCCTCATTACCAACAAACACTGTCTGCCTGTGACCGTTCATGCGAATGGACAGTTTGTTGCTGGTCATTCCCACATAGAACGCTTCACAGTGCAGGCATGTCAGTTGGTAAATCACGTGGGTGCTATCGCAAGTGGCTCTGCCCTTGATCGTGTACACCTTTCCGGGTTACTGGACTGGAGTAAGTGGTGGTGGAAGGGTGCATAGGGCAGGTTTTACAGCGGGGGCGGTTGCATGGGTAGGAGCCAGAGGGTAGGGAAGGTGGTTTGGGTGGTTTGGGGGTTTCAAAATTGGGAGGGAGATGAATGTGGACAGTAATTCAGGTATGAAAAAAGAAAGGAAATAGAAAAAGTTTTTAAAATTTGTTGTTGATACTGTGGTCACCTTTAGTTGTCAACAACGTAGAATCAAAGGGTTAGGTAGTGGTATGGCGTGCAAAAAGGGTTTAAGGAAGGTGAAAATCGGAATAAGTACGAGAAAACCACTTGAGAATGCAGGGTAAACGTCTAAATGGGATTAGTTATGTGGTAGCAGATTACGATTTTGAGGCTGAAAATAGTCTGACGAAGGAAAAGTGGAATCAAAACCAACGGAAAGTTGCTGAAATATGATTGGAAAAGTATTAAACACGAACAGAAATGTGGAAAAATGGGAATGGAAACAATCGCGAGGTAACTAAGAAATGCCGAAAATGGTTATAAACAATATAGAAACTATTGTTAGGAAATAGTGTTTACGATTTTAAACGAGAAAATCGGATAGGCGGCACATTTCAGATAGAAGAAGGAGTAATGAAAGTGGTAAATGTCAAAATATACGTACTTGTAGGATAAGGTTTGGAAGAAAACGTATTGTTGTAAGAATTAGCGAAATATGAACAGTAAACAAGGAAGTGAATGTAGAATGGAACTGATATGTAAAATGTAAATAAATGATTAATTAAAAATAAAAACCAAAGGGAAAGTAAGATGACAGAAACATTTCAAAAAGTAACAGAGCAAGGATGGAAGTAATTGTTGAATTCAAATTTATGATACGAATATTATAGATGATAAATTCTTAGTAGGAAAAATTATATATATAAAAAATAGATGAAGATTACTCACCAGGCGAAGGAGCACAGGTATGATAGTAGCACAAATAAAACACACACACACAAACGCAAGCTTTCGCAACCCAGTTGCTTCTTCAGGCAGAAGGGAAGGAGAGGGAAAAGGAAATTATGAGGGTTTTAACGGAGGGGGTAAGGAGCCATTCCAATTCTGGGAGAGGAAAGACTTACCTTGGGGGAAGAAAAGGAAGGTAAATAAATACACACACTCCCACACATTTACACAGATGCAAACACACCTAGGCAGACATACTGTAGAAAGCAAAGAAGTTAAGAAGTTAGACAGAGATATCACTTGAGGCAGAGGCTCTGTCCAGAGAACCAAGGCAAAGATGTTAAAGATGGTGGGTGGGAATTCAAATTTAGCAGAGGTTGAGATCAGGTGGGCAACGGGAAGAGAGAATATGCTGAAGGGCTAGTTCCCATCTCTGGAGTTCTGAAGGATTGGTGTTGGTGGAAAGTATCCAGATAACCCGGACAGTGTAACATTGTGCCAAGATGTGCTGGCCGTGCACCAAGGTTTGTTTAGCCACAGGGTAATCCTCATTACCAACAAACACTCTCTGCCTGTGACTGTTCATGTGAATGAACCAGCAACAAACTGTCCATTCGTATGAACGGTGACTGGTAACTGTCATTCCAATCCTAGGAGAGGAAAGACTTACCTTGGGGGAAAAAGGATAGGTAACAAACACACACACTCACACACCCATACACACCAAGGCAGACATATGTAAAAAGCAAAGAAGTTGGACAGATATGCCAGTTGAGGCAGAGGCTCTGTCCAGAGTGTGTGTGTGTTTTTATTTATGTTTCTGTCTGTGTACCTGTGCTCTTTCACCTGGTAAGTATACCACATCTATTTTTTATGTATAGTTTTCTTGCTAGGGATTTTTCCGCTATAATATGTATAGAATATAGAGATTGTTTAACTTACCCAAAGCACAGTCTCGTTGACAGATACAAAAACACAAATAAAATCACACACATATAACAAACATTCAAGCTTTTGCAAACGTTGGCTGCTTCATCAGGAAAAGAGGAAGGAAGGAGGGGAAAACGGGAAGGATGCGGGTTTTAAGGGAGTGGATCAGGAGTCATTTGAATTCCGGGAGTAGAAGGACTTACATTAGGGGAATAAAGGAAAGGTAAACAAGCACACACCCACCCACATATATACACACTCAAACACATCAAGGCAGACATATTTGGCTTTCTACAAATGTCTGCCTTTGCGTGTTCTTCATATGTGTGTGTGTGTGTGTGTGTGTGTGTGTGTGTGTGTGTGTGTGTTTCCCCTAAGGTAAGTCCTTCCACTCCCAGGATTGGAATGACTCCTGATCCACTCCCTTAAAACCCGCATCCTTTCCTTTTTCTCCTTCTTCCTTCCACTTTTCCTTATGAAGCGGCCAATGGTTGCGAAAGCTTGAATCTTCGTGTTTGTGTGTGTTTTTATTTGCGTTTTTGTATCTGTTAATGAGCTTGTGCTTTGGGTAAGTTAAATGATATCTCTTTCCTATCTCTTTCCTTATACACACCATTGATGTCACTTCCTTGTATACAAATATCCCACATGCCCAGGGCCTCGCTCCGATGGAGTATTTCCATTCACGCTGACCACCTGCAACCTTACCTAAAATCTCTTTCCTTATTACCCTAGCCAGCTTCATCCTAACCCACAACTTCTTCACCTTTGAGGGCCAGACATACAGCAACTAAAGGGAACAGCAATGGGAACCACGATGGCCCCCTCGTATGCCAACTTATTTATGGGACGCTTAGAGGAAGCCTTCTTGGATACCCAAACATGTCAACCCAAAGTTTGGTATAGATTTATTCCTGATATCTTCATGATCTGGACTCACAGTGAAGAACTTCAGAGTTTCCTCTCCAACCTCAACTCCTTTGGTTCAATCATATTCACTTGGTCCTATACCAAATCCCATGCCTCTATGTTGACCTCCATCTATCCAGTGGCCAGCTTCACACATTTGTCCACATTAAACACACCAACAAACAACAGTATCTCCATTATGACAGCTGCCATCCATTCCATATCAAATGGTCCCTTTCCTACAGCTTAGGTCTTTGTGGAAAACGAGTCTGTTCCAGTCCTGAATCCCTGAACCAATACACCAATAACCTGATGACAGCCTTCACTTCCCGCAACTACCCTTCTGATCTGGTACAGAAGCAAATGGCCAGGGCCACTTCCTCTTCCTCCCAAACCCAGAACTTCCCACAGAGGGACCCTAAAAGTGCCCCTCTTTGTCACTGGATACTTTCCAGGAATGGAGTGGACTCTAAATGTGGCTCTCCAGCATGGATACGACTTCCTTAAATCCTGTCCTGAAATGAGATCCAGCCTTCATGATATCCTTCCTACTGTACCGAGAGTGTCTTTCCGCCACCCACCTAACCTCCATAACCTTCTAGTCCATTCCTATGAAATCCCCAAACCACCTTCCCTACCCTACGGCTCCTACCCATGTAACTGCCCCTGGTGTAAAACCTGCCCTATGCATCCTCCCACCATCACTTACTCCAGTCCTGTAACCCGGAAGGTGTACACAATTAAGGGCAAAGCCACTTGCGACAGCACCCACATGATTTACCATCTGACATGCCTGCACTGTGACGCCTTCTATGTGGAAATGACCAGCAACAAACTGTCCATTCGCATGATTGGACACAGACAGACAGTGTTTGTTGATAATGATAATGAGGAACACCCTGTGGCTAAGCATGCCTTGGTGCAAGGCCAGCACATCTTGGCACAGTGTTACAATGTCCAGCTTATATGGATACTTCCCCCTGACACCAACCTTTCAGAACTTCGGAGCTGGAAACTTGCCCTTCAACATATTCTCTCTTCCCATCCCCTCCCAGGTCTCAACCTTCATTAGTTTGAAATTCCCACCCAACATTGTACAACATGTTTGCCTCCAATCTCTGGACAGAGCCTTTGCTTTGACTAGCATTTCTGTTCAACCTGTTTGCATTTTGCATATGTCTGCCTTAGTGTGTGTGTGTGTGTGTGTGTGTGTGTGTGTGTGTGTGTGTGTGTGTTTGTTTGTTTACCTATCCTTTTTCCCGCAAGATAAGTCTTTCCTCTCCCGGGATTGGAATGACTCCTTACCCATTCCCTTAAAACCCCCATCCCTTCTTTCTCCCTCTCCTTCCCTGCTCTTTCTGATGAAGCAACCTTAGGTTGCAAAAGCTCAGTTTTGTGTCTGTGTGTGTGTTTTTTATTTTTATTTGTGTATCAACGAACCGGTGCCTTCTCGCCTGGTTAGTTCAACTTTCTTTACGTTATATAGCTGTGAATCTAATAAAGTAAACTGAATACTAAACTAGTGATAGTAATTGTGTCATATACAAATAGGGAATCTTTTGAAATAAAAGGGAGTTATACTTGTAATTTTCTTTTCTTACTATCACTAGTGAAAATTAATATTTTTGTGGTGTATTGTTCTCAGTGTGTGTATATCAGGGCTTATGAAATTTTACTCACAATACCTAATAACACCAAAATTTAATACCTGTCCAAAGATCAAATTTTGTCAAGAGTGAAGTAGTCGTGTGTGTAAATAGTTCCTTAAACGTTAGCTTGGGGAGGGATTGCCTATCTTTCAATTGCTACGTCCGTGACCTGATATAAAGTTTTAATGCCTGACAGGTGTTACATCTCTAGTGTAGTGTGAATATTACATAACTGTATGAGGAGGACTATTACCTACTACTGATTTACAAAGGTGGCTTGTCATTTCTTCATAGTTATAACTAGATTGGATAGGTTTTGTAGTGGGTGCTAGGAGATTAAGAAATTTTCTTTTAGAATAGGTACAGTAGGATGACAACTGACCACTACATGCTACCTCACAACTGCAGTGTGGAGTGGCAGCTGCATAAACACTGCAGCCCTGCTTGAGACATGCAGACACACAGCATTTAGAAATTGTGATTTTTAATAAACCATGTGGCTACACGAATATCACGAGTCACATGACTGACCGACCACTAATTAAAGTATCAAACTACTCCACAGATATTTCTGAACTTAAAATTGTTATTATTTTTTGACTTTAATTATGTACATCAACATTGGGTTAATTTTTCTTCCTGAGGTTTAACCTACCGTAAATATGCAAATATAAACTTACAGCAATCACATCTTCTTTCTAATCGCAAGCACTTGATTTTGTGGATTTGCATCTTCTTGTCATATGTTCATAGCATATTCTCAAGTGTGCGTATTCTACAATTTGTTGGCCCTATGGACTTTGAAATCAAGTGAAAACATGGTAACACAAATGGACTAGGCAGAAAGATTGGTGTCATAAGAGCCTTTGGGACAAGCCTAGTGGATTGGCCATAGGAACAAATCACTCACATGGACTGTGAGCTATTCAGAACACAGCCACAGTTAAATTTTACTTATCATATTAGCAGTGTGGTGTTCTAATGTTTGCAACAAAATGTTTGCTTTATGAGGATAATTAATTTACTAACCAGACAAGGTACTTACAAACATCTTTCAATCTTAGAACAGGAACAGTATCAATTATTTATTTCATGGTAAACATTAAGAATTATTCCCTCTCATTCTATATGTTTGAGTTTTCAAAGAGCATTCAAAGGTTGTTGCCAACATCAGCACACTACACTGCCAGGATGGGGTGTAAAATTTCACCATACATTTCACTTTGTACTATGGCCTTCTATTTATTTTAACAAAACTTGGCATTGCATTTTGGTACCTTCAACAACATGAGAGGAAGCATTACAGGAATCTCAAGACCATATATTAATTGGGACGTGATGGTCACCAGACAATAGATGTTAGAGAGGGTGGATGATTGTGATGGAGAATGTGAAGAGAGGCAGTTGACCACTATGTGAGAAATTTTCATTCTAAGTGATTGAGATGAATTTTTTGGACTAGTTGGTTAAATGCTGATGTGTAACTGCCCTGTGCTATCCTAGACTGTTTTTCATGTAATATTGTGTTGATTACCTTTGCAAATCAGAAGCAAAGTACAGTAACCCAAGAAGTGTTAACTGATAATTGAAGTTTGTTGACATGAAAAGAACTGATCTTGGCACCTACTATTGATCTGGAAACCAAGGACTGTACAACAGGATTACTGACTGCATTAACCATTAGTAAAATGCTATGCTATTGCAGAAATAACCACCAGAAAAGCTTATACAATTATCTACTCTATCAGCTCTTATATGCTGAATAATAAAATGAAGAAATTTTTTTTTATTTTTTTTTTATTTTTTTATTTTTTTTTTTTATTTTTTTTTATGGTACAAGACCCATAACGAGTTGGGAAAAATGATGTTGCTGGTAAATGTTGAATAATAAGAGCTGATGTTGGCAACCATTGTCCACATCAGGTGCAGCAGACCTTTTAAAGATATTCTGAATACCTTAATATAAATACCACGATGTGCAGAAAAGGTGGGGGCAAGAAGGGGAAAAAAGGAATTGGAATGTCACACGCAGAATGACATAAGACTATGCACTCATGTCTCACAAATATATGACAAGGTTAGTGTATATAGCTGTAGTATATTCATTTTTATGCTATTAATTGTATAATAGTTATGTATTGTATTGTGAATTGTGTTCATACAGTTCTCTTATTACACTTTGGTTATTTTATTGTATCATCCCCATGAACCACAGACATTGCCAAGGCGGGGTGGCCTGGGCGCATCGACACTACAGGTAGCCATACTGTAGGTGCAACCACAAAGGGGGAGTAACTGTGGAGAGGCGAGACAAATGTGTGATTCCTGAAGAGGGCCAGTAGCCTTTTAAGTAGTTACAGGGCACCAGTTTGGATGATTGAGCTGGCCTTGTAGCATCAGCTAACATGGCACGGCCATGTATCTACTGCGAACAGTTCAAACCAAGGGGGAACTACAGTTGGTGACTTTTCCTAAATACATGCAGCTCTAATGTGTGAATATGTGGTGATGCCATCATCTTGGGTAAAATATACAGGAGGTAAAGTAGTCCCTCATTCAGACATTTGGGCAGGGAATACTCAGGATGATGTGGTCATCAAGAAAAACAAAGTGGGCATTCTATGGATCAGTGAGTGGTAAGTTCTATCCCTTAATCAAGTAGGTAAGATATAACATTTGTAGAGAGAAATTGATAGGTTGAAGTTGAATATGGTACTCATTAGTGAAGTTCAGTGGCAGGATGCACGGGATTTCTCTTGAGTACAGGGGTATAAATACAAAATCAGTTGGGGGGAGAGGGTGGGGGAATGAAAGTGTAAGTCTAATAACAAATAAGAAAATGTGAACATGTGTAAGATTCTATGAACAGCATAGAGAATGCATTGTAATTGCAAAGATAGATGTGAAACCAGCACTGACCACAGTAGTAATAGTTTACATGACAAGTAGCTCTCCCAATGATGAGAATATTGAAACAAATGTGTGATCAGATTAAAAAGAAAAAAGGTATTCAGACAGTAAAGGTAGATGAAAACTTGATTGTGATGAGAGACTGGAACTCTGTAGTAGGAAAAGGAAGTGAAGGAAAAATAGTAGGTGAATATAGACTTCGTAA
Source organism: Locusta migratoria (assembly GCA_026315105.1). Lineage (NCBI taxonomy): Eukaryota > Metazoa > Arthropoda > Insecta > Orthoptera > Acrididae > Locusta > Locusta migratoria. The sequence goes on from CM048744.1 coordinate 443,447,494, forward strand.
AAGGAAAGAAAGAGGTGATTTCTCCATAGAGTTTTGTGCAGAGCACTATTTAATCATCACAAATACTTGATTTAATTAACATGCAAGAAAGTTGTATACCTCGAAGAGACCAGCAGACACCAGAAGGTAACAAGTTGAATTTGTAATAGTAAGACATAATTTTGAAACCAGGTTAAAAACTGCAATGCCTGTCCAGATACAGATGTAGACACTGACCATAACTTACTGGTTAAGAACTGTGGATTAAAACTTAAGAAACTGAAAAAAGGTAGAAAATTAAGGAGATTGAACCTGGAAAATTAAAGGAAACAGAGGTTGTTGAGAGTTCCAGAGGGAACATTAGGCAAGGATTGGCCGAAACGGAGGAAAGTGATACAGTAGAACAAGAATGGGTAGCTTTCAGAGATAACGTAGTAAATGCTGCAGAGGCCCATACAGGTTGAGAGGCAACACCTGATAGAAATACTTGGATAACACAGGAGATAGTGAACGTAATTTATGAAAGAAAATGTAAAAATGCAGCAAGTGAAGTAATCAAAAGTGAGTGCAGATGTGTGAAAAAATGTAGTTGACAGGAAGTGCAGACTGGCTAAGCAAGGGTGGCTAGAGAACAAATGTAAGTCTGTAGAACAATTTGCAACTAGGAGAAAGATAGATACCACCTACAGGAAAATAAAAGAGACATTTGGATACAAGAAAAGCAGATTTATGAATATCAAGAACTCAGATGGAAAACCGATACTAAACTAAGAAGGTAAAGCTGAAAGGTATAGATTGGGGGCCTGTACAAGAGAAATTAACTTAAAGACAGTATTGTAGAAAGGGAAGAGGAAGTAGATGAAGGTGAGACAGGAGCTGCAAAAATTTGACAGAGCAGTGAAAGAATTGTCTAAGTAAGGCTCCAGGTGTCAATGATATTCTCTCTGAACTGCTGAAGTCATTGGAAGAGAGAGAGTCATGTAGCAACTATTCCCCCTTGTGTGGAGAACATATGAGACAAGGGAAATACCCTCAGACTTCATGAAGAATATAATAATTCCCATTCCAAAGAAAGCAAGTGTAGACAAATGTGTGAATCACAGCACTATCACTTTAACAAGCCATGGTTGCAAAATTCCAACACAAATTATCTACAAGCGAATGGAAAACCTGTTAGAATATTACCTCAGGGGAACATGTTTGGATTTAGGAGAAAGGAACACATGAGACAATACTCACATTACAACTTATCCTAGAAGATAGGGTAAGGAAAGGCAAATCTATGTTTTTGGCTTTTGTAGATTTGAAGAAAGGTTTTGACAATGTTGTCTGGAGTACACTCTTTAAAATTCTGAAGGTAGCAGGGGTTAAATATAGGGAACAAAAAGTTATATACAACTTGTACAAAGGGCAGACAGCAGTTGTTAGAGTTGAAGGGCATGCAGTGGTTGGGAAGGGAGTAAGACAATAAATGTAGTAAATCAGTTTTATTATTTGGGTAGCAAAATAACTTCTGATGCCCAATGCAAAGAAGATATAAAACTAAGAATAGCTATCGGAAGAAAAGCATTTCTGAAGAAGCAAAATCTGTTGACATCCAGTATTAATTTAAATTGGTACAGGTTTCCAGCCAAGATTGCATTTTAATCTTCTTTTGTTGACTTTACAAAAGAAGATAAAAACGTGATCTTGGCTGGAAACCTGTACAAATTGATTCAGATCGTCCCAAAGAACAATGAGTTCTATACATTAATTTAAATGTTAGGAAGTCCTTTCAGAAAGCATCTGCCTGGGGTGTAGCACTGTATGGAGTTCAGACAGATAGATGATGGAAGCATTTAAAATGTGGCGTCTCAAACAAATGCTGAAGATTAGGGTAGATCACATAATTAATGAGGACGTACTGAACAGAGTTTGGGAGAAGAGAAATTTCTGGCATATATTCACAAAGAGAAGGGATCAATTGGTGGGACACATTCTGAGACGTCCAATTTAGTCATCTGGGTGGGAAAGGGAGAGGTAGCATTACCACTGAGGGCAGCCATGATGAGTGCCGTAATTGTGACACCAATGAAGTAGATATGTAGTGAACACACTTTGTAATCAGCAACTTGATGAAGGATAAAGTAAAGCAAGGTCTAGGTGCTATGAGGGGTTCATGAGGAGGAATGATATGGGTAGTATAGGGGTTGGCGAGTGGTGCACCAAATTGGCAGTAGGATGTGAGCAGGCTAGAAACTTATAGAGATGGTGCCTGGAATGCTCTTGCTGCTGTTAGAGTGCAACAGATGAGATGTATGTAGTGGGGATATCTACATCTACATCTACATCGATACTCTGCAAATCACATTTAAGTGCCTGGCAGAGGGTTCATTAACCACCTTCATAACTTTTCTCTACCGTTCCATTCTCTAATAGCGCGCGGGAAGAAAGAACACCTAAATCGTTCCGTTTTCGATCTGATTTCTCTTATTTTATTGGGATGGTCATGTCTCCCTAAGTAGGTGGGTGCTAGCAAAATATTTTTACATTCAGAACTAAAAGTCGGTGATTGAAACTTCGCAAACAGATCACGCCGCAATGAATAACGTCTTTCTTTTAATGATTTCCACCCCAATTCGTGCAACATTTCCGTGACGCTTTCCCCCCCCGTAACGTGATAAAACAAAACGAGCTGCCCTTCTCTGAACCTTCTCAATATCTTCCGTCAGTCCCACCTGGTGAGGGTCCCACAAGGGGCAACAGTATTCCAAGAGAGGACGCACAAGTGTGATGTAGGCAGTCTCTTTGGTGGAGCTGGTGCATCTTCTAAGCGTTCTGCCAATGAAACGTAACCTTCGGTTCGCCTTCCCCACAATATTTTCTGTGTGTTCTCTCCAGTCAAAGTTGTTCGTAATTGTAACTCCTAGGTATTTGGTAGAATTTACGACCTTAAGCTTTGACTGATTTATCGCGTAATTGAAGTTCAGCGGATTTCTTTTAGTGGTCAAGTGTATTACTTCACACTTTTCTTTATTTAGTGTCAATTGCCAATTTTCGCACCAAGTAGAAATTTTGTCTAAATCGCTTTGCAGTTGCTTTTGATCCTCTGTTGACTTCACTAACCGATAAACGACAGCATCATCCGCAAACAGTCTAAGGGAGCTATTCAGATTATCTCCTAAATCGTTTATAAACACGAGGAAGAGTAGGGGACCAATAACGCTTCCCTGTGGAACGCCAGATATCACTTCTGTTTTACTCGATGACTTACCGTCAATTACAACGAACTGTGACCTTTCTGATAGGAAATCGTGAATCCAATCGCACAATTGGGGAGATATTCCATAAGCACGCAATTTCATTAGAAGCCGCTTGTGGGGTACAGTATCAAAAGCCTTCCGGAAATCCAGAAATATGGAATCGATTTGAGATCCCTTGTCGATGGCACTTAACACTTCATGTGAATAAAGGGCAAGCTGTGTTTCACAAGAGCGATACTTTCTGAATCCGTGCTGACTATTGGTTAATAGGTCGTTCTCTTCGAGGTAGTACATAATATTCGAACAAAGTATATGTTCCAAAATCCTACTGCAAATCGACGTCAATGAGATAGGCCTGTAATTTTGGGGATCACTCCTATTGCCTTTCTTGAATATTGGAGTAATTTGGGCAACTTTCCAGTCTTTGGGTATGGATCTTTCGCTGAGTGATTGGTTGTAAATTATAGCTAAGTACGGAGCTATTTCATCAGCATACTCTGAGAGGAATCTAGTTGGTATACAATCTGGCCCGGAAGATTTATTTTTGTTTAGTGACTTAAGTTGTTTTACTACTCCAGGAACATCTACTTCTAAGTTTCGCATGCTGGCAGCTGTTCTTGGATTGAATACTGGAGTGTTCACTTCGTCTTCTTTGGTGGAAGAATTTCGGAAAGCTGTGTTTAGTAATTCTGCCTTAGCAGTACTGTCGTCAGTAGTATTACCATTGCTATCGCGTAGTGAAGGTATTGTTTGTGTTTTGCCGCTAGTGTACTTCACATATGACCAGAATTTCTTTGGATTTTCTGCAAGATTACAAGACAGGATTTCGTTGTGGAAACAACTATAAGATTCTCGCATTGAAGTCCGCGCTAGGTTGCGAGTTTCAGTAAAAGATTGCCAGTCTTGCGGATTCTGTGTCTTTTTAAATTTTGCATGCGTTTTCCTTTGTTTCTGCAACAGTGATCTGACCTGTTTTGTGTACCACAGGGGGTCAGCCCCCTCTTTTATTAATTTATTTGGTATAAATCTCTCGATTGCTACTGATATTATGTCTTTGAATGTAAGCCACAACTGATCTACACTCGCATTTTTAGTTTTGAAGGACTGGAGACTATCAACAGGAAAGCGTGAAGTGAATTTCTATCTGCTTTATTGAATAGATATATTTTTCATTTATTTTTGGTGCATTTGGGAATTTCGATATTCAGTCTCGCTACTACAACTCGATGTTCGCAGGGATAGCACATTGGTAATAATTTGCAGAGGGAGCAGAGGTGTTTCAGGGATGCCTGTACCATGGAGTGTGTTTTTGTAATACTAGGTTTGTGAGGGACAAGATCTGGTGGAATATGAAAAGATGGTCATTGTGAATTGGGGGAAGGGGGAATCCATAGACAGAAATTTGAATGATTAGGCCATTGGGAGGGATTCCAAGATTTAGGCAGCACTTAATAAGTAACATGTGGGACTGGGTTTTAGCCAAAGACATGGAGCTTTTCTGAATTGTTGAAGAATGGTAGAGCAGGGATCCATTGGAGCAGGGATGGTGTTGGAAAATGGGAAATAGTATCAAAAATGAACAGATGAATGTGTTAGGAGGTTGGGAGGAGACCTGGACAGCTGAATAGGATGTGTGAAAATATGCAAATATATGTATATTTGTAAAAGCCCACAAAAATAAGTCCCGATTCTCAGAATTTCCCACCAACAAGCAAAAGTATGCACCATTATGCAATAATACAACCTAATAAGCAAAGGATAAGGATTAATATGGAAAAAATCATTGCACTATAAATGTGTAACAGTGCACCAAATTGCCCACCAATACATAAAACTGCGAACCAATACATGAAAATGTGTCTGAACATGCACATACATGTACAATCTGTATATCACTCAGCCACACACTTTTAAATACAAACACCATTCAAGAATTGAAGGTTGTTCTGCAGGCAATGTGATTTACTAGGAGAGACAAGACTGAAACAAATGGAATGAAGAAGAAGTTGTGAGTGGAAGGTGTAATTATGATTATAATGAAAGTTAAATAGAAGAGTGTGGGTAATTTAATGGTAAAGGAATCTCACAATTCTGAATGTCTTGCACATTCCTTTACACCTTCCTCCAATCATTTGGCTCCCTGATGAAAGGATTCAGGTTCTACAAGCTCAGATTATTGATTGTCCTTTAAATGTTTCTGTTGGCATTAATAAGAATTACAGTTGTAGAAGATAGGCCAAAGTTTGTTCATTTATGGTATTGCATTTCCCAGCTATATTTTTGTTAACTTGATCTATTTTGAGCAGGATGGTTGGTAAATTATTGAAGAAAGATGCTAAATGATTAATTAGGGTTTGAACTTGATATGCTTCACTCAATAAACTGTAAATTATTCCTTTTGCTGTAGGGGATATCCCATAAATATATGAGTATTGTTTACTTCTCAAAGCATATCATCTTTGTTCCAGAATTTTACTTTTGATCCTTTTACATATTTCTTCATATATTTTCCCATAGTGCTCAGCACCTTTCTGTGACCACGTCTATTTTTTCAGGAGCAGTTTAAAAATATACAAAGTTCTAAGTTTATGTTTTATTAACTTCTCAATTTTGTCAATATGAATTGCAAATAGTTTGTTCTGTAACTGAGATATTCTTTGTATTGTTTACTGTTCTTTGCCTTATTTGTTTTCCTCAGTGTTGGTCAAGAAAGTTTGTGAGGTAACTTAAAGATATAATTATATGCAGTATGGTACTAATGCATATTTTGTACATATGACATTTTATGCAAACTCTAACAACAAAATCAATTATCTAAACAGTGTAATGTATAGTGGTCTGAGTACCCATCTTGTTGCGAGAATTTGTCATTTGAACGTTGCCTACTGAAAATTGTTAAAAAACTAGTCTTATTTAGAATACTTTATTCTTCTTGGAGGAAACATCAATTTTGTAATGTTGTAGCTGATGATGTTAAAAATCAGTTAAAGTGCTGTCAAGATAAACTTAACAATACACTTAGTATTTGACTCTTTACTAGACCTCTTTCATGGAGTTCTTATTCCTTCATCATTCAGTACATGGGATAATATTTTAAAAGTCTTTGTCAATTTGGCTAAATAGATACATGATTATTCTCAGTAGCACAGTAAGACTTTGCCTCATGAATGAGGATTACTGCAGTAAACATTCAAAGTATTTTGATGTGATTTATGTGACTTTTTTTTAATTCACACAGTTGTGTAACACCTTGCATACATGTGGCAAATATTTTACGTTGTTGCAGAATTAGATGTACAGGTAAACATTTTGAGAGCTGCAGTCAGAAGACTAAGAATGTGTAATATTTGAACATTCTCCTTGTTAGGAGCACTTACCTGATTATAATATCTTTAGTCCCTACTGTTGCCCAGTGTGTATTTATTCCATTCTTACATTACTATATCACTTTCTGCCCCACTGTGCCCATTTCAGTTTCATTTTCATGAAGCTCAATCTGATACCATCCTATCTACTGCATTATGTACCCTACAATAATATTTCCAGGCATCCAGACTGGAATATTAGGAAACTGCCTGTGAAATGTATTGTGAATAGTAAAGACATAATAAATTACAGTCTCATGCATTGATGGGGGAGATTTTACTGTTATTGATGTCATCTTGTGAACTATGTGGTGTCTTGTAGTATTATTTTGAAGCTAATGGCATATGTGAATACTGTCTCTTAAAAGTCCCACGAATACACTTAGTAGTATAGAAGTAATAAATTGTAATGTAATGTCAAATGCCATAGTTTTACTTCACAAACAGCAGAAAAGTAGTAAGGTAAGTGTTAAACTTCTCTCCTTTCATCATTTTGCTAGAATTGTCAGCAAGAAAAAGTTTTGGAAAGATTTGAAAACTTGTGTGTAAAGTTTATTGCTGAGTGCTCTCATTCTCAAATAATGGATGGATAAGATCTCATTGTTATGCATCACATGATGTATCAGTTTTTTGTGATTCCCATTGTCAATGGCATCATATATTTTGATCTTTTGTTTCAGTGGTGTTTTTATTCCCTCATCTGTTGCTGCCTGATGCTAAAGGATGTGTGTTCTATGTGTAGTTGAAATCAGGATTAGTTTAGGAGTAGATGTGGAACACTGTCATTTTTCATGTATTTCATTGCTTATGTCATCATCTCACCTGAACTGTAAGTTGTAGTTGGTTCTTACCCCAATAGCAATTGTTTCTGGCAGTAAGGGCCGGCCGCGGTGGCCGAGGGGACTGAGGCGCTCCAGTCACGGTCTGCACGGCCACTACGGTCGGGGGTTCGAATCCCCCCTCGGGCATGGATATTTGTGGCGTCCGTAGTCTTAGCTAGTTCATAAGTAGTTTGTAAGTTTAGGGACTGATAACCCCGTAGTTAAGTCCCATAAGCTTAACAAACATTTGAACATTTGGCAGTAAGGAGGATGTGTACCAACTTTGGTTGAAATATGTCCAGTAGCTTAGGAAGAAATGTGAAACATACGCACATACATAAATACATACATTTTTATAATACATTTCAATTTTAATGTAATTCAGAGTTCAAAAAATCTTTGAATCTCTTTTGGGTTCTGCTTCAAATGAATTTATACTGTGAACCTACTATGAGAACACCTGTGCTATCCCTTCATTAACCATGTTCTGTTTAGACTGACAGAGTGCAAAATAACTTCTGATGGTTGAAGTAAAGAAGATATAAAATATGGAATGGCTATCGGAAGAAAGGATTTCCAAAGAAGTGAAATTTGTTGTCATCCAAAATTAATTTTAAATTTAGGAAGTCCCTTGTGAAAACATTTGTGAAATGGGGGAATTCAGACAGAAAGATAGGAACATTTGAAATATGGTGCTATTTATAGATGAATGTGTAACTAATGAGATGTTGAACAGATTTGGGGAGAAGTGAAATTTTGGGCATATCTTATCTAAAAGAGAGGATCGATTTGCAGGACACATTCTGTGACATCTAGGAATTGCTAATTTAGCATTGGAGGGATGTGTGTGGGGTAATAATTGCAGAGGGAGATAGTGAGTGAATACAGTATGCAGGTACAAAAGGATTAGGTTGCTGTTCGTATTCAGAGATGAAGAGGCTTGTGCAGGACAGAGTAGCATGGAGAGCTACATCAAACCAGTCTCAGGACTGAAAACTGCAGAAACAAGATCTGTGTTATTCCAAATAGAGAATTTGGTGATACACTCATATCTCTTTAGCTATTTGCTAGTGTTTTCAACAACTTAATCAAGAAACCATTGGCATATTTTTAGCTATCTCCTGTTCTTCAGTATGGGACAGATTTCACTCTGTAGAAGATGGCTTGAATTCTCTTCTTGCTACATAAATTATCATTTTCTTATAGGTTTGCTTGTGCAAATGAGGATGAGAACAAACACAGGTTTTTATTATCTTTATCTTCACCAAAATAAAGTCAGGCATTTCTGGGCTTAGCTAGGTGGGTAATGAACACTGATTTTAGCTCAACACAGATTTATTGAACTCTGACTGGTCTCCTACATACACAATAGCACATAATGTACTGACTCAGAACAGATGATTACAAGTGTATACAGACTCACAGAATACACCTTTTTCATGACAGTCCATTACTGATATTATGTCCTTTTCTTTATGTTCAACAAGATATCTCTGTCTTTATCAAGTACTCATGAATGAACTAATATCATAAATGTGTATGCTTTAAACAATCTTATTCAAAAGATCGCATTTTCCTTTTAAAGCAAAACATACAAATAATTCAGAGTAAATATTTGATAGGCAGCAGTAGCTGCTTAAATTAAATTGAGATTATATTTAGATAATCAGCAAAATAATGTATTGATTAATTACAGGTATTTTTCTAGACATTAAATAACTATAATGAAGGATAAAAAGAAGAAAGATGATCGATCAGCACCAGGAAAATTGGACTTTGATGCTGTAATCTTTGAAGGAAAGACATTAGAAACATGTATGTTGGTGCTGAAATGTAATGAAGATCCAGTTATTATCAAGGTATCACCTCAATCTAAAAAAAAAAAAAAATCCTCAGCACATGCACACGTGCGCGCGCACACACACGCACGCGCGCGCTCACACACACACACACACACACACACACACACACACACACACACACACAGGAAAAGATTATACTATTGCATATTCTTAAATTACTCTACAGAGTAGAAGAAGTTGTCAAGCAGATAAGATTTCAGTTTTTGACTAAAACTAGTTTTAATATTTTATCAAATTCTTTGCATCCTAAGCAGTTGGTCAAATACATCACATTATTATTTTTGAATTTTCACATGGAAGTTTGTTCACAGTATAATAAATAGTGCATGGCCATTTTAGATCCTGGTCGTTATTATATTTCATTTTTCATTGATTTGCAAAACTGACACCACTTTCTTTACTTTGTCATGACTGACTTAACTGTTACGTGTTTATTTAAAGGTACGGAGTATTCATTTCTCGCAAAACTTCAGTGACAGATGGTTACTGCCATCACTTGCATTATTTTATTTTACAAATACAGTAGACTCCATATTCTGCAATGACTTGCCCTGTCATTAACCTTCCATCTGTTTTCATGTCTGTTTCATGAAAATTTTCAATCACAATTTCTGTTGTATATGTTAAGTTTCCTGGAAAAGAAACTCTCATCTGTTTTCACCTGCTCATTACTTCTTCATAGCTCTTGAATGTTCTCACTTTTTTTATTTGAATTTTTCTGTATTTTCAACATTTGTAATTTTTTCCTTGTTTGCTTCCCTCCTTTCCCTGTCCTTTTCCCCATTCTCTTCTTCTTTATTTATAGCTTCTTCTGTCTCCTATATTTCAAACCCTGCTCTTAAGCCAAAATGTTTTCCATCACTTACTATATTCTGTTCTTTCAAAAACATGCCCTTTCACTATCAGCATCTAAACTGAAGTTCAGCTTTCTGCACCTTGTAAACCTACGTGACTTTTGGAGCTACCTCCAAAGTTTACCAATGAAATGTCACTTTTGATTAGCTCCTTGTCCATATCTGTAGCTGAGTGGGCAGAAGTATCGACTGCCATGCAAGGTACCTGGGTTTGATTCCTGCCCGTGTTGTAGATTAACTTTGGGATCATATGTTGGGTTTTCTACATGATCACTACACTATCATCGATACCCTGTCACTGATGTGGTGAGTCAAATAAAACTTTTCAAAACAATGCAAGTTGAACTTCCACACTATTCTGATGTATTATTTTCCACCAAAAGTTGTGGTTTTTTACAAGATTATTATATTCACTATATAGACATGTGCAATAATATATAGTAAGCCCATATAGCTGTGATAGTCAGTACTTTCTGCTGATCATTGTATATACAATAATTGGTTGGCCTCAAAACTTAATTCTGAAATATCATTATTTGAAAATATTCTGGAATTACTCAAAACTAATTGTAGTATTTCCTGCAATAATTAATGCCAAAGCCTACTAGTAGCGTTATCTTTAATTCCAGAATAAGTCAAAACCACTCCCAGGCCCTTACTCTTACATGAATCAGTTTATATAAGTACGAGTGGGCAGGGTAAAGTTGAGAATTTGTATCCAGAGATTCTGGACTTTGATACATCTTAGCTTCTGAATGTTGACGTTGCATTTTTGTTGCCTAATTTTGCTGTTTATTTATCATAATTCTGTTTAAAATTGAGCCATACTTTTTGGGACATCTGTTATTTCAGAGCTCGATCAGAGCTGTAAGGGCTATGATATGAATATCAGCATATCCAAAACAAAAGTAATCTCTGTGGGAAAGAGATTTAAACAGATTGAATGCCAAATAGGAGGAACAAAGTTAGAACAGGTGGACAGTTCAAGTACCTAGGATGTGTTTTCTCACAGGATGGCAACATAGTGAAAGAACTGGAATCAAAATGTAGCAAAGCTAATGCATTGAGTGCTCAGTTAAGATCTACTCTTTCCTCCAAGAAGGAAGTCGGTACCAAGACTAAGTAAGCAGTGCACCACTCTATCTTTTGACTGACTTTGTTGGGTGGATACAGGTTACGTTATTTATAAGGTTTAGGTTACAGATATTTAGGTACTAATAGATGGGAACAATGGCAGGAGGGTGTCCATAATGAGGAAAAGAAGAACTGGGAATGAACACTATAGATGAAACAATTAGAACGAACAGGTTGAGATAGTGGGGTCATGTTACCTGCATGGGAGAAGCAAGGTTACCTAAGAGACTCATGGAGTGTAAGAGGAGTCAGGGTAGACCAAGGAGAAAGTACTTAGATTTGGTGAAGAATGATTTGGAAGAAAAAGGCTTAACATCAGGCGAGGAATCAATGTTAGCATTGTATAGGGGATCACAGAGAAATTTGATTAGGGGGACTGTACTCTAGACTGAATGCTGAAAGGCATAATCAGTCTCTAATGATGATGATGATGATAAAATATTCCATCCAACATGACTGTCTGTACTGATAAATGAGGAATTTCCAAAGCTTACACATATATGCTCTGGATGGTTTTGTTACTTTGTAACACATAATACATTCCATAAGACCAACAAAAGTAAAGTCCTATAATCCATAAAATTGCAACATCCGATTTAGCTGTTTTATAAGACATAAAACAGTTTCTAGTTTCACATAATATTCTTATTCCTGCAAAATGAGTGTCATATAGACTTATGGTGAGGCAGACCTGTTGAAACTTTTGGAATCTTGGGATGTATTCTTACCATAATATTTTGCATGGTGCTATGTCAAATCTCATGCCACTTTTCCTTAATGTTGACCTCACCGTCAATGAAGATTACCTACATACTTCTGTCCACATTAAACCTAAAAACACACAAACCAACAAAGAACAATACTTATTTTTCATTAAGGTGAAGTTGTAATATGGCAATAGTGGAAAGTAACTTGGTCATGTGACAAGGAACTCCTACATACCGGTTAGTGAGGTGGTGATGTTACAGTGTAGTGAAAGCATGGAAACTGAGTGTAGAAAATGTCTGCAGGGACAGGTGCCACAGCTTGCAACTTATGTAATTAAATTTGTTGATAAACTGCCAGCAGAAAAAGCAATTAAATGTATAGTCAAATTGTTAAAAGTTTCTACACTACAAAGGGAGGAGCAAATTGCTTGCAATAAGTATTCCACTAATATGGATAAAAACATTAAGAGCCAGCAATGTCTACATTGTCATGAACAACATAAAGAAATAAGCATTTTGCTAATTCTACTCAGATTTTGTTACACAGAACTGAACTTCAAAACTAGCAATGAAACAATTAGAAAAATTGCCAAAGTAAATGTTTTATGTGCAAATGAAAGGACATAATTGCAAAAAGAGGGTACTAAAGTAGGGTTTTATAGAAGAACAGTGCCTACAATATGGCAGTCATGAGAATTCTATTTGTTGTCTAAATTAAACTTGATTATTTGTATGAAGTGCTTATGTATGGAGTGACGAGGTAAATATTGTGCTGTTCATGAAGTATCTTCTTTATTTGTAAGAAGGGAATCACATTTTAACTTTGTTTTGATAAAACAATGTACACAGTTGCTGAAATATATTATTAATTAACATAACAAAGTTGTCAACAACTATATTATCCATGGCAGGATGAAAATGTTTCATATTCAGAGACTATCATTTGGAGGTGATCCAACTTTTAGCAACTCTCAAGGGTATGAATAAGAATTTAGGATCAACTTTTTGCAATGACCTTCATGATGCTTTTGTGATTACTAAATAAACCTATAATGAAGTGTGCTAATCTTCTCTGGATCTTATGTTTCCACTTTATCAATCCTATCTGGTACAGTTTCTAGACTGCTGTGCAGTATTCAAGTATTAGTCCAATGAGTGTTTTGTAAGCTAGTACATTGTTGATGGACTACACTTCCTGTGGATTCATCCAGTGAATTTCACCCATCTTAATGAGTCTCCCAGTCTGTACTCAATGATTTAAATGTCCACCCCATACTATAATATGATTAGGAAATTTATACAACATACACTGCTGGCCACCCAAAATGCAAGCACACAAAACATATGAAATTCTCAACGTATGTTCCCAGGAATGACAGATGTGTATGACAGGTGTTTCAGTGCAGACACATATCATGGGTGCCAGAATCAAAACCTATCTGCAAGCACTGCATAAAGGGGGGACAGACTGCCATTCCAGTGGATATACTGGAATTGTCCTAACAAGTCCTTTTATTTTAATTTTAAGCAGCTTCAGTTCGCTACATTGAGGGCAGTTAGAATCTTTCAAATAGACTGCAGAGTTAGACCAAGGAAGAATAGTTGCCTGTAGGTATTGCACTTGATTCTTCAGAGTAACTGATGGTCATATTGGATGTAACCAAAAACTGTCATGCAGATTTGCAATCTTTGGATGTAGGAGGAACCAACAAGTGACAGGGCCAATTGCAAGCATCTCATTGCACCATTACATGATAACAGTCTTTTGCACAACAAGAGATGTCCATACATAAAATTCAACATTGTTTGCAGCATAGTGTACTGTCTGAAAGGCATCTGTTCTGTGGACTGGCAAGTCATATTTGGACACAAGTGTTGTGGTGTAACTAAATGTTTATATTTCAGAAAATGGAATAAAATTTTTGAGATTACAGCTCTGAGGAGGGCCACCATTGGTACAATGAAGGTGATCACCATGATGGTTTGTGCAGGAGAACAAACCCAGGGGACTTCAGAGTGGGTAACATGCTATCAGATCGAGAGCTGGTCGCAGAGAGAGCTTTACTGTTTGTAATGATTTTGCAGCTAGCCAGTGCTGAACCTATGTAATGGCATGTTTCCTGCTCCGATTGGCTACGATCCATGGCAAGGACTTTGACACAGGCGCCCTGATCAGTGACTTCTGTGCCTGCAGTTGCAGGGGTTGGTGACATGTGCCACTTACCAAGCACAAATTGACTTGGGTCAGTGACTACAGAATGTGCACGGTAGTGAAAATGTGGCACACACAATGCGAACATATGACAGGGGCCATCAGCCTCCTAAGGAAGGTGCAGCAAGACATGACAAATCATGTCAAAAGTCAAGAAAAAATAAAAATATAATGCTGCTATTCTCAGTGGTTTACATCACTGAGTTGTCATCACAGATGTTTGTGCCATCAATGACATGATGACCAACAGAATGGACAACTGAATGGCATGACATTGCTATTACTGAGGAATCTGAATCCTACTTGCATCACTGTGGTGATCAGCTTAAGAGGCTGGAGACATAGATCTGTATCTACATCCATACTCCATAAACTACCACCTAGTATGTGGAAGAGGGTACTTTGTACATCACTGTCACTTCCACTTTTTCCTACTCCAGTTATGTTTGGTTCATGGAAGAAAATACTGCAAGAGTGCCTCCAGTAGGACTCTAATCTGGCCTCTAATTTTGTCCTCATAGGTTTTTGTGATATATATTTAGGAGGTAGCTATATATTGGTTGATTATTCATGAAACATATATTCTTGGTACTTTGGGCCCATATCCTGACACAGAATGTCTCTCTTGCAGCATCTGGCACTGCAGTTTACCTTTTCATCTCTGTGGTGCTTTTCTACTTACTAAATGAACCTGTAACTTTAGCTGCTACCTACAACAAATGTTGATATGCTGCAGACTCTCTTGCATTTTGCTTCAATTTTCCACTGTTGTGACGGCTCAATATACTATAGCTTCATCTGCAAAAAGCCTCACTAAACTTGTGACACATATTTGTCTATAGCATATTGTACAATTGCTTTTGAACTTTGTTCACTGATGTTCAATAATGGCAGTGTTGGAGATGAAACTTTCTTAATGAATCATTAAGCACTCTGCTATCTATTCCTTGTTACTCTTGCTAAACAGAAAGATCTTCCTACCTTTCTTGATATTCCTATTTAAAGCAGTATTCAGTGTTGATGTAATGGCCAAATGATCACTGATTTTCTATTTGTGCAAATAGTCCAGCAGTCAGGTACTTTTACCTGGACAGTATTCCGAACTTAATGAAATTTTAGTATGTTGTGTGTGGGTACTCTGAGGAGTAGAAGCTGAGTTTTCGACCTCGAGGACCCTGTGTTAACTTTGCAGGGGCCCAAAAACCTCGAAATTTTTGGCCTTTTTTCATTATTTCGCTATAATTTCTAAACCATGCATTTTTAGCAAAACGTACCTCAGAACAAAGTTGAAGAGCATAAAATTTCCTACATATTTCATGGTCAAAAGAGTTTGTTGATCCACTAATGACTGAGATACAGGTGTTAAAAAATACAGTATTTTTTTCTACAGTTACCAAAAATTGCTTCAAAACTCAGTTGTTTGCCTTATAACTTTTATTTTTATACATTTCTGTGTAATTTTTGTTTAGTGCCTATGAATTTGGACATATAGAAACAACCCATTGAGATAATACACTATCACCAATAACGATGATCAGGAATGAGTCCGCCATAACTTTACATGACTCACATGAGAGTCTACTTTATAGTCAAATCTGACCAGTTTCCTGATGAGAATGTCGTTCAAATTTCAAAGGGCTAGCAGGAAAATTCTGTGTAGTGGTTAAAAATAGTAATGAAGAATATTTATGTACAAAAACATACCTAAAGTGCTACATAGAAATATAGAAAGTAACTATGTTGAATACATTAATCTGGTGACATGAAGCATGATCAACCTATCAATAAAACATCAGAAGAATAAAATGTGATTAACATAAAACACTGAAACTCAGTCATTCAAATATGAACTTCAGGTATCTGTGTGCCTTGACCTCTCGGGCACTGCTGGCAAGCCGTTGTTGGTATCATCGTTTTCTTCCTCATGCGCTACAATTTTGTTGAAGAAGTTTTCCTGTTCTTTGCATTTAGTCTTAGTGTCGTCTTCATTGAAGTCTGCTTCTGGTGTTTTTTCCACATGTAGTATCAACACAATTCTTGCAAATGGCAGAGCACACAAGTCCAACTTGTCTGCAGCTGCAGGCCTCCATGCTACAGCCTGTAGTGCATTTGCACCGAATGATGTTGAGGAGGTGCTCTGGAGCAGCATCCATGGTTGTGGTAATGAGTATCACACCTGTATAATCAAAAAAGGGTTATTTTAACATAGGATATAATCTTGGAAAGTAGAGCTATCGACTAACAGCACACAGGTATGGTAGAAATTTAAAAACTAACAAATACCATGAACAATACTAAGCATGTTTGGTCAGTTTCCATCCCCAAGCTGATGGTAATTTTTGTGGGCTTCCTAACCATCTTTGTACCTGCAGTTATGTCCTGAAGAAGTGGTACTTGGCAGCATCACTTGAAGGTGGCAGTCTAGCCAGTTGAAAATTCGCTTTTACAGAAACATTGGATGAAAAAGCTCGATACCACAGGTCTTTCAATTTATCTGTGTCGATGGTTTCACTGTACAGTTTCACTAGAAACTTCTCTCCTGTCTCAGAAATTTGGTGTGTTGTTGCATCAGGGTCTTTAAAGTCACCAACTATGACTGAGAGCCAGGGGTTTTTCTCATAAACTTGCATTACCTTCTTCTTCCCAATCTCAAAGGGTGCTGAAGTGGTCTCACACCACTCAATGCATGGAGGAAGAGAATATCTTGAGTGCTGAATTTACAGGAATGGGCTGAATACAAAACACTCGGAGTGTTACCTCTCCCACTCTTCTGGAAATAAATGTTATTTTTAGAAGAAGCTAATGCTATCAGCAAAATGAATAGATAGATGTCATCTCCTGTTACGACGAAGCTGTCAAAATTGTTAGCTTTTGATATAGCCATTTCCACTAACAGGTCATTGGCATCTTCCATTGCCTGTTTGACCAGAATTTAAGAGATATAATCACAAAAAAAAAAAAAAAAAAAAAAAAAAAAAAAGTATTGAAGGAAATTATCCTGGTGGGATAAACAAAAATAGAAAACGGATGACTTACCCAAAAGGACCGGCTCGTCGATAGACTCAAATAAAAATAAAAATCACACTCAAAACACACTTACTAGCTTTCGCCACCACTGGCAGCTTCTTCAGGAAAAAGAGGAAAAAAGGGGAGGAGAAAGGGAAGGATATGGGTTTTAAGGAAGTGGAAAAGGAGTCATTCCAATCCCAGGAGTGGAAGGACTTACCTTAGGGGACAAAAAGGAAGGTAGACAAATACACACACACTCACACATATCCAAACACAAACACACCTAGACAGACAGGACCCGCGACCGACTAACCTACTCAGAGGCAAAGCGAAAATATCAAAAGCTCCCCCCTGTGCACCTGGTTAACACCTATGCCACGGCAGCCTCGTCATCGCCGTCTACAGTGCATGGTCTACCACCTGTACCACCTATGCCAGTGGGCTCCCAGGCCCACCCAACTGTCCCTTCCCCCCTGTCAGCTGGGGGCACTTCCTCTTCGGTGGCTTCCACTCTTTTCACCGTGAGAGCATCCACCCCTCAAACATCGGGGACACTGGTCCCCACCTTTCAGCCAGAGAAAGTGAAGCCTCCTCTGGCTCCTCTCGCTTGGAAGGGATGCCTCGGGACACCCCCTTCCGAGGTTTCTCAGGGTGTCTCAGAGGATCCTGGCTGAAATCCCAAGGATCCCAAACCTTCTGGTCGAAGTGCTTCTCGCTCTTCTTCCACACCTGGTGCCACTTCTGAAAAGCTCTCCCAGCCCCTCAAACCAAAGGGGCAGCAAGAGGGAAAAGTGAAAAATATTAAGAAGGACACTTTAGTGGCTCGAAAGCCACTGCTACCCTCATCTTCTGCTTCAGAAGATGAGTTAGAGATCCTCACCTCACCTGAGGATCCGCAGTCATTGACTCCCCAGAGTCGATGATCTTGGATCTGATAGTTTCAAAATCAGCTGGATGAAGTGAACCTATGGAGTAACCGTTTTCTTAATCATCCCACTCATGGCCTTTAAAGGCAATAACACCACCCTCCAGTGGAATTGTGGTGGTTTTTTCCCCCACTTAGCTGAGTTACGCTAACTCCTCAGCACTTCCCTGCATTTGCATTGCCCTGCAAGAAATTTGGTTTCCCATGATGAACACTCCTGCCTTATGTGGCTATTGGGGTTATTATAGGAACTGAACAGATGGTGACAGGGCGTCAGGTGGTGTATGCATCTACGTCCTTACCTCTGTCTATAGCACAGCTGTTCCACTACGAATGCCTTTGGAAGCTGTAGCTGTCAGGGTAGTAGCTGCAGTGGACATTACCCTCTGCAATGTCTACCTCCCTCCTGATGGTGAAGTACCACAACATGTCCTGGCTGCACTGTTAGCACAACTACGCCTGCCTTAGCTGTTATTGGGTGATTTCAATGCCCATAACCCATAGTGGGGTGGTACTATGATTACTGGCCGTGGTAGAGATGTTGAGTCCTTGATATCTCAACTCAACCTCTGTATTCTAAACAACGGTGCCCCCACGCATTTTAGCGGGGCGTTTGGTACTTACTCAGCCCTAGCCTCTTCCCCTTAATGTATATGATGTGGTATAATTATACAGAACAAGGCAGACTAACTCATACCATGGGCACCTCAGAGAACTTCTTCGTTGGAGACCAAAATACTGTGAAAAACTGTGCAGATCAATTTATTGATCCATCTCAACATAAAACATACAAGATACCCACTAAAAGTATTACAACATAAGTATTAAAACAATATATTTTCATTGCAAAGATATATGCAGTCATTAGAAATGAATATAGTGAGATAAACCTTTTATGAGTCATGGAAGAAAGTATGGAACAAGATATTATTATTTTCTATCTTAAATTTATCCATATTATATGAGATTTTGAGGTTTGTGACTGTATTTTGAAATTTTGTCTGTAGGTATCATAGCAGTAGGTAAGAATACCTATTGTCACTTTCACTTTATTAGATTTTGAAAACTGTCTTTGATTCTGTTTTAGGAAATCATGCACTAAAAGTAAATGCAAATAATTATATTGATGTGGTCACACTATAAGTCTGTGATGGCATTAATAAGAAACTTAAAAACAATGATTCCATATTTTTTAAAGCCACTAAAGGCAATACAGCAGTAATTATGTATAAAGAACATTACATGGCCAGAACAGAAGAATTTTTTGAAACTAACAACATTAAACTAGCAAAGAGTAAATTGGTAGATTATTGTAACAAAGAAATTAAGGATGCTATTAATGCTACTGAATATATAGTTCAGCCCAAATGCAGGCTACAGCAGCTCAACACAGTGGTCATGTTTGTGTGAGTGCATGTATCTGTGGGTGTTGCTTTCTGACTGGCATTGGCCTTAACGGTAAAAGCTATCAAGTTTATTTATGCCTGTTATTTGTGCCTTTCCATGACTCAATGGACGTCTCTGTGGTGAGTAAGTAACCTATCCTCCACGAAAATATTGTTGAATTCTTCCTGGAATTTCCATTGTTTAAAGTTTCCTTTGATATATCTAGAAAACCTGAGCCACTTGGTTAGCCGTGTGGTCTAATGCCCCGCTTTCCGAGACAGTTCAGATCTGTCCAGCAGATTAACAAAGGGGGTCAGAGTACCAGCCAGCCTTAACGTGGTTTTCAGGCGGTTATTTACATTCCCCTAGGTGAATACCAGGCTGGTCTCCAAGTCCTGCCTCAGTTACACGATTCGCAAACATTTCATAACACTTTATGCTTTCACACATATAACACTAAATGCAGACTTTAGGTACACATTTCCTCCCGGGGGGCATGGGGTGGTGACAGGAAGGGCATCCAGCCACCCTGTAACTATTAACAGGCCAAAGCCGATTAACAAAGCCGATCCTGTATGTGCCAGAACATGGTTCAAGAGAAAGAAAGATGATCTAGGAAACCTACTACCACTGACTATTATTAATAGTTTCTTTTGCCTTCAGAGAGCCGTAAATATAGTTATTTTTCCTCTATCATTGATAAAATTCTTCAAGTTCCACTCTCTGATGAAGCAGCTCAAAGCGAATTGCAGAACTTGGAATGGGGCGGTTGTGTGGTGGAAGGAGGTAGAACAGTAGGTTGCTGCTAAGGAGCTTGGTAAGGTGCAGAGATTAGCCTGCTTAGCCATAACAGGCAGAATTAGCAGCACACCAACTGCTGGGATGGAAACCATGCTGGATATGCCCCCATTACACCTTTGGGTCAAGATGGAGACAGCATCTGGTGCAACAACTGGAACTCTTCGGGATATACAGAATCACACACTAAAATAGTGAGTGAGGTAAATATAGGAAAGATTGGGGAAATGCCAGCCAACTATATTATAACCCCATACTGCTTCAACAAGCCTTTCAATGTAACAATTGGAAACAGTGAGCAGTGGGAGAAAATAGTTTGACACCGTACGGGGGATATTGTCTGGTTCACTGACAGGTCAAAATCAGACCAAGGTGTTGGGGCCGGGGTATATGGGATGCAGCCAAGACAGGAGGGCGTCATCTCTCTAGGGAAACTGGCCTTAGTATTCCAGGCCAAAATCACTGCCATCAGGGCATGTGTGGAGGAGAATTTGCGTAGGTGCTACAAAGATCATAGCATCTATATCTATTCAGACAGCCAGGCAGCCCTGAGATCATTGGCAGCTCCTGCAACAAGGTCTAAAATTGTTGCAGAATGTCACAGGGTTCTGGTGGAGCTAGGGGAAAGCGATAGAGTAAACCTATTGTGGGTCCCTGGCCACTCGGGGATCAGTGGCAACGAACATGCCGACAAATTAGCCAGGATGGGGGCAGAGACTCGATTTATTGGACCGGAACCTGTCCTGACAATCACCAAGGCAATGATCAAATTGGAGCTAAGTAACTGGCTCAGAAGACAGCACGTAGAATATTGAACCAAAATCCATCAACAAAAACATGGCAAGGTAATGATGCCAAAGCCATGTTTTAAAAGAAACTCTGCAATCCTGGGCCTGAACAGGAGAGAGATTAGACTCATGGTTGGATTGCTGACAGGACATGGGAATTTCAAAAAACACCTACATACAACGGGGAGGACCCTAAATGTAGGATCTGTGATGACAGTGATGAAACTGCATCACATCTACTCTTCAAATGCATTGCATTGGAGAGTAAGAGGCACAGAACATTTGGGACAACCAGACCCGAAGAAATTGTGTCTAATAAAGAACTGGTAAAGGGACTCCTTGCACTGTTCAAGGGCATTGGTTGGCTTTACTAGATATACAGGGAACGATACCGCACAATAAACTTAGTTTAGGTGCGAGCAGTGGTGGGTTGGACCAAGACTGTTTTAGCTTCCCTGAAAAAAATCAAATCAATCAATCAATCAATGTCGCAACTAACACTGGGTGTGACCCTAATTTAGTACAGAAATTACACAAGCAGAGAACAAGACCATCAAATACCTTTACCTCACTATGTAATACAGAGGAACCCAATTATACAGACTGCATCCCCTTCCTTGGCAACATTGCTCCTTAAGAAATATGGCATCACAGCAGCTTCTGTACTAGAAATAAAATCAGTCAAGTACTTGTTCACAATGAGCAATCAGCAAGCACAGTGGCAGATTTACCGGTAGACTGAGTAGGCTGGAGCCTAGGGTGGCAGATTTTAGGGGTGGCAAATTTGGGGCCAAAATTTTTAAACTGTAAGTAAATATAATAAAAGAAATTTAAATTCATTTACCATATGTATAATATTGTGTAAGAAGTATTAAGGCAAAACTTACTGTACTTTTATTAGCTCATAAATATACACAAAAACTATTTCTAGTGCATTCTTAACCACATAAAAATAATCTGAGAAGTGACACTTATCCCCTAGTTCACAATCATACCAATTACGGAAAAAAGATGGTATAATTAGAATGATTGTGCACAAAACATAAAGCTACAATTTCATTAACAAAAAATTATAATTAGTATGTTTGTGAAATAGGGTATCAAATTGTAGAGGTCTGTAGGGGCGACAAAATTTGAATACCTTACTGGCAGCAAATGTGAAAATCTGCCACTGAGCAAGCACCACTAATGCAGTACATAAATATGGTATTTATCAGATTAATTGTGAAAGTTGTTCAGTCAGATATATTGGTCAGACAGGAAGAGCATTTAAAACTAGATTCTGGGAACACATACATAATAAAAAAGGAGAAAATCCATATAGGTAAACTTTTTCTCATCACCTTACACATTAAAAACAGATATTGATAACTTACATATTTTGCATTTTGTTAATAAACGAGTTAAATGAATTTCCTAGAAGAAACAGAAATATACAAACAACCAACGTTACAAGATTTTAACAATGTAAAACTCTGATAGGTATGCCAATAATGTAGGACAGATAACAACTCACCGTAAAGAGGCTCACTGAGCTGCTGACAAACATGAAAATAGATAATCACATTCACACAACTTAAATTTTTGGTATGGCCTTTGTCAGAAAAAGAAACACATATATTCACACAATCACTCAGAAAAAGATATACACACAACCATATAGTTGTCTGTCATTACGTGAATGCATGTGTTTCTTTTTCTGACAAAGGTCATGGCTGAAAATTTAAGTTGTGATTATCTGTTTTCATGTCTGTCAGCAGCTCAGTGAGCCTCTTTACAGTTAGTTGTTATCTATCTTCCATTATTGACAAAGTTACAAGATTGTAATTTATTAAATGAACCAACATTAATTTTTTTTTCTTCCTTGGATTGTATACTTGGTCCTGTAGAAGGCTTCTAAACCTGTAATTTATACTAAACAGTACAATGATTGGTTCTATGTCTGTAATTGCCTATTAAAACACTGAGTGCAGACATTATTTGCTTGAACTTGTTATCTCTTAGTGTTTCATTAAATTTTATTCCATCACTCCCCTAATGAACTACTCTCTATTACTATCTCCTACCCTAATATGTCAAATTACTTGTACAGCTAACCTCTCTCTAATACAAACTTTATGATTTAGTCTGTAGGTAACATAGAGTAACCACTGTTCTATGGGTCTATAATTAAACATATTAATATACAGTTATCTTCTACATAAGATGATGGAAATTTAAGCACATCTGAAATTACATTCTTCCCTTTCTCATACACTTTCAATCAATCCAACCAATCCACTACCACCCCTCCTACTATCACCATATATCTCTTCCCTACTAATTACTTCACAAAACCAAATTGCATCACCATCATTATACCCTGTTCCTCTACCTACCCCCTTACCTTCTCGCACCAACAAATACTTATGGTTACTCTTCTTTTGATTAACTGATCCTCACCTACTCTTCCCCAAGTCAGTTGACCCAAAACATACTGGCTACCCCCATCTGACTTTTCATATTCCACACATTGTTTCCCATAGAAACTTTATGACTGATTCACTTAACTGCTTCCAATTACATTAGTCATGTTATCCCCCCATGCCTTGACCTAACTATAACCCATCCAAACCTCTCATTATGATCCCCACCCTATACTCCCTTTAATGATGGACTACTATAATCTCAGTGATTTATTCATTCTCCCCCCTTTTGGTACAAAGGGCAGTTGTTGAATACTACTTTATATAAAATGAATCACCCTACTGCAATTGTGTAGTCAGTGCTACATCACCTGTTTTTATTTTTATAATCTTATTACAAGATTTGTCATCATTGCCATCATCATCATCATCCTTGGCATAATTATTAGAGACTGTTTATGCCTTTATCATTTAGTATGGAGTGATGTTCCCTTAATAAAATCCCAGCTTGATTTGTTGGAATACTATTAAAATAAGATGGTTAGTGATTTTCTGTGTGGTCGGTGGAGCCTTAATAATATATTTAACAGTATAGTTTAACCATACATTCTGAGACAGCTGGTTACAAATATAGCTGACCCCTCTCTGTCCATTATTACAATGATGTGCTTACACCCCCCTCCCCCCTCTTACTACTAGATGACATTTCTCTCATATTTACTGACTCTGTTGCTTCATAAGTATCTGCTTTAATAAATTTGCTTCTTTTCTCAGGTTGAATTGTTTTATTTGTGTGTTTCACTTACGGTTACAACGACTCATTCATTTGCATTCAGTATTTTGCTATTAGCTTACAATCAACTAATCCTTCAATTGACATGATGGGTAGTCAGGTGTTCTGCTGGCTGTCAGTGTCTACAATATTTCGGCCGAGTGGAAGGCTTAAACCAGAGGCTCAGACGATTCTGCGAAGATCTGGGCTGCAAATTTCTCGACCTCCGCTATCGGGTGGAGAAATGTAGGGTTCCCCTGAATAGGTCAGGCGTGCACTACACGCAGGAAGTGGCTACAAGGGTAGCGGAGTGCACATGGTTTTTTTTAGGTTAGTAAATTCCCTCCCGGGGCCGACAAGATGCCTTCTGAGCCGTGACAAGGTAGCAGTAGGCAGAACACAACAGGGAAGGAAATGATCAATTTAGTAGTAGTTAACTGCAGGAGCATCTATAGAAAGGTCCCAGAATTGCTCTCAATATTAAACGATCACAATGCCCACGTAGTACTAGGGACGGAAAGTTGGCTGAAACCAGATGTAAACAGTAATGAGATTCTAAACTCAGACTGGAATGTTTACCACACTATTTGGAACAGTTAATGCAGAACAGGGAATCAGCGATCATAAAGCAGTTACAGCATCGGTAATTTCAGCCGTAAATAGAAATATTATAAAAAGGAGGAAGATTTTTCTGTTTGAAAAAAGTGACAGAGTACTTGATGGCTCAGCACAGAAGTTTTATCTTAAGTACAGATGGTGTTGAGGAACACTGGTCTAAGTTCAAAGCCATCGTACAATATGCATTAGATGAGTATGTACCTATCAAGGTCGTAAGAGATGGAAAGGACCCACCGTGGTACAACAACTGAATTAGAAAGCTGCTACAGAAGCAAAGGGAACTTCACTGCAAACATAAACATAGCCAAAGCCTTGCAGACAAACAAAAATTACATGAAGCGAAATGTAGCATGAGGAGGGCTATGTGAGAGGCATTCAACGAATTCGAAAGTAGAGTTTTTTGTACTGACTTGGCTGAGAATCCTAAGAAATTTTGGTCTTATGTCAAAGCGGTAGGTGGATCAAAATGTAGTGTACAGACACTGTGATATAAATGGCACTAAAACAGAGGATGACACTCTAAAGGCAGAATTACTAAAAATCTTTTTCCATCTGTTTCACAGAGGAAGATTGCACTGTAGTTCCTTCCCTAGATTGCCGCACAGATTACAAAATGGCAGATATCGAAATAATTGACAGAGGGATAGAAAAACAATTAAATTGCTCAAAAGAGGAAAGGCCGCAGGACCTGATGGAATACCAGTTCGTTTTTACACAGAGTATGCGAAGGAACTGGTCCCCCTTCTCACAGTGGTGTATCGTAGGTCTTTAGAAGAGCATAGCATTCCGAAAGATTGGAAAATGGCGCAGGTCATCCCCATTTTCAAGAAGGGTCCTCGAACAGATGTGCAGAACTAAAGTTCTATATCTCTAACGTCAGTCAGTTGTAGAATTTTGGAACATGTATTATATTCAAATATAATGACATTTCTCGAGACTAGAAATCTGCTCTGTAGGAATCAGCATGGGTTTCGAAAAAGGCGTTTGTGTGAAACCCAGCTCGCGCTATTCGTCCACGAGACTCAGAGGGCCATAGACACGGGTTCTCAGGTAGATGCTGTGTTTCTCGACTTCCGCAAGGCATTTGATACTGTTCCCCACAAATGTCTAATGAACAAAGTAAGAGCATATGGTCTATCAGACCAATTGTGTGATTGGATTGAGGAATTCCTATATAACAGAAAGCAGCAGGTCATTCTCAATGGAGAGAAGTCTTCCGAAGTAGGAGTTATGTCAGGTGTGCCACAGGGGAGTGTCGTGGGTCCGTTGCTGTTCACGATATATATAAATGACCTTGCGGATAACATCGGAAGTTCACTGAGGCTTTTTGTGGATGATGCTGTAGTATGTAGAGAGGTTGTAACAATGGAAAATTGTATTGAGATGCAGGAGGATCTGCATTAAATTGACGCATGGTGCAGGGAATGGCAATTAAAGCTCAATGTAGACAAGTGTAATGTGCTGTGAATACACAGAAAGAAAGATCCTTTATCATTTAGCTACACTATAGCAGGTCAGCAACTGGAAGCAGTTAATACCATAAATTATCTGGGAGTAGTCATTAAGAACAACCATATAAAATCAATCATCGGTAAAGCAGATGCCAGACTTAGATTCATTGGGAGAATTCTAAGGAAAAGCAGTCCGAAAACAAAGGAAGTAGGTTACAGTACACTTGTTCACCCACAGCTTGAATACTGCTCTCTAGTGTGGGATCCGTACCAGGTGGGATTGATAGAGGAAGTGGAGAAGATCCAATGGAGAGCAGCGCACTTTGTTACAGGATCATTTGGTAATCGTGAAAGTGTTATGGAGTATGGAGATGATCGCTAAACTCCAGTGGAAGACTCTGCATGAGAGATGCTCTGTTGCTCAGTACGGTCTTTTGTCGAAGTTTCGAGAACTTACCTTTACTGAGGAGTCTAGCAGTATATTCCTCCCTCCTACGTAAAGCTCGCAAAGAGATCGTGAGGATAAAAGCAGAGAGATTAGAGCCCACACAGAGGCATACCGACAATCCTTCTTTCCGCGAACAATACGTGACTGGAATAGGAGGGAAAATCAATAGTGGTACTCAAGGTACCCTCCGCCACACACCGTCGGGTGGCTTGCGGAGTATGGTTGTAGATTTCGATGTAACTCATAACCTTCATCAGATGTGACCTGAGACTGCTTTCTGAGTGGACCTGGTCCAGTATTTATGTCTGTGGCTTTCCCTCTCCACTGGCGGTTGTGAGTGCTCCCTCTGTGGTCCACACCCGCCCCCGATCGTATCTTTTGTGGTATGGTGCTTCATGTGTGGTCTGCGTCCACTTGCTGAACTGTTCTGAGGCACTGATGTCAGTAGTGGCCCTGGGTGTGTAGCAGTTCGTCTTGACCTGTACTAGAAATCATAGGATAAAGTTCACTACCATAGACTCTCAGTTCAAGTTAATAAAAAAAATATTTTGTATTGTCCTCAGTGTTCAGTGGTACAAGTCTCTGAACGCCTACAATCTCTGTTCTGCTGTAACAATCGGGAGAAAATATTTTTTATTTTTTTTATTACCAATGTCGAATACACCGTTACCCTTGCTGAGTGGAGTAATATTTACTTAAGGTGTTGCTCGACTTAGGTGGTAAAGTTTTCAGCCCTGTGTCGCCATCCCGATAGCCTTTCGTTTCAGCGAACACATAGATATAAATCGCTGCGCCACCCAACTAAAAGTCAACGCATCTGATAAACAAAATATATAATCAGAAGAACTCAGTTCAGTGGGCCTTTTTGGTCGCAGCGTGTGTCCAGAAAAATTGTGACTAATCATTCGAACATAGTTCATTTAGTCGTTATCTTCAAAGAGTAATATATACTAATAAAGTTGAAAAATTCTGAAATCCGACATACTTTATTGTTGCTGTGGTCGACCAGTAATACTGCTCGGTCGCAGTAACAAATAATAATAAACTTTTAATATAGACAAGAAATATTACTTTTACAAAATTACGCTCGCTAATGATACTTCCATGTAGCATTAGCGATCGTAGGTCAATTATTTGTAAACTACTACAATAAGTTACACTGCAAGTTTACTTTAAATTCGACCACAGGGATCGATTTATTTAAAAGAAAAGTCTTACATTTTTCAATACAAATCCTGGCCAGACTCTAAATTTGCAAATACCTATCCTCACTGGTTATGCTATCTTTTTACAACAAAAACAGAAAATAACCTACAGTGCCACCACCACTTTCCGGACACCTCTCATAATTAAAATTACAAAATAAAGGCGAGGGCCGTTTTTCAGGTGTGGGCGAAATTAATCATTCAAAAGGTCTGGTTTCCCACAACCCATAGAGTCTGCCTGTTGATCTTTAATAACAGCCTATGGAAAAACAATGAATGTAGTCGTCAATAGGTAAGGTTTTACTTTAGTTACTACCCAAATGGAGTACCGTAATTCCTTCGAATAGAATAATCACTGTTATTTTGTTCTGTAGACCTTATGCGGCATCTAATAAACAAAAACAACCTTTCACTTTAATAAGAAAAGCTTTGTATTGGTCATGAAAGTAGCTTTACATTTAATTGCCCTTCTTGCTCTTAGCCGGTGAATCATACTATTTCCACGCATTATTTTTTCAAATATGGACCATAAGCAGTATAGATCCAACTTATCAATAATAAATATGAGTGGAACTCCGTCACACTCACGATACTTCGGACAACACGCAGCCTCCGACAGTATCTACCATCCACACTAACTCCCAACTACAAAAATCAGACTATCTGCTATGTCCAAAAATTTTAATAAAATCAACTTACCACTGTTTTATACAGGGTAACTATTAAATTCCATTACGAATAGATCGTAATTATACACCTGGCTAAGAGAAGTTATTCTGTGGACCATCAAACTGATAACAAAAGAAATTCAACCATATGCATGAAATATAACTTTCATGACCAGATACTTCCTTGATTTACGAGTAAATTCTCGTAAAAATAAGACGAAGGATATGTTATATTACTGATTAATTAATTAATCGTGGAATAAAACCACATAAGGTACCGCATAAATTACTAACTGGCGCATTCCAGCATGCAACAAGAATTCGATAAGCATTAAATTACGGCACTTTACCCTTGATATCTCATCTTAAAGTGGCTGCCTTTTCCGTTAATTCGCCGTTCGACTCTCCAGAATGCATCAATTCATCATGTAAATCACATTTAGATGGCTGATTTACTTTTTCTTTATAATAATCGACATTACTTTTTGGTAGCAAAACCTTGACCTACCGACACCTTCATTTTTTTTCCTTTACATAGAGTTTCTTTTTTTTGTAACACGCTTCTATGCTCCGCGGGCGACCCGTTTATTCTTTGCTTCCACGCTGTTAGTATGCCCAGGGAAGCGTACGCCATCTTACTGTGGTTAAATCCCGCTGCTCCAGTGTGTTCACGTGAAAACATGCAACAATAAAAATTACTAGGTATAAATATACCATTCACATAAACAAAACAATTTCGTCAACCTAAGTTGTATGCAATATACTCTCGTTTTGCTATCGTCCAGAAGTCATGATGCACTCCAAAAAATTTCTGTACTGCTACAGTGCCCTCCCCTTAGCACCAACTTAGGTTGACAGGAAACACTGTGTTTTTATGATATAAAGAAATTCTTTACTTGATTCTTGACCAAGTTTGCTAAAAGTAATCAGTATTTCCTATACATGAAATGATTTACTCTAAATTAAAACATCACTGCAGTCAATTCCATAAAAAATCTTACACTTAAGTACAAAGAAATGAACTCTCAGTTTCTAACAGTCTGACACTATCAAAAAATTACTATAGTATTTCAACTATACATATATACATATAATTTGTGTTCTCATGCCCATTTTGCCTATGATATCTTTATTTTTTCTTTTTCACAATGCCATTTTTGTCCTTAATATCACAGCATGTGGCACAATCTACCAAATTTTTTACTAGCCTTCCAATAATAATACATCTCCTGATTCATATTGTTATTAATTACATTAAATGTACATTGTAAATTATCTTCCTTTTTCATTGTTGTGTTCTTTCTATCTTGAATTTGTGTTTCACCCATATCAGTAAATAATATCTTCATATTCTTTAACACGCTATCAGAATCTAACTTACAAAAACTACTCTTCACTGGATAATATATTTTCACATCCTTAATATTATATTTTCCTAATACTTGGTCAGAATTCGGTCTCTTCACAATCACCGTTGTGGGATGGATTACCTCTTTAACTACGTAAGGTCCTTCATATAAATGTTCAAATTTTTTCATCCTTTTATTTAATTTGCTACTCTTATAATGAGTTCTTATCAGGACATAATCACCTTCTCTTAATTGGTCTTGCTTTCCATTAACTGAGCATTTTCTAATTCTCGCTTGAGCCTTTTTATGTAAATTTACATCCGTAAACTTAAACAGATTATTTTCAAAATCTATTCCCTTTGGAGGAAAATTAACATATTCCACTAACTTATCACACTTTAGTTGTTGTTTAATCAATTACTTTGGAGAAAATCCAGTGCTACCATGTGGTATCTCATTCATAATATTTTCAAAATAACTAACATACTGGGGCCAAGATGTATGTCTCCTGTAACAATAAGTTCTGGCTAATCTACCTATTTCTCTCATTACCCTTTCCGAAGGATTTGCCTGAGGGTGGTAATAGGCGATTAGAAGATGTTGTATGTTATTCTCAGCCAAAAAATCCTTAAATTCATGTGATGTAAAGAGGTTTCCATTATCGGATATTATTCTCTGAGGTTTTCCAACCAGCGGGAAATAATCTTTACTTAAAATTTTGATAATTGTTTTACTATTGGCCACACGAATGGAATAAAATTTGACAAACTTCGACCATAATTCCAATATAACAAATATAAACCTCACTCCTCCAGCACCCTTCGGAAGAGGTC
Organism: Locusta migratoria; assembly: GCA_026315105.1. NCBI lineage: Eukaryota > Metazoa > Arthropoda > Insecta > Orthoptera > Acrididae > Locusta > Locusta migratoria. The sequence continues at coordinate 443,478,325 of CM048744.1, forward strand.
CCATTATATCCATAGCACAGATATCCCACATATTCTTTGGTACTATAGGATACAACTGGGTTCTTATTCCATAGTTAACAGGTTTGGTTTGCTGACACACCAAGCAACCTCGTAACTCTTGTTTTACTACCCGGGACATACCCTTACAGTAATAAAATTTTGTCATATGCATTAAACATTTTTCTGCTCCATAATGTCCAAATAATTTATGTATGTACCAAGTTAGTTCTCTCAAATACTTGCTGGGCACACACACTCGCCATCTAACCACATCTTTCATTGATTTATGGAAAAGCACATTATTATACAATACCCACTGTCTTCTCCAACCATTCCTCACATGATTAGGATTCTCCAATCTATCTAAGACTTTCCTTATCCATGGATCTTCTCTCTGTTCCACACCAATGTTTCTAAACACTTTCCTTAGCTCTTTATTCGCTGTCTTTACCATTACTGGATAAACCTTAAAATTCTAATCTAAATCAATACTCAATCCCTCTTCTTCAAAACCTACTGGTAATCTAGATAAAGCATCAGGTATCGTATTCTCAGATCCCTTAATATATTTAATCTCAATATCATGTTCCTGTAAGGCTAACGCCCACCGAATCAGCCGTTTATGAAGCAATTTACTTGTCATAAGGAATGACAAAGCTCTATGATCCGTGTATACAATCACTTTCCTACCATAAATCAAATACCTAAATTTCTTCACAGACCACACAACTGCTAATGTCTCTTTCTCCGTAGTTGAATAATTTCGTTCACATGGGTTTAACATTCTACTTGCAAATCCGAGGGTAACTACTTCTATATCATTTCCTTTCCTATATTCCTGAAACAGATGACACCCAATTCCATATCCTGATGCATCAACTGCTATACAAAATTCCTTGTCTAAGTTTGGATGACCTAAAATTCTAGGATTATCCATTGCCTGCTTCAAAGATTCCCATTCCTTCTGACAGTCATCTGTCCATGCCCATACAGTTCTTGCTTTTAATAAATTATTCAAATGAATGCAATTCATACTCTCAGGCGGAATAAACCGTCGATAGAAATTAATCAACCCTATAGCTGATTTCAATTGTTTCTTGTTCCTTGGAGTGGGACAATCCCTAATTGCCTTTAACTTATTCTCAGTGGGTTTGATTCCCTCTTGATTTATTACATGTCCAAGAAACTTCATTTCACTACATCCAAATTGAGTCTTCCCAAATTTTAAAGTTATTCCTTTCTCTAACAACCGTTCAAACAGATCTTCCAACAACGATAAATGCTCTGACCACGACTTTGTCACCACCATGATATCATCAACATATATAAAAACCTTGCCTAACAATCCGGGTCCTATTGCTGAATCTAATGCCCGTATAAATTCTGATACAGATATGTTAAGCCCAAAAGGCAGAACCTTAAATTGATAACATTTTCCCTCAAATAAGAAAGCTGTATATGGTCTTGACTCTTCTGCAAGCTTTATTTGCCAGTACCCCGCAGTAAGATCGACAGAACTCATGTATTTCACATTTTCAAACCTTGCTAAGATCTCCTCCATTGGTAATGGCCTATCTCTCTCAATTTCAATAATTTTATTTACAGTTCTAGCATCCAACACCAACCTGATATCCCCATTGGGTTTCTTCACCGCCACGATGGGGTTTCCATAAGCACTAGTTGAACGCTCAATTATACCCCATTCCACCATACGATTTATTTCTTTACGTACGGCTTCTCTCATACTAAGTGCTATGGGATAGGGTGGTCTGAAAAATGGTACATGTTCTTTAATCTTTAACCTACATTCATAATCCTTAATGGTACCAGGTTTACTATCAAAGAGCTGTTCATATTTTAATAAAACCTTCTCTAAATCCTCCTTCTCAATATCAGTCAAACTACTGGCTTCCTGACACCTATTCCTTACTTGTTCTGACCAGTCCGACCGTTCCTCACAACTAACCTCTTGTAAATTCTCTAAATAACATACAGACAAATTACTTGTATCTAATTGTACTTGCCATGAATCTATCCTATCCTTCATACCTTCACAACTATCACTTTGATTGATGTTAATCCACACCAATCTATCATCTACCAATAACCTCATTTTATTATCTAGAAAATCAAGCATAACCTTCTTGCTCACAAACCAATCCAAACCTAATAATATAGGTAAATTGATATTGGATACAACTAGCATTGACTGCTGTATCGTAATTCCTCCTAATTTAAATGTTAACAGTACCTCTTCTTCTACCTGTCTCCCTTTTGAACCTGTCAAACCAATTACTTGTACATTGGTAACAGGGAATGTGGGGCATTGCCACACATGTTTGTTTTTCTCCCACACTTCTTTTGCCAATAAGCTCACTTGACTACCTGTATCTAATAAAAATTCCATAGTTTGTCCACATACATCTCCCTTAACTACTAAAGTTGATATGTTACTTTCCTTTTCCTCCTTTTCCAAAAGTAATTCCTCCTCTATTGGTAAATCTCCTTGGTATCTAAGAAATGCCGTCTTAAATCTTTGTTCATTACTTGAGTTACTAGTCAACGGATTATAATTCTTTGGATCCATTTCCTTTGATCCTACCTTTTTTTCCAGTACCTCTGATTTCACTTCTGAAGTACTACCCTTATTACTATTGTTGCCAGAATCTCCTGTAGACCCCTCATGAACTCTACCCATTTTAACCTGTCCATTTCCATTTCCTCTGACTCTTCTACTGTTATCATAATATCCTCTACCATTACTATTGCAACATCCTCTGTAACCACCTCTATGATTATTCCATTTCTCTTGTCTCCCATTCTGATGTCTAAAATTGCCATTATTGACACATTTATCACCATCAACATTATCATTTATATTTACACAACATGCAGTCTTCACTTTTGTGTTTTCTCCCTTATTCACATGGTCAAGTTGCCCTATATATTCCAAAGTCTCCTGCACCTTCGACCAGTCTCTCCCTGCTAACAACTCCTTCATTCTATTAGGTAACTTAGAAATTAGAACTTCCATTAAATGTTCTTCTCCAACAGACTTATCTAAAAATAAAGCTTGATTTAAATGATACTCCATAAAATTCCTACATCCTCCCCACTTTTCACTATAAGCTACTGGACTAAACAAATCAATTCTTAACTTTCTCTGTTCCTCCTCTGACCAAAACTTTGCTTTAAAAGCTGTAGAAAATGCCTCCACTGTTTTAAACCTATGACGATTCAGTATAGCCCACTGACTAGCATCTCCTTCAAGTTGTCCTATGATGAATCTTACTTTTCTTTCTTCATCCCAGCTACTTGGAAGTGAATCCTCAAAAGCCTTAAGAAAAATTACAGGATGTACTTCCCCCTTTGGTTTAAACTTTGGGAACTGCTGACCACCTGTTTTCATTCCAATTTTTATTTCCTCTGCTAAGTTATACTTGTTTATCTCCCTACAATATCTAACATCTTTACTCTTATCTGGTGATACCACATAACATACCTCCTGACTGTGTACATCTCCTTGAACTCCCATATCTCTCTTAGTTTTAACTGGGGTTATTTGATGAGAACTAACCTGAGCTCCCAACCAATTTGCCTCCTCTTGATCAGTGTTCACAGAAGAATCTGTCACCTCTTTACCATCTTTCAATTCAACATATCTTAACCGTTCCGCTAACCACCTCTGCACTGGAAAAATATTTTCCTTTACTTCCTTACTTAACGCCTGAACCTGCGATTTCAACTTCGAATTACATTCACTCATTTCTTCCTTCACCTCTTTAACAACTGTTTCATAGACTACTTCGGTCTTCTCGTGTATTTTTCTGTCCATATATTTTAATAACCCATCATACTCGGCTTGTTTCATTTCTTTAAACCTTCCTCCAATGTCAGACAGCACTCCCAAGTCATTCAATGTATATTCTACCTGTCCCAATCTTGAATCTAGTTTAACATAACTCTCAGTAACATCTTCTTGTACCTTCTTGATAGCTTCTATATCTCTGTCAATTACTCCAAGTCTAGCCCTCATTTCATTTCGACTCATCCTTAACTCCTCCGTTACCTTCTCCAAAGCTTCATCATGCCTAGACTCACTCTCTGCTAAACGTTTATCTAATCTTTCGTAACCCGCTTTACATTCATCCTTAGATTCTTGAATCTGCTTTGAAAGATCACCCTTCTGTTCCAAAATATCATCTTTTAAACTATCAAGCCTCTCCAATAACACTCTTAAACTTTCCTCATTCATGGTTATAGTAATTAATATACACCCTAATACAATAAAAAAATAATCTTATTACACTCTACCTCAGTCTATAAAAAAAATACACTTCTGTAGTCAGTACCTTCCTTCGTAATACACAACTAGATATACTAATACACCATAAACCCTAAACATATAACATTCACTATTGCATGTTACCTTCTCAATAATTTATAAAACAATTACACACAAAAAAAAATCTTATCACTAAACCTCGTACCTTGCTTTTACCTCAGTCTACTCACAAAATCGATAAACAGCACATGAGTTCTCGTAGTCTTGAAAGATAAAGTGTTGCCCTTGGATTAGTTTAGCAGCACTCTACCCCACTTTGTCTCTCTCTGTTGCTCACTGCGTTCACAGTCCTAAGAATTGTCAGCTCACCCACACTCAGGATGGTTCACTAGCCGTTAATAGTCTCAATTCTTCGCCTTAAACACACACCCCTCTTAAACAAAATTTATTAGAACCAGATGTATAGTTATACTATACCTGCCTAAATAACCAAAAATTAAAATTAAAAAATATCTTATGTTCGTACGATTCTCACAATCCTGGACACACAGGGTCGCCAAATATGTAGCAGTTCGTCTTGACCTGTACTAGAAATCATAGGATAAAGTTCACTACCATAGACTCTCAGTTCAAGTTAATAAAAAAAATATTTTGTATTGTCCTCAGTGTTCAGTGGTACAAGTCTCTGAACGCCTACAATCTCTGTTCCGCTGTAACAATCGGGAGAAAATATATATTTTTTTTTTATTACCAATGTCGAATACACCGTTACCCTTGCTGAGTGGAGTAATATTTACTTAAGGTGTTGCTCGACTTAGGTGGTAAAGTTTTCAGCCCTGTGTCGCCATCCCGATAGCCTTTCGTTTCAGCGAACACATAGATATAAATCGCTGCGCCACCCAACTAAAAGTCAACGCATCTGATAAACAAAATATATAATCAGAAGAACTCAGTTCAGTGGGCCTTTTTGGTCGCAGCGTGTGTCCAGAAAAATTGTGACTAATCATTCGAACATAGTTCATTTAGTCGTTATCTTCAAAGAGTAATATATACTAATAAAGTTGAAAAATTCTGAAATCCGACATACTTTATTGTTGCTGTGGTCGACCAGTAATACTGCTCGGTCGCAGTAACAAATAATAATAAACTTTTAATATAGACAAGAAATATTACTTTTACAAAATTACGCTCGCTAATGATACTTCCATGTAGCATTAGCGATCGTAGGTCAATTATTTGTAAACTACTACAATAAGTTACACTGCAAGTTTACTTTAAATTCGACCACAGGGATCGATTTATTTAAAAGAAAAGTCTTACATTTTTCAATACAAATCCTGGCCAGACTCTAAATTTGCAAATACCTATCCTCACTGGTTATGCTATCTTTTTACAACAAAAACAGAAAATAACCTACAGTGCCACCACCACTTTCCGGACACCTCTCATAATTAAAATTACAAAATAAAGGCGAGGGCCGTTTTTCAGGTGTGGGCGAAATTAATCATTCAAAAGGTCTGGTTTCCCACAACCCATAGAGTCTGCCTGTTGATCTTTAATAACAGCCTATGGAAAAACAATGAATGTAGTCGTCAATAGGTAAGGTTTTACTTTAGTTACTACCCAAATGGAGTACCGTAATTCCTTCGAATAGAATAATCACTGTTATTTTGTTCTGTAGACCTTATGCGGCATCTAATAAACAAAAACAACCTTTCACTTTAATAAGAAAAGCTTTGTATTGGTCATGAAAGTAGCTTTACATTTAATTGCCCTTCTTGCTCTTAGCCGGTGAATCATACTATTTCCACGCATTATTTTTTCAAATATGGACCATAAGCAGTATAGATCCAACTTATCAATAATAAATATGAGTGGAACTCCGTCACACTCACGATACTTCGGACAACACGCAGCCTCCGACAGTATCTACCATCCACACTAACTCCCAACTACAAAAATCAGACTATCTGCTATGTCCAAAAATTTTAATAAAATCAACTTACCACTGTTTTATACAGGGTAACTATTAAATTCCATTACGAATAGATCGTAATTATACACCTGGCTAAGAGAAGTTATTCTGTGGACCATCAAACTGATAACAAAAGAAATTCAACCATATGCATGAAATATAACTTTCATGACCAGATACTTCCTTGATTTACGAGTAAATTCTCGTAAAAATAAGACGAAGGATATGTTATATTACTGATTAATTAATTAATCGTGGAATAAAACCACATAAGGTACCGCATAAATTACTAACTGGCGCATTCCAGCATGCAACAAGAATTCGATAAGCATTAAATTACGGCACTTTACCCTTGATATCTCATCTTAAAGTGGCTGCCTTTTCCGTTAATTCGCCGTTCGACTCTCCAGAATGCATCAATTCATCATGTAAATCACATTTAGATGGCTGATTTACTTTTTCTTTATAATAATCGACATTACTTTTTGGTAGCAAAACCTTGACCTACCGACACCTTCATTTTTTTTCCTTTACATAGAGTTTCTTTTTTTTGTAACACGCTTCTATGCTCCGCGGGCGACCCGTTTATTCTTTGCTTCCACGCTGTTAGTATGCCCAGGGAAGCGTACGCCATCTTACTGTGGTTAAATCCCGCTGCTCCAGTGCGTTCACGTGAAAACATGCAACAATAAAAATTACTAGGTATAAATATACCATTCACATAAACAAAACAATTTCGTCAACCTAAGTTGTATGCAATATACTCTCGTTTTGCTATCGTCCAGAAGTCATGATGCACTCCAAAAAATTTCTGTACTGCTACAGGTGCTCCATCTGTGGTCTGCGCCCACCAATCCCGCCTCTGATCGTACCATCTGTGCTCTGGCATTATGTTTGCAGTCCGTGCACACTTGCTGAGGTGTTCGGGGTGCCGATGTCAGCAGCAACACTAGGTGCTCTCTCTGTGGTCCGCGCCTGCCATACACGCCTCCGATTGTACCATCCACTGTCTGGCGTTCCGTTTGTGGTCCGCGCTCGCTCGCAGAGGTGTTTTGGGGTGCTGATGTTCTGTTTTACATCTGTTGGGGCCCTGAGTGCTCTCTCTGTGCTCCGCCCCCATCGTACCCACCTCTGAGAGCTTCATCTTCGGTCTGGCGCTCCCTCTATTGTCCACGCCTGTTGAGGAGTGGACACAATGGGCGTAGACCACAGAGGGAGCGCCAGAGCAAAGATGAAGCTTTCAGAGGCAGGTACAATGCGCACGGACCACAGAGAGAGCACCCAGGGCCCCAACGGATGGAAAACAGAATATCAGCACCCCAGAACACCTCAGCGAGTGGGCGCGGAGCACAAACGGAATGCCAGACCGCAGATGGTACGATTGGAGGCATGTATGGCGGGCGCGGACCGCAGAGAGAGAGCACCTAGAATTGCTGCTGACATCGGCACCCCAGAACACCTCAGCGAGAGGGTGCAGACTGCAAACGGAATTACAGGGCGCACATGGTACAATCAGAGGCGGGATTGGCGGGTCCGGACCACAGACAGAGCATGCAGGGCCACTACTGCCATCAGCGCCTCAGAACATTTCAGCAAGTGGGCGTGGACTGCAGATGGAGCACCAACAACCGCCAGTGGAGGGGTAAGGCCACAGACATAAATACTGGACCAGGTTCACTCGGAAAGCAGTCTCAGGTCACTCCTGTTGAACATTACGAGTTACATAGGCTAAATATTGTGCAGAGTAGACACTGACAGCCGACAGAACACCTGACTACCCATCACGTCACTAGATCACCGGGAAAGCCTGAAGAGTTACAATCCTTCAATTATTTTCACTGTGCTATGAAACATCGCCATTGATTTTTTATTTAATTAGTAGACTCTTTACATTGTCTTGCACTTGGTGATTTTGCCCTCTTCCTTTACAGCAAGTAGCTGTCATTTAATATTCTCATAGCTGGAGCCATTCAACCCTCCTCTGTTTATTACATATACATATTCAAAATTTCATTATTTACCCAACCTGCTTAAGTACCAATTTAGTTACAGCTTCTGCTTATTATAACTGCAGATAAACTGAGTGTTCCTACACCTCTGCCACGTGCATCTTCCCTCACACCAAGTTTATCACTATAATTAATATTTTTTATTAATCCCCAATATGTAATGATTTATTCACCCTTACATCCAGAAAACTAAGTGCATCCCATATCGTCTCACCTAACATACTGCCCCAGCAATGGCACTGCCCCTACTAACTTTAATCACTCTCACAATTTTTGCTGATCCTCATCAACCAATCTTCAGTACCCCTGAAACACACTCTCCTACCCACTACCTCCTCCCCCCCCCTCCATTAGTCATTAGATGTTTGATATTAGTGTTCTACATTAAATCCTGTAATTTGTTGGTTATTGCCCCCCCCCCCCTCCCACCCTTGCACCATATAAAGGTTGGGTTATTTACACATTTTTTTCTAATTGATCTTTTCCATACTGTAATGACTTGATGATATCTATTATGTTTCAATTTACTTAATACTTGGTGTTCTATACCAGCTACTTCTGGATAGCTGCTTTACTTATGTAAACACAGTGTAAAGGTTGAAGTTTTTGTAATGAAGATGAAGCAATAAGGGTTGCTGCCTGTCACCTTTCCTTTCAAACAGGAAGTTACACTCACCCGCTGATCTGATGTCCTTGGACCATAAATCTGTCAGACTTCTTCTCTTGACAGGTGTTTCATTGCCTAATTGAAGATTTGTTAATTGAAAGGAGGACATCATTGTAACAGACATGGGCAGTCCTTGGAGTCATACTTTACTTATATGGTGGTAACTTCCACCCTAGACTGTCCTCTAGGTGGATACTTCAAAGCTTTGCAACCAAATGGCGGTGCGTGGCTGTTCACTGTGCATGACATCGCATGTGCTTCCGCTGTTCTAAAGTAGTCCCTGTAGTCAACCTTACAGATAGGGAGAGAAAGCATTGGGGAAGCTTAGCACTTGAGGGTGGCACTGTTTCTTGGACACTCAGGTTGGGATACCTGTTTGGAGTGCAGGACAAAGCTGGTATGCCTCCGCCACAGCATGGCTTCCACTTGCTTTTAAATTTAATGGCTACAGGAAATTCTCCATTTTGAGCCATTTCTAGATTAACCAAACAGGTAGTGTAGAAATTACTCTGTCCCTACCATTTGATGTCCTCTAAGTAAGAACTCATTCTGTGATGCTCCTTGGTTGGTGAAAATAAATTAACTGTCCTAAATTAATTGATTTAATTTTGGTACTTTTTAATTAAGGACTCGTCCGGTCTGGTATCCGGGAGTTCATAATTTTACTGGAAACTCGAATCTGTGGTCGGAATAACATAATTAATTTTATTTTGCTCTGTTTAATGTTATGGCACAGCCATTGCAGCCGCACATTTTGTACCTTCAAAAGTCTGTGTCTTACAACAGATTTGTCATTCCCGCAAAAAGATTTTATTATTAATAGCTGCTAGCTACCTCTTTACAGACCTCCTTATAGCTGCACCTAGTTACCACTTTACTGTTTGGTAAGATATTGCCAACACTTTATTTACATCTCCTAGCTTCCTACTGACCTCACTGCATCTATGCTAGCTGTTAATGCTGAATTATTTCATACCATAGCACCACTTCCACTTGTCTTTGACATCATCATTCCTTACTTTATATGGTAGTATATGACTCTGTTAAGTGGTTAGTATACTGGTTTACAACCGGTTCTGTATAGGCTACTTAAAATTCCATTTTTTCTAAGAAACTATATTTTATGACCCTTACCTCTTATTACTTTATTTTTCTTTCTCTTTTTACCCTTATTATGTGGTTTATCAAAAGATGCACATGTTAATAGCTCAGTTTGCAAGTTCTAGCATAATCTCTGCATTTGATGTTCAGTGTTATCAGGGCTGTAGCCAATGGGGTGGGGGGTGGGGCGGAATAAGGGGATCCGTCCCCCTGAAGTTATGTTATAATGCTTTACAAGTCAGAATATATATCATAATTTACAGTTATTATGTCTGATCCCAATCCCCCCACCCCAGAAAAAAATCCCTGACTAAGTCCCTGAATGTTATTACACCATGTTCTGATTGAACATATAGAGCACGATTAGTGTAAGTAACTATTTTTTTCCTTTCTTTACAAATTTATTTCATTACTTTTATCAGAATCCAGCAGTATACTGTATTACCATTTACAATTTTGACACTTTTCAAGTTCACTTTATATATACTGCATCTTTTGCCTCTTGCATGTACTTCGCTCTTTTCTGTAATATTTATACTTGTATATTATTTGGTAACTGTTTCCTGTTAGTATATCCATAGAAGATCAACAATTGCCTGAAACTGTTAACAAATAAATCTACAACCCTGCAACTGGTGGCCGTCATTTTTTAAACCTATAAGCCACAATTGCTGTAATGGGTAAAATATTCAATAAGTAACGTATTATAAAATTTGATTTCATATTTATTTCTGTGAAATCTTTTATGTGAGTGTAATATAGTTATTCTCAGATTTTTATGACCTTGAGGCAAAAATATTGTAACATTTCGAATATTAAAAATTTCTCCAATATTTTAAATTTAAAAATGTGTATTTCTTGTGCAAATATCAGTTACTGCCTTATGTTTTGACATGATTTGAATTATGTATACATGAAATTATTGTTGCTTGGTACTGGGTCATAAAGAAGAGAGGTTATTCTACTAACACCAACTAAAAAGTTCTGTTTGTTATTGACTGTTTTGTGTGTTGCTATCTATCTCAGAATATTGCAAAATATTTTTCTTCTAAACAGGCATTGGCCTCTATTGAAAACTATGCTAGCAAAGCAGTGGAGAATTTACAGAAATTGTACACAGTTGGTCTTATTGAATTACTTATGCCATTAGTCCAACACCAAGATATATATGTAAAGCGTTTCAGTACAAAAATAATTGCAGAGATGTGTGCTGTGGATGATGCTAAGAATTTCCTGATTTCATCTGAGGAATGTATTAACTTATTCATGGAAATGCTTCAAAAGGTGATGGGCTATTCACTATTCTAAATAAAGTGATAAATTTTGTCATTTATATATCTTAGTAAACTGCAATTTGGTTTGTTACCTTGACTTTTCTTTGAGCATGAATGTAGTAATATCCTATTCTTGTTTGGTAATATTATGATAAAATACTTATAATAAGATACGAATATTAAGACAAAAAATTCCTAGCAGGAAAAATTAAATATAAAAAATAGACGAAGATTACTCACCAGGCGAAGGAGCACAGGTGTGACAGCATCACAAATAAATAAATAAATACACACACACACACACACACACACACACACACACACACACACACACACACACACACACATACAAACGCAAGCTTTCACAACCCAGTTGCTTCTTCAGGCAGAAGGGAAGGAGAGGGAAAAGGAAATGATGAGGGTTTTAAGGAAAGGGGTAAGGAGCCATTCCAATCCCGGGAGAGGAAAGACTTACCTTGGGGAAAAAATGGAGGGTAAACAAATGCACACACATCCACACATTCACACAGACACAAGTACACTTTATTTATTTGTGATGCTGTCACACCTGTGCTCCTTCGCCTGGTGAGTAATCTTCGTCTATTTTTTATGTTTAATACTTATAATAAGATATTTTGAAGTTAAAGTACTAGAAATGTAATTACTTATTTTAACCAACTGAATAAAATATAAGGAAACAACTTGTAATAATGTTTAAAAGTCAAAATTATTTGTCATATTATTCAGTTATTTTATGCACTTTTGTTGGGTGTATTTAGTAAACCCACCCTCACAAATCACAGACATTGCTGAGGTAACGGAATGCACCGTTCTCCACCAGGAGCAGAAAATCATCGAATACAAGACCCTGGACCAGTTGACATATATGGAGGTGAAGAGGAAATTTGAACAACTGCACCCTGTAAAAATGCTTACCTAACTTGAAACAATAACATCATCACCGCCCTCTCAGGTGACAGCAGCACTCACTAGTACGACCTTTTCTGTGGGCCTCCAGGGCCACCAACCTAAGTCTGCCCCCGCGTGGTGGTTGGGGGTTCTCTTCCTTCTACTGCCCCCAAGGCGATTGCTTCAGGAGCAGATACCACTCTTCAGACGGAGAAAGATCAACCTTCTCCGGCTTCCCTCGTTTGGAAGGGGTCCCTTGGGACACTCCCTTCTGCCAGTGTTGATATCGACACTAGCCACCAGCAGGAGCTGATGCAGGCTGCTGGTCACAAGGCTTCATCTCCTCCTCAGTCCCTGCAACTGAGTCAGAGAAGCTCCCTCCTTCGGTGAGGCCCTTGAGGGACAAGAGGGGTAGAAGGAAAGCTAAGAAGATTGACAAGCCCAAGAACACCTTGGTGACTTCTGCGCCACCATTCCCCTCCACCTCTGCTTCCAAGGATGCCTCCAAAATAATGGATACAGAAGTAGACAAACCTCTATTGATGATGCTGAGGTATAACTCACCTCCCTCATTTATGTCTTCCCAGCATTCTAACAATGTCATCCTCCAGTGGAACTGTGGCAGGTTCTTTCCCCACCTGGCTGAGCTACGACAACTTTAGCATAACTCTTGCTTTCTGCATTGCTCTCCAGGAAACCTGGTTTTCAGCAATGTGGACCCCTGCCCTTCATGGCTACAGAGGATATTACTGCAAACATAGCGCATATAACAGGGTCTCAGGTGGAGTGTGTGTGTATGTCCTCACTTCTGTTTATAGTGAAATGGCACCCTTCAAACACAATTGGAAGCAGTGGCTGTCAGAGTGAGGACAACACATCTGTCTCCAGATGGTGATGTATCCCTGAATGTTTTGGCTGCACTTATAGCTCAACTCCCCTCGCCCCCCTCCCCCACCTTTCTTACTATTGAGCAACTTTAATGCCAACAGTTCCTTGTGGAGTGGTTCCACAATCTCTGACCATAGCAGAGTTGTTGAAGACTTACTATGTCAACTTGACCTCTGCTCTTAAATACTGGTGCCCCCACACATTTTAGTGAGGTGCATGGCACGTTTTTTGTCATTGATCTATCCATCTGCAGCCACAGCCTTCCACCATCTGTCCACTGGAGAGCCCATGATGAGTTGCGTGGCAGTGACCGTTTTCCCATTTTCCTGTCACTCCCACAAAGCAAGTCCCCAGGATGCCTACTTATATAAGCTCTAAACAGGGCTAACTGGGAAGACTATACCTCTGCTGCCATCGTTGACCCTCCCCCACTCGATAACATCAATGTGATGGTCAATAGTGCCACACGCTCCATTATTTCCGCTGTGGAAGCTACTATTCCTTGTTCCTTGGGGTGCCCATGGCAGAAGACAATGCTGTGGTGGTCACCGGAAGTTGCGGAGGCCATTAAAGACTGCAGGTGGGCCTTACAGTGCTACAAGTGGCACCCTTCTTTGGAGCACCTCATCATCTTTAAACATCTCCGTGCTCATGGCCGCTGGCTTATAAAAAGATGAAAACAGGAGTGTTGGGAGAGGTACATCACCATTATTGGGACAGGTACCTCCACCTCACAGATCTGGAGCAAAATCAGGCACATAAAGGGGTACCAGAAGTCAGCAGGAATCCCTGGGATCTCCACGAATGGAGCTATATGTATGGATTCGGACATGCTTGCAGAGATGGTTCCTGAACATTATGCTCATGCCTCTCCCTGTGTAAACTACCCACCAGCCGGTGCCTCTCCTTTGCCACCTTGAGCCCTGAGGCATATAACACTCCATTCGGTGAGTGGGAGTTCCTCAGTGCCCTTGCTCAATGTCCCGACACAGTGCCTGGGTGAGATAGCATCCATTGTCAAATGCTGAAACACCTTTCAGTAGAGAGCCAGTTAAATCTTCTTGCTATCTTTACCCACATCTGGTGAGATGGTGCTTTCCCATCGCAATGGCAGGAGAGTATAATTGTCACAGTGCTCAAGCTGGGCAAAAACCCTCTCCACGTGGATGGCTACCACCCCATCAATCTTACTAATGTTCCATGTAATCTGTTTGAACAGTTGGTGGTTGTGTTGAATTCTTGAGACCCTAGGCTTACTTGCTCCATGCCAGGGTAGTTTCCCCCAGGGTCGCTGTAACACAGATAACCTGATGTACCTTGATTCCACAATCTGCACAACCTTTTCCAGGCACCACCACCTTGCCATCTTTTTTGACATGTAGAAGACTTATTATATAACCTGGTGACATCACATACTCGCCACATTGCATGATTGTGGTCTCTGGGGTTTGCTCCAGGTTTTTATAAAAAAACTTTTTAGCTGTTCATACCTTTTGTGTTCAAGCTGGTGCCTCTTGTTGCACCTCTCATGCGCACGAAAATGGAGTTCCTCAGGGCTCTGTTTTAAGGGTCTCCTCAGTTTTAGTGGCCATTAACATCTTAGTGACAGCAGTAGAGTTGTCAGTATCCACTTCTTTCTATGCTGATGACTTCTGTATGTTGTTTAGCTCTTCCAGCACCCAAGTTGCCGAACATAGATTTCCGGGCGGCCATTTGGAAGTTGCAGTCCTGGGCTCTTGCCCATGGCTTCCAGTTTTCCCCTGGAAAGACAAGTGTTAGGCAATTCTGTTGGCATCTGATGATTCACCCTCAGCCTGAACTTTATCTCAACAATTACCTATTAGAGGTCATGGATACTCATCATTTTTTAGGGCTCATCTTTGATTCCCGGCTGATGTGGCTCCCCCACATTGCAGCTCTATCAAGCTCTGGTGCAGTCCCGTCTTGACTTTGAATGTGTTGCCTGCAGTTCTGCATCACTTTCGGCATTGTGCTTACTGGACCCCATTCACAACTGTGGGGTTTGCGTCACAACAGGTGCATTCTGTACCAGCTCCATGACTTATGGAGGCCGGGATCCCACCTTTGTGGGTCTGCTGCCAACAACTGCTCACAGCTTATGCAGCCCATGTACGTGGCTTACCAGGACACCCAAACCATTGTGTCATTTTCTCTAATTTGGTCATCTGTGACCAACGACGACAACCTAGGTCAGATCATACGATCGCCTTTCCAGCCTGGTCCATTCTTTTGGAACTTGTCTCTTACCCTCTACCATCTGTGTATTGGGCCCACTCATGCACACCTCTATGGTGCCTGCCAAGTCCGCATATTTTTCTGGACTTAGTCCATGGCCCCAAAGACACAGTCCTCCTGAAGCTCTCTGTTGTCAGTTCTTTGTGGTTGTAGCTACGTTTCCTGGATATGACCTGGTTTACGTGGATGCTTCAAAGGTTGAGGGCTGTGTTGGTTTTGTGTATGTTCATGGTGACTGGGTTGAACAGCACTCTCTGCCGGATGGCTGCAGTGTTTATACTGCAGAGCTGATGGCAATTCCTGAGCTCTCGAGCGCATATGGTCCTGCTGAGGTGAGTCCCTAATTATCTGAAGTGATTCCCTGAGTAGCCTTCAAGTCCTCAACTAGTGCTATATGCATTCTCTTCTGGTCTTAGGAGACACTATCTGCCCTTGCCAGGTCCAGTCGAACAGTGGCGTTTCTTTGGTCTCTGGGTCATGTTGGTATCCCGGGCAATGAACGTGTTGATAGGCTCGCCAAACAGGCTGTTGATACATTTGTTTTAGAGACTGGACTCCTGGCTTCTGATCTCCAGTCAGTGCTGTGATGTTGAGTTCTTGAACTTTGGGCTACTGAATGTCATAGCCTGATAGTGCCCCAAAAATTCATGGCTATAAAGGAGACTCTGTAGTCCACACTTGGCTAACCCATGGCCATCTCCTCCATGGTGAGGACCCGCTACAGTGTTGCTGTGGCTCCCACTTGACGGTATCCCACATCTTGCTTGATTACCCTATTTTAGCCGCCCAGTGGTGCAGTTTTAATTTTCCTGCAGTTTTATTGTAGATTTTATGTAATGATGCCACAATGGCTGATTCAGTTTTAAATTTTATCCTTGGTGGTGGTTTTTATCACTCTTTATAAAGCTTCACTTCAGTTCCTTGTTTATGTTCCTTTTGTACTGTGTCCTCCAATAGGAGGTTTCCTTGTGTTGCCTCATGGTTGACCCTTCCTCTTTTTAATCTCATGATAGGTGTTGGTCAACCACAGACATTGCCTTTTTTGTTTCATTTCTTGTCGTTCAGTGTTCCTTTGTGATTGTCTCATTTTTAATGTCTCTTGTAGACTTTGTTGTTCTGTTGCTGACTCGAGGGGATATTCCTCCCCTTTGATATTTTAAACTCTGGGCTCTTTTCCACATTAGTGAATTTCCTTGTGATGCCCAGTGATGGAATTGGGGACTGATAACCTTCACAGTTTTATTCCCCTAAAACATCCAAAAACAAACAACAAAAAGATGATAGAAGCTTTTGAAGTGTGGTGCTACAAAGAATACTGAAGATTAGGTGGGTAGATCATGTAACTTACGAGGAGCTGCACAGCAGAATTGGGGAGAAAAGGAGTTTCTGGCATACCCTGATTAAGACAAGGGGTAGGTTGGTGGGACACATTCTGAGACATCAAGGAATCATCACCCTTAGAACTAGAAGGAAGTTTGTGGGGTAAAAATCTAGAGGGGGACCAAGGTAAGAATACAGTAAGCAGATTCAAAAGGATGTAGGTTGCTGTACGTATTCTCAGATGAAGAGGCTTGCACAGGACAGGGTAGCATGGAGAGCTGCATCAAACCAGTTTGCGGACTGAAGACCACAATGACAACATCTGTGGTGTTCATTCCCAGTTTTTCTTTTATTTCCTCATTGTGGACACCCTCCTGCCATTCTCACATCTATTAGTACCTGCAATTATTCTTGCTACTTTGCTAAAGATTGGAACAAAACTGTAGATTTGTATGCAACACGTACAAATATATGGACACTCTGCTTCATATATTAGATTAACAAAAAACTTGCAATTCATTGTTATTAATATTTTGTAATGCTATGAGGATAAGAACTATCTTTCTTGCAATACATTATAAATAAACAGCTGATAGAATGCATCACAAGAATGCGCACATGTGGGCTAACAACTTTACTGCTTCAGACAATAACTTACTTGACTTAGTTTTTCTTGTTCCCTCTGGAACATAAGGGCTGAAATGAAATTTTTCCACCTGATACAATTTCTAGTAAGTCTCTTTACTTCACTCCATGTTTTCCAATCCTCTGCAGCTTCTCTCTCAATTGTTCTTTTCTAGGTATGTTTGGGACAACCGTGTTTTCTAACTCCTTTAGGGTTCCAGTTCAACACCACCTTTTTAACAGCTGCATCAGGCTTCTTCACTGTATGCCCAATCCATTTCATTTTGTTTCCTTGATTTGTATGTTAATTGGTTACTGATTTATCTCCCTCAAAAGATCTTCAGTTGTCATTGTATTTGGCCATCTCACATTTAAAATAGCTAGATACAATGGTTAATAAAAACTTGAAGTTGTTTTTTGATGTGGTTAGTCACTTTACAAGTTTTGCAACCATACATCAAAACTGCCTTCACATTGCTATTGAAAGGCTGGAGTTTGGTTTTCTTTGAGATGTTCCTATTTCTCCAGACAGGGTACAGCTGTACAAAAGCATCATTTGCTTTGTTGATATCTTGAGGCCTGCAATTTCTCCCTCTCTCTGTACCTAGCCAGTTCCTCTTTGATGTCTCAATATTGCTGTGCCATTAAGCATATGTCACCTGCAAAATCTAGATCTTTGATTGTATCCCGCATCCCCCATTGCACACCTCTGTGCTGTTCCCTCATCACTTTCTTCATCACATGATCCAAGTGCAAAAGAAATAATGTTGGCAAAAGAATACACTCTTGTAGTACTCCCAAATTAACTTGGAAAGGCTCTGCTAGTTCTCCATTATGTAGTACTTGGCATTCATAGTCCTGATATATTTCCTTGATGATGTTAATGATCTTCGTTGGGATGTCATACTTTGCAAGTGTATCCCACATGACTCTCTGATTGGCTGACAGAGTCAAAAGTCTTTTCAAAATCAATGAAGGTAAGGTAGAGGGTGTGTTGCTACTCTGAACTTTGTTCCAGAATAATTCGGAGAGTACTGATAAGGTCCACGTAGCTTGTAGTGTAACAAGTGACACTACATTCCTTCCTACCAACTCAAAACGACCAAATTAATTAATTTAAGGAATTTAGCGTGGCAGGGAACGAGATTCTGCCTAGGGTTTTCTGTCTTCCTAGGTGGAAACTCCTGGTGGCACTTGCTACGGGCAGAGAAGTGTATGTGCAGGTTTACCAACATGAGATGCAGGAGCCTGCATAGAGGACGCAACATGGAGTCCTTAATTACATAAGTGTTCCATGGTGAAAAAAATGAGTGTAGTGTTGAAGGTTGTTGTCATTGTTGTGATGTATGAGTAGATATGTAGTTGGAACTATCAGGGACTAGAACTGATCATAAAATGCAATTTGATTCCATGTAAATTTATAAAGTGTGAATGAAATTCTGTAAGTCACAGTACAATAAAGGAGTACTGTTATTTGTTTCCAACACACAACTTTCATTTGAGTAGAAGAAGTATTTATGGATTGAAATGATAATTTCTCATCCTCTCAATTTCTGATCAACTTTGGATACGATTGTCAGATGTCTGCTACCTCAAGAAAGAGACTTCTTGGTTGAGGAACAGACTAGCTGGGCCTCATAAGCCAAGGAGTAAATTAAATAGCAGACTTCTAAAAACCCGACTCAACATTACCTAAAACCATTACTAACTTGTTGGCACTTTCTCCTCTTTCCATATCTTCCCTAAGAGGATATGCAATAACTCGACAGTGGTGTCCAAGTCTGTTTTCAACCTTTCAGATGTTATGTTATCTGGTTCTGGTGCCTTACCATTCTTGATCTGCTTCAGTGCTATCCGAATTTCTAGTTCCATGAGTGCATTTACTCCAATGCTGGGACTAGGATCATTGTATTCACTTCGTTCTTTTTCTTGTGCCTCACCACCAACGTCTGTATTTAGCATTTTGTTAAAGTGTTTCTTACACCTATATAATTGTGCTTCATGTGTAATTAGTATCTCCCCTTTTTTGTTCCTTACTGATCGGTTTCTCTGGAAGCTTTTCTTTTGAGATAATCTTAGTGATAACATGAAGTTCTTTTGTATCCCCCCTCCGCACTGCCTGTTCTGCTATATCAACCTGTTTATCTATCCATTTTCTGTGGTCTCTTCTCCCACTCCTTTTCACTTCCTTATTTGCTGCTCTATAATCAACTTGTATCTATGCTTTCTATTGCCTGGACCTACTCTTCCCTTGGCCTCCTTTTCATAGGTGATCTTCATCCAGGTATGTTTGGACATCCAATCTTTCCGCAGGTGATTTTTAAAGCCAACTTCTCTCTCACTCATTTGGACAAAAGTATTCTTAACTTCTGTCCACATTTCCTCCATGTCCTTATCTTCAGTCATTTCCAGTTCCAGTGCCTGGAATCTATTCTGGAGTTCCAGCTGGAACCCCTCAGCTACCTGTGGATCTTTCAGTTTAGCTATCTATGTTGAATCTCCTATTCCTTGGCTTGAATTTCTTTTTGGAAGCCACAATCTTCATCCAGAAATTTGCAATAACAAGATGGTATTTGCTACTTGTGTCTGCTCCTCTTCTATTCTGCACATCTTCCAGGCTCCTCCTGAACTTCCTAGATACTGCCATGTGGTCAGTTTGATTTTTTGTAATATGATCTGGGGATACTGAAGTTATCTTATGGCATCTCCGATGAGGGAACAGGGTTCCTCCTATTACAAGGTCATGGCTTGCACAGAAGTCGCTAAATCATTTCCCATTTTCATTCTTTCCACCCATGCCGTGTACCTCCATTATCTGTTCCAAACCGTCATTGTTGTCTCCCACCTTGGCATTATTGTCTCCTGTAACAATGAGAATATCTTTTTGGTCACTTTCTTTGCAGTCTCTCATAGCAGGTAGTAGAATTTCTCCTTCTTTTCAATATCTGAAGCCTCTGGGGGCATAGCATTGGATGAGCATCATGTTTCAGACCTCTGTCTTAAATCTGCCAGTCATGATCTTGCTGGACACAGGTCTCCATTCTAGAAGGCTCTTCTTTGCTGTCTTGGTCAACAGTAATCCAAGTCCATCTCGGTGATCCTGTTCACATCCTGAGCATAAAAACATAATTCCATCTGATGCCTGCATTTCACCAAACTCTGGCCACCTCACTTCACTCAGTCCCAGGATATCTAGCTTATAGTTATTCATTTCCCTGGTCACTTGTTTCAACTTTCTATTCTCCATCAAGGTTTGTATATTTCAAAAACCAATTTTTGTACCAAAGGTCATCACCAGTTATCTATCTGATTTTGTATTCTTGTTTTGGCTTCAGTAATAAGTTTTTTTTTAAGAAGGTCGGGTGATTGGCCCACTGCTCCTGTTTGCCTTGGTGGGGCTACCACCTTGTCACCCAGGCACTAATGATTTACCATATGTTCAGCATATGGGCTTGGCATTTCCTCTGCACTAGAGGCAGTAAAACGCGGCCTGGCTCCTGCTCGTTCCCATCAACAAGAGCGGCTGGCGAGACCGCCACACCCGGGAGCCGGCAGTACCAACAACACAGTCTGGGTAGCGAGGCGACTCGGTACTCCCGACTGGCATGTAGAACAGCCAACAGCAGTGCAAATGCGCACGGACAGCCACGGTCAGAAGTGCCGTAATTATTGCACCCGTCCGGCACACGTCTACATTTCATATGGCTGCAATTGCAGTGCCGGCCAGGCCGAGCTAGAAGAAAGGGGGAAAATCCAAGTTCCGATTTTCACGATGAAAAAACTGTTGACGGTATATAAGACCAACCCACAATGTGTTATCAATCAAGTTTTTCCTTACAAGCTTTGCCTTGTCTGTAAAAAACAAAGTCTACTTTTCATTCCACCCGAGTTTTTAGTTTTGTAATGCTCCTCACTCAATTTTGATGAAAGTATATGACTAAAAAAATCTGATTTTTGGAGTCACAATAGTACATCATCTTAGCTTTCGATTGAATCATTGACCTTTTCATAATTCATTACAGTCATTCTCAAATGACGCTATTTGCCAATGCGTGCACTTGATTTACAAATCGTGTATTGAAAAAGTTCGATAGCGAGCAGCTTAGTGTTCTATGCGTTTTAGACCATACATTACAGTGAGTGAAATGGAGCTAAAAGAACAGAGAAGTTTTTGAAATGGTATTTGCACTGATATCTACCTCCTTTTACAAGTAACTGCGAGTTATCTGAGCGGCGTCATGCCGCGACCACAAGTCTATGAACTCGGCATATGTTGAGCGTAGTGTGAAGCACTGCAGTGCTGAAAATATTATTTGCTGGTCATGTATGTTGGGCTCTTGTGATGTGTTAATAATCCATAACCAGAAAATAGCTATTTACAATTTTTCATGGGTGGCAATCGATTACAATGGACAATGATCTGGTATGGTTTTACGGAGGGTAATACTTGTTTTGAACTACAAGAGAAGAATAAATTAATGTAAACTGTGAATTTGCTGTTGATGGACTGAGATAAAATTTTCTGAAACTCTGCTTGATGATTTTATAGTTGCAGATGGCAAATGGAAGAAACCCAAAAATATACTTACATTTATTGATGCATCTACACCTAAGGTGACTATTACACTATTTATCCTTCTTTTAATTTTCACTTTTGTAGATCTCGGAAAATGTGCCACAAGGTGAAACCACTATGGTCGGGGGTTCGAATCCCCTCTTGGGCATGGATATTTGTGCTGTCCTTAGTATTAGTTAGTTCATAAGTTTAAGGACTGATGACCCTGTAGTTAAGTCCCATAAGCAATACAAACATTTGAACAAGGTGAAACAATTTATATACAGTGTCTCACATAAAAGCGCTATCCCTCATGCTCGAGACTACTGTTCTGCCAATAAATAAATATTTTTACGACTGATTGCTGAAAATTTCTACAAGTCATTGAGCACAAGTTACGCCATGGAATCAAGCCTGATATACAAATATTTTCACCTTGTGCTACCACATTTTCTGAAAGCAAGAAAAGAAAATTTTAAAAAAGGTATATATTGTGTATTATGTGTAGATGGAACTATAAATATAAGTGTTTTGGACCTTTTCATCTTCAACTAAAAAGCTGCTAACTGTAATGTCAAAAAATTTTATTTCAGTCCATCAACAGCAGAGTCGCAGTTTACACTAATTTGTTCTTATTTTCTAGTTCCAAACACGAAATATATATTCCAGGTGGTCAAAAAAACCAAATGTATGCTACTCATAAATTGAGTTGATCTGATGTAAAACCGTAGCAGATCAATGTTCATTATAATCGGTCACCACCCAATAAAATAGGTTCATAATTGTTTTCTGGTTACGGATCATTAACACATCACAAGGGACCATCAAATGTAGCCAGCAATTCAAATTTTTCGACACTGCAGTGCTTCACGCTCCGCTCAAAAGCCACCGAGTTCGTAGACTTGGGATCGCGGCATGACGCCGCTCAGATAACTCACAATTACTTGTGAAAGGAGGTAGATGTCAGAGCGACTACCATTTCAAAAACATTTTTGTTCTTTTAGCTCCATTTCACAATCTTTAATATATGGTGTAAAATACAGAAACAGTAAGCTTCCCGCTCTCTAACTTTTTCAATACACGATTTGTAAATCAAGTGCACATACTTGACAAGTAGCATTATTTGAAAACGACTGTTACGAATTACGAAAAGATGAATGTTTCATTCGAAACGTAAGATGTTTCACTACAATGTGTCTAAAAATCAGATTTTTTAACCACATACTTTCACGAAAATCGAGTTAGGAGCATTACGGAACTAAAAAACTCGGGCGGAATGAAAAGTAGACTTTTTATTTTTTCACAGGCAAGGCAAAGCTTGTAAGGAAAAAATAATTTCATAAAATGATGTAGCATGGTCTTGAATACTGTGAACAATTTTTACAACATGAAAATCGAAAAAGTGTATTTTCCCCCCTTTTTCGCCTCTGTCATGCCTGGCACACTGTGTGAACACACACGCCGGTGGCGTGCGCTGACTAGGCTGAGGTGTCTCAGCTCGGTCGGGCGGGCGCGGTGTGAACCCGGGACTCGGGAACACCATGACTCGCCTCGTCCCAGAGCAGCTTTCTCTCGACAGTGTGACGTCATCGCTGCCCCTCTACCCGCCGTCAGCTGTCGAGAGCGAGCCGTGAGCATGACGGGAAGCGAGCGGGTGTGGCGGCCGTTTTGACCGGCTCAACTCTGCACCCCTATACATGGTTTAACCACCAGTATTGGTTAAGTGGAAATGGAAAGGAAAAAGGATGGGCTAGAAATAGGAAAGGGATAGAATACAGGATATCAATAGGTCATTGTGGGACACACTTGGTCTGGCTCCTCTCCTTCAGCATGTCCATCATGGGTGACCCTGCTGGCAGCTATGCTATTACCGGCATAGCAAACCACCTCGCCTGCACAAACAGTGCTATGTTAAGGCCGTGTCCCCAGACAATAATGTCTCTAATTATTGACAGTGATTCAGACAGGATGGATGGGAAGGTAGAAAAGCCTCTGATTTGAAATCTTACATTTATAGTTAATTGTTGATAGAAAGTTAAAACTGTGGACTCACTGTCCATGGCACATGCATTGGAAAGTTAATGCTGTTGCGAAGCTTGATTCAAGAAATGGGTATATGTTATCAGAAGAAATTAAAAATAGAGGAATATTTCATTATTTGGAATAAATCATTGATTAGTTTAGAAAACACACCGTTCTTTGATTGCACACAGTTCATTAGTAAAATAAAATAGTATATTAAAAGATACTCATATATTTTCTGTTTTCCCCTTAGGAGACTGATGTTGTAGTGCAAGAATTTTGTTCCTTAATACTTGCAGAAGTTTCTATTAAGCATGCTATTTGTGCAACCTTATTAGACAGTGAAATGCCACATGTTCTTCTTACCAGAATAACATCACCAGATCCTGATGTGCAGAAAAATTCATTGGAGGTATATTCTGAATGTAGTACAGTTACTGATATTTAATAGTAAGTTACTTGGGCTACTATTACTGAATATTACTTTAATCATATAAGGAGGATAGTTTGCAACTCACCAGAAGATGTTTGAGCTGTGACAGGCACATGAAAAGAAGACACTGATACACACACAACTTTTGGTCACACTCTTCATGAGAAAGAGATACACACTCACTCATGCAGTGACACAGACACACTTCAAGGACACACAACTGTTAACTCCATACGCTGCATTCTGACTCATAATGCAGCAGCCAGAGATGATGGTTGTGTGTCTGTGAAGTGTTCCAGTGTGAGTGTGTGTCTCCTTCTGATGAAGGCTATGGCCGAAAGTTTGACATTTTGTGTGTATGAGTGTCTAATGTATGTGCCTATTGCAGCTGTGTTGAGCTGCAAACAATTCTTGTCCAACCTCTTTATATTGTCAAATTCCAACCTGGACTTTCTATTGTTTGAATAATAATTTAGCTATAGGTGGACATATTGATGGATTTGTTTATTCAACATTTATCATTTACATGATATGGTTTTTGTCACATAAACATAAATATTTTGGATGCATACATAAATGAAAAAATACACAATATATACTTCTAAAATTGTGGTTCTCTGTGGTGATTTCAAACTCATAGACCTCAAAGAGAAAAATTCCTGAACATTATCAATGACCTATGTCCTGCAATAAATTCCCCTACCCACATAACAAAAACTAGATCTACACTTATTGATCAAATTTTTGTAAACACAGACATGCACATTTAAAAAACTGAAATACTGGCTTCAGTGAATATAGTGCACAGCTGCTGACTTCATGTGAAAGCAATTTTTATCCTTGAAATGGAAATATCACCTATAAAAGAAAATACAGGAAACAAAATACTGAACACTTCCAATATATGTTAAACACCCAGACAGAAAGCTGGACAACTTCCTAGAAATTTACAGGCACTGGTTTGAAATGACTTTTCCAAAAAAGAAGATAATAAGCAGAAACTCCAGCAAATCCAGCACATGGATAACACCAGGAATTAGTGTATCATGCAAAAGAAAATGCGAACTTTTTGCACTGTCAAAAACTAATAGCAGCCCTGAATTTGCAAACTACTTCAAAACATACAAGTTAATTCTGAAACATGTGATAAAGTAAGCAAAACTAAGAGACAATGACAAACTTTGCATAGAATCAGCAAACAAAACTAAGACATGTGGAGCATAGTACAGTGACTTACTGGGAGGCATTGTGGCGGTGATAATCGATCTTTCACCATGAAAAAACATTTCTCCATGTTCTAACTACTTTGACCAGCCGCTTTCTGGCTTCAGCCATCTTGTAAACTCAGTCTGCTCTGAGTCTTTGTAGTGTCGAGACAAAAAAGTTCAGTTCAGATTATAATTGGGTTTTTATTGGGGCTACAACCCCGCTGAAATCCCATACTGGTGACCCCGCACAAAGTTTTCGAGTGTCGCAGGGTGTTTGTTTGTGAAACTCGCGTTTCTGCCCCGGTATGTTCTTGTTAAATATGTCCACCAGTGGTACGACGGTTACAACGACCGTGATTTCACCACTTCGCCTGCCATCGAGTGCTGCCACAGCGTCACAATCAACACCATCTCTCGCACTCTTACCTCCTTGTGCTCAGATGGCTACACCTAAAGTTTCAGCACAAGACTTTTTGCCAGATACTCTCAGCTCATCGCCAAACAATAGCACAAGTTTTCAGACAATGGACTCCGGTTATATAACACCGAGCGCTTTGCAAAATGTGCCTTGCATGAACTGTTTCAGTGCCCAGAACAGTTTCGCTTATGTATATTCGCGGCCAGGTTCTGTCATGACTTCAGCTGGACTTGGTGATTCAAATTTGAACACTGGCCCCGCCGCCGCGCCACTTGTGTATCCTTCTGTGTTTCCCGCGCCAGTTACCAGTTTCAATAGTGGCGTGCACACACAGAACTGTTTTGTGCTTCGGCCTTTCAGTGCTTGTGCAAGTGGACACGTTTGTGACTCTCCTTCATGTGCCAATTACAGTGCGGGACCTTTTGTTGTAAGCAAGGTCCAACCCGTGAACAGTTCTGTGTTTGTGCCACATGTTCGACAATCCAAACTGTTCCCTACCAGTATTCATATTGGCAAACAGGACGCTACATCAAGCGATTTTTCATGCCTGAACAGTGCGCATAATGACTTTTTGTTCAATGTACATCCATGAACGACGTCTGGACACCCTACTTCCTCACCGTGGCCACCTACGCTGTCTGCTTCCGCACGCCTGGCTAGTACATCGATTGTTTTCACGCCATTCCTGAGCATTTCTACTGTGTTGGTCGCTGCCTTTGCACCCACAGTGCCGCTCGCGTGTGATCTCATGCAACAACAAACAGTGCCTCCGCTGCTGCCCTGGGCTACCGGCTCGCCATGTGCTGTCCAGTTCCTCAAGCTGTCGGCTTTCTCATGTGAGAATTCATGGTCATGGTTTTTGTTGGTGGAACATTTGTTCACAGTTCATGGTGTCACCAGTGATACTTCACGCTATGCACACCTTTTGTCAGGCCTCCAAGATCATCTTGACCTCCTTGGCAATGTGATTCTCAACCTGGCACAGGACAACCTGTACGACACCACAAAATGGATCCTCCTTGAAAGGCTCTCATGTCCTGCCGAAGAGGTCGTACAAGATTTCATCACCTCGGTGAAACTGGATGAGAAGTTGGCGTCAGATTTGTGGCGATTGCTGAGATCTCAGATCAACCTCTCCATTATTCCTGATGCCGCATCCTGGCCCCTGTGGCTTCTAAAAATGCCAGTAGAGCTGCGGTTGCAACTCTTGCCTTGGTCTGGAGATGCCTTGGATGAGTGCCTATGTCTCGCGGTTGCAGCGAATCGACTGCTGTCTTTGAGAAGTCAACCACCAACTCACAAGGTCATCACGCCACTCGTAACTGCCAACACCTCACCACCAGTGCACCACCTGCAACAGCAGTAGAGTAATCATGGCTATTACTACTACCATGCCCATTTTGGTACTGCCGCATGACAGTGCCGAATGCCTTGCTCACATCCAAATGAGAGGCCCGGGGGGATGTAGGCACCTCCCTCCGCCCGGCTGATTACAAGCGCCAGCCCATGCTGCATTCCTTGTGCCACTCGCTGATGCAAAGTGGTCGACTTTATCTTTGGGACTGTGCGTTATTTAATCAACATGGGTGCAGATGTGTCTATCTTACCAGTTTCTATGGCCACAGGACCCTTATGTTCACATCAACCGCTCCTTCGAGCAGCCAATAACACTAATTTCAAGTGCTTAGGCTCTGTCGAGCATACTGTGCATTTAAACTCTAATTGTGCTCTTATATGGACTTTCTTTATCGCCGATATCAGTGAACCTATAATTGGCATCGATTTCTTATCTCATCACAAACTCTCTCCGGACGTAGTATGCTGCACAGTATTTCGTCATGACGCAAATTCACATCTTCTGTGTGCCTCATTGGATCACATTTCTGCCAAATCAAACACTCATGTTGAACTTATCTGTGAGTGCTTAAAAGCTGTTGCTGAGTTTAGTGACGTTGTCTACAAGTGGAGTGATGAACTGAAACAAGTAGCCCACCTCCGCTCCGAGCAGTTGGAGCTGTCTCGCTGCATTACCGACACGGAGAATCAACTAGCCTCAGCACTGCACATGGGAAACACACTACATGCTCTGCCAGCAGTGAATACACAGCAGGTTAGTGACAGTGTGTCCAATTCGAGTGCCGTGTTGCCCTCCGTAGGGTTCGCTTTGCTAAAAATGTATCTGTCATTCCGTCCAGTATGCTCGCGGATGATTGTAAACAAAACGTTTTCCCATGCCAACGCCGCGTACTTGTTCTGCTGTGCCGTGCCACGCGCTGCCGGTGGCTGCTACAAACACGATTTTGCCTACCCCCTCTCCACTGGTAGAGCATGCCGCTGCACGCTGGTCGTAGGCCGCTGAACTGTCTAGACCTGCCTCTTGATCCGCCATCTTGTGCATCAACCACTGTGCTGCCCTCTCGGCCGCCGATGGCCACCAGGAGTACTTCTTGCACTGCTCGGCAACCTTCATTTGACTCAAATATTTCCGAGCCGCTGCCTCACAGCGCCTTGCCAATTGGTACCCCCCCTCCCTGCCCTGTGTGACCTAGTTTCACCATGCACAGGTAATCCAAAACAAACCAGCACTCCGGCCCGCGTCTCTGTTGTCACGAATGGGACAGTCCATAGACTTAGACTTACTGAGGGTCTCCCGATTTCTAGAAAGCCTCAATGCCTCTGCCCGGAAAAACTCACAGAAGTTAAACAGCAGATTGCCAAACTATTGGACACTGGTATTATTGAACCTTCTGCCAGCAACTGGTCGTCGCCTACACACCTTGTTGATAAAAAGGATGGCTCATGGCGTATGTGTGGTGACTACCGTAGACTTAATGCTAGGATGATTATGTACAATTATCCCATACTGAACATTGCAGACTTCCCTCAAGTTCTGTCAGGTACAATCGTGTTTTCTGTGGTAGACTGCAAACGTGCTTATCACCAGGTTCCCATGGCCCTGGAGGACATTGAAAAAACTGCCATTACGACTCCGATTGGTTTGTTTCAGTACTGCTTTATGCATTTTGGGTTAAAGAATGCTACTCAAACTTGGCAACGCTTTATTAACGAAGTAGTTTTGTTATGCATACCTTGACGACATTTTAGTTGTTAGTTCCTCTGTTGAGGAGAATAAGAAACATGTGCAACTACTTTTAGACAGACTCACCTCGGCTGGCATTGCCCTTCATGACTCAAAGCAACAATTACAGCAAACTCATGTGCTCTTTCTCCACCGAAGGCATCTCCCCACCTGCTGATCGTGTGAATCAAATTAGGCAACTCCTGCCCCCATCCACATTCAAAGAGCTCCACAGGTTTCTAGGAACCATTAACTATTACTGACGTCACCTGCCCGGTGCGGCTGAGTTACAAGTGCCGCTCACAGACACTTTGGCTGGGAAACAGACATCGGGCTCTCGCCCTGTTTTTTGCACCAGTGAAATAACTGCCGCATTTGACATGCTTAAGGACTTACTTACCAATGCATAGCACATCCACATCCTGATGCCCAAATTTTCATAACAACTGATGCAAGTGACACTGCCATCGGCGCTGTTCTTAGCCAGACCATAGATGGCACTACTTCACCTATACACTTCTTTTCAAAAAAGCTATCCAATGCTCAAAGAAAGTACTCTGCCTTCGACAGGGAGCTCCTTGCTGTTTATGAGGCTATCAAGCACTTCCGTGCCTCTGTTGATGGCAGAGCTTTCTTTGTCCTAACGGACCACAAACCTCTCGCCTCAGCCATTCAGAATCCCCCTATCGACCCCCCTCCCCGTCACTTCCACTACTTTGTCTATATCTCCCAATTTACCACAGACGTCCGCTACATAAAAGATGCAGACAACATTGTAGCCGACTTCCTTTCCCGCATCGATTCCATTTCTTCCCTCATTGAAATGTCCAACCTGAGTTGTAGGTCTCTGACCCAGCCGTAGCTGAACTTCTAACTGACCTGAGCTCTTCGCTCAAACTTGTTTGCACCACCTTCTCAGGAAAAGTGTGGTGCGCCGAGTTGAACGGCAAGCTCCGCCCGATACTCCCCCACTGTCTCCAGCGTGAGACATTCAATGCCCTCCACGGCCTTGCCCACCTGGGCATCAAGGCCTCTGCCAAGTTGGTATATGACAGATTCGTCTGGCGGGACATGAAGCACGACTGCCAGGCCTGGGCACCCGCTTGTGTCCCGTGCCAGCACAAAAAGGTGTCTACACATACTTCTCCCACACTTGGCTCGTTTTCACTCTCCAAAGGCAGGTTCAAGCACATACACATTGACTTAATTGCTCCCCTCCCACCCGCCGAGGGTTTTCGCTGTGTCCTCTCTGCCACAGATCGAACCACTCGGTGGGTTGAGGGGACTCTGCTTGTCAATATCACTGCCGAGTCTGTAGCATGAGCCTTTCTTTCCTCATGGATCGCCCACTTTGGCTGCCCTGCAATTGTCACTACGGACGAAGGCCGTCAATTCGAATCAGCCCTTTTGAGAACTCATGCAGACGTTGAGGCATACGCCACATTCATACCATCTCCTACCACCCACAAAACAATGGGCTGGTAGAGTGGTGGCATCACACTCTGAAGACTGCTCTCAGGTGCCATGATCCTCTCTGGACTGAGGCTCTCCCTCTTGTACTTTTAGGTCTGAGAACAACCTATAAAGATGACCTGCACGGCTCGGTAGCAGAGTTTGTGTATTGACAAACACTAAACTTGCCTGGCAAGCTTATCTTTCCTTCCCCCACTCTGCCAAATGTGACCTTCTGTCCTTTCTGAAATGGGTAAGGCACATTTGTGCTTCCTTCTGACCTCTGCCCCCTTTCAGCCACTCCCCTCCCCCCCCCCTCCCCCGTCAAAGTGCCACACAACCTTCTCTCATGCGAGTATGTTTTCCTGCGGGACGACCCCATCAGACCCCCCACCCCCCTCCATCCTCCTTATTCTGGCCCTCACGAAGTTCCAAAATGTGGCCCCAACACTTTTGTCATCCATCTCAAAAACTCGCACATGACTGTTTCCATTAACAGACTTAAACCTGCACACGTCGATCCTCCCACTCCCCCTAATACCTCTTCGTCCCTCCTCCCCCCTCCCGCCCCCTTCCTATCTTGCCAGATGGCTCCACTTCTCATTCGAGCTCTGTCGGCTCGTTCCCTTTCCCCACTGCTCTTCCGTCGCAGACCACTGCTCTATCGCCCCCTCCTTCCTCCCTTCTCCTTCATCGCCATTCTTAGGTTTACCTCACTCCCCCCTACCTACCTCATCTGTGTTCAAGGTAGCAGTGCCAGTACCTGCAGAGCTAATCCCAGACATTGAACTCATAATTCAAGATTCCAAGTTATTCATTGCATGTTCTTCAGCATGTGATATCAGTGTTAACAGTGACTGCAAGATTCTTCACTGCATCAAGCTCCCGCCTGCAACTTCCCTCGACGACTTCAAGATGTTTCTCCTTCCATTTGCAGAGGTTTGGGTAGTGGCACCCCTTGCCTCACCACTGTCTGCCCTCCGTCCGCTCCACAGGGCCACTTGTCCCCTCTGTTGGCTCAACGACTTTGTCTCCGGCAGCACCAGCACCACTCACCGTCATCCCCAGGTGCTGTCCCTGCTGCCGGCGGAATCCGTTGAGCTTACGGTAACTCAACTGCCCTGAGTGCTACAGGATGATGATGTCACTCACCCCCCTCCCCCTTGCAACAAGAGTACTTTGTATTGCGCGGGGGGGGGGGGGGGCTGTGTGGTGGCGATAATCAATCTTTCACTATGAACAAACATTTCTCCATGTTCTAACTGCTTTGACCAGCCGCTTCTCGGCTTCAGCCATCTTGTAAACTCAGTCTGCTCTGAGTCTTTGTAGTGTCGAGACAATACAGTTCAGTTTGGATTATAATTGGGTTTTTATTGGGGATACAACCCTGCTGAAATCCCATAGCATTAACACACAAAAACATTGTACTGATCCAAAGTTAGTTGCCAACCACTTCAATACTTACTACACCAATATTGCTGGTGAGCTGGTGAGGGAACACGGTGTAAAACATCTATAAAATATTCCAGAATATTTCTGAAATAGGTATAAACAGTGCAACCATGTTTCTTTTACCAGTAAGCAGGGAAATACTGTTACACACCATTAAGTACATTAAAAATAAATATTCAACTGGAGTTGATGATGTGCCAGACTATATTATAAAGATATCAGCAGATTAAAAGTGAGTCAATTGTGACAGAAGTAATTTTTCAATACTTATTTAAAAGCCTGACAAGAGTGACACGGGCCTATAGTTGACCATCTGCTGCTGGTCACCCTTTTTGTATAGTGACACAACCTTTGCTATTTTTAGCTTCAGTGCATTGGATAGCCACAGTAATGTTTCAGGAATTTTTCTAGATTTAACAAAAGCATTTGATTTAATAGATCATGACATTTTTCTGAGAAAGTAAGAGTGCTATGGTGTAAGGGGCTTGGGTAAAATCATACTTGGAAAATCACTCTCAGATAATAGAGACCAAAGATATGGAAAAAATGAACTCCAAGCTTACCACTCAATGCCATCAAAATTAACTCTTGGTGTACCACAAGGCTCTATTTTAGCTCCCTTTCTTTTCATTAATGACTTCCCTTTTCACGTAAAAAACTCTGAACTGGTCCTATTTGCTGATGACACCAGTGTGTTGTTGAATGAATGTAACAATGAAAAAGCTCTTAGTCTATCTGCTAAAGCCACAAATGGAAAAAAAATAAAAAGAGGTGCAATGCACTTCCACACACGACAAAATAGAAATCCGTTAAAACCAAATATCTTTATGGAAACCCAAAAGATTAACATTGTCTCTGATACAAAATTTCTTGGCATTTACATACAAGACAATCTGAAATGGAATTCCCACACCACCTTCTTAAATACCAAACTATTAAAAATGACATATGCAATGAGAATCATGTGGAGCAACACAAGTGCTGAAACAGTTAGTGAAGTATATTTTTTCATGTGTGCACTCCCATTTGAGATATGGCATCATATTTTGGGAAAATTCCCCTCACAGTATTACAACTTTCAGGAAACAAAAAAAAGTTTGTGAGAATAATGAAAAATGTGAAAAGTAAAAAATCTTGCAAACCACTTTCTAAAGAACTTAGGATTCTACCCCTGTCATGTATCTGTGGCGGCATGTCGATATATCTTTGGAGCCAGCTTCCCTGAGCTCTGTCGGCCATGCAATAGTTAGTCTCGATTTGTACTTGAAGCAAGTAACAATGAAGTGCATTTCTAGCTCATAAACATGTGGTATCTCTGGGACTGAAACCCCTCTCAATCCCCATACTGGTGACCTCAAGTTTCTTTCTACATTTATTTGACCGCACAAGTGAAACCGCAACTTTCGCACCGGTTTTTTGCTAACAAACAATGGCCACAATGACTTCACCATTACAGACTTTGCCCGGATTCTACACATTCCACGAGTGCCTAATCTGCATGGTACAATGAGTACTTGATCTTCGACCTCGCCGCATCATTTTTCGCAAGATTTTTTCGCCACATACCTTCCTACGAGTGCAGTCACGTATTGTAATGACTCTAGCTTTGCTAAGCCCAATGTGCTTCATCATGTTTCGCCTTTATTTAGTGCCAATGAAAAAATGAACATTCCACTGTGCGATTCTAATTATCCAAATGTGTATTTTTCAGACTTGCAAAATTTGAATAATGGTGTTTCAACCACCGGTTATATAATCGGTCAACAATGTGTGATTTGCAATTTTCATATAGGCAACTCTCTAATACAGTATGTAACATGTGCCACATCATGTGACGTGTCTGCTGCACCATGACCATAACAGTCGTTTCCGCACTCGCACAGGACTGACACATTCGGACACTTGCAACCGCCCGTTTATGCGGCACATTCCGGTGCCCCTGCCATGTAGGTCTACAATGCCGTTGCACCGCACAATGTTTCCAATCTATCGCTCTCATTTCCTGTCCTGCTGGGGACATCTGCCATGCCGTCAACTTCCTACCTCATGTCAACAAGTGTGTTGTAATCCAACTATTGTTGAGGCTCTATTTCTGACATCCTGTGAGCACTTTCAATTTGCAGACATAATCTATGACTCCCACTTTTCTGACAGCTGTCAAAGTCTAATTGTGCCTACACTGCATTACACACCTCACCACCCTGCTGTCATTTGAGGTTGCTCATGCAATGTAGACAACACACGCAAGTCACCTTACTCGTCTCACCGCCCACTTGCTGCCTGAGTTCCAGCCTCACCACCTTCATCGCCGGTGTTCAAGCTGGCTGCCCTGCAGTGAGTTATTACAACTCATTGAGTAACTTCAAAGGATAATCGCACCCAGGTCAGCATTTGCATTCCCCCACCCACTAGTGTTATTAGTGATGTCGCACCCGCGCACAAGGTTACTAGTGCTTGTGACAGTTCTGTTTCCCCGATCCGCTACTATGTGAATGCTTGTAAACAAAACTTGTGTATCAGCCTTCTCTTTCTGCAGGGACACTTGGCTTCAGCTAGTGTCTGGCCAAGTCTAAGAGTACACACTGCCATGAAGCACTTTAAACCAGGGAAGTTTGTTAAATGGAGTATTCCATGAAAAATAGTATTCCTTTTTCTTTTTAAGTCAGAATGTTGTTTATTATTTATAGCCAAATGTGAAAGGTCAGGTACTACTTCCAATGTATTCTAAATACAATAAAATATTCTATGTACTTTTAAAGCTAAAAGGTGGTGGATTATTTCAAGAAGTAGTTGAAGAATAGTTGTAACAAGGCTACATTATTGCCTTGAATTTATTGACTCAGCTGTCAAGAAAGTTAATTTAGTTGGCGCTATGCATATTCATGATTTTTGTATCATTTAAAGGTAGAAATAGTAGCCCTTATTTTTTCTCATGGTCAACATATACAAGAACACATATAAAGGGTTACGCTTCAGCAGTCCTCAGTCAGTCTTTTAACTCTGTGTCACTTCAATTTATCTCTAAAAAACTAAACAATAAACAAAAGAAGTACTTAGCTTTTGATTGAAAATTACTCACCATGCACGAGACAATCATACATTTCCGCTCTGCAGTTGAGGAATGCCCTTTCTACACGCTTACTGCTATCCAAAACCTGCCTGCCGACCCACTGCCTTGCAGGTTCTGGCATTTTATTGCATCGAAAAATTCACAACAGAAGTACATTACATTAAAATAGCAGACAATGTCATGGCCAATGCTTTGTCAAGAGCAGATGGTATCTCAATACTACTAGAACTACTAACCTCTTGGCCCTTCAGTCAGCAGATGAACAAACTATGCAGCTGATTTCAGATCCCAGTTTTCATTGATCCCAATCTTACTTCTTTCCCCAGAGCCATGGGCGAAATTTGGTGCGACGAATCCATGGGCAGGCTCCATCCTTTCATCCCCTGACTACTCCAATGGGACGTTTTCAACAAACTCCGAAGTTTGACATATCCAGATGACAGAGCATCTACTCAAGTAGTGACAGAATGTTTTGTATGGCACAACATAAAATGAGACTGCCAAGCCTAGGACCAGTCTAGCATCCCATGTCAGCTAACCACTAGATGCACTATGACCGCACTTGGTAGCTTTGTCATATGAACTGGTTACTTTCAGTAAGTCCATACAGATTTAGTGGAACTCCTCCCCTGCTGATGGTTACTGGTTGGAGTTGGCCCTATTCAGTGGCATCTGTGAACTTTGTGGCAATCGGCACATTCATATCACCACTTATCACAGTCAGAGTAATGGTCTAGTAGAGCAGTAGAGCGATGGCATTGGACACTTAAAGAAGCCCTCTGCCGTCACAATACCCTTTGAACCAAGGCTTTACGTTTTGTGCTTCTCAAATTCTGCACAACTTAGAAAGAGGACCTGTGGGGCACAGTCGTGGAGTTTGTTTACTGTTAATGATTGATACTTCCAGGGTAAGTAGTTAAACATGTGCCATGCCCAACAATTCCAGAACTACTGGCATTCCTTGATTGACTGTAACTTCACTTGTCAAAAATTCAACCACCTACTCCATCAAGTCATACACCACCATGCCTGCACGTACAATTTACCCTAAACGCATGCAAATTTGTCATGCTTCATGACAATGTAGCCCAGCCACTGCTAAAACCATCCTGCTCACCCTTATTGCGTATGTCAGCACTCACAAAACACTTTCCTCATTCTTTCCAAACATTGCCCAGTTACGGTGTCAACCATGTTAAACCAGTTCATGATGAGCCTCCTTCTAGGACCCTCTAGTTAAGGATCTGTAAACACCCATTGTCACATATGACATGCCCTCTCGTAACACTCCATCAAGCAACAACAGTCGGAGTGGTGAGGGGCCGTTCGACTGAGTCATGTCATCAACTGCTTTGACCGGTGCTTGTAGTGGAGGGGGTGGTGGAGCGGTAGCTTGTACAGTGTGTGGATGGTGTGCAGAACCTGATGTATTGCGTGTGTCATCTGAATTGCATGGGCATCCACAACCCCAATCACGGGATGTCAAGGTAGGCCATGCCAAAAGACCTGTGCTGTCAGGAGCATACTTCCCATAGATGGGCCTCATACACTTCGTCTGATATTCTGATACATACGCTGGGTGACTCCAGGATATTAAACGTCAGGGCAGTAAGTTGCTGGACCAGACCGCCATCAGTGTTGAGTGAGGCATGTCATACTTATTCACGAGTAATCTCATGGTGCCACAGTTAAGAAGGCTTATTGTCACCTAGGTGTTCTTACAAAAGTATTGAATTCTCCCATCTGGCATTTGAGATACATGTTCTAGAATCATGCACTTGGCTGTGGTGTAGCATTTGCAAGTTGGTGGTGTGCTTACCAAGTCACAATTCAAATCGATGTGTTCATGTAGGTGACTGATGATGCACAAGTGTCTTGCAACATCACCAGAGTAAATGAAGACTGGGATATAACCAGTTTCACCGTGGCTTTGACACATGATGTCATCAACATGGTAGAAGTGACACATATTACATGTAGCCAATATGTCGACCGAAACAATCAAGAAAATGACCGACACTTGCACATTAAAACATGCAAAAAACTTATGAAACACTAATGAAATGCCCTAATGGGACAAGTGCAGGTATGTTGGGGTTTTTGATCAGGGAGAATCTAAGTGGGGGGGGGGGGGGGGGGGAACCACACATTTTGCAAAATGTCCAAAATGGTTTGACACTTCAATTGACCTCAAATGAAGTAAAGGATACAGAACAATCCCAAACAACCTAGACTTTGGACTATGCTACAGACTAGTCTATAGTGTAGTGCTAGGTTTAGGTTAGTTTTTCTCCATTCACAATCATTCACTTCTCCAACTCACAAAGAAATTCTTGCTTCTCAACCTAAACTACATTTTGAGCTACATTGCATATCAGTCTGTTGGTTGTAGTGTGGGATCAATTTGTTTGTTTTCGGTTTTGTTGGCTTCATTAACTCACAACCAAACTGTTCCCTTCCAACCTAACCTAGATCTCGGGTTATGCTACAGCAGATCAATCTTTCAACCACAACTGATTTCTCTCTCTTCACATTTGCTGGTTTCCTGAACTCCGAGCCAAAATGTTTCCTCCCAACATCTCCTAGACTTCGGGCTTTCCTACAGATCAATCTGTCACCACACACCACAACCAGTTACTATCTTTTCACATTTGTTGGCCGTTGGCTTTTCCAACTCACAGCAATTGCCAAATGAAACCAACCCCCGCCCCTCCCCACCAAAATCAAAAATCCATTGAACACTTTACTCCCTAATAACAACACTACAAACAAATTAATAATAAAATTTAAAAATTACTCACCAAAAACAAAGGTGTCAGCTGCACCCACAAATCACATACACTGAACAACACAATAACCATAAAAAAAAAAATCCCAATCAAATTACCCCCCTCCCGGTCCCACAACCTTCTCCACCCCTGCCAGTCCATCTGTGCCATTACCCCAATGCACTCCATCACAAACCGCCCTAATACTTCTCCCCCACACCACCCCTCTCCAAATGCACCATCCAACACTCCAATCAACAACCATGCCTCCCTCCCTCCCACCCCCCCCAAAAAAGACTCAAAAACAAATTTGACCACTACTTAGGTTGAAAGATTCTTCCTATAGCAATAAACAACCACTGGAAAACACTACAACCCTCTGGACAATAACCAAAACAGGCTAATGTCACAGGTCAAAGCCAACTTCAATTAGCCCTGTCCCCTGAGATCAAATATCTGTTCGACTAACGTGAACCATCTACACTGTGTACTGAATGGGAAAACCGGCGTTGACTGGGTTGTGGAGAAGGCAGTGTGACTCGCAGGTCGTGTGCGCGCGTGAGTGTCAGGACCAATGCCTGAGTGGATTCTATGTCGTGGCACACCTGCTGTGGTATGGTGTAGTATTCACATGGCATGGCAGATGTGCCTCGTAGCAGTGAAGGAGCAGGTAGATGATCGGCATTATGATCCACAGAATTGGTGCGGAAGTCCAGCACGGGAGAGGTACCAGTTTGTGCTGAAAATGTGAATGGTTGCACTTACAAGCCCAGGTGTGGGTTTCCGTAAGTGTCGGCCATATATACATATGGTAATGGCTCTGGTAATCACAGTGCAGTAGGCGTGACCCGTGACGGCTGCACACTGGAAACAAATTCACATGAAATAATATCACCACACACACAGTCACTGGTGCAGTAGCCTGTGGTTAAACCATTCACATCATTTACACTCAAGGTAAGTGGCAGTTCAAACTTTGTTGCACCAGCGCTACCAGGACATACATTGTGCACACAGGAATAGGTGTGATAAAACTGTTCAGAATGTGTAGTAACAGAGGGATTTACATTAACTTTAGGGGAGTTGACACTTTGTTAGCCAGCCATGAGGCTCATGAAGTCATACCTAAACATGCCTGGTGGAGGTCTGTCATTAAAATTATGAACATTTGACTGCTCAAAAGTGGCAGTGGGTAACCATGAAGCACTTGTAAAAGAGCTTGGGTGTCTGAAAGTTCTGTTGTGGGCAGTCAGTCGCGGTGGCCAAGTTGTGTGCGGAACGCCAGTCACGTTCTGCACGCCCACTACAGTCGGAGGTTCAAGTCCCCCCTCGGGCATGGATATTTGTGCCATCCTTAATATTAGCTTGTTCATAAGTAGTTTGTAAGTTTAGGGACTGATGACCCCGTAGTTAAGTTCCATAAGCGTACAAACATTTGAACATTTTTGTTGTGGGCACTGTATATAGACAAAGTGTGAGTAAGTACATTAGGTTTCTCAAAACCAGTCACTATAATTGTATCTAACATCATTTGCAATCTACGACATGGAAAATAATGTCCTGCAAATGTTGTGAGGTTGGGAACAATGGAGAGTTGGTCAGTGCACTTGAAGACCCATGTGGTTTAGGCATGTGTAGCTTGGGTTGAATCCCAAAGCAAAATCCAGGTGGCAGGAGAACTGGCAAAGCCATTGTTTCCAATGATTTTCAGCTGGCATATTTGTGGCAGAATATCAGTGTGGTTGCTGTGAAAAACACTTTAAATGAGAAAAATAAGTGTAAAGACACTGAGGTCGCCACTATTGGAAAGTGTAGTGGTTGTAATGCCCAATAACTAAGCACATATATCAGATACTGAACCTTATTTGCATTAACAATGTAAAGTTCCAGCACAGACTAAAGTGATGGTGGCAACTGCTCAAATTGCCTCCAAAGTACATTAGGTGCCAAGAAACAATAAATGTCGTGGAGATTGATATGGAGTGTTCCATTTAAGTATGTCCCACATATGTAAGGATTGTTGTGAAGCTAAAATTTTTAGGAGTATGTGGAGAAATTCTTTAATGAGTAAAATGAGTTTGTTCATAAAAAACTATACAGCTGTTTCATGATCGTGAACCATTAGACAGACTTACTTTTGGTGTCATTTGAAACTTCGTTTATTCTTTTATTGTTATGTAGACAAGACCACAATTTCTTAAATTAACTGCTGTTAAGATCTTATACTTAATGTAATCTTGTGTGTTCTGTTGTGTGCCTTGTAATTGTTAACAACAAAGAGTTCATATTCTTTTAGCAGCATGCCACATTGTGCTTTTTCCCATTCCTCATGCTTGATTTATGGTCTAAAATGTTACATCAAACAGATCTTAATTTTGCCACTACAGTATGTAGACAGTTGATACTATTGTTACATAGAAAGCAAAATTCAGCACTTGGCAGACCCAGATGATAACCTATCCCAGTGCTAGCCAAGTCGAACAGTGATCTAAAGGGAATCGGTGTATCCTCTGAGGCACGTCCATAGGCAAAAAGTGCTACTAGTTTTACAAATACTATATCTGACTTCCACACTCCTTAAACACCATTCTCATGACCTAGGTCATGATTTACCTTGCCCTTCCATTCCCATCCTTTTTTCTTCCCTTCTCTCCCACATGAAGGAGGAAGTGTGTGTCCTTTTTTTGTCCATTTTCTTTTTTTCTTCACTTGTGTCACTGTTGGTGGTACAGCATAAAGGTAAGTACTGGCCAGCCAATTTATTGCTGAAAAATAATTTATCATCTCTGAGGAGAATTTTCATTATTAATCAAATACTATAAACACGAACTTATAAGGAAATAATGCCTACTGCATAACAGAAGAGCATAGGGTTGTAGATAGAGTGTTGCCAAGTGAAATATTTTGGCTCACAAGAGGATAATGCATGCTATTAATTTAGTTTAACACTCACAAAATATTTGTGGTATAAATGTTAGCAAAAGTGGCATTGAGAATGACAAGGAAGATATAGCAGATGTAACAGTAGGAAACTATAACTGCAACTAGCATTCAACTTGTAATAGCTCACATCCTCAGAATGACATCTGTTGGATATGTGGTTTCTATTTTGACTATTTCATCGAAATCATTAAATGACATGCAAATATATGAAAAAAATTGCCATATAAAAGGATAACAGAAAGAAACATGTAATGACCAATCATCACATACTGTTTTTTTTGTAAAGTACTATTGTGGGAAACTGCACTTATATGGCAGGCAGTGTGTTAATGAAGTGAATGAAAAGTATTCCGTATACTAGCAAAAAGACCATACATGGATTATAGGAAAAATGTGTTTAGTTTTAATACATAAAATTTGAATCATCATTTGAATAACAAGTGCAAGCCTATTTAGTAGTTAGTAAAACAATTTCAAAACAAAGAGAAAAATTGAATTATTCTTCATTGCATTTTTCTTTAATTATCAATAATATGTTTGACACTTTTGAAGCAACTTCAGATTTTTTTAAATGCAAAAGCCACATTAGTTATGATAAAAATCATGCAGTGTGTGTAGTTTAAGTAAATTTATGCAGCAGACAGGATTTTTTATTCTTGGAACTGCAAGTACTGTTGCTGAGCCAAACCATGATGGAATGGAGGATTGTGGGAAATAGTTTAAGGGAATTTAGTTGTAGGTAATTAACTAGGATTCACTCAGATACAGATTTATTAGCACTCAGATCATCTATACAGATTCAAGTCCAGAGGCTAACTGCCGTTAGCAGAAACATGTACAAAGAACATATCATCTCCAAGATAACACACTTTGCAAGTATCGATTTTTAAGGCGCTCTACGCCACATAGCCACCGCCCCCCCCTCCCCCCCAAATCCCGCAGTATGGAGTATGTCCTCATGGATGGGAGGGGGGGTGAAAAGTTAGGAAGGTAACATGTAGTTGTTCCGTGTCAGATGAAAGCGGTTGACTGGTAGGAGAGCCGGGGGGGGGGGGGGGGATGAAACCCGGTACCTTGACGACAAAGTCAGATGTCGTAGCCGGTGGCCTGAAGACGACATACCATCCTGAAGTGCATGTGCAGGCAGGGCGGCTAGCTTAACAAACTTGCTATTAGCAGCACCTGACAAGGGCATGGTGTCAGAAAGCTTAGTGCAGCCACGTCCAGATTGCTGTGTATGGAGCTCACGTTAACTGGCGGAGTATGCTCGATCGGTGGTGCGTAAGCATTCATAGAATGACCTATCTTCATATGCAGAGATTGCAGTTTGGACAAGCAGAGGCAGCTTTTCTATCCAAATTTCTGTGAGCATGTCATCAGGCATAACTTGCTCGTTAACAAAAAGACAGATGCACCGCCACAGCTGGGACGGAGACCTGTTGCCGAGACGTTTGTCATAGATGAGCTGTCACACATTTTATCTCCTGGTTTTTGAGATGTGCTCCAGTATCATTTGTTTACCAATAGCATATTTCTCTACCAGGGGAGGTGCTCTGACCAGATCATAAATTAAGTCGTCGCAGTTGTGGAGATGGTTCATGAGGCAGGTAAAGTATGTGTCATTGTCCAGAGCACAGACATTGAATGTTTGATTGACCAGGTTGAACCATAATTCTGTGTGAGCAGGTTTAAAGTCTAGTAGTTTTGGCAGATTCGATGGAACTGCAGTCACTGCGAAGGTGCACATATTTCTTTGGACAGGAGTAGAGCATGCAGAAGATAGCGAGTCCGAATTATTAGTATCACATAATGCGGGCACCGCGAAGTTCACTTGGCACCAGGGGATGGTTGAGAAGTGAC
Organism: Locusta migratoria; assembly: GCA_026315105.1. Taxonomy (NCBI): domain Eukaryota; kingdom Metazoa; phylum Arthropoda; class Insecta; order Orthoptera; family Acrididae; genus Locusta; species Locusta migratoria. The sequence continues at coordinate 443,520,893 of CM048744.1, forward strand.
GGATGCTCGAACAGTGTGAGGATCATTGTCAAAATGTGCATTATCATTGTCATGGTCACTCGGCAAGGAGCCACAAGTACTTATGTGCGAGAGTGAATGTATGTTATGCACACTGCATTCACTTGATTGTGAGTGAGGTGGCTGGTTGTTGCTGTCCAGGTAATAACTGTCCAGCACAGAATTGTTGACTTGATTAGAAGCAACATAAGGCACCCTCACATGTCCACTAGGATGCACACACGGTGTGATATTTGCAGTCTGTTGAGCATTGAGCACCTGTTGACTAGCTGGCATGGAAGGATACTGACTTGAATTTGAATTTATGACTGGATTTTTCAAAGTAACAAAACTTCGCTCGACACCACAAGCTGTGTTGAATTGTGCGTTTGGTGCAGGAGTAGGAATTTTCCAAACAACACTTTGTGGAAACACATGGAAAAGTCTGGGCTAACAAAGCCAGAGTCAATGACTGTTGCCGGTTCGAAGAAACTGGTGGCACTCAATGAATTCTACTGCATGTTCAGGCTGAAGGATACAGAAGAGTCTTGTGGCATATTCACTATGATGGCAAGAGTGCTGGAGAGATGTTGCTGAAATCTGGGCAGTGGCAAGTGCTGAAAAGCCATTGTCTTAAGCTGAAACAACGGCTCCTGTGATCGCCAAAAAACCCGGTGTGGTAGGCGTGTAAGTAACACTTTGGGTGATAACTTAAATGCATGTTACATGAAAATGGGGTCACCAGTGAGAGAATTTAGTGATAGTTGTAGGTAAACAACTAGAATTCACTCAGATACAGATTTATTAGCTCTCAGATCATCTATACAGATTCAAGTCCAGAGACTAACTGCCATTAGCAGAAACATGTACAAAGAACATGGCATCGCCAAGGTAACACACTTTCAAGTATTGATATTTAAGGCACTCTACACCAAAAGTTGTTTTTAGTAGCCAAGTTTAGATTCACCAGTATAGCAATAATTTGAGGAGAATTTGCTTTTCATTTTCAGATCATGAAAAATGTTATAAAAGAGCCAGCATCAGCTGCAAGATTTATAGAAATAGATACATTTTCTTTCAAGACATTAATCAGTCTTTTTAGAAGTGATTACCCTGTTATTCAGAATCTTGCAATTACAGTTGCAACTCTTATGACAAAAGATGAAACAAATTTATTACTACATGAACTTTTTAGGAATGAAGGTGGTTTGCAAGCTGCAGTCGAAATCTTGGAGGTAAGTTCACTGATGTGAAATATACTTGCTTGTTTGCATACGTATTGTGGCATCACTGTTGTTGTAGTGGAATACAAAGGTAATATCATAGATCTTCTTTTTATTATGAGAAAAGAATTGCATACACCACCAAAACAGTAACAAACTAACACATCATGGGGATCAAGTGGGGGTAGCCCCAATGATACCACAAATTAAGATAATGAATAGACACTTTATTGTTCACACTGCTGTGTAGCATACAGAATTTGGTAAAGATGGCCGGTGGGCAGAGAAACTGTCCACCCAAAGATTCCAAGTTACAAAGATATGGTATTATCAGTTTTCAACACTATTGATGGTGTTGGTGTCGATCTGTTGCCCCATAGTCAACCCCCCTCACCCCCGTCACAACCCCCTGCATTGTGGAGTAGTTCTTGAGGGGCTGGGGGAAGGAGGAAGATTGCGCAGGCATCGTGGGCAGAAGATGGTGTGAGCAGGGCATGAAGATCCTCGTGCAGGAGACAGTGGTATGAAGATGAGCACTTCAGATGGCAGGAGAAGGAAGGCTTGAATGTCGGGTATATTCACCTCAGAGGGCAGAGGGATGTGTTTCGCCAGATGCCAGTTAGAGATGGAGGGAGGGGAGAGGCTGGTTGAGGACATGCACAGGATGAAAATGGATGATTGAAAGATAAGAAGTAAGAGAAGGGGGAACAGGAATGACAAACTCAAGGGTAAGGGGGTGCATAAGGAACCCCAGAAAGGGGAGGAAGCAGAGGGGGTGACAGTGCAGAGGATGTGAGAGAACAGAAGGTGAACCTGGGGTTGGAGTGGGTGGGGAGGGAAGAGGGTGGGGTGTGAAGGAGAACCAGTGGGATCTGTCTAAGGCTCGCTGGGTGGGGTGGGGGGGTCAGGGTCAAAATGAGCAGGTTTGAGGTGGTGTACAGATACAGTCTCAGATGAATCCATAATGGAAATAGTTAAGGCACTCTCATCCTGCTTCAGAACCCAATCTGTTGAAAAGAAGATTAGCTTTAAAAAAAAAAAAAAAAAAAAAAAAATTTCTTGCATTTGGTCTCGAACCTACTACCTCCAACAGTACAGCACGATGCCACTAACTACACGGCTATTCTTGCTAGGTAGAGAGCAATGACTTCATTATTATTCATAATGAGATCTTCTGAAGGCTTTTACAGTTGATATGTTTCTAATTTATAGTTATAAGATATTTTACCAAATATGATGTTTTTGATGAATCTTCAGTGCACCAAAAACAAATATGAAGGGTGGGTGTTGACTTCATGGAGGAGTTGCACATGTGCAAGGCGAGGTGCGCTGTAGCTCCATAGTCTTGTTTTGGAAGCCTTTGTGCGTAACTGACAGAGCTCGAGTAGCCAGAAGCTGGTCTCTCTACCAGCTCCAAAGCCACTGTTAAAAGTGATGTTTCCCCTCGCCCCTCCCTGCCATGGAAGCACTCATATGCTGCCTCCAGGGTGTATGATCCTCATCCGTGCATGCACATTGTAATGCTCTGGACACTGCCACCTATATTAAGCAGCTATGCTATGACTCATATACATGATGTCTCTGTGATGTAAAACATTTCTCATGTGATACAAATACTTTGAATGTGTGTATAAAATAAACTGATAGAAGAACAAAATGAAGAATGGTAGTTTAAAAACACTTTGTCTTTTATTTATTTATTTATTATTATTATTATTATTATTTCACAACAAGGTTTATCTGGGGTTTCACTGAACCAGGGAACACATAGGACACACCAGCACTGCAAATGTGTGTCAGTGACTATCCTAGCATGTCTCCCACAAGACGCAAATTTTCAACTTACACACATACTACTGATGTAGTGCACCTGGCCACTCCTGACATTTTTTAGTTTCCTTGAGAGTTGTAGCCCGGTATGTATTCTCTCTGAAGGAAAGATCACTTTATTCTTGAGAGCTTTTATTCCCGGGTATTTGTATGAATGTGTAGTGTTTGAATAATACTTGTTATTCATAAATAATCATTCTCATACACCTAAAGTGCATGCAGGCCAAGAAGATAGGCCACACGGTTGCAGGGCTATCACATTGTTTCTATGTATGAAATTACACACACACACACACACACACACACACACACACACACACACACAAATGCATTCACACTGTTGACATGGCATTCAACTATGTTTATCACAATACTTCAGTCACAGTATTGTTTAATTGCTGAGGCTGGCAGTAAGAACATACAAAACAGATCTGGTTTTAGTTCTTAATGAAGGTATAAACTGTTACTTTAAACTATGTTAGGTGCCTCATCAAGCCTAATGTATAATTCAACATGTAATATCTTCCTTAAATAGTCGTAAGCTAAAATTTGTCAATCTTGTTTTATGCATCTTAGTAGTAACAAATATTTTGCTTTATTTTGTTAAAAAAAATATTAACAAGTTTCTAGTTCTTATAAATTCATAGCAAGTTGTGTAACATACTGACAATTAATGTTTTTTGGTTATTATCTCCATTATTTGTGTTCCACTCCTATTACGGGGAACTTTCCTTTACTTGCACCTTCCAAACTTCATACCACCCTTTCACTCCCCTTGTTACTTTTCCACTCACATCATTCATTATAACCTTTCTTTGTACCTTTATCTCTTTCTCCTATACTGGTGTCACCAGAATCTTCCTGTACTCTCCCTTTCCCTCTTTACATTCCTTTTACAAGTCCTGAGTTTGATCTTATATTTACAAAATGTGTTCACCAAAAATGCAATATTTCCTATTCTCCTACCCTGATCCTCTTTCTCTCTACACTTCTGTCCCACTGTCCATGCAACACAGAGGTTACCACCCAGCCTAATGAGGTGGCAGTTTCAGAGGAGAATATTTACTATGCATTAGTGAGTTATATTTCTTCAATAACAGTTATCTTTGTTTCTGAATACCATCTTCAACTCATTGCCTCCTCATGCAAGTGGTGCTCTACCCATATAAATATTACAACCTATCTTAAATTTTCTATCAATATACTGTATAAATTTCTGATTTCAGATATTTGACTGGAAGGATATTCATCCTAATATACTAACTCTACTCTCAAATTGTGCAGCATTGAATGAAACTGCACTCTATTTACAAAATAAAGGATATCTCAACAGAATTTTACTGTACATGGACAAAATTCATGATGAAAATTTAGTTTGGAGAACTCTTAATGTTATTGCTGGCATTGCTAAAACAGATGCTGGAAGGAAGGTACTTAATTAGTCATTCTGTAAACAATTTAATATATTAAACAATGGAAATTCCAGGAGGAATTTAACAAAATTTCTGAGAAGGATAGATTGCTTACTCACCACAGAGACATATGATGAGCCACAGAAAGGCGCAAATAACAGAATATAACATTAGAGCTTTTGGCTGTTTAGGCCTTTGTTGGTTAGAGACACAAACATACACACACTCACACAGACACAACTGCCGTCTCTGGCTGCTGTGGCCCATCTGCAGTACCCAACATGGCCGAGGCAAGAGCAATCAGTGATGGAAGTGAGGAGGTGGCGAGGAGTGGGAAGCAGGAGTGGATGGGAGGGGGGGATGTGCGGCATGGGTAGGGGAATACGCCAGTGCTTTTTTAACATTTGTCACCATCCCACCACACATTTCAGTTCCTTACCTTCCTTCACACTGTCTGTCAGACTACACTGGCCTATTGCCCCACCTATGTGGCGTATCCTCCCTCCCCTTGTGCCCCTCCTGCTTCCCTATCCTTGCCACCTCCTTGCCCCCACTATTGGTTGCTCTTGCTAGACCATGCTGGGTACCGCAGATCAGCCACAGTGGCTGGAGATGGTGGTCATGTGTGAGTGTGTGTATTTTTGTGTCTCTAACCGACAATGGCCTAAGCAGCTGAAAGCTCTAATTAATGTTATATTCTGTTATTTTAGCCTTTCTGCGGCTCATTGTATGTCTCCGTGCCCGGTAAGCAACCAATCCTTCACAAAAAGACAATTTAATATATTGTTATTCATTGAAACTTGTAAGCATTTTTCTGAGAATGATTTTTATTACTTCTACTTGGCATCCAAATTAGGTTGTGCAGCATCACTTGAAACCACAATCTAATTAAGGAGGTCTTAACATGATATTCCAATATATTGACAAAAATTGCGAGAAAAATTTGGACCAGAAAATGCTTAATGTAGTTGAGTCAAATAGTATAAATACCTTGCCAAAGGTGGTGTGCAAAATTTTATTTTTTTTCAGCACATCCAAATTGTAATAAATATTGTAAAACAAGTTTTATCAACATCATTTATGTTCGAAAAACGTTCAACATAAGAAACCTTAGATAATTTTGGACTTTTTCTAGATTTAAAAAGAAAAAAAAATAGTTTATTATGCTTCTAGCACTTTGATGTTTATTTCCTTTTTAAAAGACCAGATTTTATTTTTATTCATTTATTTATTTATTATAAATTTGATTGGTACACAAATATCCCACATGCCCAGGGCCTCACTGCAATGGAGTATTTCCTTTCACGCCGACCAGCCACTTCCCTACCTAAAACCACTTTCCTTAATACCCTAGCCAGCTTCATCCTAATCTACAACTTCTTCACTTTTGAGGGACAGACATACCAACAACTAAAGGGAACAGCCATGAGAACCAGGATGGCCCCCTCGTATGCAAACTTATTCATGGGACACTTAGAGGAAGCCTTCCTGGATACCCAAGCCTGTCACCCAAAGTTTGGTACAGATTCATTGATGACATCTTCACGATCTGGACAAACAGTGAAGAAGAATTCCAGAATTTATACTCCAACCTCAACTCCCTTGGTCCCATCAAATTCACCTGGTCCTATTCCAAATCCCAAGCCACTTTTCTCGATGTCGACTTCCATCTGTCCAACAGCCAACTTCACACATCCGTCCACATCAAACCAACCAATAAACAACAGTATCTCCATTATGACAGCTGCCATCCATTCCATATCAAATGTTCCCTTCCCTACAGCTTAGGTCTTCGTGGCAAAAGAGTCTGCTCTAGTCCCGAATCCCTGAACCAGTACACCAATAACCTAATAACAGCTTTCACATCCCGCAGCTATCCTCCTGATCTGCTACAAAAGCAAATTGTCAGAGCTACTTCCTCATCCCCCCAGATTCAGAACCTTCCTCAGAAGAATCCCAGAAGTGCCCCTCTTGTCACTGGATTCTTTCCAGGACTGGAGCAGACTCTGAATGTGGCTCTCCAGCAAGGATACGACTTCCTTAAATCATGCTCCGAAATGAGATCTGTCCTTCATGACATCCTTCCCACTCCACCGAGATTGTCTTTCCACCAACCACCTAACCTCCATAACCTCCTAGTCCATCCCTATGAAATCCCCAAACCACCTTCCCTACCTTCTGGCTTCTACCCTTGTAACTGCCCCCATTGTAAAACCTGCTCTATGCACCCTTCCACCACCACTTACTCCAGTCCCATAACCCGGAAGGTGTTCATGATCAAAGGCAGAGCCACTTGCAATAGTACCCATGTGATGTACCAACTGACATGCCTGCACTGTGAAGCGTTCTATGTGGGAATGACCAGCAACAAACTGTCCATTGGCATGAATGGTCACAGGCAGACAGTGTTTGTTGGTAATGAGGATCACCCTGTGGCTAAACACGCCTTGGTGCACAGCCAGCACATCTTGGCACAGTGTTACACTGTCCGGCTTATCGGGATACTTCCCACCGACACCAATCCTTCAGAACTCCGGAGATGGGAACTAGCCCTCAGCATATTCTCTCTTCCCGTTGCCCAACTGGTCTCAACCTCTGCTAAATTTGAATTCCTGCTCACCATCTTTAACATCTTAACATCTTTGCCTCGGTTCTCTGGACAGAGCCTCTGCCTCAAGTGGCATCTCTGTCTAACTTCTTGACTTCTTTGCTTTCTACAGTATGTATGCCTAGGTGTGTTTGCATCTGTGTAAATGTGTGAGTGTGTGTGTATTTGTTTACCTTCCCCCAAGGTAAGTCTTTCCTCTTCCAGGATTGGAATGGCTCCTTAACCCCTCCCTTAAATCCCTCATAATTTCCCTTTCCCTCTCCTTCCATTCTGCCTGAAGAAGCAGCTAGGCCGCGAAAGCTAGCATTTAGGTGTGTGTGTGTGTGTGTGTGTGTGTGTGTGTGTGTGTGTGTGTGTGTGTGTGTGTGTGTGTGTGTTTTATTTATGTTACTGTCGCTGCCTGTGCTCCTTCGCCTGGTAAGTGATCTTCATGTATAGATTGTTTGACTTACCCAAAGCAGAGGCTCGGTGATAGAAACAAAAAACACACACAAACATTCGAGATTATGCAAATGTTGGTTGCTTCGTCAGGAAAAGAGGAAGGAAGGAGGGGAGAAAGGAAAAGATACGGGTTTTAAAGGAGTGGACGAGGGGTCATTCCAATCCCAAAAGTGGAAGGATTTACCTCAGGGGAAAAAAAGGAAGGTAAAACCCGTATATATATATATATATATATATATATATATATATATATATATAACATACCTAGGCAGACGTTTGTAGAAAGCAAAGAAGTTGGACAGTGCTACCACTTGAGGCAGAGGCTCTGTCCAGAGAATCGAGGCAATGATGTTAAAGACGGTGTGCGGGAATTTAAATTTAGCGGAGGTGGAGACCACGTGGGCAAGGGGAAGAGAGAATATGCTGAAGGGCAAGTTCCCATCTCTGGAGTTCTGTGGTGAGTTGTAAACTGTCCTTACTATATTATTAATTCCAACCTGGACTATATATTATAGAAGGAGACTTTCCTGGCGGGAAAAATATGTATGAAAATAAAGATTGTTTGACTTACCCTAAGTACAAGCCCACCGATAGAAACAAAAAAACACAAATAAAAACACTCACAAACATTCAAGCGTTCGCCACCACTGGCAGATTGGTGTTGGTGGGAAGTATTCAAATAACTGGGTCAATGTAAGACTGTGCCAAGATGTGCTGGCCATGCACCAAGGCGTGTTTAGCCACAGGGTGATCCTCATTACCAACAAACATTGTCTGCTTGTGACCGTTCTTGCGAATGGACAGTTTGTTGCTGGTCATTCCCACACAGAACGCTTCACAGTGTAGGCATGTCAGTTGGTAAATCACGTGAGTGCTATCACAAGTACTTCTGCTCTTGATCGTGTACACCTTCAGGGTTACGGGACTGGAGTAAGTGGTGGTGGAAGGGTGCATAGGGCAGGTTTTACAACGGGGGTGGTTACAAGGGTAGCAGCCAGAAGGTCGGGAAGGTGGTTTGGGGATTTCATAGGGATGGACTAGGAGGTTACGGAGGTTAGGTGGGTGGCAGAAAGACACTCTTGGTGGAGTGGGAAGGATGTCATGAAGGACAGATCTCATTTCGGAGCATGATTTAAGGAAGTCGTATCCTTGCTGGAGAGCCACATTCAGAGTCTGCTCCAGTCCTGGAAAGAATCCAGTGACAAGAGGGGCACTTCTGGGATTCTTCTGTGGAAGGTTCTGAATTTGGGGGGATTAGGAAGTGGCTCTGACAATTTGCTTTTGTAACAGATCAGGAGGATAGCTGCGGGATGAGAAAGCTGTTATTGGCTTATTGGTGTACTGGTTCAGAGATTCGGGACTGAAGCAGACTTGTTTGCCCCGAAGACCTAAGCTGTAGGAAAGGGAACGTTTGATATGGAATGGATGGCAGCTGTCATAACGGAGGTACTGTTGTTTATTGGTTGTTTTGATGTGGATGGATGTGTGAAGTTGGCTGTTGGACAGATGGAAGTCGACATTGAGGAAAGTGGCTTGGGATTTGGAATAGGACCAGGCGAATTTGATGGGACCCAGGGAGTTGAGGTTGGAGTATAAATTATGGAGTTCTTCTTCACTGTTTGTCCAGATCGTGAAGATGTCATCAATGAATCTGTACCAAACTTTGGGTTGACAGGCTTGGGTATCCACAAAGACTTCCTTTAAGCGTCCCATAAATATGTTTGCATACGAGGGGGCCATCCTGGTTCCCATGGCTGTACCCTTTAGTTGTTGGTATGTATGGCCTTCAAAGGTGAAGAAGTTGTGGGTTAGAATGATGCTGGCTAGGGTAATAAGGAAAGGGGTTTTAGGTAGGGTTGCAGGTGTTCAGCGTGAAAGGAAGTACTCCATTGCAGTGAGGCCGTGGGCATGTGGGATGTTTGTGTATAAGGAAGTAGCATCAATAGTTACAAGGATGGTTTTCGGAGGTAACAGGTTGGGTAAGGATTTCAGGTGGTGAAGAAAGTTGTTGGTGTCTTTGATGAAGGATGGGAGACTGCACATAATGGGTTGAAGGTGTAGGTCTATGTAGGCAGAGCTTTGTTCTGTGGGGCTTGGTAACTGGCCACAATGGGCCGGCCCGAATGATTAGGTTTGTGAATCTTAGGAAGTAGGTAGAAGGTGCAGGGTGTTAGTGGGGTCATGAGTTTGATTGATCTGAGAATCCCTTGAAGCTCTGCCTGGACATCAGGTATGAGATTGTCTTGGCAAACTTTGTAGGTAGTGTTGTCTGAAAGGTTGTTGAGGGAGAGTGTTTTGCCTTTCTGGAGGTGGGGACAAGGAGTGACCTTCTATAATATTCGGATTATATACTAATATAGAAATATCTGGATTTATTTCAGTGGAATGCATCATAAAAAATTTGATGTGCATCATAACCATTCTACATCAGTCTCAATGCTGACAATCTTCTCACAAGATACATAGATCTTGTATCTCTGATTCAGACTTGCCAATACTCCAAACATTATTCTGAGCTATTTCAACTGAGTTTGATAAGGGCCGAGGAATAGATTCAAGGATCAGGGCAGCATCAAAGACATTACACCTTGAAAGGCAGTTTGTCTTTGGTTTTACTTATGGTACAGAAAATACACTCCTCATGTAAGATCTGATATATGACACAATAGACACCTGTCAGCCACTGAAATGATTATGTTTCTATGAGAATTTCAAAAGCAATTTTTCAGGCACATTGTTTCAAACAATATTTTTGAAGGGGTATAATGATCCCTTTATGTTCTTGAATTCAGTGATGATGATATATGGCAGGAAATTTGGGAAATTCCAAGGTAGCAATGTAGTACCACACATGCACACTTGAGGTATCCTTGTAGTTCAGTCTATTTTGATTGAAATTCAGTACTCAGTCTTTGGGGCTGCTGATAATAAGGACAACAACAGAGTTATGAAATTTAAAGATTGCAAACCAGTGCTGTGTCTGTATACTTGAGAAAACTACATGAAGACCATGATTGCACTTGGGCAAGTGGTGCTCACCCATAAATTGTGTGGTAATTCTCACCATGGGTATTGTGTTTATGCAGTGTCTGTCTTTCAACTTTATGGGTACTTATTTCTGAAAATCTGCTCTCTCTTCTTGGCTTGGCACAATGGCGTACATAATCGGCTCATAGCTCAGTTTCTGTTACCCACTGAGTGGTTCAGGATCTTTGCCCTGGAAAAGTGTCCTGATTACAACCCAGTGCTGTGCCAGTAGGTGTCCAGGAGGCCCTTGTTCTTATCCAAGCAATTTTGATCTTCTTTTCACCCACAGTGTACCTCTTCAGCTGGCCCTGGGAGGGTTCTTGACTCTAGCAGAATGAAAGCTGGAAACCAGAATTAAAAATGGCCATATTGCAGCACAACTAAAGCTTAATATGTAAGATAGGAAAACTGGGATCTTGAATTATTTGGCAGCTTCGAATGCTGACATATTCCCTCATTTTTACTTCCTGGTATTATTTCTGATGTTACATGTTAAATTGTGTTTAGATTAGATTAATACTTGTTTCATAGATCATAAATACAACATTTTGTAATAATGTGGAATGTGTCAGTTTAATAAAAGGTGTCTATACATGACACTCAATATTTTAAGAATTTTTTAAAATTTTTATTTTATGCATATATTGTGAAGCTACAGTGAAGAGCCCTAGAACCTTAAATACATGTCTGCAGGATGATTTTGGGTGGGCTCCATCAATTATTCTGATTACGTGCTTTTGTGCAATGAATACTTGCTTATTCAATGTTGAATTGTCCCAGAATATGATCCCATATGAAAGCAGTGAATGAAAATAGTCATAGTAAGCTAACTTACTGAGAGGTATATCACAAAAAATTTGCAATGATTCTGATAGCATAAGTAGCTGAACTCAAACATTTGATCAGATCTTCAATCTGTTTCTTTCAATTCAATCCATTATCAATGTAAACACCTAAAAATATAATAATGTAAAGTCCAGATTGGAATTATTAATATAGTAAGGACAGTTTACAACTCACCGCAAAGACGTGGCGACGAGCTGCGACAGGCACATATGTGCCTGTCGCCACGTCTTTACGGTGAGTTGCAAACTGTCATTACTATGTTATTAAACACCTAAAAATTGTGAATATTCTACCATAGCTACATATTTCAGTTCAAAGTCTATATTTCTTAATGGTGTCTTGCGTGTTGTTGTGTTTGGGCCGTTGTCGGGGTCAGGTTGTTATGCTGTGGCATCTGTTTGAGGCAACCACGCCACGCCTGCAACATGTCATCCGGACATCGTGAGAATAGATTCTTAGTCCAACTATTTCATACCATTCATAAGATGTCTGCCATGTTAAGTGTCTCCATGGAAGTCATTTGTGTGGAAGGTTTGGGATTCTGTAAACATTGAGCATCTGGTGCGTTGCGTGTGGAAGTGCTTTAGATTGGATGACACTTCATTATTTACTGGTGCATCCATGGGTTGTTCTATTCACTAGTTTAAGATGATGCTTACCCTGCATTATGTTCTTATGTTTCCCCATATTTTGGCCATTGTGGCCTCCTGCATTCAGTTACCTGCCTCGGGCGCGGGTGTAGTTTACTCGGCAGTATAGTTTGCTGCCTCTTGGTTAACTTCCACAATTTTTTTTTTATACCTTGGCTGTGTGTGGGTAGTGACTGTATTTATGTTGTCAGACTTAAATACGAGCTTTTTTTATCAGTTTGACGTCCGTCATATAGGATCTGGCTGCCATCCGCCTTCTTAATTACTTCCATCTAGTTACGTATGGCTGTCTGTCTTACTTGTGTCATTCGCTCTTAAGTACACAAAGTTCCTTATGGATTATCCATTCCAGGGCTACGTTCGAGAAGCAATGTGACTCTGCCATTTATTATTCAGTATTTATATGCACTGTTGTTTGTGAAGAACAACCATTTTAGAGTTGCCTGGCCCTGTGTCCTGAACTGAATTGTAATTTCTTTTGAAGACTGTTATTATTCAGTGTAGTTTTCCCTCAGTCATTTTGGTCCTGACACAATCGTTGTTTAGTTGTGGATATTTTAAGAGGAAAGAAACTTTATTTACTGTGATGTTATCATGCCCCATTTTAAGTCCTTTAAAGTTTTGTTGGATGTGGCTTATCTTCCATGATGCTTCTGCAGAAACTTTTATTAAATATGTGTTATGGTAACCTTGTAACTTGTGGCATGTAGACATGCATGAAATCTATTTAATGCCTTCCTAAAAGGAAATGAACATTTTGCATATCTTGCCCTAGAGGCACTCTAGTCATAGTTATTTGCTAAAGAATTTTTTAAGGAATGTCTAGCTGTTTTAAGTCCCCTTTTTAGTATTGTATTTTATATGTATTTCATTGTGGCAAAGTTAATTCAAACATGTGTTGGGGTAACTAATTATTAGTAAGCTTATGGCCCCTTGATTAGTTGTTTTGGTGATCATATCTGTAAAGGATTAATTTGTGCTTTCCAAAGTCTACCTATTGTGCTTTAAATTATTTAATAAATTTTCCGTATGCAGTAATTGGCTTATGCGAACATCTCTCCCTGTTATCCCATCCTGGTATCAACTGAGATCATTTTGGGGTCTCAGCAGTGGACAGAACTGTCTCCACAGCTCAAGTACTTTGACTCCAGTCCTTTAGTGTTGCAGCCTTTGTTGCAAAGTGTCTAAGTTCAACTGTGGTAACATGTTATTCAGCTGCTAATAAAGTGGATTTTGCTTTGTTGAATGGCTGACCTTAACCACAGTGCTGACACTGTTAATGCTGAATACAGTGACCCACCATTTTTTGAACCGTTATTCATCCGTTTCTGCAATTTCACATTGTACTCACTCAATATGAATCCAACAACTCCATACTTCATTACCACTCAACCCATGTCTGCTGCTCCAATGGTGTCTTTAAATAGTGTGACAGTGTGTTCCACAGTGAATCTAGCCCACCAAGACATTCATCACACTGGTCCTCATGTCAAAAATACCTGTATGACTCTTGTGTTCACCAGGCAGGTCACCTCTCCATTTCTACACCCAGCTTGTCTTCCACCTAAAATGGCTGCACATGTTCAAGAAAACACATCAGACATAATTCTTCTACTGGAACAAGGTACATGGGCGCAACAACCCAGCCCTCAGGACATGGACTGTTTTGTTGGCTCGCAGGATGTTAAACTTCCCACCATATAGCTTCCAGAACATTCTGTGTCATGTGTGTATCCATGTGTGCCACAGGCAGTGCTCATTCCACCCATGAATATGCATGCAGAGAATTTTGAATCTCTTGCTCATTCGGTACCAGACTATATTTTTGGACTGCTGGACATTAAATCTACATTTTTGCCTGTGTCTGAAATTTCTGTGTTGTGGGTGTATCCTTTCATGCCGGCCACCATACAGTGGACAATTAATTGAATCCATTCACATATGTACCTCTACTGATGTAATGTGTTCTCAAAAGTTTGCACTTCCCCATGCTCACGTCTACTGCGATGACTGCGTCTCCCACCATGCCATACATTGTGAGGGGTACTGATCTCCATGCTCTCCCCACGGTTAACATGAGAGTGTACAACAAGATTTGGGCTCACAGGTTAAATCTGATTCCCCATATTGAGAGGTATCTTTTTTTGTCACCTCCAAACGTCAATGTGACCAGGCAGGTTCCCTAAGTTACCAGAGCTCAACAGGGACAGCCCAGCAACATGATTATCCCTCATTGACACTATTCCAGACATCACTGGGTATGACATATGCTTTGTGTGTTTGATTGGCCACTAACATAAGGATCTGGATTTAGAAAGTGATCTCTTGCTGATGCCCCAACATCCCCAAAATATGCCAGCGCACCCCTGAGGAGGCCCTGCATCACATATGAGTGCTATCCAAAATTTTCAGGACTGGTGCTGCCATCTGTTGAAAACCTTACCTTTGGACTATTGGTCATTATCATCCTCAAACTAGTTCCCATCTCCATGTACACACTAGACCCAGTACTTCTGCCACTGGTCAAAAGTTTTCTGGAAGTTCTGTTCTTTGGGGGTGTTTAGCACCACCAGTTATGCTTCTTGAATCCACTATTTAGTGTAGAACTGACAGCCTTTCAACTTGAGTTTCAGTTTTGGGAATAGTAGAAAGTAGAAAGGTGCCAGATCTGGTAAGAACACTGGGTGGGGTACAACTGCCATGTTGTTTATTGCCAAAAAGGTCATGGTGAGCATTGACAGGGCATGTTGTCATGATGCAACAGCCAGTTCCCTTGACACCAATGTTCAGCCTGTTGTCACCGCATGTTTTCATGAAGCCATCAGAAAATGTCACAGTAGTATGCAGAATTCACTGTTTGGTTGGGTGGAACAAAATTCTTTGTGCACAATTCCCTTGGTATTAAAGGAAATGTTGATCATGCTTATCACTTTGCTCTTCACCTGTCTCGCTTTTTTAGATCTTGGAGAGCTCATGCTCTGTCCCCTAACATTTGTTGAATCATTGCAAGGGTCTCCGTAGCACTTTTCCCAGGGTTTGCACAGAATTTGGTACACATGAATTTTTCTGCCCGTAGATCCATCATAAAATTGCCACACACCAAACACAGTATTTTGGATTTCACTGTGGACACACAACACATCCTCCCAGATGAATGCCACTCTGCACACTGACTTAACAGGTATGTAGCTCTTGTCACCTAGCAGTGCAAAGATTTACTACTCTTACTTTCCAGATGGCAGCAACAGTTCCAAAAAAATTGGATTCCACCTCATACTATAAAAAGAACATCTTGGCAACAGGACACCATCTCAACTGTGGACATACCTTCAGTCCCTCTTTGAGCCTACTGACATTCCAGTTACAGCTTCATGAGCAATCTGGATTGTGAAACCCCTGAGCAGACATCCAGATACATCTACTGTTTATGTCTACTCACCTTCTCAAGCTCTTGCTGATAAAAGCTGACTGTGTGTAGAAAATCATCTGCCACCGTCTTCTTATCACACAACTGCAGGAATTGGATCCAATGAGTCTCTCTCATGGCATGCCATTGTAACCCACACATCACCAAGTGCCTGGGGTCAGATGGACAAACCAGCTCCCATCGTCGTTGACAGAGATGCAACCTGTCGGCTCCTG
Source organism: Locusta migratoria (assembly GCA_026315105.1). Classification (NCBI taxonomy): domain Eukaryota; kingdom Metazoa; phylum Arthropoda; class Insecta; order Orthoptera; family Acrididae; genus Locusta; species Locusta migratoria. Next base: position 443,536,569 of record CM048744.1, read on the forward strand.
ACTGGAACTTCCAGCATTCTGTTGCCCCCTCCACTACCACCGGCAGTCACAGTGCTCACATTACTGACACACCAACTAGGAGCTCAGCTGAACAGAACTCCCACCCTGTTTACCCACTGTGTTGGTACCACATGACACACGGTGACCTGGCAAAGAACAGTGGCTAACTCAAATTTCAGGACTCATTAGGCATCACTCTCCATGCAGGGAACAACAGGTGCTGTCCAAACAATCAGAGCTTCCTTCTTCAGGATGAATTTTTGAATTAGATCCCACAATAAACATGAAATTACTAGTCAACATTGGTTAAGACAGCAGCATCATCCCGCACTCCATCACCCGTTGAGCATTTTTACTATTACCTGCACACTTCGTGGCACTAACAACTCAAGCATTACAGTCCTTGGATCTACCACCTTGCATTTACAACTGGCACCAGACTGTTTCTTTCCCTGGACTTTTCATGTGGCAGATGGGAACTCACAAGTGTTGGAAATGGATTTTCTTAAACATTGCGGCCTGTCTCCCAACATTCCTTCAGCCTCATTCCATCATCACAACACAAACACCCTCATGAGCTGCACTTTTGCACCATCAAATACTTCTCCATCTCAGACTGACATCCCTAACTTAACCTCTACTGTGGTTATGAATCATGGCGTTGTAAGAACAATGCACAGTGAAGGTCTTGTCACACTCAGTAACAAGGACAAAGCTCTGCAAAGTCATCTTTGCAATGAACTTATCACTGTCATGGCTGAGCATTCCACAACTTACTGCCAAACTCAACTAAACTATCAACGACATTGCCCACATTTGCTGTGAATCGAGAACGATGTCTTATGACATCTGCTGGTTGACTCTGCACAAATTCTGTCACATGTCCATCAGCTGATTGATGGATGCACAACCGCCATGCCTACTGCCATTCCACAGCAACACCAGCCAGCACTGTCATGCGGCAAGGACAATAACTAGTATTTGACGTCAAATGTGTGTCAGCTGTCTGATGCACATGCAGCTGCCATCTCCTATGCCTCACCATCAAAACAAACAATGCTTGCCTTTGGCACAGGCTACAATTGGGTTAGTGGCAGTTTCAATGTTTTTATGGCAGTAATCTCTTGCATGTTGTCACGATCACCAGTGATACTTGCCACCATGTAAATATAACAGAAGATCCCCCAGTGTGACACCAAGACTGTCGACTAAGGACACATAAGTTATGTGTGTTAAAATCTGCAATTCAGGAATGCTCATCGCAGGCATTGTTCATGCATCCTCTAGTAACTGGCCATTGCCAGTTCATCTCACTCGTAAGAAGGATGGCTCCTACAGAATGTGCTGAGACTACCACAAACTCATTGAAAGGACAGTTATTGACAATTATCCAGTCCCACATTTTCAAGATTTCTCACAGCAACTTTATGGTGCAAGCAATTTTAGTGTGAGTGCCTGTCATAAAGCTTACCACCAAATTCCTATGGCAGCAGATGATATACACAAGACAGCTATTATTACCTCGTTTGTTCTATTTGAATTATGTTTTATGACTTTTGGACCAAAAATTTTCAGCACAAACATGACAAAACACAAAATCACCTTTCATGTGTTCTACAGGTTTTGCATGATTAAGGTGTCAATATCAATGATAACAATTCTCAGCTGTATTTTACGAAAGTGACATTCTTGGGCCACGAGGTTACTGTGAACAGCATCCGTCCTATCTCCGACGAGGTCACTTTGATTAAAGAGCTCCCACTTCCAGAGCCCTATAAAGAGTTACACAGATTTCCAAGGATAGTAAATTTCTTGCATCACTATTTCTCAGGCAGTTTCACTCGAGGCTCCACTCACCAATGCATTGGTGGGCAAAAACACTTCTGACACACGTAAAGTTCCATGGATGACTGAAATGGTCTGTGACTTCAACAACTTGAAAACTGCACTGGCAAAAGCAGTGACACTTGCACATTGTATTGCTGATGCTCGTCTCTCCATTACAATGAATGCCAGTGAGACTTTTATTGGTGCGATTTTACAGCAATACATCAGTGACATTTCACAACCTCTCTGTTTTTTCTCAAAAATGCTCTCAACTAACCAAAAGAGAGTGGTCTGTGTTCAATAGCAACTTGTTAGCCATTACAAGGTTGTTAAATATTTCTGGGAAGATATTAAAGGGTGACTTGTGAAAATCAACACTGACATTTGGTAGGTGCTATCTGAACCTGGCATCTGACCTTCCTCCGCACCACTGTCATAATTTGTATTTAATTTGTCAGCATACCACTGACATCCCTTATGTCAGGGGTGTGGACAACATGATCATGGATTACATGTCATGAACCTTGGCCATCACTTCTTCTGTAGACTTTGAAATGCTGGCCAGTTTACAACAAACCAATGAATATATACAGTCCTTGTTATCAGATAAAATATCTTCATTACAGATTGAAACCCGCTTCCTATCTGGTGCAAGCAAGCTCATTCTTTGTGATGTTTCTACTGGTACTTTGCACCCTATCATACCAGCAACACTTTGACACACAGTCTTCCGCTCACTGCACAATTTGGCGCATCCTGGCATTAAACCTACAGTGAGGTTAATCACCGAATGCTTCGCCTGGCCAGACATGAAATGCAACTGTCACAATTGGGTTCGGGCCTATATACCTTGCCAACAGAGCAAAATGGACAGACACACGCAGCCACCTCTGGGTATATTCGACATTCTGAAAGGTCATTTTCACCATATTCTTATTGATCCGCTTTCAGTACTTAATAGGTACATTCTTTTAGTCATTAATCATATCACTAAATGAGTGGAAGATACATCTCTCATGGGCATTTTAGCAGATATCATTGCCCATGCTTTTGTTAACTGTTGGGTAGCATGCTTCAGCTGCCCTTTTTCCATCACCTCCAACCAAGACAGACAGTTTGAATCAGCCCTTTTTACCAACCTTTATTCACTCTGTGGGGTGGTTACCATGCACAAATCAACAGCCTCATTGAATGCTGGCATCCTACTCTAAAATCTGGTTTATTATTTCACGGTGACAAATGCCCCAAGACCTTGCCATGGTTACTGATCAGAGTGTGTACGGTGGTTAAGGATGACATCAGTTGTGCATGCATTCCACCTCCCCACATGCACATCTTCCTGCACATCTTTGTCCCCAAAGACTTAGACAACTATGATTATGTCATGCTGTGAGATGACTTCATGCATACTCCCTTTCAACTACCATACTCTGGTCCTTACAAAGTCATTCAAAGGGGTTCACACACACATATGTCATTCTCATCAGTGGATGTCCACAAACCAAACATTGTCAATCAACAGACTTAAACTAGCATGGCAGATTGATGTCAATGACACTACTTCTCTTGACTTACTCCCCGCTCCCCCAGAGGAACCATTATCTCAAATATCACTACAAGATGTGTATGACAAAGCAAATAATTCCGCAAGTGATGATACCTTGCACAACACTGTTCCAGTGTGTTCACAGTGAAATGTGTGCCAACAGTGCCTTTATGAACACCAAAACTCCCACAACCATGGCTCTCATTTCTATGGACACACTCCAGGATAACGCCAGTGTTGTGACATTTCACATCAACGTCTCGGCCATCATACCAGAAGAGCTCTCCACCCAGCTCAAAGTCAATACCCTATTTATTCTCTTGTGCCAAGAACCCAACAAAATCCACCTGGTGTAAACTTCTCTTTACCTCCAAACTGCAATCTGGACCCAATATGGGTTTTCTTGGACACTGACAGTATCCTATTCATTTTGATCCCTCTCCTACCTGTCCCCTGCCATTCTTCCACCATTACTCCTGTAGCTGTATCCTCAGCTGGACATCCTATTTGGCACCCATGATGGCTTTACTATTACGACACATAGTCTCCCAAATGCCCCACCATCAAGGATTTATTCACACCTGCCATCGCAATGACCATGCCCACTAACACTGTGTCTCTCAACCCACTGACAATGTCCTTCGAGGTCATGACTGCACATATCTTGACAGCAATTATGCCCACTGTTACCACACACTCCGTACTACTGGTGGGGGACTCTGTGGTGTCTGCAACAGATGCGGTACACAAAACCATCTCCTTGGCTCAAGTATTTTGACTCTAGTCTTTTAGCGTTGTAGCCTTTGTTGCGAGGAGTATGCATTCAACTGTTGTAACATGTTTTCAGATGCTAAATAATGTGGATTTTGCTGTGTTAAATGGACTGTTAGCTCACTTAACCTTCAAATAACCACACATTATTACAATTATAAGAGAGCCATAATCGAGTTTAAGCCTGCAGTTACGTGCTTCAATATGTTGCCCACATTTTTGTTTGTAAATTTTTTTACACAGTGATAGCTTTTGACATATATGGCAGCTCTTCCTCTTACCTTATTATCCCTACTTACATGTGCAGCTAGTTTATGTTCACTGTCATTCACCTTTTCCATAACAGTGACAATGTGATGCTCAGACAGGCATAGTATATCTGTTACACTATGTTGTTATATTCTCTAAAGAAACCAGAAGCTCATCTATTTTATACTTTAACTCCCAATATTCTTGTGAAAATGCTAACTTTGTTTATTTTACTTTTGTGAGAATCTTATGATTTTTAACAACTTTAGTACCTGCCTGCCTGAGTTTCTCATTAGATACTGATCTTAGCCTAAAAAAGGAGGTTACAGGTCCCTCCTCCTTAAGGATGTTGCTGTCAACCTAGCCAGTTTACCCTTCCCTTTCCTTTTAAGATGCAGGCCATGCCTAGTGAAATCCCACCTACCAATAGCATCAACAGGAACCAAGCCTCGGAGTAGCTGCCCTAATCAGATGATCTATTTCCATATTGACCCTCCTGACAGAGTGGTTCAACTGTGGTCGATCATACTGCAAGAAAGCAGGCCTTAGTCCAACATTTGTATAGGTCATTTTCAGAAGCTATTTTAACCAGGTCACACTCAATACTGTAGTCCTGATCCCTATTGCTGCTGTTTTCCACTCCACGCAATACCATGACATGATCCTGTTTTGTGAAACCCTTGCACAAGGAACCTATATCCTCTACCACCTGGCTAAGACCTGCACTGGGATTGAAGAAGTTTGTGATCTTTGACATGGTACCTACCACCTGATTTTTCCTGCAAAATCTGGCCCATACTTCTTCTGTGGCTAGCAACAGAACTTTCCTCTTACTTTCAACTTTTTTGAAACATTTGGTTTCCTAGAGAAAGTTTGTTGTTTCTTTACTACACCTACTTCTAATGTGTCATAGCATATATTTTGTCATACATACCACATCATGCCTGTTGTGACGCAATAAGCAAATCTTCACACAACACACCTTTATTGGCGAATTCAGTTAGTACAATACATATGATAAAGTAATGAAAACTCCATTTCTGGAGTATGACAAAGTTCCCAGGTTGCACAGACTGCCAAACTCTTGAGTTCACTGAGTGAAGCTGATAACGCTATCACAAGTCCTCCTACTGCCAGGAAAGTCAAGTCCCTTACACTTAACCAAGTAAAGTTCACAAGGCATAACCGGCAGAGAAAGTCCAAGTCTGTAGCTGGTCATAGAATAACACTGGAAACACAAAGTCCGTAACACGCAGTCCAGAATAACCAGATTGTAGCCGAGGTTGTCTTATGGGTCTTCTGTCCGGTGAGAGTGTCGTAGCTCACGAGGTGCTGAGGAGAACTGGTGTTAGTCCCTGCTGGCTGCTCCTTTATACGCAGGTTGGGCCAATCGCAGCCAGAGGCGTGGTGCCACGCGACTGCTCCAATAGCGGCCTCTGGCTGCAGGACACATGGGAGGCTGGCTGGTCAACACGGCGGCTCGGCATATTTATGTTGGTGCCGTGTCGTCATCAGCCGCGGTGTGTTATTGCATCCTTCCTGCAGTGTCCCTTATGGCCCAACCCACGGCAACAAGTCTTAACGTTGTGTCGTATGGTTTGCTGCCTGTCGGCATGCAGGTGTAAGGCTGGCATGACAACCTCCCCCTCTCCGTCAGGCTGATGATAGGCGGGGCAGATGGTGACAATGTAGCCGGGCCCTGGGTCCGGTTCCGGAGCGTCATCTTCATGCATCAGGTGCCAGAGGTCAGAGGCGGGCAGGCATGGGGTCACTCGGTGTTGTAAGTGGGCGGACCACCGGCAAGCGTGCTGTGGCGGTGTCACCAATGGCATGGGCTGATCGTCGTCGTCCTAGTACAGCAACTCCCTGGATGGCCTGGCTGCTGACGGTGCAGCTCCTGGGGCAGCTGCAGCTGGTACTGGATCAGAGGGGACATATGAGTCTCACAGGGGTGGAGCAGCAGGAGGAGAGGGCGAAGGCTGGGGAACAGATGGTGCTGCAGCCGGGAATCGGGGTCAGATCTGATTGCGATGCCGGATGACTTCTCGGTCCGCCACCCGGACATCGAAAAGGAGGCGGAGGATGGTACCTGAAATCCAGGTAGGATGTTTGCCAAAGGACCTTGCCCAGTTGAGGGATCCTATGGTGAAGAGGGAACGGAAAGGGGGAACAGTAAGATGGGCATGGACCAGAGTAATTGAAGGAGTGTTCTGGGCTGGCGGCCGCAGGGCTTCTGGCCTGGATTGGCATTGATTGGAAGGTGGACAGGAAGAGGAGCAAGCTGTCATCGAGTGAATGAGTTTCGACATATTTGTGTAATTGTGTCTCAAAGGTGCGGATGAGCTGCTCCACCCCGTCGTTCGATTGAGGATGGAAGGGGGAGAAAAGAGGTGACGGATGCCATTTGCTTGACAGAAACTTTGAAATTCCTGGCTATGAAATTGGGGGCCACTGTCTGTGACCACAGCAAGGGGAAAGCCTTCTAAGTCAAAAACTTTGGAAAGGGCTGACATTGTAAAGGCGGATGTGATGGTGGAGCACTTAAAGATGAAGGGAAAATGAGAGTAGGCAGCTGTGACTAAAAGCCAATAATTCCCCAGGAAGGACCCCGCATAATCCAGGTGGAGCCGTTCCCATGGCTGCTGAGCTGCAGGCCATGGCTGGAACCACTAAGGAGGCTGCCCCTGCTGCCGAGCGCATTGCGAGCAATGGCAGATGAGGTCTTTCACCGTGGCTGGCGATTGCCTTGGTCCGGGCCATTTCCCAATGGCTTTGGTGGAACAGAGAGAGATCCGCTGGCTGCAGCTCAACCGGTACCATGACACAGGGAGTAGATGTTGGCTCGACCTGCAGGAGGACCCCATCGATGGCTGGTGCCTGATAGAAATGAAAAATTTCTTTCAAATCTGCCTGCATTTGCGAAGGAACTATGGACGGCCAACCATGTTGAGTATATTGGCACACCAGCCGGAGGACGGCAACCTGGCCCACCTGGAGTGGAAAGGGGTCGACAACTGCCTGAATGTCCTCATCAGTCTGGAAAATAAGAAGGTCCTGTATGGCCGACCGAGAGCCATGACAAGGCATCGGCGTTAGCATGATGGTTGGTATCTCGGAAGTAAATGATATATCAAAAACGGGAAAGATAGAGAGCCTAGCACTGCAGGCAATGGGAAGCTTTGGTAGGGAGATGGCGGAAGGGGAGAAGAGAGACAGAAGCGGGCGGTGATCTGTGGCCAGGTGCAAGTGAGTGCCATATAAGAAGGGATAGAATTTCGAACACGCGAACAAAATCACCAGGGCTTCTTTTTCAATCTGGGAGTAGCATTGTTGAGCAGGTGTGAGGAACTTTGAAGCGTAAGCAATGGGCTGCTCTGAGCCATCAGGGTAATTGTGGGCGAGGACGGCCCCCACTCCATAATCTGAGGCATCAGCTGCCACCCACAGTGGTAATTGTGGCTGGTAAGGGACAAGTAAGGAGTTGGACATCAGGGAGGCTTTCAGCATGGAGAATGCCAATTCACACGCATCGGACCACTGAAATGGGACCCCTTTTTTGCATAGGTGATGAAGCAGTGCTGCTATCAATGCTGCGTGGGGCAGGAACTTCTGGTAGTATGACACCTTGCCCAGGAAGGAGCGGAGCTGTGGAAGCGATGTCGGTCGAGGAAGTTGCTGGACAGCCTGCACGTACGGAATGGAGGGTGAGAGACCCTTGTCAGAAATGACATGGTCCAGATACGTAATTGAGGGATGGAAGAATGTGCATGTATCCTGATTACACTTCAACCCCTTGTCCCACAAGTGCTGGAATAGTGCCCACAGGTTGTCAATATGGTTATTTGCTGTGGCTCCTGTAACGATGATGTCGTCCAAGTAATTGGTGCATCCTGGCACGTCCTGAAGGAGCTGTTCGAGGTATCGTTGGAAGATGGCCAGTGCACTGGCCACCCCATACATGAGCCTGTTCAGGCGAAAAAGACCATGAGGTGTATTGATCACCTACAGCCCTGCTGATTCCGGGTCTACCGGGTCTTGAAGGTATGCTTCAGCCAAATCGATTTTCGAAAAATGGCGTCCCCTGGCGAGCTTGCCGAACAAGATGTCCGGCCGGGGTAGTGGGTAATCTTCCACAATGAGCTGTGGGTTCAGTGTATGTTTGAAATCGCCACAGATGCGGAGACGTCCTGACGGCTTCTTGACCACTACCAAGGGGGACGCCCAGGCACTGTAGTGGATGGGCATGAGTATGCCTTCCTCCTGGAGTCATTGTAGCTCAGCCTGGACTGGTTGCTGTATACCGAGTGGTACCACCCTGGCTTGGAAGTATCGTGGTCGGGCATCCAGTTTTAGCTGCAGGGTCGCTGTGAAATTCTTCGCTTGGCCCAATCCCGGTGTGAACAAATCCTGGAAGTTTGTGCGCAGCTGATCCACCATGGCCTACGGGACGTTGGCGGAGACAAGGTGGTCGGAGTCATCAATGGAGAAGCCAAACAGCCGGAAGGCATCGAGGCTGAAGAGGTTCGCATTTGACGCATCATTGACAACGTACAAGGAAAAATTACAGTTGACTGATTTGTACTTAAGTTGAGCAGAGAACATGCCGAGCAGGACAATGACCTGTTGATTGTAGTTCAGGAGGCATCTGGAAGAGGCCCTCAGCACTCTAAGACTCCAACTTGGCATACGTCATTGCATTAATGATGGGGACTGCTGCTCCGGTGTCTACTTGCATTTGGATGGCGTGTCCGTTGATGAGGACGTCAATCATCAACTTGGATGGCTGTGTGTCTTGTACTAAATTAACTTCCATGTCTTGCCATCCTGCTGATGAACAGTCATTTTCCCATGGCGTATCCTTGGAGTGGCAGACTGCTTGGATGTGACCTTCACGGCCACAAGATCGGCAGTCAGTGCGGTCGAGGTGCTGGAAACAGGCTGGGCAGGAAGGCAGGCAGCGTGGTTGCCAGCGCTGCTGATGGAATATCCTGGAGGTTCCTGTATTGGGAGGCTGACAGTGTGGATGGTCTGTGGCCAGTTGATGGTTCATGGGTCGCCGTTGAGCTTTGTGGACTGCGGCAACGTCATCCGAGATGAGGGCCGCTGTGGGGTCATCGGAACGTTGGGCTACGTCATCCGCCCAGGATTCTAAGTGTTGATCCACTGCCATGGACACTTTGAATTTAAATGCCAGGTTGATGACTTCATCCACCATGGGGTCATCAAGTTTTAGTGCATCTTGCCAAAACACTGCATTGGGTGCGGCTTGTATGAGGTGGTCCCGAACCATGTCGTCGGCATAGGATTCCATGGATGTGCGGGTAAGGAATTGACATTTCTGGCTCAGACCTTGTAATTCTGCTGCCCACTGTCTGTAGGTTTGTCCAGGTTTCTTGCGGCATTGGTAAAAGTCCACCCGAGCTGCCAGGATGTGGAACCTGTGGGGGTAGTAATCCGTCAGTGTCACAAATTTGTTGGAAAGTCAGTTCATCTGGCGCCTTATGATGCAATTTTGACAGCAATACGTACATAGGGGAACTGTTCCACAAAAGGAAATAAGACCGCTGCTCTACCTCGTTCGTAATCCTATGGATGGTGAAGTGTTGCCGTAGCCATCATTCGTAGGTATGCAATTATTATATTTCTTCATTGAAAGATGGGAACGCCGGTGGAGGCGGGGGTGGCGGCGGTTGTCGATTCTGCATGAGTTCAGTCTCCAGGTGCGTAAGAAATTGTTGTTGTTGCATGGTCCACTGAGTTAAGAATTCTCACAAAAACTGTTGCATTGTCATTTTCAGTTGCTCTGGCATCTTGAATGTGAGATCGTAGCCACTAACTCGTTGCCACTTGTGTTGTGACACAATAAGCAGATCTTCATACAACACACCTTTATTGGCGAATTCAGATACATATGATAAAGTAATGAAAACTCTGCTTCTGCAGTGTGACAAAGTTCACAGGTTGCACAGACTGCCAAACTCTGAGTTCACTGAGTGAAGCTGATAACACTATCACAAGTCCTCCTACTGCCAGGAAAGTCAAGTCCCTTACACTGAACCAAGTAAAGATCACAAGGCATAACCAGCAGAGAAAGTCCAAGTCTGTAGCTGGTTGTAGAATAACACTGGAAACACAAAGTCCGCAACACACAGTCCAGAATAACCAGATCATAGCCAAGGTTGTCTTATGGGTCTTCCGTCCGGTGAGAGTGTCATAACTCATGAGGCGCCGAGGAGATCTGGCATTGGTCCCTGCCGGCCATTCCTTTATAGGCAGGTAGGACCAATCACAGCCAGAGGCGTGGTGCCGCGTGACTGCTCCGATAGCGGCCTCTGGCTGCAGGACGCTCTCTGGCAGGACGCATGGGAGGCTGGCTGGTCAACACGGCGGCTCAGTATGTTTATGCTGGTGCCGTGTTGTCATCGGCCGCCGTGTGTTGTTGCATCCTGCCTGCAGCATCCCTTATGGCTCGAACCGCGGCAACCAGTCTTAACGTGTTGTGCGATTCACTGCCTGTCGGTGTGCAGGCGTAGGGCCAGCATGACAATGCCATAAATTATTATTTGAAACATCCTGTGACATATGAAGCCCCATGAAAGTCTTGTCAGCTTATGTCCTTTCAGGTACATTGTTGCATTGGATGTTACATTTTGTCACATGGAAGTTGCACGTAAAGTCTTGATACATCACACACTACTGTGATATGTGAAACATCATCTGATTTGTGATATTTCATCTCATATGACACACATTGAATGCTGTCATGACACTTTGTATTTTTATGCAACAAGTGAGTGTCACATTTTAGTTCTCGATATACTGTAATAAAATGTATTACCTCAAGTTTAATTTGTTAGTCCTGCACTTTGTGTTGTATAGTATATAATATTGTGGTATATCAAATGAGACACTACTTCATTTACTGCCACACATTATAGCATGACCTATGGCATAATGTTACCCAGTATACATTTCTCATGCTTTGCAATGTGCCACTACATGTCATGAAATACTTGCTATTATAGAATTACAGGAGACCTTCTGCACCTACACTGCAATCAAAATTTAGGGTTTACTCATAAAAAAGTATGAATATGTCAATATATTATTTCATTTAAATGGTTTTGAAGCTGCCAGATAAACAAAGAAGCTGATTCTCCACCTTTACATCTTTAACTCTGGTTATTACATAATTCATTTGCTTGTTTATGAGATGATAGCATTTATTTTCAAATATTTTCCTTTATGAAAATTAAAAAGAACACTATTTTTGTATTTGTTCTACAGGTTTCTTTATTATGTGAATCGATTTTAAGCTTCTTAGGCTATTGCCAGACATTTACTGAAGCTTAGTCAAAGTACTTACATTGTCAACAAACCAGAAGAGATGTTTCAAGCAGAGAAATAAATTATTATTTTTGACAATGCAGCTGCAATCTAAATAAACATGTTTTGGGTTTTCCACAAGGTGTGAGCCCCATAAAACACACTTTTCTGCATATCAAAACTTTATTGAACCGACAGTTCACAAGCATAACACAGACTGGGAAGTGTTTGTTGGTGGCGGCCGAGAGGTGGCTCGCTCAAAGACAATCATAAAGATATGATTGTTTGTGCATGGTCAATTATGATTATTGCCACCACACAGCCGCCCCCCCCCCCCCCCCCCCCCCCGCGCGCAGTATGGAGTATGGAGTACCCTTGTTGAGGTGAGGGCAGGGCGGGGCCTTCAGCTGGTGATGGTTGTGTGCGTGGAATCCAAGTGATGGACAGCTCCACAGAGTTGTCTGGCAGAGGTGACAGCCCATGTAGGCTGCGAGCAGTGTGGCTGAAAACTCAAAGTCCTTGAGGTGAGGGGGCTGCGCAGGCAGAAGGGGAAGTACCACTCTAACCACACCCGAGGGGAGCAGAAAAGCTCGTGTGGCGTCCAGTTTAAATGAAGCAGGAGGGGAGAAACATTTCAGGAACTTGTACCTACATTGCTGGGGAGGGAGAAAGTGTTGACAGCCGTACATAGTATGAAAATTGAGTCTTTGTGCAAAAGAATTGCAGTGTAGAAGAAAGTTGGGGAGGGATAGAAACTTCAAATCCCAGGACCGGGACCTCAGGAAGAGGTTGAATGCTGAAGCCACAGAAGGGGGAGGCTGGAGAGTGTGGAGAGACCTTCAATGGCGAGGAGGGAAGAGGAGGAGCCAGAGAGGCAACTCAAGCAGGAGGGGGGGAAGGCAGAGGCGCATTGTCAGGAGATGACAGAGAAGCTGAAGAGGCCAGAAGAGAGGAATCTGCCTTGAACATTATGAGAGGAGGAGGATTGCCCTCAAATGGAGGTGAGGAGGACGGCTTGACATGAGCAGGTTTAATGCTGTTTACTGACACAGTGGAGGGAGAGTTATTGATAAGCAAGGTGAAGGTGTTGGGGGAGTACCTGAGCACCCGATGAGGGCCCGAGTAAGGAGGGCTGAGTGGAATATGGAACTTATCATCCCATAGCATGATGAACTCACAAGATACCAGGCTCTTGGGAACAATGGCCTGTGGAGGAGTGTGACTGGAAGGAGGTGGAGGGCACATCCTTGCACAATGCTCATGCACTCGGTCTACCAGGGTGGGGAGGTCAGATGAGTGAGGAATGGGAGAGGAGGAGATGAGTTCACCAGGTAAAAATAAGTATTGTCCATAGACAAATTTGGCTACAGTGCCACGGAGGTCCTCTTTGTAGGTCACTCATAACCCGAGCAAAACAAGGGGAAGTGCCTCCATCCATAAAGAGTCACAGCACCGGAGAGAAGTTTTAAGAGTTCTGTGCCACCACTCTACCAGCCTGTTGCTTTGGGGTGGTAGGCGGTGGTATGCATGCATTTGATGCTGCAGAGGTGGCAAAGGTTGGAAAAGAGAGTGAATTCGTACTGGTGGCCTTGGTCTGTGGTGATGACCAAGGGACAGCTGAACCAAGAAACCCAAGAATGAAGGAAGGCTTTACCACTGTCTCTACTGTGATGTTGGTGATAGGGTTGGCCTCAGCCCAGCGAGTCGTCCGATCGATAGTCGACAATACATAGTGGAAACTGTCAAGCAGAGGAAGAGGGTTGATGGGGTTGATATGGACATGTTGAAATCTGGGGAATGGGGAAAGAGTCCAAAGAAGGGGAGGAGTGGAAGGTGATTTTATTGCGTTGGCAGGGAATCCGGGCCTGAGCCCAAGCTTGACACTCTTGCTTGACATCTTGCCAGACGAAATGGTCGAGGTGCGGATGGCAGAGTGCAAAAGCTCGTGTAATTTTTGGAAAACCTTGTGCTGTAAGGGCCGAATAATGAAGGGAGCGAAGCTTGCCCATGGAATCATCACACCAAATTTAGCCCATCACCCCAGGAAAAGAGGTGCAGACAGGGTGGAAAGAGGAGGAATGATCAGGAACTAGTTGCATGAGCTCTTCACAGCTGATTGGACAATGGCAATGTTAGAGAAGTCGATCAGGGAAGACACGGCATTGACTGAGGAGAGGAAGTCGGCTATGGTGTTGTCAACACCCTTGATGCACCTGACATCAGTATTGAACTGGGAGATGAAATCTAGGTATCGGAAGCGTTTAGGAGAAGGATTGGCCGGTGGGTTTCGTATTGTGGTGGCCAAAGGTTTATGGTCATAAGGACATGAAAAGGATGGCCCTTGATCTCAGAGCAGAAGTGCTTGATGGCCTTGTAAATGGCAAGGAGTTCTTGGTCAAAGGCCAAATACTTCCAGAGCATGATATCATTTTTAAGAAGAACTGGAGAGGAGATGTATTGCCATTTAGAGATTGGCTAAGAACAGCACTGATGGCATTGTCGCTGGCATTGGTTGTGATAAAGATGTCCTCCTCCAGGTGAGGGTGAGTGATAGTAATAGCATTCAATAAAAGGTCTTTAAGGGAAGAGAAAGCCTCAGACATTGCGGGGGTCCAAGAGACGGGACGAGTGCCTGAGGTATTCTTGTCTGCCAGCGCAACAGTAAGGGGGGCTTGAATGTCAGCAGCACCGGGCAAGTGCCAAAGATAATAATTAATAATTAACAGCCTCAACTCTTTGAATGTGGAGGGACGTGGTAATTCCTTGTTGGCATTGACCTTTTCGGAGGGGAGGGATGGGGGTCGGGAATGCCATCAGCTGAAACAGGGTACCCCAGAAACTTAACTGAAGGTAGCTGCAGCGCAGTTGGTCCTTGCTGTGATTCAACTCAATCCCTACCTTGGCCAAAGTGTCACAGAGAATTTGAAGATGACATTTGCTATCCTCAACCGTGGGTATATGATGATATGCACGTTTGCAGTCAACCACAGAAAAATTTGTAGCACCATTAATAGCATGAGTGAAATCAGCTGCACTAGGCATGGGATAACTGTCCATGATCATCTTAGCCTTGAGCCTTCGGTAGTCCTCACACATACTCCAAGACCCATCACTTTTTTTTACTAAGTGAATGGGGGAGGACGAACTGCTAGAATTAGTTTTGATTATGCCTGCTTCTAGTAATTCTGTGATCTGTGCATCCATGACCATGAATTTTTCAGCACGAACGTGGTGTGGCTTAGTACACACAAGTGGGTTGTTTGTGAGTCTAAGTCTCTGGACCATGTCATTAGTTGCATGGTGTCCGGTGCATCAGATTTGGCAGACAATGTTGTGAGAGCTGGCATGGGGATGGGAGGTGACGGCTGACTGTCCCAGCCAGCTGTGATACCCGCTGGTGCTGCTGGAGGTGCCACAAGTGTGAGAGTGCAAGATGGCCACCGGGCTGCTGTGGTGTGCACGTCAGCAGGTGGAGTAATTGAAGCGGGCACTGCCAGAGCAGGTGAGAGCGCCACTGGGGTGCGTGAGCAAGATGGCGGCCAAGCTTCAGCAGTGTGTGGATCGGGTGGCAGAGTAGTTGACATGGCAGCAAACGTGGCAGGTGGCAGTGCCACCTAAGGCACAGCACAAGATGGCAGTCGAGCAGAAGCAGCCGGGAGGTCAGCTGAGGTGGATGTTACAGCAGTGGCTATCCAAGCACGTGGGTGTGCCACCGTCACAGAAACAGAAGTCTGAGCCATGGCAGGCATGGCAGCAGGCACATGAACATTTGAATCACTGTGTGACTGTGGACATATACTAGCGTTTGAATCTTTAGGTCGAACAGAAGCACAATTGTTGCCAGCGGAGATAAACTTGGATTTATGTTTATCTATGGGCTGTCTGAGAGTTGTGAATAGTGTCTAGAGCAGGTGCCAGAGGGCAGAGTGCACTTACAGTTTTGACAGCTAAGGTGGTTGGCCTGGCAACCAGGTTTTATTTACACACATCAGTATAGGAGCGAGGAGCAAGGTTAGGCAGGTTGTCTGAAGCACAATTATGCATGGGCGTGGGAACCTTAATAGCAGAGGAAACACTGGTACTAACCTTGCAATCCGCCCTCAGAGCAGAAAGACATTTTTTGCCTGCAGACAGCTGCGATTCAGCATGGGCAAGACGGCGTATGATGCTTTTCCATTCACTTCTGAGATGAAGCACTTGTTTATGTTCATCAAACCACTTATTCAGCAGTGTGTCGAAGTCATCAGACAATTTGGTATATTCACTAACAACAATAGCACTTGCTGAAGCATAGCTGGTGCCTGACAAATCACATGAAAAACGTTTGTTTGAGGGATGGTGGAAAATAGAGCAGTGCACAACATCAGGTGTAAGTTTATGATGTGTTAATAAATCTATACCCACAATAGGTTGTAGAATGTGTGCCAGTAAAAAGTTCCACTTGAGAATGCAATTAGGTGAGAGATGCACACAGTGAGAGGTTGGATCAACATGCCAAAGTTGTGTGGCATTGACAGCTCACAGTCCTGAGTGAAAGTATGGCAAACAGAATGCAGCACCGTAGGCACCCATTGTCTTCCAAGTGGGAGGTGACACCTGCATCCCCCCGCAAGTTGCATGTGGGTACAAGCATATCAGACAGCTCTTCTTGGCAGCAGCACCAAAGCGACTGTGGAAGAAACAGTACAGGTAGTGAGGTGGCTGTTCCAGTGGGAAGTGAGTGGGTGGCGGAGATCCATATTCGGATTTTGTGGTGGAGGCTGGCTGCGGTGTCTTGGTTGTGAGGGAAGGTGGAATGATGCCAGGTGGGTCGATGAGGTCAGTCGGCGTATGTGAGTGGCCCCGAGTGAAAGTGCAGAGAGGTGCAGTTTGCGCGCGAGCAAACTCATCGAGATGGGCTTCACATAAGTAGACAGCGTGAACCCGATCAGCAATGCAGATGCGCTCACTCGGAGACTCGAGGATGTTGTATGCCAGAGCCGTCTGGCAGCTTGTTGGTCCAGACTGCCATGAACATAGAGTCTGGCATTGCCTGCTTGCTGACCAGCAGCCGAAGACTTCTCCACAACTGGAAAGGCTTCCTGTCACCGAGATGTTCCTCCTGCAGAGTGTAGTGGATGATTTCATTGGGAGTGCATGTGACATGCTCCAGGATTGTCTGCTTCACCTCAAAGTAGCAACGAGTCATCGGAGGTGATGTTACCAGATTGCAGATTAGGTCGATGTGCTTGTGCAGGTATGTTATGAGGCAGAGATAGCAAGAGGCATCATCCAGGGAATAGTGGCCGAAGATTTGTCCTACTAAGGCATAGTCAGAGCCTTGAACGAAAACGGAGGCAGCTTGGGCAGACATTCAGGCAGTGGAGAAGGAGGAGATGATGGTGCCTGAGGTCCGCATCAGGCTAATATTGCAGTTGTTGAGGAGGAGAGACACAGAGTGCTGACGTAGCAAAGTCACTGAATTGTGCCGATCCAACAGGCAGTTGAGCACGAGACAGCATAAGAGAGTCACACGATGTGCCAGCCACACAAACGGAGTGGTAGGTGAAAGCAGGGATGTGTTGGGACACCGAATGTGGCTGCACATCGAACACATTGTCCTGTTCTGACAAGTTCACGTGCTAGAAATCACTCGACAGAGTGTGAGGGTTAAAAAATGCACAGTGTAAACAATGCACAGATGGTTGTCTGAAAGACAAATGTACTGCACTGTACACAACCGAAGCTGCATGCATGGAAAAAGATGTGGAAGGATCTTGAGACAAAGGTCCTGAATTAAATTCAGAACTCGAAGCAGAGTCAGGAATGAGTCTGCTAGCCAGTTTATTAGACACAGGTGGTGAAATATAGGTCCGTGACAGCGCACCACTGTTCAAACTATGTCCAGGTACATCCAGGCCATGGATGGATACACTGGTGCACGTGGCGGAGCTGTGGTGGGCCACGAATACAAATTTGAAGCACAGTACACTGCACTATCTGCAGTTGGCACTGGTTGAGAATGTGAGCGCACAAAATGGTCCTGCAAAACATGAGTATTATTCATAATTTGAGCACAGGAATGCAAGTTCGGGGTCACAAAGCTGGTGTCCTTTGTGTAGCACTGTGCATTGTTGTTCCGGGCCTAATTGAACAAGTCCAGAGAAAATTGCTGGGATGTGTGCTGAGGTGTCAAAACAAATACATTTGACAAATTGCAGAGCAATGCTGAGTTGAACGATGGTTGAGAAACCATGGTAAAGCCCGGTGGAAGTCAGACCAGCATGTTCATTGTGGTCATAACAGTTGAATCACGTTCAGCTGTATTTATCTAATTAACTCAGCATGGGCAGGCAAAACGCACTGGAGCGCACACCATAGCACAAGAAACTCAATACAGTGTGACCAGTGGTGTGTGAGCCCAAAAACACACTTTTCTGTGTATCAACAGTTTATTGAACTGACAGTTCACAAGCATAACACAGACTGAGAAGTGATTGTTGGTTGTAGCCGAGAGGCAACTTGCCCAAAGACAATCGTAAAGATATGATTGTTTGTGCATGGTCGATTACGGCTAATGTCGCCACAATGTCAATGAAATTTGTAAATTAATATTATTGCAGAAAGGAAACGTTAACTCTATACCTTGAGAAACAGTACATACACAACAATTTCATGGCAACAATGACTATGGTGAAATAAAATAAAATTAAACAAGAATCTAAAGTTTGAAGGGCTGTTCAAAACACAAAGTGACACAAAACCTAATAAATATAGAATAAGTACTAGAAACCTGGAACACTGTTACTATAATTAAATAAACAAATAGACAAAAATAGAGGGATGGGATGGGTGGATATAAGCAGGATGCATTAGAAATTTGTGAAGTTTAACAAAACCGGAGATATGCATTTGAACTGAGAAACAATGACAAGTGCAATGTATTGCTGTCATCTTTTAAACATTTGAAAACAATTTCTGAGCAGTTTCTGAACAATTTCTCAGTATCAAATCATACTTGATAGGACACATTTGCATTTTTTTAGGTTGTGATAGGAACATTTTTCATTCTCTGCATCAGATCCATGGGAAATGTGGGAGTGGTAATGGTATACAAATAATTATTGTTCTGTGCCATTAATTATGAAATATAGTTTCATAATTGTGAAATTGTGTAAGCAACTGTAGTTTTGTAGAAAGAGTGTTACAATGATTGGATATTGTAACAAGTAGATAAGCAGTAATGTGTAGTTCATCATCAGACACCAGTACAATCAGTGATGACAAAAAAAAAATATATATATAGTACAACTGTAATTGAAACATACATAATATTCCTCTAGGTACTGCATGAAAATGACATAATTGGCAAACTCCTAAGTCTTCTTCAAGATGAAAGTATTCCAGTAATTGCAGCAGCTAGCTTGTGCATTGCATACATGTGTAAATTACGGCAAGCTATTGATCCTATATATGAAGGAAACCCAATACAGCCAATAACAGCATTACTGAGAAGTGATAAACAGCCATGGAATTTCAGACACAATGCAGCACATGCCATTCATGAACTCTTGTGGTGTGATGTTCAATTTTGTACAAGTTTTGTGGAGCAGAAGAAACAGGTTTGTTAAATATATTTTGAATTATCTAAATACATAATAAATATGTTTAAAATGCTTTTCTCTTACATGGTGCAATGAATGTACCATATTTTAATGTTTGGTGTGATCAAGGAGAAAGAGACAATAGGACACAAAAAACATTCACCATTATTATTTCTGAAGAAGCAAACTACTGGAAGTAAAAAACATTCATTACTTCCTTAGAAGCAACCTTCTGGAACAAAATAATCTTACAATGCCACTATATTTAAATTTACTCATATGAATAATACAAACATCGCAAATAAGTAAAAGTCATAGGAATACAACTTTTTTTGCATATAAATTTGACTTTTTAACATTCTGTCGAGGGTGGTAGTATATCTACAAATTCCATAAATAAAAGACTCATTTATTTTAGGGAAAGAATACTTAACATTTATTCTGCTTCACTGTCTACATTAATCCACAAGCAATTATTACAGCTGACAATAACTGAGACACTGCACAACGGAGCTGCTATGACTGACTTGACTAACTGTCCCCCTCCCTTCCACAAACACACACAATTGTGACAGATGAAGTATTTATGTCTTCAAGGCATTTAGTATAGTTACATCATATTGTTGTTTATAATTACACTTGAAATTTTATCAATGAACATGGTTACAGAAATGCAATCATACACATTACATAGCTCTATGAAAATACAGCATCAATAGATAATAATTTTGTAATTAAATATTGTCTTCATATTGTAGATGAATGACATGGGAAATGAACATTTTATGAATTGAATTAATTACTATTCATCATGGAAAAGGTTAAAGAATTACTCTTGATATAGTTGGCGTATGTAATTTCTTTCAAAATAAACAATTTACACATTTTTAATTATTACCTCTACAATGACCCACAAAGGAAAGTTCTTGAATGTGGTTTCAATAAAATTCATTATTGGATTGATTTATATGCAATTGATGATTTTGAAAAAAATGCAATCTTTTATTTAAACTAGTAAACAAATGTAATATATTAAAATTATTGATAGTTCATTAGGTCAAGCTGTGACAGAAAGATAGATGAGAGAAAGGCATCGGAAGTGGATTTTATAGTATAGAGAAGAGGGTGTCAGGTTCTTGAGTAATGAATTGGTATCAGCAAACCAACTAGAGAGTAGGTATCGGAACTAACACTTATAGCTTTCCCTAGTCATTACCTTACAAGCCCCCATCCCCAGCCCCCCTCCCCCCAGATCCCTCGTGTGTTGCAAGCTACACATGATGGATCTGTGGACTATAGACCTGGTTCTGGTCACCACGAATTCAAACATCAGAAATTCAGGGCATTATGTGGATCTCAATTATTTCCAGAAGAATTAACAAAAAGTGTAATGTGAAGATAAACCAATGGTGACCGGGCTGTAAACAGATGAGGATCAATCCTCACATGTTTACAACAGCTGGCACTCCCATTGACAGAATGAGTATTTATGTAGGAATACTATGATATGTACAAATAAAAAATTAAGTAAATTTTGCTACTAAAATTGTGTATTCTTGATAAGCCATGAATCAATCTTTATCACTTATAACCATTGTCTTGAAATTAACAAATGTTTTTATCTAGGAATCCTTTGAAATCAGTTCAAAATTGAACCTCATCAAGAGCAATCATTGCTGATAAATGTACTAGTACTTGTATCATAGCTTGTTACTAATGTAAAATGAGTCCTACCAACAATAAGAGTGTACTGTACAAAGGTGCATAGTGCAAGAAGGTACCATACAAATACTTTAAAATTATGGTGTGTACACAAAATAAACTAAGAATTAATAATGATCTTGATCCTATTATACTGGTCAAATGATGCAAGTTTACATTCATGTTCTATACATGAAAGAGTTGTATCAAAATAATTTTGGAGAGGACACATATTCTTTAGCACACCACTCCTGCAGACTGACTACCAATGACAGACTGATTTATCATATCTCATGTATCCTTCTGATATTAAAGTTCCACATAAAAATCCTGTCTGTGTGGCATCACAGAAAATTGCTTACTTCAGGCAAGTACATTTTTGTCCTATCATGTTATTAACAGTATCTGTCTAACTTCAGTGCTCATAAAAAGAAGAATATTGAAAATACCATGTTGAATGTGATACCTTGTACTCCACACTGCTTTCTCATCACTAATGACCTAAATTATTGTACTCACAACTAGGCAGAGAATTGCCATTAAGTACATACAGCAAATCTTAAGGTTATATTCAATCACTGATGGAAATCCTACACAGAGATGATAAATAACCTTCAAAAGAGATAGATTGGCTGGCCAGTATTTGCCTTAGTGTTGTACTGCCGATAGTCACACAAAGAAGAAAAAGGATGAAAAAATAGTACTAGCTTTCGGAACAGGGTTCCTTCATCAGGTAGGAGAGAAGGGTTCACTTCTCTTTACTGACTGATCTATTCTCTTTGCCATAGCTCAGTACTGATATACAGTATATCTGACCTTCACAATCCTCAAACATCATGCTCATGTGCTAGGTCGTGAATGACCTTACCCTTCTATTCCTTTTTTCTTCCCTCCTCTCCTACCTGATGAAGAAACATTGTTCCGAAAGCTAGTACTATTTTTCATCATTTTTCTTCTTTGTGTGACTACTGGTGGTACAACACTAAGGGAAGTACAGGCCAACCAATCTATCTCTTTTGAACTCTTAAAGTAACATAGTTGAAGAACATATGTTACATTTTCCCCATATCTAAAATAAAAGTGAGTCAGTTGTATAGATACATTTCATAAAAGTACATTCCATTTAAAGCTCCTCCAATTTATATGTAGACCAGTCACTGAAAATTGGTTACACTTGAGATAATTACATGCAGAAAGTAAAGCTTTTTTACATAATGAAAACAGCATCCATTAGGTAATTTTTTGTTTCCACATTTTGATGCAAAATGTGATTTTTTCCAGCCCCTAGCTATTAGTAGGCCAAAGCCTATGTCTTTGGGAGTTATTTTTATTTTTAGATTAGCAAAAACTGTCATTCTTTGCTTTCTCTAACAAATAACAATACATGTTCTGACTACTAATGCAATTTGTGATCATGTCTTTGGCTGGATTCTTCCATTTGTTTTATAGGACTGAGGAGATTCCTCAAAATTTTCTGTATTTTTTTCTTATTAATTATATATTTATATTGAATATTGTAGACGAAAAATTTGTAGCAGGAAATATATATGTTTGTGTGTTCTTGTGTGTGTTTGGTGTTTCTATTGACAAGCCTGTACTTTAGGTAAGTCAAAAAAAAAAAATAAATAAATAAATAATATATATATATATATATATATATATATATATATATATATATATATATATATATATATATATATATATATATATAAAAATAGATGAAGATTACTCACCAGGCAAAGGAGCACAGTTAGTTATAGTAGCACAAATAAATAAAACACACACACACAAATGCAAGCTTTCACAACCCAGTTGCTTCTTCAGGCAGAAGAGAAGGAGCGGGAAAAGGAAATGAGGGTTTTGAGGGAGGGGGTAAGGAGCCATTCCAATCCCAGGAGAGAAAAGACTTACCTTGGCGGAAGAAAAGTAAGGTAAACAAATACACACACATGTACACAGATGCAAACAAACCTAGGCAGACATACTGTAGAAAGCAAAGAAGTTAAGAAGTTAGACAGAGATGCCACTTGAGGCGGAGGCTCTGTGCAGAGAACTGAGGCAAAGATGTTAAGATGTTTTTTTTAAAGATAGTGGGCAGAAATTCAAATTTAGCGGAGGTTGAGACCAGGTGGGCAACGGGAAGAGAGAATATGCTGAAGGGCTAGTTCCCATCTCCGGAGTTCTGATCCCATCCCTGATGTCCATGCAGAGCTTCAAGGAATCCTCAAAACCTTAGGCCCCCTACAAAACCTTTCACCTAACTCCATTAACCTCATGACCCCACCGACACCCCACACCCCCATCTTCTGCCTACTTCCCAAGATTCACAAAGCCAATCATCCTGGGCGCCCCATAGTGGCCGGTTACCAAGCCCCTACAGAACGAATCTCTGCCTACATAGACCAACACCTTCAACCCATCATGTGCAGTCTCCCATCCTTCATCAAAGACACCAACCACTTCCTCGATCGCCTGAAATCCTTACCCAGCCTGTTACCTCCAGAAACCATTCTTGTAACCATTGTTGCCACTTCCTTATACACAAATATCTCACATACCTTGGGCCTTGCTGCGATAGAGTACTTTCTTTCATGCCGACCACCCACTTCCCTAACTAAAACCTCCTTCCTTAATACCCTAGCCAGCTTCACAACTTCTTCACTTTTGAGGTCCAGACATACCAACAACTAAAAGGAACAGCCATGGGGACCAGGATGGCCCCCTCGTATGCAAACTTATTCATGGGACGCTTAGAGGAAACCTTCCTGGATACCCAAGCCTGTCAACCCAAAGTTTGGTACAGATTCATTGATGACATCTTCATGATCTGGACTCACAGTGAAGAAGAACTCCAGAATTTCCTCTTCAACCTCAACTCCTTTGGTCCCATCAAATTCACCTGGTCCTATTCAAATCCCATGCCACTGTCCTCGATGTCGACCTCCATCTGTCCAATGGCCAACTTCACACATCCATCCACATCAAACCTACCAATAAACAACAATACCTGCATTATGACAGCTGCCATCCATTCCACATCAAACGTTCCCTTCCCTACAGCTTAGGTCTTCGTGGCAAACGAGTCTGCTCCAATCCAGAATCTCTGAACCAGTACACCTATAACTTATAAGCCAATAACAGCTTTCACACCCCGCAGCTACCCTCCTGATCTTGTACAGAAGCAAATTACCAGAGCCACTTCCTCATCCCCCCAAATTCAGAACCTTCAACAGAAGAATCCCAGAAGTGCCCCTCTTGTTACCAGATACTTTCCGGGACTGGAGTGGACTCTGAATGGGCTCTCCAGCTTACTCGCTTACTTTCATGATGGACCTCGACCTTGGTGTGATGGTTGTGCAGGCTAAGCATTTGCTGTTATTCCTGCTGTACCTGAAACATAGGGAAAAAGTATTAGAACCTGGCTGTATCTGTGGAATTAGACTGTCAGATTACTGACAATGTATTATTATATTCGCTTTTTTCCTGGTTTGCTATGAGATTTTTGTTAATCTCGCAGCAGGTCGGGCCAGCCGGTTGTTGGCCTGAAGTGGTGTTGTGTCCCCAATTGCCGGATGAACCGGTTGTGGGACTGCTCTGTCTTCTCGTAGAAGGTCCTGGCGGTGACGCAGAATCTCTCTCGGAGTGGTAGAATGCCAGCTTCTTCATGAAGCTGGTCGGTTGGGTAGCAAGTTGGAAGATGCAGGGCAGGATCATAGCGCGGTTCTGGATGGTCTGAAGCAGCTGGATGTGGAAGTCGGCGGCGTTTCCAAAGACTGGCGACGCGTACTCGAGCAGGGCTCTCCAGCAAGGATACAACTTCCTTAAATCCTGCCTTCATGACGTCCTTCCCACTCAACCAAGAGTCCCTTTTCGCCATCCACCTAACCTCCATAATCTCCTAGTCCAGCCCTATGAAATCCCCAAACCACCTTCCCTACCTTCTGGTCTTCACTTCCGCTAAATTCAAATTCCCGCCCACCATCTTTAACATATTAACATCTTTGCCTTGGTTCTCTGGACAGAGCCTCCACCTCAAGTGGCATCTCTGTCTAACTTCTGAACTTCTTTGCTTTCTTCAGTATGTCTGCCTAGGTGTGTTTGTGTCTGTGCAAATGTGTGGGTGTGTATTTGTTTACCTTCCTTTTCTTCCCCCAAGGTAATTTGGTAATTTTATTTGCTTTGAACATGAATACACATGCATAGCACTTGTTATTACAATTATATTTATAAGTATACAATACAACTTTTATATGGCCTATATATACACACACACACACACACAGATTTCAAGTAGTTTTATACAGGTTAACTATATAAACACTGTTCAATGAGCCATGCTTTTAAATGTTTCTTGAATTTCTTGCCTGTTAACTGCTTTATTTCTTTTGGCAGAGCATTATAATAGTTATTTAGTGTATGGGCTGTTTGCAGTTTTTTTCAGTCTCCTACTGAGAATGTGAAAATCTTGTACTTGTCTGGTATTATGCTGATGGACTTCGTTATTGCGAAGTGTATATTCCTTATCTTCTACAGTTTTTAAAATTGATTCATATGTATACATAGAGTAAATAGTCATAATTTTAAAATCTAAAAACAAGCTCTTGCAAGAAATCCTAGAATCTACTTTGCCCATTAATCTCAGTGCTCTTAAAAACCCTATCTACATGCGTTTTGGCAGCACAACCCCATAATAGAAGTCCATATGAAAGAAAGGGGTGTATTAGGCCTAAATACATAGTTTTCATCGTTTTAATGTTTACATATGGAGCTATTCTTCTCAGCACATATAGATTAGATGTTATTTCTGCACACACATTATCAATTTGTTGGATCCATAAGAGTTTGCTGTCAATGCTTATGCCTAAGAATTTACACTCACTACAGACTTTCCCTATTGTATTACTACAATGATAATCAATACTGCTTTGTAAATCACTTAAATTAAAAGAAATTATGTTTGTTTTTTGCAGGTTGACTTTTAGGTTGTCATTTTCAAATTTTGTTTTTGCAGTTTCAATAAACTTTTTAACTTCTAACCCGATATCATTCGTATCAATTCCCCAAACAAGGCCTGAAGTGTCATCTGCATACATAGTTATGGATTTTTCATTATCGAAAGTACTTGTGAAGTCATTGACATAACAAATAAACAAGAAAGGACCTATTATTGATCCCTGTGGCACCCCAAATTTAATCTTTCTGACCCTTGACTTATGTGTTTCT
Organism: Locusta migratoria; assembly: GCA_026315105.1. Classification (NCBI taxonomy): domain Eukaryota; kingdom Metazoa; phylum Arthropoda; class Insecta; order Orthoptera; family Acrididae; genus Locusta; species Locusta migratoria. Next base: position 443,562,795 of record CM048744.1, read on the forward strand.
ATTGTATCTCCATTATTGTGTGTGATTGCCGTACACTGGCTTCGGTTTCTTAAATAAGAAGTAACAAGGTGCATGAATTTTCCATTGATGCCGTCTCTGGCTAATTTTGACAGGAGAAGATCATGGTCAACCCTGTCAAACGCCTTTGAGAGATCCAAGAAAACTCCTGCTACTTGATAACCTTCATCAATTTTATCGAGAGCTTTCATCATGAATTGTAATGCTGCTGTCATTGTGCTACGACCACTCCTGAAGCCATGCTGAAAGTCTCCCAGGATATTTTCTTTGCTATAATGATCTAACATGTACTTAAGTATTAATTTCTCAATTAACTTACTGAAAACAGAAGTTAGAGCGAGTGGTCTATAGTTGTCTACTAGATGTTTATCACCTTTTTTGTACAGAGGTTTCACAATAGCTAATTTCAGTGTATCAGGGAACACTCCTTCTTTTAAGACACTATTTATGAGATGTGTCAAAGGATATGCCAGATTGTGTTGAAATTGTTTCAGTAAATAAGGGGAAAATTCATCCCATCCTGAAGATTTTTTGTTTTTGCATTCTCTGATGAGCTGCAATGTGTCATTGACATCCACTTCAGGGAGCTTATTAGAGTCAGGGTTGTTTTCAGCTTGATATCGACAAGGTGATTTATCTGTATTGCAGCGGTCAGTTTCTACAACATCTATGAAGTAATCATTAAATCTGTTACTAATCTCTTGAGGACTGGTAATGACAGTATTGTTTTGAGTTATCTGGATGTTGCTATTATTTTTTAGTTTGGTGGGGTTATTTCTTATTTCATTTACTAATGTCCAGCAAGTCTTAGAGATGCAATCTGAATTTTGGATTTTTAAATTGATCTTTTCAGCCAAAGAAATGGTACACACATCAACACAATAAAATTAGAATACTTCTACTTCTGCTCAAGGACAGATCTGCTAACAATCGTGAGAACAAGGAAAACTATATAAAACTGAGAAAAATCTGAAATAAGAGCAGCTGAAATCAAAGCAAATGAAGATTACATTTCAAATTCTAAAAATAAATGCAAATCAGTCTGGAATGTAATGTTGTTGTTGTGTTCTTCAGTCTGCCGAATGGTTTGATGCAGCTCTCCACGCTACTCTGTCCTGTGCAAGCCTTTTCATGCTGGATATGCCCTACAATTTAAAACCTGGTTTATAAGCCTTTGTCTTACATTATAAAGTCAATCTGGTATCTCCCATTGTCTCCTGGTCTCTTCCACATATATAGCCTTTTTTCATAATGATTAAACAAAGTATTTGTGATTATTAAATTATGCTTTGCATGAAATTCTACTAGGTGATCTCCTCTTTCATTCCTTTTTCCCAGTTCTTATTTACCTACTACATTTGCTCCTCTTCCCTTCCCTACTACCAAGTTCCAGTCCCCTGATCATAATTAAGTTTTCTTCTCCTTCAACGGTCTGAATAATTTATTCCATCTCCTCATACATTTATTTGTTGTTGTTGTTTATAGGGGACTAAACTACAAGGTCATCAGTCCCATATTTATTTGATCTCATCATCATTGGCATAGCTAGTTGTCATTTAAACTTGTACTACTGTGGTTGGTGTTGGCTCCATGTCTATCTTTTCTATGATACTGCATTCATACACTGTGCATCGTAACTTACCCACATTCCTATTCTCTTATTCATTATCAGACCTACTCCTGCATTATCACCAACTGATTTGCTATTTATAACCCTGACCAAGTAGTAGTAGTACCAGTGCTGTGAGAAGCTACACAGACTCAGGTCTCAGCTCGCCCCATTTTCCACAGTGTCATCATTGAACAGTGCGAATCAGAGTCCACACCACATTGCATATGCTTGGAACTCTCAAACAGTGGAATAGTTAAACAGTTCAATGATGCAAAATTTGAATCTTAGGCCGGCAACTGACCTGCCGAGCTTGTGTGTGTATCCTTCTGCTGACCACATGCTCCACTAACAAAGTGCTTCTGGTATTGAACTTGCTTCTAATAGTATTCATCACACTGCATGCATCAACCTCCCAATGAACAATGAACTTTTTTCATGTGTTACAGATGCACCTTTTTCTGTACGTGTAGCCGACTTGGACTTTGTAGAGTCAGTCAGCTACATGCAATCTGCGCTTCTGAGTGTTCTAAGTGACTCACCAAGCAGACCTGCCCACTCAACTTACACTAATGTGAACTATGGTGTACTGCAGACTGTCAGTGTGTCCTTTGTGCTTCCCGCATCATGTGATGCATCTGCCATGCTGCATGTGCAACACTCACTACTGCAGCTGCAGTTGATGCATTAGAATATTCCCAGTTTTGCTAGTTCAAACTTCTGCTCCCTTTCACGGCACTCACCGGCACCTCAGCTGCTCTGGTCGCCCCAGCCAGCTGGCATCAACCAGCTGCAACTCACCTATTTATCCTCAACTACCCACTGCACCCAACAACAATATCAAGCTCGCTTGTTACAACACAACAAGTCGGCACCTACCAGGCAGCTGATGTTTCGGAGGCACCTCCATCACCACCCCCAGGTCATCTGCCGAAGATACCTCCTTTCTGTTATGAGGCACCCTCAACATGATTTGTACTGATTGAGCTTGGTGACACAGCTTGCTACCTGTGCCTCATCACACACCTCCACGAGCACGTTGATCTCATCTGTGACCTGGTGACCTCTACTCCTCCTTCTAACCGATTCGCCTTTGCCAAACAGACCATCCTGGAGCGGGTCATCTGCTCACTGGGAGACATCATTTGCCACATCATTCATGAAGAACATTTGGAAAACAAGAAACCGTCACAGCTCTGGTATCGTCTTCACCTACTAGTCAACAAACATGACATGCCTGATTCCACTCTTATGGCTCTCTGGTCAAGCAAGCTACCACTCACTGTGCAGATAGTGTTGATGTACAACATTCTGCAGTAACTGAGTGAGCAGATACGCATTGATGACTGAGAGTATGACACGTACCTAAGGGAAACCTGCAACAGACATCAAGTATGCAGGCTATCTGACAACCTCCTGCTGCCAGACGGAGTCGCTCACACATCAAGCATTCACCTCTGAAACATCTGGGTGCACTCACATGGCTCCATGCCACACGGGTGTCTGCACTAAAGACCAGCAGATCTTCCATTGCCAATGATGCTCCACCACTAGTGATTCGATTCCCAAAGAAACAAGTGCCACACTATCCATTCTGCTACTTCCATTTCCACTTTGGTGATGCCGCGAGAAAGTGTCATCCGCTGTGTCACCACCCAAATGGTGAATGCAGGGTGGTTTAGGCGCCACTTCCTTCTTGGACAATCACGGGCGCCTACATGTGGTTCACTCCATCAGTGACTTTCAGCTTTGAGTGCTCACCTGTACATTTGTACCAGTGCTTATAACATGCATTTTCTTATTGACACTGGTGCAGACATTTCATTATTACTGCCTTTGATTGTCACAGGCCAGCTCCACCCTCACAGTGCCACCCTCTGAGCTGTCAATGCCACACAGTTGTCGTGGTGCAATGAACTTCACTGTCCACCTGGCACCTAAGTGTAAACGTCCTTAGAATTTTTTGGTTGTTGAGGTGCCGGAGCCCTTCTTAGGCATGGACTTTTTGATGCATCATAAACTATCACTAGATGTGGTGTGATGTTCGGGTTTTTACCACCCCCACAAACATTTATTTTGCCTGTGCTCTGTCGAGCCCTGACTTTTGTTCTGTTATTCACTGGTTACTTTTGAGTGTTCACAGACTATTAAGGAGTTTGAGGACCTGTCTTCTAAATTGTGTCACAAACATGAACAGGTTATAAAACTGTGTCACAAAAGAGAAAGTGTTGTGTGTGAGTGTTTTGACTCATTGTAAAATGTTAACTTTCACGGCTGGACTGGTCAAAATTACTAAACATTTCTGGGCTGTTATGCCGTGGTCTAGTGGATTTATAATAAATCCACTAGACCATGGCATAACAGCCCGGAAATTTTTAGTAATTTAGTTTTGACTCAATTAAAAGTCTGAATTGCTCCTGTTTAAATGGTTGAGCAAATGTGATTGTGTGCTCTGTCAGCACTGCAAGAATGAGGACATTGCTTGCCACCTGGCTGTCATGGAGTCTCGGATAGCATCTGCCCGAGGTCAACTATCATCTCTACAATCAAAACAGTAGGTCTCACAGTCCAAGGTTAGTATGAGTGTCCCTTCAAAAAGTGCTTCTAGTGCCATCTCACCCACATGCCAGGTTACCAGTGCTTATGACAGTGCTACCCCTTGCCACTCGTACACTGCTGTTTGTAAACAAACCAGTGTTTCCATGACAATGTGCTGTACAACCATTCAACCTGCGTGATGTCCCACTCTAGTGACAGCCAAGAACACTAATGTCTTTGTGCACGCTTCACAACCGTCATGTGTTTCTGTTTTTCCAGTTGAGCCTTCTGTTACTGTGACACGCACACCTCCTCCAGTCAGCAGCCACCACAAGAACTATCATAACATGCCATCTTGCCCTAGTGTGCTCGTGGCACGCCCTGATAAGCACACATCCAGAACTGTAACTACTTCGTCACCTAAGCACGCACCACCAGTCATGAACTCAGCTGAGCCACCTCCCTCTTCACTCAAGCCACGTTACACGCACCAGACCCTCTACACCGGCTCCCACCCAGCCAGTCACAACAAAAAATAGTTATGAATGTAAACAAACCTGTCCCATCAGTTTCAGTGGTTACATACAGAACAAGTTGCATGTCATAGATGGTCCGCCCCTCAATAGCAAGCCTTAATTCTGAGAAATTGGTGGCTGTTAAGGAACAAAATTCTAGATTTTTACAATTGGGTGTCATCAAATCCTCTTCTAGCAGCTGGTCTTCTCCCTTTTATTTGGTACCCAAACAAGACACTTCCTGGTGAATGTGTAGAGATTACCGACTCCTCAATGCTACACTGGAATGGACAATTATCCAATCCTAAACATTGCTGACTTCACGCAAGCCTTGGCTGGTGCAAAAGTGTTTTCGGTAGTTGACTGCAAGTGTGCTTACCACCAGATCCCTATGGCTCCTGAAAACATAGAAAAAACTGCCATCACTACTTACATAGATTTATTTCACTATTGGTTCATGCCTTTTGGCCTTAAGAATGACACTCAGACATGGCAAAGACTTATTGATGAGATCCTGTTCCCCCTAAAATTTTGTTTTCATTACCTAGACAACATTTGAATCTTCAGCAGTTCAGTTGAGGGAAGCAAAAAAGATTTACAGATCCTCCTGGACAACCTCGCTGTGGCAGGCATTGAGTTAAATGGCCACAAATGCTAACTACACCAGGATTTTGTGCTTTTCTTAGGCTTTACAATTTTGGCCAAGGGCATCTCCCCTCCCCTGAGAAGATTGATCATATCAGGAAATTGCCTCCCCCCCTTGCCACATTTGAAGAATTACACCATTTCCTCAGCACAATTAATTATTACTGAACTTCTGGCCCCACTCACAGATGCTCTCGCAGGTAAGCACACCTCTGGTGATCAGCCGGTCCCTTGGACAGATGTCAGTTCTTCTGCATTCATGGCCCTGAAAGACTTGCTTCTTTGATAAATCTGTAACTATAATCTGTAACGACAATAGTACAAATTCCTGAGGCCAAACTATTCATTATGACATATACGTGTGGCACCGCCATTCGTGCAGTCCACAGACAATCTCTTGACAGTGTCACTTCTCCTTTACAATTCTTCTAAAAAAAAGCTAAACAGTGCTCAAAAGAAATACTCTGCCTTTGTTCATGAACTGCTGGCTATCTAGGAGGCCATTAAACACCTCCACTATTCCATAGATGGCCGCTCTTTAGATATCTCACAATTCACCACTGACATCTGCTACATCAAGAGTGCAGACAACGTTGTGGCCAATTTCCTATCTCACATTAACACCGTTTCCTCTTTCTTGAATCTCTCTCAGCTCACCACTTTGCAGGCAGTGGTTGACGACACAATGCATCACATTCATGACCCGTCATGTTCTGTACGACCTATCTGCACAACCTTTCCTGGAGCTGTAGGTGAAGTTCGGTGTGATAATCAATGGGCACTCTCTGCTCCTATGTTCCTCACTGCCTGTGTCAGGAGATCTTTGTCAAACTGCACAATTTAGCTCACCCTGGGATCAAAGATTCCACCAAGTTGGTCATTGACCAATTCATTGGCCAAGATGTCTAATGGTGTTTCATAAATATAGTTATACATCACCTGCTATTTCTCGTTCAGTGGTAGACCTAGTAGCTCACATGCCTGTACATTATTATGAAACAACAGGTTCTTCAATATCAATGGACTCACAAAGATGTCATGTTTCATTTAATATATTTGTTTATTTACATTTTTGAAGAAGCACACGAACAAAAGCTGACATGTTTAAACTTAACAAATTGAATGACTGTACCACAAATCTAAAAAAAAAAAAAAAAAAAAAAAAAAAAAAAAAAAAAAAAAAAAAAAAAAAAAAAAAAAAAAAAAAAAAAAAAAAACCAACAACATTCTCCGTGACTCTTCCATTAGAAGTTGTAAACTGACCAAAGACTGAAGTAAGACTCAAGTAAACCTGACTGTGTTCCCACCAATTTGTGTGTATTAATATACATTACATGACTTTGTAGAACAAGGAAGTTGTTTTAAATATTTTGTCTATTGATTATAAATGAATCTTTCATAAAGATTTGGCCATACACAAAACTATGACAATTGTAGTAAAATATTTTTGTATCAAAACAAAACAGAAATTAAGATAATTTGTGACTAGAGCAGTAGACAGGTTTGTTTATAATTATAATAATGACTAAATTAATTATGCAGTTTTAAGGTAGGCAGAGCATTGCAAACAACTCAGTGCATTACAAAAGACATAAGAAAACATTAGTTAGAAATATGATTAGCTGAAACATGTTATTGCACAATATTAATGCTGTGTTTTTTACAAACAGAAACAATTTAACAAAATGATGTAAGGAACATTACTATTGTTGCAATTAAACAGTCTTATCATATTATAATGTTTTATGAATAGATTTCTGGTTATGCATGACGAAATGTTGAGTTACGATTGGTATCGAACAATGATTTTCCAAACAAGCTGAATTATATGGGGTATATGCATTACAACATCAAGTGCAATTGTCAGGCTTGGGCTTGCACTTGTATTCCCTGCCAGAAAGCCAAGGTACATACCTATACCTCCCCCACTCTTGGTGCCTTCCCCATTCCACCTGGCCACTTTCAACATTTACACATTGATCTTATTGGCCCCCTTCCCCGAGTGGAGGGTTTTCAGTACCTCCTCACCTCCATCCACCGGACAACTCGCTGGGTGGAGGCCACCCCCATTCCAAATATAACTGTAGACACAGTAGCATGTGCCTTTGTTAACACATGGATCTCTCACTTTGGTTGTCCCTCCGTTATACTACTGACCAGGGCTGTCAATTTGAATCCTTGCTCTTCCAAAATCTGTGTAATCTCCTCAGGGTCAAGCAAATTCATACTACCTCCTACCATCCCCAACGAAACAGTATTGTGGAGCACTGGCATCACACTCTCAAAGCTGCCCTCATGTGCCACAACACACTATACATGGAGGCGCAACCACTGGTGCTTCTGGGACTCTGCACGACCTTCAAGCTGAACCTCAATAGCACGGTGGCAGAGTTTGTGTAAGGGCAAGCCTGTCACAACCAGAAAAGCTTGTTCATCCTTCCCCTCCCACTCCCTCCTCATCCCTCCCTTCCTTCGTCGACCGTGTCTGTTTTCCAAATTCCTTCCACAACAAGCCACTCCCCTCTGCCCCTTCATGTCCTCTCTGCTCTCACTACCTGCTCCCACTTCATTCTTCATATGATTCCGTCCATACCCCTCTCCAGCCACCATACTCAGGACCACACTGCCTTTCCAAAAGGGGGCACAGCACTTTCATCATGGTTATCACAACACTCCCATCATGGTGTCTATCAACACACTCAAACACACTTTCATTGATGCTACCCTCTCCTCCCCCCCCCCCCCCTCCGTTGGATCATGCACCATCATCCCCTCTCCTCTTCCTCCTCTGTCACCTTCCCCTCTGACCTCACCTTCCGCGGTGCCCTCTCTGCCTTCTCCCTCATTTCTCTTCTGATGTTTCTTGCAGTCTCCTCTTCACTCTTCTCCTTTCATTGAATTTGTTGTTCCTGTTCCCACTCACCTAGCCACTGACATATACATCATTTTCCGAGACTGCAACCATCTTTCCCATGATCTATGAGAATTCCTCCTACCATCATTCAAAGTTTTTATCATCATGCCATTGGGGGGAGGGGGGGAGAGGCCTTAGTGATGACATATCAACAACATGATTGATCTCACCAGAAATGACAATGAAATATCTTTGCTCATGATCTTTGGGAGCTCAGCTCCTCAGGGCTCCACCTGACATTATTAGTTAATTGTATGTTGTGTATGCTTGAGTGTGGTAATAAATCAGTTAGGTTAAGTATATGCGTGAATTATTAGGGATCCAACCCCCTCAATTCCCATAATATAATAGAAAAAATCACACATGCAAGTTGATTAGAGACATATTGTATATGTCCATACCAGTTTAACACTTTGATTTTCTTCTTTCTCTACTTTTAGATTAAAATATATTTATACACAACTGGTTAGCTTTAAATCACTGATTGCTTTTTTCAATTAGTTTCTTATTTTTGTCTCTCAGTACTTGTACATTCTCTCCATATATAATCATTGTCCTATCATTTGCATATGATACATTTTTGCAGGATCTATAGTTTAGGAAGTCATTAATGTTAACAATAAGAAACAATGGTAAAGGACCAAGCCTTGTGGGATTGCTCTCCTGATTTCCATTAGTTTTGGCCACTCCTTGTTGACATACACTAGTTGTTGCCTGTTGCATAAATATGATTTAAATGAATTTAATTCTTTGCCTATAATGCCATAGTATTCTAGCCTTTTTACAATAATCTCTTGTGAGATGGAGTCAATAGCTTTACTTAGGTCTATAAGTGTAGCACTTGTGGTCTGTTTCCTTTCAAAACCATCATGAATAACAGTTAACAGACTTTCAATAGCTTTTATGGTTGATAGGTTTGACCTAAATACAAACTGACTTTCATTGAGTAATTTCTTATTCTTAAAATACCTGAAGATCTAGGTATGTATACAGGTTACAATTTTTTTTTTATTATGTGAACAATTGATATTGATCTTTAGTTATCTAGCTTGTATCTGCCGCCATTTTTGAATAGTGGAAAAGTAACTGTGATTTCAAAGAATTTGGGGAAAATACTATCGTCGAGAATTTTGTTAACAAGACAGAGCAGAAGCACTTTGATTGCTATAAATATGCATTTTAAAACATATTTACTGAACCCATAGCAGTCCTCTGTTCTCAAACTTATCTACTGAGTTGTCTGTAGCACTAATTTTTCTCCAAGTAAATCTTTCATTTGTTTAATCTGTGATTGCAAAAGGAAAGTATCAGCATCAGATGTGTTATTTTGTGTTACAAGGGAACTTGCACAGTTTACAAAATGTTCATTAAGAGTGTTACAGTTAAGTGAAGCAGTGATTTCTCCTTTTTCCTCATTTATTTCACTTTATATTACATTATACATTGCTGAAGTGGGGTGGCTTGCGTGCCTCAATGATACAGGTAGCTGTACCATGGGTGCAATGACAGCAGAGGGGTATTTGTGGAGAGGCCAGACAAACATTTGGCTCCTGAAGAGGGGTAGCAGCCTTTTCTGTAGTTACAGGGGCAACAGTCTGGATGAATGACTGAGCTGACCTTGCACCATCAGCTAACATGGCAGTGAACAGCTGAAAGCAAGGGAAAACTACACTCATTAATTTTCCCAAGGTCATGCAGCTCTAATGTATGAATATATGATGAAGGCAGCCTCTTGAGTAAAATATTCTGGAGATAAAATAGTCCCCCATTCAGATCTCCAGGCTAGGACTACTCACGAGGATGTTGTCACCGAGAATAATAAAACAGGTGTTATATGGACCGGAGCATGGAATGTTTTATCCCTTAATTTAGTAGTAAGTTAGAAAGTCTGAAAAGAGAAATAGATAGGTTAAAGTTAGATATAGGGGGTATTAGTGAAGTTTGGTGGCAGGATGAACAGGATTTTTGGTTAGGGTAACGAACATGTACTGCGAGAAAATGTTTTGTGAACACTGAGTCTATGCAGGTGCACACAGAATTCATGGAGATGATGTTGCAGTGGCTCAAAACCAGGTGGTGGTGGTGGTAGAGGTGAGCTTATTGGTCATTCAAATATATACTTGAGCAACCGATTTATTACCACACTCAAGCATACACAGCATATAACTAACTAAACATGGTGGGTGGAGCCCAGAGAGGCTGAGCTCCCAAAGATCATGAGCAATGATATTTCATTGTCTGTTCTGAACAGATCAATCACGTTATCAATGTGTCACCTCAATATAAATTAAGAGACTATGTGAGCAAAAAAATACTGATTCTCAGCTAGTATTCATTCTTTTGTCACAGCTTTTAATCCTCCTGTCCTGGTTTAGGAGAGTTAAATTCTACTTTGTTTTGTAGAATTAAAACTGCTTATTTTAGCAGAAATACTTATTCTTCGTGAGTGACAATGATTTAATTTTTATATATTGTTCACTTTTATTGGCTTAAACACTATACACTGACTGTAACTGTAACATTCAAGCAATAACAGCAACAACAGCTACAACAACTACCCTGATAGGCCCTGTGCATCCTGTATTTATACATTTGTTACAATTAGCACCAATTAGTTTCATTATTGTGCTTTACATAAACAATTAGCATTTGATAGATAAATTGTTTTTAGTAATCCAAATGTATGTATGCAATTCTATGTTAAAATTAGTTCATATTACATAATGAATTCTGTCAGAATTAATTTATAAATATAAACTGTTCAGTTAAATAAGAGTACTTGTCATTAACAAATGGTATACATAATTCACCTATTTTCTTGGTGGAATAATTCTGTTTGACTATTAATATTCAGTATTTAATTAACACTCAGGTAAATTCAAACTTTATCATTATTTGCATAATTTATATTGTAATCAACTGTTGTTCCTACAATGATTGACAATGCTTCCTTCTAGAACATTCTACTATAAAATGCATTAATTACAAATCAGAGGTCTGCATTTTTGAAACTACAATGATTAGCTTTATGATAAAAAGATGTGAAAAGTATTGAAATTATACCAGATGTCTTAGTTTGAGCTACAAATATGCTGTAATTGAAGGATAGGTGTAAAGAGAATGTGTGATACAAGGTTTTATCAGAAAAGTATAGGTTATGGATTCTTGAATAAAGGTTGGGGTATTGGGTGGATAAATAAGATGTGAGAATTGGGTGCTTCACTACATGTTTGCCCTATCTGTTACATTACACAGACACCCAGATCCTTTGTGTGTTGCAAGCTACGCATAAAAGATCTTCTGGCATGTGCAATCCTGGGCTAAAGCTATTATTACTAGAAAGAAAAAAAATACAATAACTCTGGGTGGATAAAGAAAGAAAAGCCAAAATATAAGAATTGAAGAATTCATACACCATACAACATTTTTATAACTCTAACTTTACATTAAGATTTACATTAAAAAAAAAAAAAAATTGTTTTTTACTCACCGCAATATATTTTCTTTTACATTTCGTGTGCCATACTGCTATTTTCAGGCTGCATTTCATGTTAACACCATGGGTCCATAAAATTTTGGACAGGTCACCAGGATTCAAATACCAGCCAACAGATGAGATTCAGTGGTCACATGTCAACAGCTGGCACACCCATTGTCTGACTAAAAACATACAAATGTTATTACATACAAAATGGAAAAATACAATAAAATTTTATTATTGAAACTATGTATTTCATTACTATGAAATTGATCCTTGTTCCTATAAAATGTTGGGCATAACCATAGATGGCAATACGACCCGTCGGCTTTGACCCATGACGACATCAACATGGCACAAATGACGCATATCACATGTAGCCAATATGGCATACAAAACAACCACACACATACACACACACACACACACACACACACACACACACACACACACACACACACAAAATCAACAACAACAATCACGCGCACATATAAACATGTGAAAATTCATAAAACACCAAAAAAATGACACTAACGGGACCAGTGTGGGAATGTGGGGGTTTTGGGCGGAGACATCCTAAGCAGGAAATGAAACAAAAACACCAAAGTGTAAAAACACATTACATAAAAAAAAAAACCGCACCAAAATTACAAATAAACAACAAAAAAAGTTATCGAATACTTCAGTTGAGCTATACCTCAAATGAAGCACACAATACATAACCCAAAAATGACGAAAAACCGACAAAAAACTTATCTTAACACTACAATTTATCTATACATTACACTAATCAAGCAATACCCAACAACCCCCAAAACGACGAAAAACCTACAAAAATTGTATCGCACACTTCAGTTGAGCTATACTACACCTCAAATTAAGTATACGATACAGGACAACCTAGACCCTAAGCTACAGAACAGATCCCTCTTCAGCATAGGCTAAGGTCTACGAGGCAATACTGAAACACGTGATAGAACCCTTCGGCTTTCACTGAAACTGGCAAAATTCATAACTTTCCTCATCGGTTCCGAGAGATACTGTTGCCATAAATGGTCAGTTTCGATAAGACTCAAGAATAGATCATCATCACACTTAAGTCTTCATGTTGATATGCCTGACATACCTCGTAAACATCAAAATTGGCCCCTTGTCTGCCCAGTAAAAGAAATCGTCACTGTAACAATTCGTAACAAAACATGTGGTATTCCTAACATTAGCATTCCACCAAGAACTACAAAACCACATGGGCAACAGACTCAAGGCTTAGCCAAATAATCTGTGATTATCATCGTAAATTACATATTACAACAACAGAATATACCATCGATAACATGTCTCAGCCCAAAAATTCAAGCTCACTTGCGAAAAAAAATCTCCTTTAACTTATATCTTACCACCAGAGTGAAATTAGAGTTCACTTTTTAAGTGCAGTCTTAATCTATGTTCGGCTTGTAAATGAAATATCGTATTTAACTCAGATGTGACATCATTCGTCAAACTTAACACGTCCCGTCATTTGTCAAAGCTAACACGTCCCATCCTTCATTTCATATATCAACAACAAAACAAAAGTCAAAAAAGCATAAAATGCTTCACTTCACAATAACAATACCACAAACAATAACAAAATTTAAAAATTACTCACCAACAATAAATGCATTAAACTTACAACTAGGCTGAAACATTAAAATTGATTAAATAAAATTAAGCATTGTTTCCATGCACAAAAATTACACAAATACACAATAAAAACTAGCATAATTTTTAAATGGAAAAATATTTTACAATACATCTTAACTTACAATTTCAACTATTTACACTTTAGGTTCTATGTGCCATATCATTTGTACAATTTCAGTTCTGTCATGTTCCTCAACCCAAAAAGTTTGCCTGATTTGGGATATAATAATCTGTATGCAGTAGGATGAGGATTTTCTTTCACTAAAAAAGGTCCTATATAGATGTCTCTCAGTTCATCACAGTGTGCTTTAGATTTCTCACAACTTTTTGCTAATACTGTTTGGAATGCAGTCATCTTTCTTTTACTGCCACGTCTCTTTTTCCTAAGTTCACCTTGCCATTTCATCACATTTCTTACGACTTCTTCATGTTCTTGTGCAGATAAGGTTTGACATACAGGAAAGGTTACAAGTCCACAAATTAAGTTTGTTGGTAATCTGTTATGAATAATTTCATAATGTGAGAAACCTGTAGAGGTATGCTGTAGACTGTTCATAATGTCCTCGAATTCTTCCACATATTTGGTCCTTTCTGCATGACTTTTACTACAATAAGTTCTAAATAATCTGCCAATTTCCTGCATTTATCTCTTAGCTGGATTATTCCCTGGGTGATACACAGATATGAATATGTGATTAATATCTTCATCCTCAACAAATCTCTTGCACACTTTGCAGGTGAACTGACTTCCATTAACAGATAAGATGCTTTTTGGCGTTCCTAAACATCCAAAATAATCTGACTTAATTTTAGACACAATACTGTGACTAGTGGCTTTCTTCAGTGGGTACCTTGTAATATACTTAGAAAACAAATCAACCATTATGAAAATGTAGCTATAACCAACTTGTGATTTGGGAAGTGGACTGTACAGATCTACGGCAAGAATCTCTAATTTTTGTTTAGTTAAGATGGTCTGCATATATCCTCAACTGTACAGATTACTGACTTTTACTCGTTGACATCTACCACAACTTGCAATTAACTTTCTAACTCTCCTACTTACATTATAAAAGAACACACACTCTTGGATCTTTTACATACATTTTAATGGACCACAGTGTCCAAAACTATCATGAATGTATCTTATTAAAATCTCTACATACTTTTCTGGCCACATGTCTCAGTCGATACTCATCCTCCTAAACAGAATACCATTGTGGACTTTGTAATATTGTCCAATCTTTTTGTGTCCCTTCTTTCCTAAATGGCTTTTTACAAGTCACAAGTTTTGGTCCTCATTTTGATATCTCCTGATGTCAGTACAAATCTTGCAAATCTGGTTCTCATCTTTCACACCAGTAAGATAAATAATTCTAAATTCTCTTTCACACTCATCATTGGTATCACCACAGTTATTAACAGGAAGCCTTGATAGGACATCAGCTATAACATTTTCACTGCCTTTAATGTACCTAATAGTGTAATCAATAATATAGTAAGGACAGCTTACAACTCACCGCAAAGACGTGGCGACGAGCTGTGACAGGCACATACAAAAGACACACACATACAACACTTTCAGCTATCGGCCATAGCCTTCTTCAGAAAATAGAACACTCATGCATTCACACAGGCACACAACACAGTCATACAACCATCATCTCCGGCTGCCTCACTTTGAAGTGTGGCAGCCGGAGGTGATGGTTGTATGACTGTGTTGTGTGCCAGTGTGATTGCGTGAGTGTTCTATTTTCTGAAGAAGGCCATGGCCAATAGCTGAAAGTGTTGTGTGTGTGTGTGTGTGTGTGTGTGTGTGTGTGTGTCTTTCGTATGTGCCTGTTGCAGCTTGTTGCCATGTCTTTGCGGTGAGTTGTAAATTGTCCTTACTATATTATTAATTCCAACCTGGACTTTCCATTATTATATAATAGTATAATCAAATTGCTGTAGGAACATAGCCCAATGTGTCATATGATCATGATATAGTTTACATTCTTGGAGATAAATAAGTGCCTTGTGAGTGTACACAATTACTTTATGACCCAATTGATAATTACTGAATTTAGAGAATCCGCAGTATATAGCTAACAGTTCCTTTTCAGTCACAGTGTACTTTTTCTCACATTTTTGTAGTGTTCTGCTCACAAAAGCAATGGATTGGTGGACAGTACCCCATCAACAATTTTCTCTTGGAATAAATGGGCTCCTATACCAGTATTGCTACTATCAGTCATAATACAAAATGGTAATGACATATCTGGCCTACATAACATCCTACTGTTACATAGATCCTCCTTGATACAGTCAAAAGCCTCCTGACAAGTATCATCCCAGACCCAAAGATATTTTTTCTGACCAAATTTATCGAACGAGGTGCATTAAGTGCTTGGCTGCAAATGAATTTCCTGTAGTATCCACATGCCCCAAGAAAGGATTTTAACTGCTTTTTGGTTTTTGGAGGTGGAATTTTCTCAATGATGGTCCTACATTAAACAACAGTCCAGAAAATATATTCCAGGTCACTGGTTAGCATAGAGATTGTTCAAATCAATCTTATCACCTTTTTTATGTAGTGAATGAGTAATTACTATAGTCCAATCTTAAGGTAGAATTTCTGTTTCCCAAATATTCATCTCTAGCTGAAAACCCAGTCTTGCATGGGTACTTAGTTATTACAGTCTTAATTAGTCCATCTCACCTTCCTTTTCTCTCTCTGACATCTCTTTCCTTTGCTTGCTGTCCCTCTACTCCTCCTCCTCTCACTCTCTCAGTTCATCTCCCCTCTTTCTGTTCATCTCCTCATTGCCCCTCTCTTTCTTTATATCATCTTAGCCCTCTTTCTGCCCATTGCCACCTGTCCTTTCTCTGCCAATAACCTCCTTGTTTGTCCAGTGAACTGCTCCTCTGCCTGTTTTTAGTGGATAGCGCAGAGAGGGAAGGTAAACGGCCAGGCTTATTTAAGCAATGAAGGATGTTTTGTTAGGATAGCGTCCATCTGAATAATTCAGAAGGGCTGGTGGAGGGGGGATCGAGATGACCCAGGTGATGAGCCAGCCATTGAAGTCTAGATGTTATGGTCTGTTGCATGTTGTGCCACAGAATAGTCAACCTTACTTTTGGCTACAGTTTCATGGTGGCCACTTATTCTGATGATTAGCTGATTAATAGTTCTTAGTTTAAGAGTAGAATGAGTCAAATCAATAATTAATACATGGCAATGACATAATCAGGCTTGTGCTATTGATGTACTATTATTTCACAGATATTTGAACAGAGCACAAGTTCATAATACTAAATTAACGGTGTGGATAACATATATGCAAATGACTGTGAGATACATGGAGCAGGAAGAAATAATTTGAAGGTGTGTTAGAATATTGAAAACAGCAGTAGGATCTGGGTATAATGGTTAGATGTGTGGATAAGTGAACTTGATCATAGTTTTCATCTGCTCACAGGCTGTAAGCAGAGAGATGTTGGAAAGTATAATAAATTAACAGATAGAAAAGTTTGAGGATAGTTATGCAATAATTAATGAAAGGTTGTTATTCAAATTCAGAATTATTAACCAAGGGGCCTTGATGATTAAGTTATAGGACTTGCTTTCAGGTGGAAGAGGGTTGAATCCTTGTCTGACATTTCATATTTTCTCTAAATTGATTAACACTAATACTTGTGTAACATATTGAAATTTCTGATAAGTAATTATTAATGCATGCAGTACTGTCATGTTTAGGCAGAATGGGTCCAAAAATCTTTTTCCATGTCTAATTATACTTCCTGTCATTTACCTAACTGAATTATGGTGAGTGTTGATTTTTACCTATTCATGTCTGAACTGAACATATGCTCTGTCCCCAATGACATATATTTAAATTATTATAACAAACCATGATGAATCAAGATTAGTATTATTCCAGAGCTTTAAAAACCTGAATGTTGTATGTATTGTATGTACATTTGTTGTTTAAATTTTCTATTGTTTCAGGATGTAGTTCTCAGCATTCTGCAACAGCCAGATGGTGAAGTACCACATGAAATGTTGGTGACACTCATACAGATTTTACGTGCTTTATGTATAAATGACCAAACAAGGATGAAATTGGCAGGAACTGATCTAATAGAAATACTACACAGATTTCTAAAGGTATCATATTTTTATAACACAAACATTATAGAGTGATGGAGAATCCTGGATGGAATTTATGTTTAGGGAGAAAGATCACTAACAGTAAAATAAAATGGCTACTGATTAGAGGATAGCACAGAAGAAAGGATCTCAATTTGCTAATCTTTCAGAAAAAATCATTATGAGTAGACCTTGTCCAAAGTATCATTACAGCATGGTAGCACTATATCAAATATGTTTGAAAGACCGTATGCATAATTGTAGTTTAGAAATAATCTTTTCTTGGTTCCTATACGAGCTATGAGATAGGAACATATAAAAAGTTTTTGTTTTATCCCTGAACAGTGCTCATTTGTATAGCCATTATAATCAGCATCACCTATGAAGGCAGCTCAATTTTAAGCCATTCTGCGCATGCCCCTCCTTTATCACAATGACAGCCAATAATGTTCATTCCGTAGGTGCCTGGCTTCACGTGAGTTATGCAATGTTTCTCCCACAGGTGCAACTGTTGGCACTCAGCCATAGCTCCTCCTCTCCATGCTTCCCCTATTACTCCGCCTCTATGCGCAGAAGTGCCTTCTTATATGATGACAGGTATAGAACATCTGTCTTCCTGTAGTTGTTTTGCAGTACACAAGCAAACTGTGAATCACAAACCAGAGCTACACTTAAGCAGGCTACAAATTGATTAATTTCCTATATAAAAGATACCACTTGGAGTGAAATGAATGCTCAACTAATGACACAGTTTGTATCTACACCATTAAAATAATTGTAAATATGGTGTTTGTTTAATTTTTATGATGAAATTTCAAAGCTCTGTCTAATTTGAAAACATTGTCAACTATGAACCGGAATGAAAAATACTCTTGTCACACCACAACAAATGGCAGGCATGTCCTGCTCAGAGTCAAAGATGTAAAAGAGATGAACTAGCTTCTCAACTTATCTAGCAGCTTACAAAAAATAGTTCACTCATTTCTACTTGTTAATATTTTTATACCATTGTCGCTTATTAAACTGTGCCTCATATAACATATTATGTTGTGTCCTGCAAACCACATAATACACATGCATAATATGTTACATGATATCAGGTATGAAAACCCATGAATGTCTTGTCAATCATGTCCTATCATGTAACACTTCACATAAGGCTTTTATTCTGCATTTGATGTCAGTTTTTTCCATGTAGTGGACACATCATGCTCTATTGTGGCATGTGAGAATATTATATGCCTTGTTACTTTTCATATTCTGTGACATCTACCATGTCAGGTTGTGATACATACAATATTATATCATGACACCTTTTGCTTTGTTGTGATATGTGACATTTTGACATACTGTGCCATGTGATATGTAACAAGGTAACACATCATGTTTAATAAATGAATATGCTGCTTGTGTTGTGTAGAATATCATACAGTGCCATGTCAAATGACACAATGTTTCATTAGAGATTATGCATTGTGTCAATTAAAGTAACATAATGTCATGCCCTTTGTAACATGACAAATGGCATCATCCATTAAACATGGCATGGCATACAAAATGACACTGCATATTAATGAAGTACAGGATGAATGCATTCCCATTCAGTGGTACTTTCATTACATGCACTTCCCTCCCCCAAGAGAGCTCACTGCACTGCAAAAAGAGTTAAATAATTAACAAAGCACAAATTTGCCAAGGTTGTTAGATTTCAATGTTTTTGAAGCTGCCAGATAAGTCAATAAGCTTTTATTTCTTTAATTCTGGCCATCACATTTTCACTTTTTGTTGTAATAGGGGCATTTTTAATTTTGCTGAACAAATTATTGTCTTTGTTTATGTGCATCTTACTGTTCAGTGTGTATTTTATTTGGTGAATAGTTATATACCCTGAGCATAGAAAGCTGGAATGGGCAGAGAAGGTGGTCATATGTGCTTGAATTATGTCTGATTGAAATGTAAATGTATGTGTTTCTTTTTCTGGTGAAGGCCATGACAAAAAATTTAAGTTGTGTGAATACAATCTTCTATTTTACATGTCTGTCTGCAGGTCAGTGATGGTCTTTATGGTGAGCTGTTATTTATCCTCTATCATTTCAACCTGGATTTTCTATCAATGAAGGAAGCAATTAAAAAAAAATCAGACTTAAAATTATTACAGATATGTAAAAAAAAAGTGCAATTTAATTTTTTTTACCTATCAGTATATTAGAAAATCAGTGATTCATCTTATTAGGTTATGGGATTTAGAGGAGTTATTGCCCCAGTGAAACCACCAAATACAGAGAGACATACTTTATTACCACTTGGATCAAGAACATACAGAGACTCGTTACACGTGGTATGGTAGACAAGAAGTGACACGCCCAAAGACATGGGTGTGGATACCACACTTCAAAGGAGCTGGTCAATAGTTCATTGTAGCTATTGCTGCTACATAGACCACCCACCCCCCCTCAACCCCCCCTCCCACCACACACACAGTATGGAGTACTCCTCTTGAGTCAGGGATGGGGGTGAGGTGATGGCAGCAGTCGATGTTGAGAAGCTCAGCACTTGGACTATGTTGATATCCACCCTTTCATTGGGTAGGCTCGACTGAGCATGTAGGTAGCAAGTGGTGAGGCTGATGACTGAGAAGTCCGCCAAGTGTTGCGGGGGTGGGCTAGATGATTTAGTAAACATGTAGGTGGGCATGCAGATAGCTGAAGTGGGATAGCGATGTGCATCACATGTGATGGGAGAAGAAATGCACATGAGGCATTGACATCTACTGACGGAGGTGGTTGAAAGTAAATCACACTTGATTTGTTGAGTTATTACAGCTTGTGAAAATGCAACTATGTACAGCGAGCCTTCCAGTAAAAAGACTGATATGTTGGTCACAAGGGGGGGGGGGGGGGAACGGGTAACTTGTACTCGACTACTCTGGAATGGAGGTAAGGTGAAGGTGCTGGAAGCCTCGAAAGGGGGAGGACAAGGACATTGGGGAGCCCTTGAACAGAGGGGAAGAGGGAGAGGGCAAATTGCTCAAGACGTGAGTGGGAAAAGGGGGGGGGGGGAGGAAAACCTAATGTGAAGTGAGCAGAGGGGGAGTGTCCTTGTCTTGAGGAGGGGAAGTGGGCTTGACATGAGCTAGTTTGATTCAATTAATTGAAATGGTGGAGGATTTGCCATTCATTAAGATAATGAATATATTCGGGCATTTCTTAACGATCCAATGTGGGGCAAAGTAGGGGGGATGGAGAGGAGGACACACCATGTTATCATGTTGCATGATGAAGTTACAGGTGTCCTGCTCCCATGAGATGCAGACTGAAGGAGGAGTGATTGGATGGAGGTGGAAGATTTATTTTGGGACAGTGCAGACTAATCTGGTTGACTAGGGTGAGCAGATCGCTTGGGTCACATTCACACAACTTAAATTTTTGCCCATGACCTTCATCATAAAAAGAAACACATACATTGACACAATCACTCATATGACTATACACACACAAATACCATGTCTGGCCATTCCAGCGGCACAAGCATCTAGAGTGCAAGTGAGGCGGGGAGTGGAGGAGGAATGATGCTGGGTAAGGATGGGGATGGAAAGTTCCACATTGCATGATAGATTGGAAAGACTCTGATAGTCAGGAATTTGAATTGTGGCAATGAATAAACTGAAATGAAGGAGTGGGAAAGGATAAAAGTGAAGTGTAGAAGAGTG
The DNA here is from genome assembly GCA_026315105.1 of Locusta migratoria. Taxonomy (NCBI): domain Eukaryota; kingdom Metazoa; phylum Arthropoda; class Insecta; order Orthoptera; family Acrididae; genus Locusta; species Locusta migratoria. Next base: position 443,584,036 of record CM048744.1, read on the forward strand.
TGGGGGATGGAGTGGGAGTATTTGAAACAATAAAAATTATAAGGAAAAATATAAATAGGAAAAAATGAAAAATAAATAAAAATAAACAGTAATTAATTAACACTTTCACTGTGTCTGATGCTATTCTACAGTGAGCGCAGACGCTTATAAGCATCAGCTGCAGCAAAAGTGTTAAGTGGATGTTGAAAGGGGCGACACACAATTGCAAGGAAGACATCTACATCTACATCTACATAGATACTCTGCAAATCACATTTAAGTGCCTGGCAGAGGGTTCATTAACCACTTTCATAACTTTTCTCTACCGTTCCATTCTCTAATAGCGCACGGGAAGAAAGAACACCTAAATCATTCCGTTTTCAATCTGATTTCTCTTATTTTATTGAGATGGTCATGTCTCCATAAGTAGGTGGGTGCTAGCAAAATATTTTCACATTCATAAGTAAAAGTCGGTGATTGAAACTTCGCAAACAGATCACGCCGCAATGAATAACGTCTTTCTTTTAATGATTTCCACCCCATTTCGTGCAACATTTCTGTGACGCTTTCCCCCCCGTAACGTGATAAAACAAAACGAGCTGCCCTTCTCTGAACCTTCTCAATATCTTCCGTCAGTCCCACCTGTGAGGGTCCCACAAGGGGCAACAGTACTCCAGGAGAGGACGCACAAGTGTGATGTCGGCAGTCTCTTTGGTAGAGCTGGTGCATCTTTGAAGCGTTCTGCCAATGAAACGTAACCTTTGATTCGCCTTCCCCACAATATTTTCTATGTGTTCTCTCCAGTCAAAGTTGTTCATAATTGTAACTCCTAGGTATTTGGTAGAATTTATGACCTTAAGGTTTGACTGATTTATCATGTAATTGAAGTTCAGTGGATTTCTTTTAGTGGTCATGTGTATTACTTCACACTTTTCTTTATTTAGTTTCAATTGCAAATTTTTGCACCAAGTAGAAATTTTGTCTAAATTGCTTTGCAGATGCTTTTGATCCTCTGTTGACTTCACTAACCAATAAATGACAGCATCATCCACGAACAGTCTAAGGGAGCTATTCAGATTGTCTCCTAAATCGTTTATAAACACGAGGAAGAGTAGGGGACCTATAACGCTTCCCTGTGGAACGCCAGATATCGCTTCTGTTTTACTCGATGACTTACCGTCAATTACAACGAACTGTGTCCTTTCTGATAGGAAATCATGAATCCAATTGCACAATTGGGAAGATATTCCATAAGCACGCAATTTCATTACAAGCCGCTTGTGGGGTACAGTGTCAAAAGCCTTCCGGAAATCCAGAAATATGGAATCGATTTGAGATCCCTTGTCGATGGCACTTAACACTTCATGTGAATAAAGGGCAAGCTGTGTTTTACAAGAGCGATACTTTCTGAATCCATGTCGACTATTGGTTAATAGGTCGTTCTCTACGAGGTAGTTCATAATATTCGAACAAAGAATATGTTCCAAAATCCTACTGCAAATCGACGTCAATGAGATAGGCCTGTAATTTTGGGGATCACTCCTATTGCCTTTCTTGAATATTGGAGTAACTTGGGCAACTTTCCAGTCTTTGGGTACAGATCTTTCGCTGAGTGATCGGTTGTAAATTATAGCTAAGTACGAAGCAATTGCATCAGCATACTCTGAGAGGAATCTAGTTGGTATACAATCTGGCCCGGAAGATTTGTTTTTGTTTAGTGACTTAAGTTGTTTTACTACTCCAGGAACATCTACTTCTAAGTTTCGCATGCTGGCATCTGTTATTGGATTGAATACTGGAGTGTTCACTTCATCTTCTTTGGTGAACGAATTTCTGAAAGCTGTGTTTCGTAATTCTGCCTTAGCAGTACTGTCGTCGGTACTATTACCATTGCTATCACGTAGTGAAGGTATTGTTTGTGTTTTGCCGCTAGTGTACTTCACATATGACCAGAATTTCTTTGGATTTTCTGCAAGATTACGAGACAGGATTTCGTTGTGGTAACTACTATAGGCTTCTCGCATTGATGTCCACGCTAGGTTGCGTGTTTCAGTAAAAGATTGCCAGTCTTGTGGATTCTGTGTCTTTTTAAATTTTGCATGCATTTTTCTTTGTTTCTGCAACAGAGATCTGACCTGTTTTGTGTACCACAGGGATGTCGGCCCCCTCTTTTATTAATTTATTTGGTATAAATCTCTCGATTGCTACTGATATTATGTCTTTGAAAGTAAGCCACAACTGATCTACACTCGCATTTTTAGTTTTGGAAGACTGGAATTATTACTCAGGAATGCGTGAAGCGAATTTTTATCTGCTTTATTGAATAGATATATTTTTCATTTATTTTTTGTGCATTTGGGAATTTCGACATTTAGTCTCGCTACTACAACTCGATGTTCGCTAATCCCCGTATTTGTTTTGATGCTCTTTACTATCTCCGGATTATTTGTTGCTAGGAGATCAAGGGTATTTTTGCAACCACTTACTATTCTAGTGGGTTCATGAACTAACTGTACGAAGTAGTTTTCAGAAAAAGCATTCAGAACTAGTTCGGACGATGTTTTATATTTGCCGCCGGTTTTGAATACGTAATTATGCCAACATATCGAGGGTAAATTAAAGTCACCACCGATTATAACAGTATGCTTCGGATACCTATTTAAAATGTGATTCAAGCTTTCTTTGAACATTTCGGCAACCGCATCGTCTGAGTCAGGGGGCCAATAAAAAGATCCAATTATTAATTTATTCCGGTTGTCAGGTATAACCTCTACCCAGACCAACTCACAGAAAGTATCTGTCTCAATTTCGCTGCAGGATAAACCGTTTGTAACAGCAACAAACACACCACCCCCTTTTTTATTTATTCTATCCTTTCTGAAGGCCATTTGGCCCTTTGAAAAAAATTCGGCCGAACTTATTTCAGGCGTCAGCCAGCTTTCAGAACCTATAACGATATGTGCCTCAGTACTTTCTATCAGCGCTTGGAGCTCTGGAACTTAATTGGAGTGGTATAGAACATTGAGTGGGGAAGGAGGGGGGGAGGAGGAGATGTTATGCATATGTGTAGGGATAAGAATCTACATTAGGTTGAGTCCAGGACGATTGCAGGACTGTAGAATGTGTTGAAGGGACAACTCTCATCTTCGTAGTTGAGAAGAGCTGGTGGTGGAGGGGAGGATCCAGATGGCTCAGGTAGTGGAGGGGAGGATCCAGATGGCTCAGGTAGAGAAGCAGCCATTGAAATTCAGAGTGCAGTGTACAACTGCATGCTGTGCCACAGGGTTGTCCATCTTGATTTTTGCCAGTTTGGCGGTGGTCATTCATCTTGACAGACAGCTGGTTCATCATCATACCAATATAAAACACTGTATAATGACTGCAGCAGAGTAGGTAAATCACATGGTTGCTTTCACATGTTACCTGTCCTCTTATGCAGGGAGGATAAGTCTGTGACAAGAATGGATTAGAATGTGCTGCTAGGGTGAATTGGGCAGGTTTTCCATCGGGGTCTTCCACAGGGATATGATCCCAATGGTAAGGAATTGGGGTTGTGAGTGGCATAGTGATGGACTAGGATGTTGTGGAGGTTTGGTGGGTGTCACAACACCACTTTAGGAGGGGTTAGAAGGATCTTGGGTAGGGTGTCTCTCATTTCAAGGCATGATGACAGATAACCAAAGTCATGACGAAGGATGTGATTTAGTGTTCCAGTCTAGGTGGTATTGGGTGACAAGGACATTCCTTTGTGACTGGCTATTGGGGTTGGAGGAAGGATTGGTGGTGTGTGGGGATATGGCATGGGAAATCTGTTTACAGACTAGGTCAGGAGGACAATGTCTGTTTGCGAAGGCCTTTGTGAGGCCTTTAGCATATTGGGTAAGAGACTTCTCATCACTGCAAATTCACTGTCCACAAGTGGAAAGACCGTATGGGAGGGATTTTTTAATGTGGAATGGATGACAACTGTCAAAGTGCAGGCACTGATGGCAATTAGTTGGTTTAATGTGGACAGAAGTGTGGATGGAGCTGTAGGAGAATGCCCATGTCAGCTGTCAGATTCCTCCACATATAAGTTGTGCCAGGATGACCCCATCCCAAAAGTCCTAAATGACCTACATTCCCTGCTAAAGTCTTATGGCCCTTTCCAGAACCTATACCCTCAATCCATTTCCCTCCTCACTCCAACAACATCCCACACACCCACATTTTACATACTCCCAAAAATCCACAAGCCTAACAATCCTGGATGTCCAGTTGTGTCTGGTTACTGTGCTTCCACTGAAAGAATTTCAGCCCTTGTTGACCAGCATCTCCAACCAGTTGTTCAGAACCTAACTTCCCACATCCCAAGATACCAACCACTTCCTTCACAGACTCCCCACCCCTTTACCTCCTAGATCCTTACTTGTCACTGTTGATGCTGTACACCAATATCCCATGCTGTACACCAATATCCCACATGCCCATGGTCTTGCATCTCTTGAACACTACCTTTCTCATTGTCCTTATCACCCTTATCTATTACATCCTAATAAACAATTACTTTTCCCCTGTAGGAAAGAAAATACAAACAACACTACAGTACAGACATGGGCACCCTAATGGCACCCTCCTATGCCAACCTATTCATGGGCCATCTAGAGGAAACCTTCCTAGCCTCTCTAAACCCCAAACCTCTGGTCAGGCTAGGGTTCATGGTTGATATTTTCATGATTTGGACTCAGTGTCAGGACACCATATTCTTGTTCCTTCACAACCTCAACACCTTCTCCCCTATCAGTTTCACTTGGTTATTCTCAACCCAACAAGTCACCTTCCTAGATGTTAACCTCCACCTCACTGATGGCACCATCCTCAAGTCCATCCACAGTAACCTACTAATTACCAATATTACCTGCACATTGATAGCTGCCATCCATTCCACACACAAAAAATCCCTGCCATACAGCCTTGCCACAAGTAGATGGCGAATTTGCAGTGATGAGAAGTGATTTACCAACTCTACTGCAATCATTGCACAGCATTTTATGTTGGTATGACAAAAACTGGCTGTTTGTCAAGATAAATGGCCACCGGCAACCTGTGGCACAGCATGCAGTAGTACACAGCACTTTGGATTTCAATGGCTGCTTCACTACCCAAACCATTTGGATCCTCCCCTCCACCACCAGATCTTCTGAACTACACAGATGGGACTGTCCCTTCAACACATTCTACAGTCCCACAACCATCCTGGCCTCAACCTAAGATAACTTACCATCCATGCACTGTATGCCTAACATCTCATCCCCCCCCCCTCCTTTTCCTTCCTCACAAATTGTCCTTTATCTCTCCAATTCATGTCTTCCTTTCAAATGTGTGTCACCCCTTAATTAATAACTTTTTATTTATTTTTCTATTTTTCCTATCCTTTTCTTCTTTTTTCTATTTTTATTTTTTATTTATTATTTTTATTGTTTCAAATACCCCCACTCCCTTCCCACACTCCTTTACACCTCCCTTTTATCCTTTCCTGCCCTATCTCTTCACTGTATTCATTGCTGCAATAGAAATCCTGCCTATAAGGGCCTTTACAATCCATTATGCAATGTGGAACTTTCCATTCCCACCCTTCCCCCTCCACTCTGCACCTCACTTACAGTCTAGATGTTTCTGGCACTTGGAGTAGCTGGACTTGTTGGTTGTGTGTGTGTGTGTGTGTGTGTGTGTGTGTGTGTGTAGTTTTCTGAGTGATCATGTGAATGTATGTGTTTCTTTTTCTGATGAAGGCCATGGCCAAAAATTTAAGTTGTGTGAACGTGATTGTGTATTTTTTATGCCTGTCAGCAGCTCAGCGAGCCTCTTTATGGTGAGTTGTTACCTATCCTCCATTATTGACATTGCAATTGGATTTTCCATTGAAACTTCCTGGCAGATTAAAATTGTGTGCCGGAACCGGGACTCGAACCTGGGACCTTTGCCTTTCGCGGCCAAGCACTCTACTGACTGAGCTGTCCCGACATGACTCACGATCCCGCCTCACAACTTTACTTCCGCTAGTACCTCACCTAATCTGCCAGGAAGTTTCATATCAGTGCACACTCTGCTGCAGAGTGAAAGTTTCATTCTGAAAACATCCCTTTAGCTGCGGCTAAGCCATGTCTCCACCATATCCTTTCTTCCAGGAGTGCTAGTCTTGCGAGGTTTTCAGGAGAGCTTCTGTGAAGTTTGGAAAGTAGGAGGCGAAGTACTGGCGGAAGTAAAGTTGTGAGGCGGGATTGTGAGACGTGTCAGGATAACTCAGTTGGTAGAGCACTTGCCCGCGAAAGTCAAAGGTTCCAGGTTTGAGTTCCGGTTCTGGCACACAATTTTAATCTGCCAGGAAGTTTCATATCAGCACACACTCCATTGCAGAGTGAAAGTTTTGTTCTGGATTTTCCATTGTTAAATTTACTTTGTGATTCTTTAACCTCACGTTGGTAGCAAAAAGGATTGTGTAAAGATTTATATTGAGTGACTGTATTTCCATTTTTTCAATTCAAGATTTTTTATGGAAGAAAATTTACATTTTGTTTCTTTTGCAGTCATGGGTGTGTGTGTCCCAGTTGATAGCAGTGTCTGAATTCTGCTTGAACTAGCAGTGAAACTAACTGGAAACCATGCCCTGTCCATACTATTGCCTATACTTGCTGTGACTATAGGCCATTTGAGATTGGGACCACTTAAGTACTATCTGCAAACCACACTATAACTGTATGCATGTTAATGCTTAGCTTCTAGAAGTGTTGTACTTAATAAGGTTTAATTACTTTAAGTACATCATTTATACTAGGGTCGTAAAGATTAAAAATGTTAGCCTGTGTTCTGTTGTCAGGGCTGGTTTAAGGCAAAGTTTCAGAAGTGTCTGCTTAGCGTACCAAGCTGAGTTACCCCGTCTCTAATGACCACAATGTCGATGAGATGTTAAAACCTATTCTTCCTTTTTCTGAGAGGGTTGCTTAACCCTGCAGTAGTCGTATTCTTTTCACCCTGCCATTAGTCACATGCCACATGGCATTAATTATTTTAGTTGCTAAAGTCAACACAGTAATTGAGAATATGCAATTTCCTGTGTTTGACTTGAAGATTTTTACATCAATGCCTTTGACAGAGCTATAAATTCTGTCCAATTTCACTGAAATACTAAGTTTCATAATATGCTACACCTGTTTCATGTCATGAAACAAATATGGCATATTTGTAACGTGAACAGGATGTAATGTACTCACTGGTTTCTTCAATTTTAGAGTTTGTAAAATAGAGTCACACTCATCCATTTTTGAACTTTCAGTACAAATGATACTTTCATGCTCCAAATAGAGATAATTTACTTAATTTGCATCAACTGTCATAGTATGAATAACACACATACTGTATGCTAAGCTGCAGTAACCATCTTTATGGTTCTTTCTGGAGGGCTGTTTTGAATTAGTGAGGAACTACTACTTCTGATTACAGGAAGGTACTCAATTTATGTTATTCTTAGGTGCACCAAGATGAAAAGGAAAGGAAGAAATACATTTGTGTGGACTGTCAGTCCACGTGTAACTACTGCAGGGTTAAGTGTAAAATTTGTACACCGGCAGTATAATAATTAACTTCGAAAACAAACAGTTTCCACGGTTACTAGATTTAGAATTACTTTAAAGGTCATACCAATAACTTATGGAATGACAATGAAAATATAAGAGAAGCAGTTATAGAGGTTGGCAGGTGTGATTGGTAATGTCACATCTATGAAAAAGTTATCAAGGAGAGTCTTACTGGATGAGTAGGAGATATGGTTATACATTATCAGCCTAAAGCAGTCAGTGCAGGCTGCTTATGTAAATTATATTCACAACAAATTGTTATTAGTACTAACTCTACTCACAGTGATAATTACTGGAAACTGCTTCTTGAGTAATTTCTGTGTAATAGGAGGAAACAAGCAGTGTGTTTAGAAAAAGCCACTGTTACTTTAATAGTGCTAGCTGTCATTTCTTATTTTTCAGATACAACATTTGCATACCTGTATACAAACCATCCAGTATTAGCTATCATTATACTCATAATATCAATATCTGTTGTAGTCAGATATCAGAGCAACATAGAATTTACCTTCAGGAGCAAATATATTCTACTAAATTGTAGAAAGAGTGCCTAATCAGGCAGTCTTTTAGTTCGATTCTTAATGACACAAGGTTTTCTGGTACCTGGTACCGGTTACGGCACACAATTTTAATCTGCCAGGAAGTTCCATATCAGTGCACACTCCACTGCAGATTGATAGTTTCATTCTGGAAACATCCCTTATGCTGTGGCTAAGCCTTGTCTCCACCATATCCTTTCTTCCAGGAGTGCTAGTCTTACAAGTTTCGCAGAAGAACTTCTGTGTAGTTTGGAAAGTAGGAGGCGAGGTACTGGCAGAACTAAAGTTGTGAGAACAGACTGCGAGTCATATTGGGATAGTTCAGTGATAGAGCACTTGCCCATGAAAGGCATAGGTCCAAGATTCAAGTCCCAGTTCTGGCACATAATTTTAATCTGCCAGCAAGTTTCATATCAATGCACACTCCGCTGCAGAGTGATAGTTTCATTCAAACTACTTGTTTGTTTACTGATGTGTGCCATTCAAACCTTATTTTACACAGTGATTGGATGCATTTAATTGCTCTGATCACTGTTTATATTTCATCTAGGATTTTCCAAAATAATACCTTCACATGAATTTAAATTATGATGGTTGTTTGTGAATTTGTCTCTATGACTGGTAGTTTTATGGTTTCCTTTATCAAAAGGGAAAAATTGAATTATATAAGGCAAAATAATACAATAATTTTTATTGTTGTTCTTTATTTAGGGTTATAATGAGGAACTACAGATACTTGCTTGTCAGGCACTTAGTGAATATGCCTATGAATCAACTGTCCGAGATAAAATTATGGATAGTGGATGTTTAGAAGCCATATTGAAATGTTTACAAGCATTTAGTGTGCCTGTGAAATTAGCTGCTGCAAACCTTGTTCAGAAAATGGTATACAATCCAATATTTGTCAAGGCATTTATACAGGCAGGTGGACTGCAATGGTACGTATTTTAATAATTTTCATTCAAAGAAATGAAAGATAAGATAAAAAGAAGCATGACTATAAAAAAAAACTCTGAAGATATGAACGTCTTAGAATGTGTGTATCTGTTATGTCTGTATCTTAATTCCATGTCATATTATCTGTTGTTGTGGTCTTCAGTCCGTAGACTGGTTTGATGCAGCTCTCCAACCTAATCTATCCTGAACAAGCCTCGTCATCTTATCATAAGAACGGCAACCTACGTCCTTTTGAATTTGCTTACTATATTCATCTCTTGGTCTACCTCCGTGATTTTTACCCCACACATTTCCCTCCAACGCTAAATTCACGATTCGTTGATGTTTAAGAATGTGTCCTACCATTCGATCCTTTCTTTTAGTCAAGGTATGTCAGAAATTTCTTTTCACCCCAATTCTGTTTAGTACTTCCTCATTAGATACACAATCCAACCACCTAATCTTCAGCATTCTTCTGTAGCACCACATTTCAAAACACTCTATCCTCTTCCTGTCCGCACTGTTTATCGTCAATTTTTCATTCCCGTTCAAGGCAACACTCCACACTAATGCCTTCAGAAAGGACTTCCTTATGCTTAAATCAATATTTGGGTTAACAAATTTCTCTTTTTCAAAAAAACTTTTCTTGCCAATGCCATTCTGCATTTTATATCATCTGTACTTCAACCGTCACATATTATTTTACTGCCCAAGTAACAAAACCCATCTACCACCTTTATTGTTTTGTTACCTAATTTAATGCCTTCAGCATCACCTGATTTTCTAAGACTGCATTCCATTACACTTGTTTTGCTCTTGTTGATATTCATATTATATGCCCCTTTCAACACACTGTCCATTCTGTTCAATTGCTCCTCCAGATCCTTTGCTGTCTCTGACAGAATTAAAATTCATCAGCAAAATGCAAGATTTTTATTTCTTCATCTTGAACTTTAATTCTGTCTCCAAATTTCTCCTTGATTTCCTTTATAGCTTGCTCAATGTACAAATTGAACAACATTGGAGAAAGGCTACAACCCTGCCTTACATCCTTCCCAACTTCTGCATCCCTTTCATGCCCTTCAACTCTGATAACTGCTGTCTGGTTTTTGTACAAGTTATAAATAACTTTCCGTTCCCTATAATTTACTCCTGTTGATTTCAAGATCTGGAAGAGTGTATTCCAATCAACATTATCAAAAGCTTTCTCCAAATCTACAAAAGCTAAAAATGTAGGTTTGCCTTTCTGTAATCTATCTTCTAAGATAAGCCGTAAAGTGGGGATTGCCTCCTGAGTTCCTACATTTTTCCTGAATCCAAATTGATCTTCCCCAAGGTTGGCTCCTACCAGCTTTTCCATCCTTCTGTAAATAATTCATGTTAAAATTTTGTAACCATGACTGATGAAACTGATGGTTCTGTAATTTTCACACCTGTCTGCACCTGCTTTCTTTGGAATGGTGATTATTACATTTTTCTTAATATCTGAGAGTACTTCTCCTGTCTCATACATCTTATGCAGCAGGTCTATAGTTTTGTCATAGCTGGCTCTCCCAGAGACTTCAGTAGTTCTGTGGGAATGTCATCCACTCCAGGGCTCCTCGGGCATTGTATCTCTATGGAAATAATTTTTCAAATTTAATCAACAATTGTAGTTATTCAGAAAAAAATATGAGGAAAGTTCAATAAGTAATGCAGCACACTTTTTTCCCAGCCAATTTTTGTTGAAAAAAGCTGGCATTGCACATGGAACTATTTCATATATTTTCATTGAGTTCGATAGGTGGCAGTACTATACAGAGCTGTTAAAATGGCATTCCTAACAACAAGCAGTGATTGAGTTTCTTTTGGCAGAAAACCAGAGCATCTCAGACATTCAAAGGCCTTTCCATAATGTATAGTCTACAGTGATCTGGAAGTGGGCAAAAGCATGATGAGTCATTGGGCAAAGTGTGTTTCATCATTGCCAGAAGGTCAAGCACACCTGAAAACCCATGTGCTGGCTGAATGTGTACAGTTGCAAGTCTTGTGAAGTCAGAGCATGTGAATACTCTCATCCAAGATGATTGATGGATCACAGCCAAACACCTTGGTGTTCAACTTGGTAGTGCTATCACAATTATTCACCAGCTGGAATATGCAAAGAAGAACCATCTGCACAAAATTTCTTGCTTGTCATGAGGCTGATGGTGACAATTTTTTGTCAAACATTGTTACAGCCAATGAAACATGAATTCATCAAACTAAACTCAAAACAAAACAGTAGTCAGTGGAGTGGCGACACACCTACTCCCCTACCAAGAAGAAGTTTAAAAGCCAAACCCTCAGCTAGTAAAGTCATGGCTACAGTCTTTTGGGATGCTGAAGGGGCTATTCTGTTCAGTGTCTTTCCCCAGGTCAAATGATCAACTCTGAAATGCATTGTGCTACTCTTTAAAAATTACAGAAACGCTTTCAGCATGTTTTTAGTCACAAAAATCTGAATGAACTTCTTCTTTAGAAACACAAGACCTCAGACAAACTCACCTGAGAGGAGCTAAAAAAACATTAGTTTTTTTCCATCCTACAGTTCCAATCTCACACTGTCAGATTTCCATAAGTTTGTCCAATGAAGGACATAATCTATGAAGTGCACTACATGGATTATCAAGAAGTTATTTATGCAGTTCAATATTGACTCCAACATTGACCAGTGGAATGGTAACATGCAGGCATACAGGAACATACTTCAAGGTGACTTCAATCTGTAGTATTGAATGGAGATTACATTGAAGAACAGTGTTGTGTTGCTATAAGATTGCAGAATAACCTCATGTATTTGAATGCTGAATAATATAACCTCTGTTTTAGAAACAAAAAAATTGTTGTGTTACTTATTAAACTTCCCTTGTATTATACACGTGACAAAAATTGATTAAAAAAAGGGAAAAGAATAAATAGTCCAGACAAAAGAATTTGATTTAAAAGAAAGTTGTTCAATGGCTCTGAACATATTTGCAACATACAGCTATACTGTCTGCTAAATCAAACTAATAAGAAAGTATGCTAATATAACTCAAGAAGGTGAAGTCAGATTGCTTTATGTGAAACAGTTAGTTGACTGCAAGTAGTTGACCAGTACAATAGAAATATTTAGCTGTATACCTGCCAGCATACATTATTTTGCTGTTCTTGTGTGCTACAGTAGCGTAATTTTTAAAATACTTGGTTATTGTTGTATTTTAGAGGCATATTATTATGTTTTTGTAACTGAAACTCACACTGTTGACATTCAGTTGTTTGTAATTGTGTAGAGCAAGTGATAATTGAACATAACTCATTTATCCAGCAGGTATTGCAACAATTCAGTAGAAAGTAGATGTAAACAGATCGGGGATATAGCAGTGATTTCACACAGTGATTTCTAGGTTTATTATAAGTTAATTGTGATGGACAGGGACAGAACTGAATTGTGTATGGGTACAGGGAAAATTGGCTACCATCAATAAACAGCTAGAGCCTTGAATAAAACATTTCTCAGTATTAGGCCACATCATTTTTAAACACTTAGCAAATGAACTACCAACATTTCAACCACTTTGCAGTGGTCCTCCTCAGGGCGGTTAACTGTTGGATGCTGCTGAATGTACACCCTTATATACTGTGAATTTTTCGGTTATCTAATACCAACATCATAGATCTAGGATGGTGATAGGCTGGCAGTAGCGTATCAGCAGGCTCTTATGTTTGGTATTCTGTAAGCGATTGGTAGGCAAATTCTTATGTCTGATTGGAAGGCAACAGCCAATCAGCAACTAGCGTCCAGGGAATAGTGTTTCCTGCTGCGAATGTTCAGGCCATGCGTCAGGTCTACTGTGGCCACTATTTATGCTGCAGAAGTGCACACACATGTTCTGCTGGGCAGGGATTGCTGGCAGCCACAATGAAGGTAACCTGTAGCCATCCTTCCTTTTCATGTTGTTAGTTCGTTTAATTATTTTGATGGCTTCTCTTATTTTGCATTGTTGCATCCACGCTTCCTGGACGAGCAAGCGAGGTTCTCAGAAGTTAATAGTACCACCACATTCCTTTTGGTGTTTGGCCTCAGCTGACTTGTTAACTTGTCCCAAGTGTATTTAATGTTCATGTACCAAAATGTGAGTGCTGATGGGTCTCCTAGTTTCACCAACATAAACTTCGCCACACTTGCATTGGAGTTCATACATGCCTGCAGTGTGGAGGGAATTTATGGGATTCTTCGTGGGCCTCAAGAGGTCATGGATCTTACAGCCACTATTGAAAAGCAGTTTGATTTCTCCTCACATAAGGACCTTGCCTATAAGTTCACTGACACTTCTCACATAAAGTAGATGAGCTACAGGAAGAGTTTATTCTGCATCATTGTATATCTTGTCTTCCTTGTACCTTGTAGCTTATTGTATCTCCCTGTTGCTGTATCCATTCGCGTGGAATTTGTCTTCAAGTGACTCAGTTCTTGTTGTAAGTTGTCAGTGTCACTAATCCTGTGAGCTCATGTTGTCAGTGTACATAATGCAGCGATCTTCTGTGTTGGATCATGATAAGAATCTGCATGCAGGTACTTATTGGTGTGTGTCAGTTTCCTGTAGGCTCTGTGACCTAGTGTACCATTAGATGTTCTGTACATTTCAACAACCAGAAAAGGAATAGCTCTGTTAGTTACCATCTCCATCGTAAACTTTAGGTTCTTGTGCAAGCTGTTGAGGTGCTGGTGGAATCTGTGTAGTTCTGCTTCTCCATGCAACCATATGATGAATGTGTCATCCACATACCTCAGCCAACCACGTGGGCATAGAGGCACAGTGTTTACTGCTGTCTGTCTTCACACAAAAGCTCTAGAATTGATGTCGATACACCCAGGGGGCTCACAGAGAAACTCCCAGTGCCTCCAAGAATATATGGAGTACCAAAGGTACATAAGAATGAGTGTCCTCTGAGACCATTTGTGAAGGGATAAACTTTCCCACATATTACCTGGCAAAACATTTGGCCCACAAATTACGAAGATTGGTAGCTCACATGGACCAATGTGCCTGTCTTGGAAACCATCAACATCCTACAGGACCAAATACCACTGGACATCTGTGACCTGGTACAATTGTTCTTGTCTTCAACATATTTCAGTTTGCAGGGAAAATTTTATGAAGAGACAGATGGAGAGGCAATGGGTTCTTTCCTTTCACCTGTAGCAGCAGATATATTTATGGAAGCCTTTGAAAAGACAGCATAAACTCTGCACCGCTACACCCACACGGTTGGCTGAGGTATGTGGACAACATGTATGTCATATGGCTGCATGGAGAAGCAGAGCTACACAGATTCTGCCAGCAACTCAACAGCTTGCACAAGAACATACAGTTTATGTTGGAGATGGAAACTTACAGAGCTATTCCTTTTCTGGATGTCAAAGGGTACAGAACATCTAATGGTACACTAGAACACAGAATCTACAGGAAACCCACACACACCAATAGGTACTTGCATGCAGATTCCTATCATCATCCAACACAGAAGAACACTCCATTACGTACACTGACAACATGAGCTCACAGGATTAGTTACAATGACAACTTAAAACAGGAACTGAGTCACCTGAAGAAAACATTCCAGGCGAATGGATACAGCAACAGGGCCATACAACAAGCTATGAGGTACAAGGAAGACAAGATGGCAATGATGCAGAAGAAACTCTTCCTGCATCTCGTCTACCTTAAGCGAGAGGCATCAGTGAACTTATAGGCAAAGTCCTTATCAGAGGAGGAATCAAACTGATTTTCTAGAGTGGCCACAAGATCTGTGACCTGTTAAGGCCCACAAAAGATCTCATAAATTCCCTCCACACTGCAGGTGTTATGAACTCCAATGCGAGTGTGACGAAGTTTATGTTGTTGAAACTGGGAGACCCTTCAGCACTCTCATTTTGGATCATGAACATTACATACGATTGGGACAAGTCAATAAGTCAGCTGTGGCAGAACACCAGAAGGTATGCGGTGGTACTATTAACTGCTGAGAACATCACGTGCTTGCCCGGGAACTGTGGATGCAATAATGCAAAATAAGAGAAGCCATCGAAATAATTAAATGACCTAACAACATGAATAGGGAAGAGGGCTACAAGTTACCTTCAATGTGGCTGCCGGCATTCCCTGCCCAGCAGAATGCATGTGTGTCCCAGCCAGCAGCTCCACTTTACCCAGGTTCTGCAGCATAAACAACGGCCACAGTAGAACTGACGCGTGGCCTGAACGCCCGCAGTAGGAAACACCATCCCCTATATGCTAGTTGCTGATTGGCTGTTGCCTTCCAATCAGACATAAAATTTTGCCTATCAATCACTTACAGTGTAGCAAATGTAAGAGCCTGCTAATACACTACTTCCAGCCAATCACCATCTTAGATAACCAAAAAATTCACAGTATATAAGGGTGTACATTCAGCAGCATCCAACAATTAACCACCCTGAAGAGGACCACTGCACAGTGGTCAAAAGGTCAACAATTCATTTGCTAAGTGTTTAAAAATGACAAGGCCTAATACCCAGAATTGTTTTATTCAAAATGACACCGGCCGTGGTAGCCTGTGAGATTATACGTTGGCCACGTTCAACAGACGTCATGCTGCTGCTCTGGGCTGCAGTGGTACTGGCACAGCTGGAGCATACAGCACTGATACAATTGTGTCTTCAGAGTCTCATGTCCCTCTTGACACTTTTTGGTGGTTGTGGGGACACAAATCTCTGTGTAGAAGGCAAAATCAAACACTGTTTCCAAGGCTGTAGTTTTACATCCCAGTAATAGGTCTGAAATATTTCCCACTGCTGAGGTGCCTCTCAGCCAATACGGGCTACCTTCCCTGTTGGGATGGTGGCCAATATTTCTGAGAGGTCTGAACAAGTGCAGAGGGTGGGATTGATCATCAACAGGAGCTTTAACATTAGGTAGGTGATGGAGCTCTTTAGGGAAACAGTGGGCAGGACAGCAAAGAAGACCAGTGTCCAACCTGTTTGCTCACCAGGAGGTCTCATCTTTGTTGTGGAGGAGTATTTCCCAGTGGTGATTGAGCACACTGGGTGCACCTAGCTTATACATCTTGACTCACATTGGTTCTGATGATACCTTCCATCAAGGATCTGATGACATTTTTGGTTCCTACAGCCAGGTGGCAGATTTGATGAAGGCAGCTGGCTGTACTTCCAGATTGGAAGCAGTAGTGTGTGGGTCATGAGCCAATGCCTGAATAAAAAAAGAAAATTATGATATTATTCTTAATCAGTATGAAGCACATAATGTCTATGATGTTGCTTTATAATGTCTTGGATCATGTAAGAAATGTCATCTGAGATAATGGTTCAACAGTCTTTCACCAGCCTTGCCTGTGGTAGTATGCAAAATGTGTGTTATGTAGGGTAAGACACTGGACCAAGTTAACAACAGTTTTGCAACTGAATAGTGTCTCACTGCACATGTGTCACATGTGGCCACTTTTATGCAGCCAGCCACTAGGGCGTTGCTTCTCTTTCCAATGCCTAGACCTCCTGGCTGGCTGATTGCTGCCTTCTTTGTTACTTACATCTTGCATACACAAAAAATGTTGTTGTCTTAATACTGTAGTTGTCTCAATACTGATTCACCGTTTTATTCTTTTAATATAAAACATATTTGTACATTCCTTGCTAGTATTTATATTCTTTCAAGTTACCAACAAAGGTTATAAACAGAACTGACAATGAAAAAGTAAGAAAGAATAGTGAAGTACTGAACAGATTACACAACACAGTTTGCTCTTTACTGAAACAGGAACTACACTTTTGAGGCCACCAGGAAAATTCAGAAGGTGTGAACAAAGGAAATTGTATGGTATTTCTTCTTGCAAATGCTGAGATTCATCCAACTTTGAAAGAACATTTAGTACCATCTAAGGGTGAACAGTGGGGTTTTTAGCCTCAATGAGACCACATGTATAAAATATAGCACACACTTTATTGTTCACTGAACATCAGATCATACAAGACTAAACACAATATGGCTGACAAAGCCCAGTTGAGCCCTCTCCCAAAGAGGCCAGCTGGAAAGGTATTCATACATTGTCCTCACTATTGATGTGGAGGTTGAGAGGTCACCACTCATCTATGGTTTTCCACGACATATTGGCAAACATTAAAAATCATTTAATAAATGCAGTAGCAGATGTTTTCACAGATAAAATCTGTGATGAAATTAAGATTATGGACATTTTAGGTTTAGATAAAATCTTTTCTTTTTTCAAATAATGATTAACCCTCAACTGGTTCCACATGATTTTCTAACATACCTTGTATCATGTCACATTGTGTCCTCACCCTCACTTTTGCACCTGCCAGAGTCTATGTGAAATCTGCAATGTTTTGGGTAGCATAATTGTCTGTGAAGGTACAAGCATTGGCACTGTGGTAATTCCCACATATGCGGCAAGAGCCATCTTGCCTTGGTAGTAAGTGAAATGGGCGACAACCAACTGCTGGATAAGGGCTCAATGATGCCTGATTTAAAAAGTTCTTTGTTCCGTGATGGCAGTCAGTTTGTCAGGGCAAAGGTGGCATGGTTTGCTGGAGATGGGAGGCCCATCAGTGAGATGGAGTTTATGCATCATGCCATTCATTACTACTGAGACACCATGGGAGGTAACAGAATGGCCTTTGTCTACACACACATTCACTGTTTGTTGTGATGGGGCAAGGAGGCACTGGGAAATAAGTTGTGGCAGGGCATGAGTCATGTGGAGTATGAAAGGAGGTGGGTGGCTCAGCAACACTCATGGCAGCTGAAGTGTGCCAAGGCACCGAGGTAGTTACAGTTCTGGCCATGGGTTCACATGGGGAAGCCACAGTCATGCTGAAGCAGGATAGCATTGTGTGAATGTTCCTTGGGTAGTGGCATGGGGGAGCAGAACTGTCACAAACACTAATAACACTGCACATGGGTGCGACAACACTGGAAACACTCGCACTAACCTTGGAGTGGAAGTCCTTCCAAACTGACTGAAGAGATGACAGTTGGTGCAGAATGGACACCAGCTGTGACTCAGTATGTGCTAGATGGTGAATGTTGACTTCATTCTCTAAACACAAATGAAGCACTTATTCATGTTCATTCAATCACTTTGACAAGAGTGGCTCTGACTGTTTAGTGGTGTTGAAGCACTCGTGGACAATGTCTTCCTTCTTACGGCACAGTTTAATCACTTTTTCCTGTTCATGACAGCACTTTGACAACAGATTGTCAAACTCATCAATCATTTGAAAACACTTGTGGACAGTTGGTGCACAGGCTGAGAAGAGTTAGACCTTGAAGTAGCACACAGACAATGTGTGTTTGAACACTGAATGTTGCACAAAATTGGAGGAGAGTATGGTGAGATAAAAAATCTCTGCTCACAATGGGCTCTGACACATCAGCTTTCAAAAAGTTCCAATAGAGTTAACACTTTGGTGACAAGCAAACAGTAAAAGTCATTGACGCCACACACAGCAGCTGAGTGGTGTTGACACACAAAGCATTGCACTGTGAGGACATAGGGGGCCAGTAACCATCAGAGTAGGTAGTAGAGATTTATCAGCACCAGCGTCAATGAGGAAGTGTGCATTAGAGACACAGTCACATAGGTACAGGTGAGCACATGACATCACAAACTGAATGAAACACATGTAGGTGCCCATGCTTGTCAGGGCAGAAGGCAGCACCAAATTTTTCCGCGCTCAGCATTTGGGTGAAGACATAGTGAATGACACTTCCTTGCTGCCTCACCAAACTGGTGATAGTAATAATAAGGATACTGAGGAGCCTGCTGCTGCGGAAAGTAGATGTCTGTGTCAGAGGAGCAGTGGGCAGGCAGAGCTGGAGGGTGTGGCAGATATGGTGAAGCTGTCACACAGTGTGCATTCAGGCAAATTTCTGTGCCTGGCTGCCTGCTTGTGGGCTCCTTGTAGTGTGGGCAGTCCCGCCCAACAGCAGTTAGGTGATGTGGGGGCTGGGTCATGGACGAAAGATGCGGATGACAGGCCTCTTGCAGATAAGCATCATACACCCTGTCAGCAATGCGGATGTGTTCACTTGTAAGTTGGAGAAGTTTGTACATGAAGGCGATCTGCACCACAAGCGGAAATTTACTCGACCAAACAGCCGTGAGGGTGGAATCCAGAGTGTTATCTTTATTGATCAGAAGGGGGAGGTGGCAATGAAGTTGTGATGGTTTCTTCTCGCCCAGGTGTTCTTCATGGATGATGTGCTGTATCGTGTCTCCAGGAGTGCGAATTACTCTCTTGAGGATTGTCTGTTTGGTGATCAAATACCAATCAGGTGGAGATCACTAGGTAGCAGATCAGGACGATGTGTTCATAGAGATGTGTAATTAGGCGCAGGTAGCGGGCTGCATTGTTGAGTGAGTAGTGGTCGAAGATCTGCTCAGCAATGGTGAACCAAGTTGTGGGTGCCTTGAAGGAGAATGGCAGCAGCCTGTGAAGTTGGCCAAGTGGTGGCGAAGATGGTGCATCCAGAGCATCAGCCGAGGGATTGATGTATACATATTGATGCATTGCAAAAGAACCTGGTGCAGCATATGTCTCCAGCAGTACCTTCTACATCTACATACATACTCCGCAATTCACCGTAAGGTGCGTGGCGGAGGGTACACTGTACCTCTACTAGGCATTTCCTTTCCTATTCCACTCCCAAATTGAACGAGGAAAAAAAGAATGCCTATATGCCTCCGTACGAGCCCTAATTTCTCTTATCTTGTCTTTGTGATCTTTGCGCGAAATGTAAGTAGGCGGCAGCAAGATCGTACTACACTCAGCTTCAAATTCCGGCCCTCTAAATTTACTTAACAGAAATTCACGAAAAGAACGTCGTCTTTCTTCCAGTGATCCCCAATTGAGTTGCCGGAGCATTTCCGTGACACTCGCGCATTGGTCGAACCTACCGGTAACAAATCTAGCTGCTCGCCTCTGAACCGCCTCTATGTCTTCCTTCAAACCGATCTGCTGCGGGTCCCAAATACTTGAGCAATACTCAAGACGTGGTCGTACAAGCGTTTTATACGCGGTCTCCTTTACAGTTGACGTACATCTTCCCAAAATTCTCCCAATAAACCGAAGTCGGCTGTCTGCCTTACTCACAACTGTCCTTACATGCTCGTTCCATTTCATATCACTCTGCAATGTTACGCCTAGATATTTGAACGACGCGACCGCATCAAGAAGCTCACTACTGATGCTGTATTCGAACATTATGGGATTGTTTTTCCTACTCATGCGCATCACCTTACATTTTTCGACATTTAGAGCTAGCTGCCATTCTTCGCACCAACTAGAAATTTTGTCTAAGTCAACCTGTATGCTATTACAGTCAGTTACAGACGACACCCTCCCATACACCACAGCATCATCAGCAAACAGCCGCAAATTACAACTTACTCTGTCCATCAGATCATTTATATAGATAGAAAATAATAGCGGTCCTATCACACTCCCCTGGGGCACGCCTGACGATACACTCGTCTCTGATGAACACTCGCCGTCGAGAACAACGTACTGCGTTCTATTACTTAGGAAGTCTTCCAGCCAGTCACAAATCTGTGAACCTATTCCATAAGCTCGTATCTTCGTTAGCAGTCTGCAGTGTGGTACCGTGTCGAACGCCTTTTTGAAGTCGAGAAAAACACAATCCGCCTGTTGCCCTTCGTCCATGGCTCGCAAGATGTCATGTGAGAAAAGGGCAAGCTGAGTTTCACATGAACGATGTTTCCTAAACCCGTGCTGATTCATGGAAAGAAGCTTTTCCGTTTCAAGGAAATTTACTATATTTGAACTGAGAATATGCTCCAAAATTCTACATGAAACCGATGTCAACGATATTGGCCTGTAATTGTATGGGTCAGTTCTCTTTCCTTTCTTATACACGGGAGTCACCTGCGCTTTTTTCCAATCACTAGGAACTTTGCGCTGAATTAAAGATTCGCTATAAATGCAAGCTAAGTAGGGGGCCAATGCCGCAGAATAGTCTTTGTAAAACCGAACTGGTATTCCATCTGGACCAGCAGACTTTTTCGTATTTAGCTCTCTCAGCTGCTTCTCTACACCGGAAATACCTATTGCTATGTCCCCCATTTCGGAATTGGTACGTTGATCAAATGATGGTATATTTGTGCGGTCCTCCTGCGTGAAAGATTTCTTAAAGGTTAAATTTAGAACTTCAGCTTTCCGTTTGCTTTCTTCTATTACTGCCCCGGAATGATCAACTAGTGACTGGACAGTGGGCTTTGACCCGCTTATCGATTTTACATAGGACCAGAATTTTTTCGGGTTCTCGGAAAGATCTTCTGCTAAGGTATGGCTGTGATAATTATTGTATGCTTCACGCATCGATCTTTTTATAGACGCACGAATCTCTACTAACTTTTGCCTGTCATTATTTGCGTGTTCCTTTTTGAATCGAGAGTGCAACAGCCTTTGCTTTCTCAGCAGCTTTCTAACATTATTATTATACCACGGTGGATCTTTTCCATCCTTAATCGTCTTTACTGGCACATATTTCTCTAACCCTTCATTAACAATGCATTTAAATTTAGTCCACAATTCCTCTACATCCATAGTCCCAGAATTAAACGATGCCCATTCATTTTCTAAGTGCGATCGTAACATTTGCTTGTCGGCTTTTCCCAACAAAAACACGCTCCTAGCCTTCTTGACTGGTTTATGAACTTTGGTCACCATCGACGCTATGACGATATCGTGATCACTAATTCCTGTCTCTACACAGACATCGTTAATAAGGTCAGGCCTGTTTGTGGCTATAAGGTCTAGAATATTTCCATTGCGCGTGGGTTGCCGGTTTAACTGCTCAAGACAGTTTTCGGAGAATGTGTCCAAAAGTAGCTCGCAAGACTGCTTGTCTGTACCGCCTGAAATGTAACTAGCGAGGTCCCAATCTATACTCTTAAGGTTGAAGTCACCTCCGACTAATATTGCATGGCCCGGATACCTATGCACTACCTGGTGTAGACTTTCCTTGAATGATTCTAAAACTGCTACAGCAGCACTGGGGGGCCGGTAAAAACACCCAACTATTAACTTTACTTCTTTTAGACCTGTTATGCGTGCCCAGATAACTTCACAGTTACTTTCAACCTCGATCTCAGTAGAAACTATATCTTTGTCCACAGCGATGAACACTCCTCCTCCAGTTGTATCAGATCTATCTTTCCGATATACATTCCACGATTCGCTAAATATTTCTGAACTTGCCACATCATCATTTAGCCAGCTTTCGGTGCCTAAAACTATCTGAGCGCAATAACTTCCATGCAGCGCTGCAAATTCGGGAACTTTGTTTCTAATACTTTGTAAGTTCGCGGCTAATATTTTTATGTTCGAATTTTTGTTCCGAACGTGGCCTGAATTCGCTGTTTGAATACTGACAGGCGAGTGCTCATCAGAGTTAGCGCCTAGCCTAAAAAACCCCCATGTGCACTCCACAAGTACTCTGCTACCCGAGTAGCCGCTTCCTTAGTGTAGTGCACCCCTGATCTATCTAGGGGCACCCTACAATTCCCCACCCGATAACGCAGATCCAGAAATCTGCAGCCATGACTGTCACAGAGTCGGCGAAGCCTCTGGTTCAGACCCTCCACTCGGCTCCAAACCAAAGGACCCCGATCAACCCTGGGAACAATGCTGCAAATCGACAGCTCTGCTTGCACCCCGCGTGCGAAGGCAGCAGCCTTCACCAATTCCGCCAGCCGCTCGTAGGACCCGAGAATGTCCTCAGAACCCAAGCGACAAGCGTCATTGGTGCCGACGTGAGCTACGACTTGCAGTCGACTGCACCCCGCACCCTCGATAGCCGCCGGCAAGGCCGCCTCCACATCTCGGATGAGGCCCCCCGGCAAACACACCGAGTGCACGTTGGAATTCCTTCCAGATCTGGACGCTATCTGCCTAAGGGGCTCCATCACGCGCCTGACATTGGAGCTCCCAATAACTAATAATCCCCTCCCCCCATGCACCCTTAAAAGTGAGTGGGCAGGCTGCAGAAGGAAGAGGCATGACAACGCGAAAGGATGATGCGGGTGGGCACCGGTGTGTACCGTGAAAGTGGGCAGATGCACAAGTGAGTGTGGCCGAGACTGTCCATGTGTGTCAACTGTGTAATATGGTGGGAGCGATTGTCGAACTCGCAACACAGCAGGTGCATCACGTGATGTGGGTAGCATATGGTACACAGCCCATGGGACACAGCATCTTAAGGAAAGTTTGAGTTCATATCACCACTGACAGAACAAGCAGACCAGATCATAGAATCACTGATCGGTGGAGTAGATTGCACAAGACTAGGCGACACAATACTCACATTGTCCAGTTCGGCTGTGCAGATGGAAAAAGGTCCACCCAAAGCATGAGCAAATTGACCATAATTAACTGAGTAATTGATGTGAGAGTTGTGTGTGTTTGTGTGTGTGTGTGTGGGGGGGGGGGGGGGTGCTTTCAGAAGAGAAATTAAATTCAGGAGTACCCTTGTTGGTATAGAAGAGTGAAACTTTCTCAAGTGAACCATCTGTTTTTTAATGATAAGACACAATTCTGACTAGTTGCCTATATCTTGTTGCTTGATACATAACTTTCATTAGTAGGCCATCCCACCAGGAGGTGAAAGACACAAAATCAAAGGATCCATCCTAGTTCCAAGAGCAGCTAGGGTGCTTACCTATTACTAGTTTAGGATCCCCGGGCTCAGCAAGCTAAGCTGGTACTCAGCAAGTTAATGCTGAGCTCCTTGACGGGATTGGAAGTTGCAGTAATATCAGAAATTCTCTTTACATTTTAAGAGATATTTTAATTATATCACCCATTGATTTAAGAGGTTTTCATCAAGTTGTATTATCCACCACAACATTTTAGATTTCCATATTAAGTTTTATTTTTGAGTAATAATTCTTCATGAATTGTGTAAATTATATTGTCATATCATTTCCTAATCAAGTCTTAACTATCTGTATAACTTTTCAGGATGCTTGACAACAGGTCACATACCCATATTTGCCCTACTTGGGATACAACAATAGATGCAGTTTTCAAAAATTATCTCCCAGCAAAATTTGATTATAAAGGACGATTAGAGTTGGATGATATAACAAGTGATGGATTTTTTGTATCTAGAACCAAAATGAAAAACTTTATGATTCTTGATGAATTACTGTCACTGAAAGCCTCTCCAGCCTGTCCAGTCTATTTTGCAAATTTTGAAACCGTTACTGTTAACCCACTAACATCAGAAACACCAGGTAGGATCAACATGTTTTTTCTCACAAACTGAGTTACATAGTCTTAAAGAATGATGAAACTGCCACAGAAAAATTGTTTATACACTTCTTATACATAATTCTAACAAATCAACACACTTGAATTTAATTTATCTCCTTTTTATAACACAACATTCTTGGCAGAATATCAGTTTCAGTCTTTAGTGACCATCTTGAAATGTTGGACATATATCATAATATAAAATGCAAAGGTAGTATCATCAAGAGATTTAAGACATATCAATATTGGTAATGCCTCACTGTCAGAAGAGTCTTTGTGTGAATTGATTACTG
Organism: Locusta migratoria; assembly: GCA_026315105.1. Classification (NCBI taxonomy): domain Eukaryota; kingdom Metazoa; phylum Arthropoda; class Insecta; order Orthoptera; family Acrididae; genus Locusta; species Locusta migratoria. Next base: position 443,608,751 of record CM048744.1, read on the forward strand.
TTCACAGGGAAACAATTTTTTTCTGAACATCAAGACTCTTCTACCAGTATATCTTGTTTTATAGTATATAATTATTTTGATTTAAAAGTGTCTATGGTAAATTTGTTTAGTATTTATTGATCATGTTACTCTGTCTTTATTGTATTAGGATGTGTTTGTGGCCACCATCAATGTCTCTTGAGCATGTAATAATCTTCAATGTTGCTCTCATTTTCATTTTGCTTTGTGCCAACATGTTTTTGATTTGTTTCTCTTAGTATTTTCTATTGTGTTTTGTTAAAAAAAGTGTTGATGATTTATTAACTGCTGGATTTTATGCTATTAATATCTTCATGTTTACATAAATTCCACACTGGTGACCCTGAGTTTTACTTTGTATAATTTCTCAACTGACTTAGTCATGCAACATGACTGTGCATTGTTGTGGACAATGAGTTCTCCAATGAACAGTTTTTATGACTGAGAAAACATGGGTTATTATGCTGTTTCTGATTGTGATGCTCAATCCATGTCTATAACTTTGTATTCATGTGCTGCAGCATTTCTGCAAGCTGATATGGACAGTCCATGATGAAATCTAGTCTCCCCTGACTTGCTTTGGCAGGTGCAGCAGACCATGCAACTTCTGCAATATGTGCCATCTGCTAGATCTTAAATTGTTTTGCTTCCAGTTTTAGCACTATACATTTTTGAGTGCTATACAGACTGCCACTGATCTGTACAGCTCATCCACCATGCAGTGCCCACCAAATTTTCATGAATCATTGCTGTTTCTGCCATGCTGGTCAATTTTGTGTTTGCATTTATCACACCATTTTCATTAGTCTCTTTGCTCACCTCAAACCTGGGCAACTTACCACTGCAAATGTTATTTACACAACATACTCCACTGCTCAGTTCTTCATCACCTCAGTGCATGCTGGTTGGCAATTTACCCAAATTGCTTGTCTGAGTAAAGAAAACCAAAAAAATATTATTCACCTTGGTTGATAGCCTGATGGACATTGACAGAATTATCTCTAATGATGCAAGCTTCATCTACAGGCTGTTTCAAAAAGAATATACATATTACAAAGTATTATTTTGTCCAAACTATTCATTGTTGCACCTCGACTTGGCTATTGGAAAAAAGAATACATAGTCCAGTTTATATCAATACCCACTAGAAGTCAGTTGTCTTCTGTTTTGCTTGGTAACTGTTGTATGTTTTAACATACCTGCTACTATCTGATAACTTCCATAAGCTGAAGATAAACAAATGTCACTTTCACTTAGCAAGGTTACAATTACAAAATTATTAAGTTCAACACATTAGCAGAGTGTTGTAGGTTGGGTGTATCTTGTAGAATCTGCTTCGCTTGTAAAGTTCTTCATATGCCTGTAATTCTGGTTAAGGTTGCATACTGGGTGATATCTTACAGACCTACATCACTACTATATTCAACAAAACATTAAATTGTTGGAATTAATCCACATACCGACATAGTGACTGCCCAAACTCAGCCTTAATAATGACATCCTGAGCCTCTCTGCTCGGGTCCTTATATACTATTTTGACATGTAGATAACAATACAAACTATTGTTAGAAACAGGAAGTTGTACATTTATTATGAACAACAGATTTGTTAAAAGATAATTTTCATATTGGTAAGTAAAGAATAAAATGTTTGTTCTTTTAAATATGATCATTTTGAAAATAATTGCTATGATTAAGCAATATATGCTATAATATGTATATGAACAATAGAATTAATAAAGAAGTTAATAATGTGAGAATTATGCTATGAATACAATTCCTAATATGTACAGAGCTATGTTTTAGCGAGCCTTACTTTTGACAGTCTTTCCTGTTCTTTAGATATTGTAGGTTTCAAGGAATGCTTAAATGCTGACCATGTGGTCATGTTGGTTATAGATTAAGTCTTATGAATTTATATAATAAATTATTGTCAGTATTACATTAATTAATCAGATGGCAATCTACAGAGCTTAATTGCACCAACTGGCTCACCCTCGCAGTGATGTTGGCATAGTTGTCTCCCCTCCAGTTCCTGTCGCCACACCAGCCACCTGATCGGCTATGTGCGCATCACCTCCCCACCCCAGTGCTCTGGCTCCTGTTTTCCTGACTCTGATGCTCGCCGCTTCCATCTCCTCGGTGCCACGTACATCTGCCTGTGTACCACCTATGGCCAACCCGTCCACCAAGCGCTCGCAGTCGCAGCCGCTGCCACCACTGCCATGCTGGCGCCATGCAAGCTGACTCACGTACCCCCAGTGACCGCATGATCTACAGCTCCTGCTTCATCTGCTTTGGCAGTGCCACCGTCCTCTCTCACGGCAAGCGCAAAAGCTACTTCCAGTCGGCCAGCTACACGTGTGCCTCCTACGGCTACTGTTGCTACCTGCTACCAGCTTCTGTCACACCTGCATGGCACGCTGCTGCCATGCCCACCTCTGTCAGCTGTTATTCTGCATGACTTGCCGTCATGCCCACCATATCCTCCTCACCTAGTGCCACACCCTCACCTGCCTCACAAGTAGGTGTCATCACAAATGGCACGCTTCACAGACTGCACCTCACTGACAGTATTCCTGTGTTTTCTAAACCACACCCTGTGTGTCCCAAAAAATTAGCCACAGTTGATGTGCAATTATCTGTATTACTGTCAACTGGAGTAATCAAGCGATCTTGTTGCAGTTGGGCCTCACCCATTCACTTAGTAAAGAAACATGATGGCACATGGTGCATGTGCAGTGTCTATCGCATGCTCAATGCTAATAATATTATGGACTGCTTCCCAATTCCAAACATCACAGATTTTTCCAAATTACTTGTCAGGTCTACAGTTTTCTTGGTTGTCGACTGCAAGCGTGCTTACCATAAAATTCCCATGGCCCCTGAGGATATTGAAAAAATGGCCATCACCACCCCGCTTGGACTTTTTCAGTTTCATTTCATGTTTAAGAACACCACACAAACCTGGCAACAGTTCATTAATGAGGTTTTATAGTACTTAAAATTTTGCTTCATGAACTTAGACGACATTCTGATTTTCAGCTCCTCAGTCAAGGAAAACAAAAAACATTTGCAAATCATTCTTGACAGGCTGTCCGAGGCAGGGATCAAGCTGAATGGTGACAAATGCTCCAACTGCATCTCCCTTTGGTACAGTTCCTCGGGTATACAGTTTTGTCGGAGAACAAGGCCCCCCCCCCCCTCCCCCCTTTCTCCCTTGACAAAGTTAACTTTGCACAAAAAATAATGCACCCCTCCACTTACAAAGAGCTCTGTAGGTTCCTTGGCACCATTACTAATACAGGTGGCACCCGCCAATTGTGGCTGAGGTTCAGGCTCCCCTTACAGATGCATTGTCTGGAAAGCAAACATCAAGTGACCACATGGTGACCTGGATGGACCAAATTGACCGAGTCCTTAAATGCACTCAAGGATTACTTGCTCGAGTGTTTGCAGTTGCTCATTCACATCCCAACATTGAAGTCTTTCTCACTACTGACCTGAGCAATGCCACCATTGATGCAGTTCTCAGCCAATCTCATAATGGTTAATCTCTTCCCTGCAGTTCTGCTCCAAAAAATTAAACAACGCACAATGCAAGTACTTTGCATACAACAGGGAACTTCTTGCCATCTACAAGGCCATTAAGCATATCCATGCAGAACTCAAAGGTCACCTGGTTCACATTCTTACCGATCACAAATCGCTGGCTGCTGCCATCAAAAATACCCTCCAGCTGACCGCCTCCTAGGCGCTTCTGCTACCTCGACTACATATTGCAATTCACAATGGACATGCATTATATTAAGGGCATGGATAATGTGGTGACAGATTTCCTCTCTCGGATGAATGCTGTAACTACCGTCATTGATCTCTCTAACCTTTCCTACCTGCAATCTGCCGACGTTGCTCTCGTTTCTGACCCTTCCTCTTCCCTACATCCCATTCGCACCACCTCTTTGGGTATCACTTGTGAGGTATGGTGCGATGACTCGACGGGCAAACTCTGTCCCTTCATTCCCCGGTCTCTTCCATGTCCCATTTACCAGAAGCTGCACGACCTCATGCACCAGGGTGTCAAACCCTTGACACGCCTGGTGTGCGAGCATTTCATGTGGCATGACAGGTGGTGGGATTGTGAGGCCTGAGCCCACTCTTGTGTCGCGTGTCAGCAGAACAAGGTCGTATCTCACACCTCACCTTCGCTTGGTTCATTCCCTCCACTGTCCGACAGATTCCAGCACATCCACTTGGATCCTGTTGACCCTCTGCAGCCAGTCGATGATTACCGGTACATCCTTTCCATGATCGACTGCACCATGAAGTGGATTTAGGCCACATCTCTGCTCAACATCACTGCCAAGTCTGTTGCTCGTGCTTTTATTTCTACCTGGATTGCTCGCTTTGGCTGCCCCTCGGTCATCACAACTGACCATGGATGCCAATTCAAGAGTGCCCTTTTCACTAATATCTGCCACTTTTGTGGCATTCACTGCATCCACACCATTGCCTATCATCCGCAGAGCACTGGGCTGGTGGATCGGTGAAACTGGACCCTGCAAATGGCGCTTAGATGCCATGAGTCACTTTTGCTCAATGCCCTTCCTCTGGTTCTCCTTGGCCTGTGCTTGACCTACAAGGAGTACCTCCATGGCATCATTGTGGAATTTGTATACAGGCAACAACTCATCTTACCGGGTGAGCTTGTCGCCCCATTCCCGCCCCTCTCGCTTGAGAATCTCCTTTCACTGGTCGACCGAGTCTGCCTCATCTGTACTACCGCTTCCCCTTCTTCTCCTGCCAGCCACTCTACTCCACCTGTAAGGGTCCTTCGGACCTGCAGACTTGCGAGTTCGTGTTCTTTTGTGATGACACAGTCTGCCCGCCCTTACAGCCTTCTTTCTCCATTCCTTATCCTGTCCTCCTTTGTGCAGCAAACACCTACACCAACCTCCTCAATGGCAAATCTTCTCCCATCTCCAGTAATCACCTGAACCCTCACACTTCAATCCTGCTTCCCCTCCTGAGTTCGAGGCTCCCTCCTCTTCTTTCTTCTCATTTGAGGCTCCCCCTTCCTCTCCCTCCTGTGATTCCTTTCCCCTGTCCTTCGCTGTTGGGTCTCGCATTGCCTTCAGTCATTGACTCCTCTTCCTCCTCTCCGTCCTCTTCCTTTAGAGGATTCTCTTATCCCCTTCCCCCTCCGATCCCTGCTATCAATTCTCTGTTCCCATTACCCCACCAGTCACAAGAGAGCTGTCCATCATGGTGCACAACGATAACCTATTCATAATGTGCAGGTGGTCCACTAAATGTGAGCTTATTAAATGTTTCCAGCCGCCCCATGATTCTGTTCCTTCCAAGGCTCAGGCCTTACTGCTCCCATCGAGCATTGTGCTAGTCATAGTTCTGGTCTGTGGCTCCCACTCGAGCTGGCGACTCTCGCGACAAGTAATACTGCCTTCTTTGATTACAGAATTTCATTGTTCAAGGTCCTACCCCATGTTGGCTACCTCCCCCTCTTGTACTACCGGATGGGACAATCGAGCTAACCATGTGTGTGATGCCCTCTACATGTGCACCCGTTAGTGCTTGTGACTCTTCCTCTCCCCCCCTCCCCCCTATGGTTCTAAGGAGTACTCCGTATTGTGGGAGGGGGGCTGTGTGCAGTGCCAGCCACCAATGCGAGTGTGTGTATCGACCATGGCCACTAACCAATGGTGTGCTTCTTTTGTATGATCCACCATGTCTGAATCAGTTGGTGTTTGTATTCTGTGTTGACATCAATAAAGCTATTTTTCTGTAAAGTGTGCGGTCATTGGGCTCCACTGCCGTTAGTAACCTCCACACATACTACAGAGCAAAATGTATAAGAGACTTCTGCTGGTAAAACAAATGATAATTATAAATGGAAAATTGTTAATTATAGTAGGCAGACCAAACGTATGAGTGATACAAAGAAAGATGACAATGTGATTTTGTGTTAATAGGCAATTCTATGTTAAAATGTTATTGTGTCAGACTATAAGACCAATGGTCAGTCTTGAATTCAATACTACCAGCTAAATAAACATGTAAAAAATGTATTGGATGCAAAAAGAAACACGAGCAAAAATGAAGACTAAGTATAAAATGCCGACAGCTACTAAGGTGTTTTAATCCATGTGGCAATAAATTCTATAAACAGCTATAATGAGGAAGAAATCATGTGTGTGAAACAAGAAACCTGATTTCATTTGTGAAATCTATGTACACGATTTCCAAAATGGTAATTAGTGGCATTATCCACAGAAGATCAGTGAGTGACTTCTACATTGACAGAGTAAATATAGGCATTAGAGAACTGTGTGATGATCTTGGGGCAAAATTCAGTTAACCTAAATAAGCTGCTGAGCGATAAATGTCTGGGAAAAGATAGCCTACATCTCAGTAGTTTAGGCTCTATGAATGTAAGTAAAATGTTTATGGATATGTTCAAAATCTAAAAAACAAGGGAAACTGATACACTTAGATGGGGATGACAATTAAAAGGTACAAACTGAAAATAAAAATTGTAAATATACAAAGCAGGACTCAAGTTGAAACATAATCAACAATAAAAATGCTTTAGTGATGCACTGTATAATAGAACTAATACCAATGCCTATTAACACAATGGTATTTCAAACATTGAAATATTTACTGTCACAAATTTAGAGAGATTTGAATAAAAATAACTCATCTTTATAGCACGATCCCCAGATGTACAATTTGCTCACTGTGTATTTTCACCTGGGCTGTTGCTTCAGGGAACAATCTTCAAATAAATAATCCAGCACCGATTCGCTGAACTTTAATTCTTCCCAGATAACATTTTCACACGTATCACATTCCAAAGAAGCTCAATAACAGCAGAACTGAACTGCCTGGTGCTCCATGACATCTGTATAAATAGCTCCATTGACAATTGCAATATAAGAGTCATTGTTTACAATAATCATGGAATTTAAAATACAATTACAAGTTATAAACTCAAATAATCATACATATTACTATATATCAGGTATGTCCACAAAGTAAGTTCCGTTTGGTTATATAAAACAAACGTGAACAGACACAGAAAAAATATTTATTGTATAAAAATCTGCAACTGTTCAACTACTTTTCTACATAACTTCCGAAATTTTGTAGGCACTTGTCAAAGTGTGGGACAAGTTTTTGTGTGCCTTCTTCATAGAAGGTTGCCGCCTGTGTATTCAACTATGTGGCAAACATGTTCTTTCAGCTCATCATCATTGAAGTGTTGACCACCAAAGACAGATTTTAGGTGAAAGAAGAGATGAAAGGAGTCTTCTTCTTCCCTTCACGTTGCCGCCCGACCTCACAAGGCGAATGTGACCAAACAACTGTTACGGGAATTTCACTGGGACGTTTTGATCATCCTCCGTACAGTCTCGCTCATAGGGACTTTCTTCTTACACCTAAAACCTGTCGATAGTGGTCAACACTTCAGCGATGATAATGAGCTGAAAGAACATATTACCACATGGTTGAATACACAGGCGGTAACCTTCTACGAAGAAGGCATACAAAGACTTCTGCCACACTATGACAAATGCCTACAAAATTTCGGAAGCTATGTAGAAAAGTAGTTTAATATTTGTATATTTTTGTACAATAAATATTTTTTCTCTATTTGTACACGTTTGTTTTATGTAACCAAACGGAACTTACATTGTGGACATACCTCGTACATTGCTGAGATATTATATACAACAGAATCATTAGTATCTTTCTGACTTATTCATTTATATACGTATAATTAATAAATGAATGGCCTACATGTTTCCTTTTAAATGTCTCTCATCATATCCTACCAATATTTGCTCTATTCACTTTCTTATTTACAATTATTTTACATGGAAACATGTCAAATGTTCTAGAAAGATGATCTTTATTTTGCTAATTATCATTCAAGGTTTTCTTAATCATTCAGACTGGTGTAATATTTACATCAGACATGGTTTCAGTGTTTAATAAGTCTAGCACTGGTTTAGCATTTATTAAATGAAATTTGTCCCTTATTCACAAGCTCATCATGATTCATTAATTATCCCAAATTATTAATACACAATCTATTACACAGTTTGGTATCCCACATGTTGTCCTTTAGTCATCATCTGTCCTGCTCTACTTCACCATGTCTATGTGGACTGAATCTTCCCTAATATACATCACATCACACACTGTTCTGTGGAATTGGATGGTGTTATAGAGTTCTCCCATTGACTGAGGTCTCTTGTACTTTTATAGGATGAGGATGCTGGTATTTCCACAACTGGAATATTGAAGGCTTAACTGCAGATCAACCTAGCTTTAAATATCATAAAATAAATGACTTAAAAATATGTGTAACTATAAAAATAATCTGTTTTAGTGTAAACAGATTAACAGAAGACATTATAAATGTTGTAAATAATATTAGTAATTTTATGGTTGCTAGCAGGTTCTGTAGGAGAAACAAATCTCACAGAGGTGCCTTTATTCTTATTGATTCCTCATTGAGCTATAAAGTAAGAGAAAATTTTAATTATTTAAATGAAGAGACTGTGTTTTGGAGTTGCTATGCAGAGTTGAATGAACTGAATGCAGTGATTGTAGTGGTTTATAGAATTCCCAGATATTCCACAACAAAAATCTTCTTAACTAAATTTCAGTATCTTTTAGATAAACCTCAGAAAGAATGCAAGGAAAAAATCATAGCTATGTTAGTTGAAACAGTTTAATGACTTGATTCAGAAATTTGGTTTAATATTAAACTTTAATCAAAGTACTACAATAACCAATCCATCAATAATATTCAATTAATTGTGGAAATTCTGTACTGAGATGTGAAAATAGTGTTCAAAAGTAATAGAGTGGTTGGCCAGTACTTACCATAGTACTCCAATAGCGTACAAAAAATGATACTAATGGCAACAAAACTAACTGTTTCTTCTAGATTCTGGAAATTTATATTTCCTTTGTCAGGTAGGAGGAGGGAAGAGACAGGTGACAGAATGGAAAGGTTACGAGGTTACTCACTACCCAGGGAGGGGAGGGGGTTGTGAACGTGGACATGAGCCCTGTAGTGAGAAGTAGCCTTTGTCTTACCCAAGCTCGGGTGAGTGTTTTGTCAATGTGACATAGCGTTGGCATAAACAAGAGTATATTGACTGCCTGAGCAAGTAGTGCTTGTAGTATTTTTGGAAATCACACTTTATTGTTTTCAGAGTATTATAGTATACCATTTTGACACAATTAAAATTTAAAAGGAAACTCATTCTGTAAGTTATCATCTAAAATAGCAATATTACATATTACAAAATGGTTCTTGATGAGTTCTAGTGGTGTAATGGCTATGGTTCTGCCCTTTGGAACTGTAAGCGATAGCTTGGGTTCGCATCCTCTCATATTTGAATATTTTGCACCCTTTCTAGCATTTTTAATCAAATTGCTATCCTTTAATTCAATATGTTTTTAAAATCCTTGTGGTTCTATGTTATGAACATAAGATAATTATGTCCTGTAATATTCAACTATATTTACATTTTATGATGATTCCTTTTCTGTAGTACTTATAATTAGATCATATCTAACAGCAAAAATTTAAGTCTTAGCAATTACATTAATTTTTAGTAGAAATTTAACAATGACTGCTATACACACTGACACAGATTCCAGGCCAATCAACAAGACAAAACTAACTAACTTTTGGTACGCGGATGCATCCTTTAAATACATTTACAATAATCACACACATTAACCATAATAATTACATTGTGTATCAATAATTAGAACATTACAAATACAGATGCTTTTGACTGGACAATTGCAGCAAGAGAAAAGACATTTCATACAGAAAGCATCGCAGTCAATACTCACAGTCAATAAGCACTTTTAAGACATCAAAAATTAATAAAATATGGCACATTCTTAGGTGTTTTAATTACAGTAGAAATAACACATCCGATATAAATTACAGTATGGAATTCATAATAATAGTATGGATTCATAATAACGGTTTGTTTTAAAGGTGAGATGATTGAAGTTTGTGAATGATAGACTGTAATTTGACATAATTACTTATTGTCAAACAATGAGGAACAATTGTACTTCTAGAAGTTCCTGCATTACATAATTTGATGAAATACTCAATTTCGTGATATTATTGCCCCCACATCAAAGATAGTCATCTTTCCTTTACTGTCATGTCTCTTTTTTTTCTCGTGTCAGCTTGTTTTTTCATTACAGTTTTCACAATTTCCTCACGTTCCTGAGGTGACAAGCAGTTGCATGCATGAAATGTTATGAGATCACTAATTAGGTTATCCAGCAGTTTGTCATCTACAATTTCATAGGGCAAAAACCCTGTAGATGAATGCTGAAGGCTGTTCATAATTCAAAATCATTTACGTAATTAACCCAATCCAAATGATTATTACTACAGTAAGTTCTGAATAGCCTGCTCATTTCCTGCATGTACCTTTCAGCTGTATTGCTGGAAGGATGATACACAGATATCAATACATGATTAACATTCTCATCAGTAACAAATTCTTTCCATAATTTAGAGGTGAAGTGACTGCTGTTGTCAAACAAGATACACTTAGGTTTGCCCATAGAATTAAAGTAATCAGATCAAATTTTTGTGATAATACCATGACTTGTTGCCTTCTTCAAAGGGTACAATTTTATGTATTTAGAAAACAAATCAACCAATACCGATATGTAACAAAAGCATTTAGATTTTGGCAAACTTCCATATAAATCTACAGCAACAATTTCCAGTTTTTCTTTTGGCAAAGTATTCTGCATGTAGCCCTTACAATTTTGATTGGATACCTTTACTCTTTGACATCTGTCACACTTTGCCAATAATGTTCGTACTTTTCTGGAGATGTTATAAAAATATACAATTTCCTGTATTTTCTAAATACACTTCAAGGCCCCACAATGTCCAATGTCCACTTGCCCCCGATCAAGTGTGTATGTGTATTGACTATGGTCAGGAACTGACCGGCATATCTTTGTGGCGTTCTTTAGGTGTGTTTTTCCTGGTCTTTGTTCACCATGTTTTATTCAGTTCATGTATGAATGTTGTGTTGTGAACATTGAATAAAGTTGTATACTATAATGTGTGTGCACTCCCCTGGCATTCGGTTCAGTGTTGTCCCATGGTTATTGGTGAGTTCCTTCCTCATAATTCCCTCGTGCTCAGTATGTCAACAATCTTGTGCCCTAGTGCAACATGTTGACACCTGTGCAACCGCTTCCTGGACTCACTCTCCCTTTGCAACCTGTGGTTTCTGGCATTGTCAAAAGTCTTAGTAGTTCACATAATGTCACACTGCCACAATTGTCCAGACATTCGCCACAGGACATCTTCACATCACCTCAGTTCAACAATGCCGTGCCTCATTGATGTGACTTTGGCTTTGTCACTCCACAGATGCTTTTGAGTGCTCTTTTTTATGCCAATCCACTGTTCGAGCACTCTCAGCTCTTCCGTGCTTTGGACAATGTGTAACTATTCTGCTCTTACCTTTTGTAGTCTCGTTTCATTCGGTAGCGTTGTCTGGCCTGAAAATTGCTGATGTATGTATTTGGTTCATTGATGTTGGCGAAAAACTTGTTTATTTGATAAGTATTTTTATTGCAATTTGCGTTAACGAACACTACTGAAGTTATTTTTGGCCAGCTCGGGTATCACAGTAGGTATGAGCAGAATGCACACAATGTCCAAATACAGTGACACTTTGTTCATATTAGTCATGAAATTACGTGTGACACTGAGTTGATGTGTAAGCACAGTCTCGGAAAATAGTTGTCATTAGCCTTCACTGTCATTGCACTTTAAAGAGCGTAAAAATATTTAACACAGTTCAAAATAATCATAACTCCTTAATATACTTTCAGTTTAAAGAGACGCATATTGCAATTTGGACATAGTTGTTACTCGTTGATTACCTTGCCGCCGACTGACTAAAATAGGGCCAGAAACTGCTATTTATAGACCTGTGTAAGCATAATTTATAATTTTGGTATTAACAAAATAGTTTATAATTTGGTTCAGTACATATTTACCTTACATTATAGACTATCTATTGGTAAAGACATCTGATTTATGAAAATTGTTAATGTTTAAGAATTTAATAAAGTATCTGGAACCAATTGTTGTTCCACATTGTGGTTCCCCGGACTTTTGTTACCAGCAGCCATATTATATAAAACTTTTAATTGCCCAAAATAATTCAACTTTTTAATTAAGGCATCAATCAACTAATGGTGCATATCGGAAGGAACAGAAAAATCGGGGCAACAAAAATATGAATTCAAAGTCCAGAATCTAACAGTGGTTTGGACATAATTTATAGTGGCATGGGTCTGAGACTTTAATTACAAATATTACATGAACCAATAAGTTTCAGTAAATTCCAGATACTTTAATAGAAAGGGGAGGAAAGCAGCTTTCAAATGATGTATGTTACAATACTTGAATAGGCCAATTTCCGCACTCGAAATTTATATGGTTGAGCTATGAGCATATTACAAATTATCTATATTTCATAATTAAAATTGTTTCTGATTTAACTGACCACTAAAAATGTTTCAATTAGTATAAATAATGTACTGAATAATAAAACAAAAATGAAATGAGCTTAATGAAGTATTTGCAATTTTTGGATACTCATAAGTGTGCCATACTATACAGGGTCTATATTAACGTTTGGAAAAAATTAGCTTTAATTATATAGTATGAAACACAGAGAGTAAGATGGGGGATGCCAATCTTGCTTTTTCACAAATGCCAGTTACAATGTGAACTTTGTGCAAAATTAAAACGTGCAACCACCTGCAGCCATGCTGGGTACGCAAATCTACCACACAGCTGGTCACACGCCCAGCCTCCAATGGCCAGGTGGACTATGAACTTTTGCTTCTTCGAGTACTGTGCACCACTCTGTACAATTTGAACTTTGCAAACTCATTCACTGTACACATGTTTGTGCTGAACATTCTGCTAACTTTGCGAGTGCACCTCCTTGTGCGAGTTCGTCTCCGGCAGCTCACCCTCCCACCTCTGTGCCAGTTCAGCTGCCTCCTTCAGTACATGATGTGAACATTCCATGCTACCAGCCTGCCTATGACCCCCACAGATTCATTCACTGTGCCAACTCTGCAAACATGTTTGCTGCGCAGAAAGTGCTTCCATGTGCCGTGTCTCTGGGTGTGCATTCCATGACACGAAGTAGTCCCTTTCCACACCTGAACATTGCTGGACTATTGACCATTGCTCCTGCACCGCCTGGTGCCTCTGTCGTGCCGTGCAATGCTTTCGTGCCTTTGCCAATCGATGACACCAACTCTGCAGCACCTCCGCCACTTCCTGGCTCACCTCCTTCTCCACTGCCAAGTCTCTTACTGAAGCTGCCTCAATTCTCATTCGACTCTCTGACCACCTGGTCCGCTCTCATCAAATGCATTTTCGAGCATTACAATTTCGACGACTCTGCTCACTACCTCTGCTTAATTACTTCGCTGCATGACCACACGGTGCTAATTTGTGACCTGGATACCTCCCCCCCTCCCCCCCCCCCCAGTTGGGACCACTATGACGATACCAAAAACACAATCTTGGAGCATGTCACCCAATCTGTGAAGGAGACAATTCGACACATAATTGAAGAGAAGAATCTAGGTGAAAAAGTCCATCTGAACTTTGGCGATGCCTTTGGCTTTTGATTAGTGAGCAGGTCATGCCTGACTCCTCGCTCACGGAAATCTGGACAACCAAACTACCTCTGGCTGTGCAAACAGCATTAATGGACAGCGTGCTCCAGTCCACTAGTGAGCACATTCTCATTGCGGACTGAGTAAATGAAGCGTACCTTCAGGAATCTCGTCCGCCATGCCGAGTCTCACACTACGCCCACCCACCTTCGCGTAGGGCCACTCCCACTTCCCGAAGGAGATCGTGGATCCATCTGGCATTCCATACCACATTGTCACTGCACTGGAGGGAATCAGCTCTGGCGAGTAGGACGCACCTCCTTTCCCTTAGCGTTTCCCGCAGGATCAGCGACCTCACTACCTATATTGCTTCTTTCACACCCATTTCGGCAGTGCTGCAAGGAACTGTAAGTCCTCTTGCAGCTACTCAAATGAGGTGGGCAGGTTGGTTTAGATGCCTTTGCCTGCCCTGAAAATTTCAGGCACCTACCTACTCTCCACTCTGTGTGCACCACTGCCACTGCAGGTGCTTGTCTATATGTTATGGATCTGAACTCCGGCAAAAACTTTCTCATTGACACTGGTGCTGATGTCTCACTTCTGCCTCCTGGACCACCTCGGAACCCTGTGCAACCGAGCAACATGCTTCTTTGAGCTGTCAACGCCTTGCAGCTTCACTGCTCGGACTCCACAACTCTCCAAGTCAAGCTCTCTCCTTTGCACATCTTCAAGTGGGATTTTCTAGTGGCCAGTGTTCCCAAGGATATTCTCAGAATTGACTTTCTCTTGTTTTGTGGACTATCTCCTGATGTCGATTGACATGCAGTCATTTACTCCACCTCAAATACTTTTATCAAGTTTTCTCCATCAAGCTGTACTGATCTTAGTGTATTTTGTGAGTGTTGAAATACTGCCACCAAACTTGGTAGCACCATTGACAAATTACGTATGGAACAAGTGCAAGTCACACAATTATGCTGTGAACACTGCAGGGTAATTTGTGAGGACAAACTACAAAGTGCTGTTGATATGTTTAATTCAGAACATGCACAAGTGGAACAGTTATGGCACGAATGGCTCAACTTGTCTTGGCAGTTGGCCGGAATTCAATCCACACTCAACTCTGCAAAACGAGTTCTTGAGTAGCTGTCCGGTGTAGCAGTTCGTCGAGACCTGTACTAGAAATCATAGGGTAAAGTTCACTACCATAGATTCTCAGTTCACGTTAATAATATATATATATATATATATATATATATATACACACACACACCTTTTGTATTGTCCATAGTGTTCAGTGGTACAAATCTCTGAACTCCTACAATCTCTGTTCTGCTGTAACAATCGGGAGAAAATATTTTCTTTTTTATTCCCAAGGTTGAATACACCGTTACCCTTGCTGAGAGGAGTAATATTTACTTAAGGTGTTGCCCAACTTAGGTGGTAAAGTTTTCAGCCCTGAGTCGCCATCCCGATAGTGTTTCGTTTCAGCGAACACATAGATATAAATCGCTGCGCCACCCAAACAAAAGTCAACGCATCTGACAAACGAAATCCAATAATCAGAAGAACTCAGTTCAGTGGGCCTTTTTGGTTGCAGCGTGTATCCAGAAAAATTGTGAGGGGTCGATCAAACACAAGTTAGTTAACAGTTATCTTCAAGATGGAATAGAGCTTTTACTATCTTCATCAATAACAACAACTTTAATTGTTGTTGCAGTCGACCAGTAACTGCTCGGTCACAACAACTAATCTTAAGATATTATTCTAGAAATTATTTCTACCATAGTTATGTTCGCTAAAGTTACCCCTTGATAACATTAGCGGTCGTAGATTCACTCCAATCAAATACCACAATAAACAGCTACTTTAATTTTTTAATTTAAAGTCGATCGCAAGGAACGGTTTATTGAAAAAAAGAGACAGTAACAGTTATCTTTGTTCTCATTACACCAGCAGTACAAGCCCGAATCATCAATAATAAATATGAGTGGATCTCAGTCCACCCCAAGATACTTCAGACAACCCGCAGCCTCCGACAGTATCTGCAAACACCAACCACTCACAACTCCAATAAAATTAATTCGGACCGTCTGCTATGTCCAAATTCTTAATACCGCTGTATGCTCTAATTTAACTGTTGAAAACCTTTCCACTGATTCATAAGTAATTTCTCGGCTAAGAGAAGTTATTAGTTACGCATTAGGCGTTCGAACAAATAAAAAAAATGCACTTCATACCTGTGAAACGTATCCTTCATGACAATATACTTTCTCACTTTACGAGCAAATTCTCGTCAATATAAGACCAAGAATGCTTATCTCGTAATTAATTATTCATGGTATGAAACTACTTCAGATACCAAAAAGACTCTACAAATGACTAAAGATCGCTTCCTAGTATGCAGCAAGAAATTTGACAAACATACCATTAAAGCTTCATCGTACAATGGTTGCGTCATGTGTAATCTTTTCTTTCCATTCTCAAACACACATCCATTCAAATTTCTTTAGGTATAATAAATAATTGATTGAATGGATTATCCCTCGACCATACATGGGGAATATTAAAAAACTTATAACCCAGCGACACATTCTTTTTTTCCCTTCACAGAAATTTATTTAATTTCTTGGAATATGCTTCTGCGTTCCGCGGGAGATTCATTTATTCTTTGCGTTGGCTCAGTAGGTCCGACCAGAGCAGTCTATGCCATTTCACTTGGTTCACCGCTAACATTCTCGTACAATCACGCGAAACATGCAACAGTAAAAAAAAAACAATTTTTTTTAAAGATAAGTTTACAAAATCATGCAACATCCCATTCAACCCCAGTTGACTGCGATAATTCTCACTATCTCTAACCGAGTTGCTAACATACTCTAAAAACATTCTGTACGGCTACAGTGCCCTCCCCTTAGCATCAACTTAGGTTGAAACACTGTGTTTCTATGATATAAAGAAATTCTTTACTTGATTCTTGACCAAGTTTGCTAAAAGTAATCAGTATTTCGTATACATGAAATGATTTACTCTAAATTACAAACATCATTGCAGTCAATTCCATAAAAAATCTTACACTTAAGTACAAAGAAATGAACTCTCAGTTTCTAACGGTCTGACACTATCAAAAAATTACTATGGTATTTAAACTATACATATATACATATAATTTGTGATCTCATGCCCATTTTGCCTATGATACCTTTATTCTTTCTTTTTCACAATGTCATTTTTGTCTTTAATATTACAGCATGCGGCACAATCTACCAAATTTTTACTAGCCTTCCAATAATAGTACATCTCCTGATTCATATTGTTTTTAATTATATTAAATGTACATTGTAAATTTTCTTCCTTTTTCATTCTTGTATTCTTTCTGTCTTGAATTTGTGTTTCACCCATATCAGTAAATAATATCTTCATGTTCTTTAACATGCTATCAGAATCTAACTTACAAAAACTACTATTCACTGGATAATATATTTTCACATCTTTAATATTATATTTTCCTAATACTTGGTCGGAATTCGGCCTCTTCACAATCACCGTTGTGGGTTGGATTACCTCTTTAACTACGTAAGGTCCTTCATATAAATGTTCAAATTTTTTCATCATTTTATTTAATTTGCTACTCTTATAATGAGTTCTTATCAGGACATAATCACCTTCTCTTAATTGATCTTGCTTTCCATCTACTGAACATTTTTTAATTCTCGCTTGAGCCTTTTTATGTAAATTTACATCAGTAAACTTAAACAGATTATTTTCAAAATCTATTCCCTTTGGATGAAAATTAACATATTCCACTAACTTATCACACCTTAGTTGTTGTTTAATCAATTCCTTTGGAGAAAATCCGGTGCTACCATGTGGTATCTCATTCATAATATTTTCAAAATAACTAACATACTGGGGCCAGGATGTATGTCTCCTGTAACAATAAGTTCTGGCTAATCTACCTATTTCTCTCATTACCCTTTCCGAAGGATTTGCCTGAGGGTGGTAATAGGCGAATAGAAGATGATGTATGTTATTCTCAGCTCAAAAATTCTTAAATACCTGTGATGTAAAAAGGTTTCCATTATCGAATATTATCCTCCGAGGTTTTCCAACCAGCAGGAAATAATCTTTACTTAAAATTTTGATAATTGTTTTAATATTTGCCACACAAATGGAATAAAATTTGACAAACTTCGACCATAACTCCAATATAACAAATATAAACCTCACTCCTCCAGCACCCTTCAGAAGAGGTCCCAATTTATCCATAGCACAGATATCCCACATACTCTTTGGTACTATAGGATACAACGGGGTTTTTATTGCATAGTTAACAGGTTTGGTTTGCTGACACACCAAGCAATCTCGTAACTCTTGTTTTACCACCCGGGACATACCCTTACAGTAATAAAATTTTGTCATGTGCATTAAACATTTTTCTACTCCATAATGTCCAAATAATTTATGTATGTACCAAGTTAGTTCTCTTAAATACTTGGTGGGCACACACACTCGCCATCTAACCACATCTTTCATTGATTTATGGAAAAGCACATTATTATACAATACCCACTGTCTTCTCCAACCATTCCTCACATGATTAGGATTCTCCAATATATCTAAGACTTTCCTTATCCATGGATCTTCTCTCTGTTCCACAGCAATGTTTCTAAACACTTTCCTTAGCTCTTTATTCGCTGTCTTTACCATTACTGGAGAAACCTTAAAATTCTGATCTAAATCAGTACTCAATCCCTCTTCTTCAAAACCTACTGGTAATCTAGACAAAGTGTCAGGTATCATATTCTCCGATCCCTTAATATATTTAATCTCAATATCATATTCCTGTAAGGCTAACGCCCACCAAATCAGCCGTTTATGAAGCAATTTACTTGTCATAAGGAATGACAAAGCTCTATGATCCGTGTATACAATCACTTTCCTACCATAAATCAAATACCTAAATTTCTTCACAGACCACACAACTGCTATTGTCTCTTTCTCCGTAGTTGAATAATTTCGTTCACATGGGTTTAACATTCTACTTGCAAATCCGAGGGTAACTACTTCTATATCATTTCCTTTCCTATATTCCTGAAACAGATGACACCCAATTCCATATCCTGATGCATCAACTGCTATACAAAATTCCTTGTCTAAGTTTGGATGACCTAAAATTCTAGGATTATCCATTGCCTGCTTCAAAGATTCCCATTCCTTCTGACAGTCATCTGTCCATGCCCATATAGTTCTTGCTTTTAATAAATTATTCAAATGAATGCAATTCATACTCTCAGGCGGAATAAACCGTCGATAGAAATTAATCAAGCCTATAGCTGATTTCAATTGTTTCTTGTTCCTTGGAGTGGGACAATCCCTAATTGCCTTTAACTTGTTCTCAGTGGGTTTGATTCCCTCTTGATTTATTACATGTCCAAGAAACTTCATTTCACTACATACAAATTGAGCCTTCCCAAATTTTAAAGTTATTCCTTTCTCTAACAACCATTCAAACAGATCTTCCAACAACGATAAATGCTCTGACCATGACTTTGTCACCACCATGATATCATCAACATATATAAAAACCTTTTCTAATAATCCGGGTCCTATTGCTGAATATAATGCCCGTATAAATTCTGATACATATATATTAAGTCCAAAAGGCAGAACCTTAAATTGATAACATTTTCCCTCAAATAAGAAAGCTGTATATGGTCTTGACTCTTCTGCATGCTTTAATTTGCCAGTACCCCAAAGTAAGATCGACAGAACTCATGTATTTTACATTTTCAAACCTTGCTAGAATCTCCTCCATTGGTAATGGCCTATCTCTCTCAATTTCAATAATTTTATTTACAGTTCTAGCATCCAACACCAACCTGATATCCCCATTGGGTTTCTTCACCACCACGATGGGGTTTCCATAAGCACTAGTTGAACGCTCAATTATTCCCCATTCCACCATACGATTTATTTCTTTACGTACAGCTTCTCTCATACTAAGTGCTATGGGATAGGGTGGTCTGAAAAATGGCACATGTTCTTTAATCTTTAACCTACATTCATAATCCTTAATGGTACCAGGTTTATTATCAAACAGCTGTTCATATTTTAATAAAACCTTCTCTAAATCCTCGTTCTCAATATCAGTCAAACTACTGGCTTCCTGACACCTATTCCTTACTTGTTCTGACCAGTCCGACCCTTCCTCACAACTAACCTCTTGTAAATTCTCAGAATAACATACAGACAAATTACGGGTATCTAATTGTACTCACCATGAATCTATCTTATCCTTCATACCTTCACAACTATCACTTTGATTGATGTTAATCCACACCAATCTATCATCTACCAATAACCTCATTTTATTATCTAGAAAATCAAGCATAACCTTCTTGCTCACAAACCTAACAATATGGGTAAATTGATATTGGATACAACTAGCATTGACTGCTGTATCGTAATTCCTCCTAATATAAATGTTAACAGTACCTCTTCTTCTACCTTTCTCCCTTTTGAACCTGTCAAACCAATTACTTGTACATTGGTAACAGGGAATGTGGGGCATTGCCACACATGTTTGTTTTTCTCCCACACTTCTTTTGCCAATAAGCTCACTTGACTACCTGTATCTAATAAAAATTCCATAGTTCGTCCACATACATCTCCCTTAACTACTAAAGTTGGTATGTTACTTTCCTTTTCCTCCTTTTCCAAAAGTAATTCTTCCTCTACTGGTAAATCTCCTTGGTATCTAAGAAATGCCGACTTAAATCTTTGTTCATTACTTGAGTTACTAGTCAATGTATTATAATTCTTTGGATCCGTTTCCTTTGATCCTACCTTTTCTTCCAGTACCTCTGATTTCACTTCTGAAGTACTACCCTTATTACTATTGTTGCCAGAATCTCCTGTAGACCCCTCATGAACTCTACCCATTTTAAGCTGTCCATTTCCATTTCCTCTGACTCTTCTACTGTTGTTATAATATCCTCTACCATTACTATTGCAACATCCTCTGTAACCACCTCTATGATTATTCTATTTCCCTTGTCTCCCATTCTGATGTCTAAAATTGCCATTATTGACACATTTATCACCATCAACATTATCATTTATTTTTACACAACATGCAGTGTTCACTTTTCTGTTTTCTCCCTTATTCACATGGTCAAGTTGCCCTATATATTCCAAAGTCTCCTGCACCTTCGACCAGTCTCTCCCTGCTAACAACTCCTTCATTCTATTAGGTAACTTAGAAATTAGAACTTCCATTAAATGTTCTTCCCCAACAGACTTATCTAAAAATAAAGCTTGAGTTATATGATACTCCATAAAATTCCTACATCCTCCCCACTTTTCACTATAAGCTACTGGACTTAACAAATCAATTCTTAACTTTCTCTGTTTTTCCTCTGACCAAAACTTTGCTTTAAAAACTGTAGAAAATACCTCCACTGTTTTAAACCTATGACAATTCAGTATAGCCCACTGACTAGCATCTCCTTCAAGTTGTCCTATTATGAATCTTACTTTTCTTTCTTCATCCCAACTACTTGGAAGTGAATCCTCAAAAGCCTTAAGAAAAATTACAGGATGTACTTCCCCCTTTGGTTTAAACTTCGGGAACTGCTGACCACCTGTTTTCATTCCAATTTTTATTTATTATAAATTTATTTAAATACACACACACTCAGACATATCGAAACGCAAACACACCTAGACAGATATTTGTAAAAAGCAAAGAAGTTGGACAGAGATACCAATTGAGGCAGAGGCTCTGTCCACAGAAACAAGGCAAAGATGCTAAAGATGGTGGGCGGGAATTTGAGTTAGCGGAGATTGAGACCAGTTGGGCAACGGGAGGAGAGAATAAGCTGAAGGGCAAGTTCCCAACCGGAGTTCTGAAACGTTGGTGTCGGTGGGAAGTATCCAGATAACCCGGATGGTGTAACACTGCGCCAAGATGTGCTGGCCGTGCACCAAGGCATGTTTAGCCACAGGGTGATCCTCATTACCAACAAACACTGTCTGCCTGTGACCGTTCATGCGGATGGACAGTTTGTTGCTGGTCATTCCCACATAGAACACTTCACAGTGCAGGCATGTTAGTTGGTAAATCACGTGGGTACTATCGCAAGTGGCTCTGCCCTTGATCATGTACACCTTCCGGGTTACTGGACTGGAGTAAGTGGTGGTGGAATGGTGCATAGGGCAGGTTTTACAACGGGGGCGGTTGCATGGGTAGGAGCCAGAGGGTAGGGAAGGTGGTTTGGGGGTTTCATAGGGATGGACTAGGAGGTTACAAAGGTTAGGTGGGCGGCGGAAAGACACTCTTGGTGGAATGGGAAGGATTTCATTAAGGATGGATCTCATTTCGGAGCAGGATTTAAGGAAGTCGTATCCCTGCTGGAGAGCCACATTCAGAGTCCGCTCCAGTCCTGGAAAGTATCCGGTGACAAAAGGGGCACTTTTGGGATTCTTCGGTGGAAGGTTCTGGATTTGGAGGAATGAGGAGGTGGCTCTGGTAATTTGCTTCTGAACCAGAACAGGAGGATAGCTGCGGGATGTGAAAGCTGTTATTAGGTTATTGGTGTACTGGTTCAGGGATTCGGGACTGGAGCAGACTCTTTTGCCACGAAGACCTAAGCTGTAGGGAAGGGAACGTTTGATATGGAATGAATGGCAGCTGTCATAATGGAGGTACTGTTGTTTGTTGGTAGGTTTGATGTGGATGGATGTGTGAAGTTGGCCGTTGGACATATGGAACGTGGACATCGAGGAACGTGGCATGGGATTTGGAATAGGACCAGGTGAATTTGATGGGACCAAAGGAGTTGAGGTTGGAGAGGAAATTTTGGAGTTCTTCTTCACTGTTAGTCCAGATCATGAAGATGTCATCAATGAATCTGTACCAAACTTTGGGTTGACAGGCTTGGGTATCCAGGAAGGCTTCCTCTAAGCATCCCATAAATAAGTTTGCGTACGAGGGGGCCATCCTGGTTCCCATGGCTGTTCCCTTTAGTTGTTGGTATGTCTGGCCCTCAAAGGTGAAGAAGTTGTGGGTTAGGATGAAGCTGGCTGGAGTATTAAGGAAAGAGGTTTTAGGTAGGGAAGTGGGTGGTTGGCGTGAAAGGAAATACTCCATCGCAGCGAGGCCCTGGGCATGTGGGATATTTGTGTATAAGGAAGGGGCATCAATGGTTACAAGGATGGTTTCAGGAGGTAACAGGCTGGGTAAGGATTTCAGGTGATCGAGGAAGTGGTTGGTGTCTTTGATAAAGGATGGGAGACTGCACATGATGGGTTGAAGGTGTTGGTCTATGTAGGCAGAGATTCGTTCTGTGGGGGCTTGGTAACCGGCCACAATTGGCCGGCCTGGATGATTAGGTTTGTGAATCTTAGGAAGTAGGTAGAAGGTAGGGGTGTGGGGTGTCGGTGGGACCATGAGTTTGATGGACTCGGGTGAAAGGTTTTGTAGGGGGCCTAAGGATCTGAGAATTCCCTGAATCTCTGCCTGGACATCAGGAAGGGGGTCGTCTTGACAGACTTTGTAGGTAGTATTGTCTGAAAGCTGACACAGTCCCTCAGCCACATACTCCCGCCGATCAAGTACCACGGTCGTGGATCCCTTGTCGGCAGGGAGAATGATGATGGAATGGTCAGCCTTCAGATCACGGATAGCTCGGGATTCAGCTGCGGTAATGTTGGGAGTAGGATTAAGGTTTTTCAGGAAGGACTGAGAGGCAAGGTTGGAAGTAAGGAATTCCTGGAAGGTTTGAAGGGGGTGATTTTGAGGGAGAGCGGGTGGGTCTCGCTGTGATGGAGGACGGAACTGTTCCAGGCAGGGTTCAATTTGAATGATGTCTTGGGGAACTGGATCATCAGGAGTAGGATTATTTTTCTTCATGGCAAAGTGACTTCTCCAGCCAAGGCAACAAGTATAGGATAGTAGGTCTTTGACAAGGGCTGTTTGGTTGAATTTGGGAGTGGGACTAAAGGTGAGGCCTTTGGATAGGACGGAGGTTTCAGATTGGGAGAGAGGTTTAGAGGAGAGGTTGACTACTGAATTGGGATGTTGTGGTTCAGGATTGTGTGGATTAGGATTGTGAGGTTTGGGGGGGAGTGGAGCTGGAATTGGGAGATTGAGCAGATGGGAGAGACTGGGTTTCTGTGCAGGGCAATACACTCTCCCTCAACAACCTCTCCAATAAACCACAAGCTCCTCTTATTGCAGCAACATTGTAAAATCAAGTTGCATTGTAAATAATTAATTCTATTCCTGCTTTATGGCATATAGTTTATCATACATACCATTGTCCATTCAGTAAATTAATAAAGCTCAAAAAGTGAATATTAAAAAAAAAGTGAAAAACTTTGTTTTCCTAAATTTTTAGGAAAAGTTATAGCCTTAAGAAGGTTAGGTATAGGTTAAATAAGAAGGTGTTTTTTTTCTTAATTTTTTTTCGTTACTACAGTTTGGAAACACTAAATCGATTTACAGTTGTGCTTTCGATACATATCATTTCCGGCCGAGCTACTTCAATTGTAAGCTTTCGTGGTAAATTACCCAGAAAGCTGTACTCTTATGTTCCTGCCTAACTACCCCCTTTAAAATCATGACATATTCATAAAAATAAAAATTTTCACTGGTTCGATATGTATCATTTCGATGCTTAACCACTTTGATATATATCATTTGGAGGTCGAAGCCGCCCCTTGCTGCACATCTGCAAAATTACCAATTTCAGACTAAATTTCAATCTTTTAATTTTTTTGTACTTTCGCATAAGACAACCACAGATTTTGGGGCCTTTTTTTATGATTCAGCCATCGACTTATCTGCGGAAATATATGCTAATTTTATGGCAATATGAACATATCTTGATGACTTGGCCTACTTTCCAGTGCTCCATACAAGTAAAAGGAGAACGGGTCAGCTCTGAGGGGATTTGTTAGTAATATATGACTGATGTGATGTGGAATACCTTTGTCACCAACCTGCTAGAACAGGCTGCACAATCTTTGATGGAATTCAATATGCAGTTAGCTGTAAACATGATTGCATGCTTTTACATTATGCTGCAGGTTTACATAATAAAGTCTTTCTCCCTAACTTTGATTGCCTTTTTTTATAGTGGTAGTAGTAGTAGTAGTAGTAGTGGTGTCTGGAAGACAGAAAGAGCATGGAAAATATTTTCTTCTAATATTATTATTTCAATGTTTGCTGTAAAATTACAGGTGAGAAGAAGACTGGAAATAAGAGAAGTGAATCAATAGCTGTGAAAAAGCCAGACAAAACAGAAGAGTTACTAGCATGTTATGGTGTTTATCCCCTTGATCCTTACTTGCCTCATTATCTAGAGCAAGTGAAGAATCTAATGAATATAGTATTGGTAATGTGCGTAAGCAGTTTTAATTACTTTACTCTAAAGTTTTCTTTTTTATCATATTAAATAACTATATTATGATAATACACTGGGGTGCAAAACTTAATGATGAAAGTAACTCTTGCATGACATGTCACTACCAAGCAACATAACTCTATGAAACTTGTGCCACACATGAGAAATAACTTTAGCAGTCTAGTACAGATGGTAACTGTAATAATTGCACATTGAGATGTACAGAAATGGCCCTTTTTTTTAAGATAATAATTACATTAAATTCATCATGGTAATAAAGTAGCAAGAAGGATTCTATTTCTTCACCAGCATGTTTGACAAATGGTCGTTGGTTTATGGACAAAATGGGTTTGTTTTAGTACTCAAGATGGCAATAAGCTCCACTTGTGGACATGATAATGGGCAAGTATGAATACTTTTATTTACAGGAGAAGTCTGATAGTCTGGCATCCAATAGTCTGGAATGCCCGATGGTCCAGCAATACAATAATAGGGGATTATTGCCTCTCACTACTGTTGCAGTTACATTGATGACATTAACTAACTGTTCACATGAGGTGAGCCACTGCTTGGCTGGTCACAACAGTGTTCTGCCAGCGATGGTCATTGATGCAGACGCCATTGTTGGGATCGGAAGCTTTCGGACCTTACTCGGCAGAGCTCAGCTGTTACTGTACGATACAGAGGTTCCTTTCATTGTTTGGTTCACAGCATTTTTCACAATTATAACTGTGGTGTCTGTCATATTGTAGTGATCTGTGGAAGTTTCATTAACATTTAAGCAGTGACAATGTTCTCAAAACCCAAACCTTCTTCAAGCTTTAAATCAGGAGTGAGGCATAAGCACATAACTCTAACCATCAACCAGAAACTGGAAATCATCAAGTGCTTGGAGAAAGGTAAGAACAGAACATAGCCAGTGTTTATTGAAAAGGCGAATCAATTTGGACAAGATTTAGGAAGTAAAGTTGTGAGGCGGCATCAGAGTCGTGTCGGGGTAGCTCAGTCGGTAGAGCGCTTGCCCGCGAAAGGCAAAGGTCCCAGGTTCGAGTCCCGGTTCCGGCACACAATTTTAATCTGCCAGGAAGTTTCAAGATTTAGGTGTTTAAGAAAGTGAATGCATTTTTTATGATGGTTGGCTCAGAAACTTTGTTTTGGCATGGAATTCAAAGATGCTTTAGAGATCGAAAGGAAGGTGGTGAGGATGAGCCATTTGCAGGTAGAACATCCACAATCACAGTCCCAAATAATGCTGAACAAGTGTGACAAATGTTTGCAGAATGATTGGTGGCTGTCTTTGAAAGTGATAGCTGATGAGTTGAGCTAAGAGCTGTACTGGAGTAGACAGTGGAATTTCCTGCACGCCAATGCCAGTCTGCACTCTGCGATCTGTGTGATCAACTTTCTCGCTAGACGGAAGGTCACTGTGCTTCCACACCATCCTTATTCTCCAGCGTTCATGCCAGCAGATATCTTTCTGTTTCTCACTTTAAATTATTCCTGAAAGGCTTATGCTTTACAAAGGTTGTGGTGATCTAACAATGCATGGCCTCAGTGCTTTGAGAAATTGCACAAGAAGCATTTGCTGTCACTATCCAACAACTGTACTACCTATGTCAGAAGTGTACTGTACACAATAGCGATTATTTTGAAGGCCAATAAAGGTATTTTGTTTTTAACTCTTGTTTTCTATATTTCCAGAGACCATTCACTGAACTTTACAGATGCACTTTGTAGCATTAGTTCTCAGTTTTGTCAGGGTGTGTATTTATTCCATTATCATGTTACTTCATTGCCTTCTTCCTCCTTGTTAATTTTTTTGCCCAACACACTGATGATTTCATTTTCATTCAGCTAAACCTCTATCATATATTTCTTGAATAATGTGTCCTACAATTATATAATTTTGTTAAAACTTACAGTGGAATATTAAGAAACTGTCTGCACTATTTGTTGCAAATACAGTTGGAGCCGTAATATAACAAATTGCTATCTCATCCATGATAGGACAGATTTTCATACATTTCAGTATTCATGATGTATTATGTCATACTGCGATGTAATATCAAAGGTACAGTCAGTGTTATATGTGTGTACTGTCTGCAAAATATGTCACAAATAGATTTTTAGTAATGACATAGTAAATGAAAAGTTCAATTTTTCATGAAAGTTATTGTTTATGACCTCATATCGCATGAACTATGCATTGTATTAAGCTTAAAACTGGAAAGTCCAGGTAGGAATTCAACAAAATAATGAGGATAATTCACAATTCATCACAAAGATGTATAACAGTCACATAAAAAAGACACACACATATACAATGCTTAAGGTTTCAGCCATTAGCCTTCATACAATCATACAGGCACACTTCACAGACAAGCAACAGTCATCTCTGGCCACCACACACCAAATCACACTCTGTGATGAGGGGATAGAAGGAGAGGAGGACAGAAATAAAGGTTGCAAGACAGTAGTGGGGATGGATACAGCATGGCCTTATGGAGCATTTAAGTACTAAATGGGTGTAACAAGATGCAGTTTAGAAATGGAGTGGGAGAGGTGGGTGAAGGGAGGGAAGCAAAGCAAGTGCAAAAACACACAAGGTACTTTGAAAAGAATGTTATTGTTAATTGAGGCCTGGATAATTTTGGGATCTGAGATGAACTATAAGGAGAACTCCCATTTGTGAAGTTCAGGAAAGCTAGTAAATTCAGAAAAGCCAATAGTGAACGGAATGGAGGAAGGCGGGGGGGGGGGGGGGGGGGGGGGGGAGCGGTGAGGACTGACACAGACAGCCTGGGTTGTGAAGCAGCCATTGAAATCAAGAAAATGCTCAGCTGCAAATTGTGGCACAGGGTGGTCTACTTTGTTTTTTGACCACATTGTGACAGTGGCCAGTCATCCTAATAGGCAGCTAGTTAGAGGTCATGTCAGTATAAAAAGCTGTGCAGTTGGTAAATTACATGGCTGCTTTCATAGGTGGCCAGACTCTGATTGAGTAGGATAAGCCTTTGATAGCACTGGAATTGGAGGTGCTGGTTGGGTGGATTGCACAAGTCTTGCATTGTATCTTCCACAGGGTTACGATCCCTATGGCAGGGAGCTGGGGTTGGAGCAGGCATGGGGATGGACTAGGATGTTTTGAAATTTTGGTGAATTTAACTCTTTAGGAGGCGCTGGGAGGATCTTAGGTAGGATGTCTCTCATTTCTGGGCATGTTGATAGAAAATTAAAACCTTGCCAAAAGATGTGGTTTATTTGCTGTGTATTTATGTGAGTGTGCCTGTGTGATTGTGTCAGTGCTCTCTTGTCTGACGAAGGCCAAGAGACAATAGCTTAGACATTGAATGTGTGTCTTTTTTATCTTCCTGTCACAGCTCATTGTACATCTTTGTTGTGACTTGTAAAATTTTCTCATTATGTCAGTGATATTATTATATTAATGCCTTATATGATATGACAATTTTTTGTAAGTCTCATAGTTTATGATGCCATATTTCCTGAACTATGTATCATAGTTGGTTCTTAACCCACATCAGCTGTTCTTTGATTGAAGGAATATGTGTACCAAGTTTGGTTGAAATCAGTCCAATAGATTAGAAGAAGATAATCACTCCAATAGTTTTTAAGAAACTGTAGTACTTATATACACCTCTCTTCCCCCGACACACAAATACAAACACAGTTTTATAATTAGTATAGTTTAAAAAGTATTTATCCTTGAATATGTTGTAGCCTATGTCACTAAATCAGTGAGGTTCATCCCTTTTTGTGTGTATGTCACTATCATTAATGTCACTTGGTAATCATACTATTCACAACATTGTTATCTTTGAAAACACCACATGCAAAATAGCAATTTGTCTGTAGCCCATATTTGAGATGGATCACAGAGATAAGTGATAAACTGTTTTAGATACTTTTTGAACTTTTATTATATTGAGTTCTGCACTTTTATTTTATTTATAGGTCTTACTGATGCTAATCGTTTTGGCTGTTTGCCATTCTCAAGTCAGTCAACCTCAATATACATGTACATATAAATAAACAATATTTCTTTACATATAATTTATAAATTTGGTTTAAATATTTACAATTTGCTCTTACAGTTTAACGTCCTGGGGTGCTTTTGTTTGCTCATACATAATTATAAAATGTATTGAGTAAGTTATTATTTTTCACACTATTATTAATTTTGTGGTATAGATCACTCCATTGACATTATCTGTTTATAAAGAGTTTATCTAATTTGAGATATGATAAAATTTCAGTGATTTAATCTACGAACACAGATGTAATATATTTAGGCTTGAAATTTATATTAATGTTTGTGGTTTTATAAAAGATCATCATATTTGTTGCTTGTTTTCAATTAATAATTTTTGTTAATATCTTTGCTGTTTACAGCTTGAAGTGTTGAAAGTTATCCTTTTTATTTTATGAAATAAATAAAGTTTTCTAAATATAATTCATTTTAGATACCTCTTGACCAAGTTATCATTTGTATAAATGAGGGTGGTTTGAAAAGTTCTCACCACGAGATATCAGCATTAGTGCAACAAGTTGTTCACATGATATTCATTGTACTGTTGCCTACAGACATGCCACATCAGTGCTCTTAGAAGAAAGCTGTGGCAGTGACATGGCTCTGTTGTTGTTCTCACATAGTGATTTGTGAAGATGGAAAAAATTGAGATTTGAGCAGTGATTAAGTACTTCGTAAAGAAAAGTATGAAAGCAAAGGAAATTCATGCCAATTTCCAGAATTCACTAAGGAACTCTGTTCTTCATTTTCAATTGTTGTCAAGTGGACAAATGAATTTAAATTTGGTTGGGAGAGCTTAGATGGTCTGTGCAGTGTTTGGCCAAGAGGTATCACTACACCAGAAATCGTTGCAAAAATACACAAAATGCCCATGGAAGATAGCCCATTGAAAGTGAATGAAATTGCTCACACTTACTAGGTGTTATCTGAAAGGATATATCACATTTCAACTGAAGAATTAGAAATGAAAAAAAAAAAGTGAAAGATGGGTGGCATGACTCTTGACATTGGATCAAAATTGCATGAGAATGAACATATCGGAACAATGTTTGGCCCATTTTAGGTGAAACAAATGAGATCTTTTGCACTGGTCTGTGAACACCGATGAAACATGAATGCACTATTATACACAAGAGACAAAACAACGGTCAAAGCACTGGAAACCTGCTGATTCTCTGCCACCAGAGAAAGCAAAGACAATTCTTTCAGCTGGAAAGGTCATGGTATCAGTATTCTGGGATGTAAAGGGATTCTG
Source organism: Locusta migratoria (assembly GCA_026315105.1). NCBI lineage: Eukaryota > Metazoa > Arthropoda > Insecta > Orthoptera > Acrididae > Locusta > Locusta migratoria. Next base: position 443,639,234 of record CM048744.1, read on the forward strand.
TTTGTAGATTATCTCTCCACTGCACAGACAAGTACTGGACAATAGTCAGAGTTGACAACTATTTTGCAGGCCCAGAGGAATCTCATTTTCAAGATGGTACCAAGGCACTGGAAAGGGACAGTGGACAGGGAAAGGGGTTTTGGGTGCACGGCAGCTAAGTCATCAGCACCCAAGCAAATTTAAAAAGTGAGGTGTGTGAACAAAAAAGGGGGAGAAAACCAGCAACAAATATAAGAGAAGTGAAATCCAACAAATATACGTACAACGGATGGAGACCAAAGAGGGAATGCTGCTGGTGAAAGGGAGAAAATATTCCCCTATGGGTAACATTGGAGTGGCATTAAAACAATTACACAGATGATCATGACTAGCTGATGATAGGGATGAAAAGGGGTGAGCCATCCACTCTGTGACATGTTAAAACCTGTAGCCTAAGAGCTTAGACCAGAACTGAGACAAATCACAAAATTCTAACACATTGCTCACACTTGCCTCATCATTGCCTAATATAGAGGGCAGATCACTGCAAAGATTTGCTTCAACCCTCTGTGCATTATTTATTTATTTAGTGTATGGGAAGTACAAATCACATTTATGAAAATATATGGTTACAATAACTTCATGTATATAACCTTGCCACCCCCATGAACCACAGACATTGCCGAGGTGGGGTGGCTTGTGTGCCTCAATGATGCAGATAGCCGTACCGTAGGTGCAACCACAGCGGAGGGGTATCTGTGGAGAGGCCAGACAAACGTGTGGTTCCTGAAGAGGGGCAGCAGCCTTTTCAGTAGTTACAGGGGCAACAGTCTGGATGATTGACTGAGCTGGCCTTGTAACATCAGCTAATGTGGCTTTGCCACACGGTTACTGCGAACGGCTGAAAGCAAGGGGAAACTACAGCCGTTACTTTTCCCGAGGACATGCAGCTCTACTGTATGAAAATATGATGATGGCATCCTCTCGGGTAAAATATTCCGGAGGTAAAATAGTCCCCCATTCGGATCTCCGGGCGGGGACTACTCAGGAGGATGTTATCATCAGGAAAGACAATACTGGCATTCTACGGATCGGAGCGTGGAATGTTAGATCCCTTAATCGGGTAGGAAAATTAGAAAATTTAAAAAGGGAAATGGATAGGTTGAAGTTAGATATAGTGGGGATTAGTGAAGTTCGGTGGCAGGATGAACAGGATTTCTGGTCAGGTGAGTACAGGATTATAAATACAAAAGCAGTTGGGGGTATCACAGGAGTAGGACTGATAATGAATAAGAAAATAGGAATGCGGGTAAACTACTATAAGCAGCACAGTGATCGCATTATCATTGTCAAGATAGATACGAAGCCAACACCGACAACAGTAGTACAGGTTTATATGCCAACTAGCTCTGCCGATGATGAGGAGATCGAAGAAATATATGAGGAGCTAAAGGAAATTATTCAGACAGTTAAGGGAGAGGAAAACTTAATTGTGATGGGAGACTGGAATTCGGTAGTAGGAAAAGGAAGAGAAGGAAAAATAGTAGGTGAATATCGACTGGGCAGAAGGAATGAAAGAGGAAGCTGCCTGGTAGAATTTTGCACGGAACATGATTTAATTGTAACAAACACGTGGTTTAAGAATCACAAAAGGAGGTTGTATACTTGGAAGAGACCAGGAGACACTGGAAGGTATCAGATAGATTTTATAATGGTAAAACATAGATTCCGGAACCAGGTTACAAACTGCAAGACATACCCAGGGGCAGATATAGACTCTGACCATAACTTGTTAGTCATGAACTGTAGGCTGAAACTGAAAAAACTGCAGAAAGGTAGGAAAATAAGGAGATGGGACCTGGATAAATTGAAGGAACGTGAAGTTCTGGTGAATTTCAGAGGGAGATTTAGGCAACAACTGACAGAAACAGGGGGAAATAAAACAGTAGAAGAGGAATGGGTAGCATTGAGAGATGAAATAGTGAAGGCAGGAGAGGACAAAATAGGTAGAAAGGCAAGACCTACAAAAAATCCTTGGATAACACAGGAAATACTAAATTTAATTGATGAAAGGAGAAAATATAAAAATGCAGTAAATGAAACAGGCAAAATGGAGTACAGACGACTAAAAAATGAGATTGACAGGAAATGCAAAATGGCTAAGCAGGAGTGGCTAGAAGCCAAATGCAAATCTGTAGAAGAATGTATAAGAAGGGGGAAAATAGATACCGCCTACAGAAAAATAAAAGAGACATTTGGGGACAAGAAAAGTAATTCTACGAATATCAAGAACTCAGATGGGAAACCAGTTCTCAGCAAAGAAGGGAAAGCTGAAAGGTGGAAAGAGTACATAGAGCAGCTCTACAAAGGAAATGAACTTAGAGACGATGTTGTAGCAAGGGAAGAGGAAGTAGATCAAGATGAAACAGGAGATGCTATACTGAGAGATGAATTTGACAGAGCCCTGAAAGACCTAGGTCAGAACAAGGCCCCAGGAGTAGATGACATACCCTCAGAGCTGCTAAAGTCTCTGGGAGAGCCAGCCATGACAAAACTATTTGAACTGGTGTGTAGGATGTATGAGACAGGTGAAATACCCTCAGACTTTAAGAAAAATGTAATAATCCCCATTCCAAAGAAATCAGGCGCAGACAGGTGTGAAAATTACAGAACCATCAGTTTGATAAGTCATAGTTGCAAAATTTTAACAAGAATTATCTACAGGAGAATGGAAAAGCTGGTAGAAGCTGACCTCGGGGAAGATCAGTTTGGATTCAGGAGGAACGTAGGAACCCAGGAGGCAATACTTACCTTACGTCTTATCTTAGAAGATAGATTAAGGAAAGGCAAACCTACATTTTTAGCTTTTGTAGATTTGGAGAAAGCATTTGACAATGTTGACTGGACTACACTCTTTCAAATTCTGAAGTCAGTAGGGGTAAAATACAGGGAAAGGAGAGTTATTTACAACTTGTACAAAAGCCAGATCGCGGTTATTAGACTCGAAGGGCATGAAAGAGAAGCATCAGTTGGGAAGGGAGTAAGACAGGGTTGTAGCCTTTCTCCGGTGTTATTCAATTTGTACATTGAGCAGACGGTGAAGGAAAGCAAGGAAAATTTTGGAATAGGCATTAAAGTTCAGGGGGAAGAAATAAAAACATTGCGTTTTGCTGATGACATTGTAATTCTGTCAGAGACAGCGAATGACCTAGAAGAGCAGTTGAATGGAATGGACAGTGTGTTGAAGAGAGCGTGTAAAATGAACATTAACAAGAGCAAAACAAAAATAATGGAATGTAGTCTTAGAAAATCAGGCGATGCCGAAGGAATTAGATTAGGTAATGAGACAATTAAGGTGGTAGATGAGTTTTGTTACTTGGGTAGTAAAATAACATGCAATGGTCGCAGTACAGAGGATATAAAATTCAGAATGGCAATGGGAAGAAAAGCATTTTTGAAAAAGAGAAATTTGCTAACATCGAATATTAATTTAAGAGTAAGGAAGTCTTTTCTGAAGGCATTTGTGTGGAGTGTTGCCTTGTACGGGAGTGAAACATGGACGATAAGCAGTGCGGACAGGAAGAGAATAGAGGCTTTTGAAATGTGGTGCTACAGAAGAATGCTGAAGATTAAGTGGGTAGATCACATAACTAATGAAGAGGTACTGAACAGAATTGGCGAGAAAAGGAATTTTTGGCATACCCTTACTAAAAGAAGGGATCGCTTGGTAGGACACATTCTTAGACATCGTGGAATCGTAAATTTAGCATTGGAGGGAAGTGTGTGGGGTAAAAATCGCAGAGGGAGACCAAGAGACGCGTATAGTAAGCAGATTCAAGTGGATGTGGGTTGCCGTTCTTATGAGGAGATGAAAAGGCTTGCTCAGGATAGAGTAGGGTGGAGAGCTGTATCAAACCAGTCTCCGGACTGAAGACCAAAACAACAACAACATATAACCTTGACAATTGAATGCAGGTTGTGAATAATGTGCTAAATAAATAAATCACACGCACATTTAGGCTGTTAATATATTCAACTGCACCTTGAGTTGCAGCCAGGAAAGCATTGTTTACCCAGAGTAGGCTCTCAGAGAGCACTCTGTAATGATGTGCCAGAAAGTCTGCTGCAGCCGCACTTTGGGGGTGGTGCTCTTCTTCATTTATGTAGAGAGTCCGCACATCAGTCCTGGCCCATCCTGATCCTGTTGAGGGGGGTCCAGGTTTTATAGAGTAAGTTGAAGCCTGTAGTTCTGTTTGGCAATTTCAGTGAGGTGTTGAATTGTGGTGGTGCCGATTCTTCCATTTCACTTTACAGCATTCTGCAAGACAGAAACCATTTTCTGACAGATCTCTGGCACTTATAAGAGGTGGATGTCTGGAGTGCAATCTATCTCTGTCAATGCCATTGCTCGAACCATGAATCAGAAGTTTTGGGTTGTCTTAAATTTTATATATATATATATATATATATATATATATATATATATATATATATATATATTTTCTCTGAGAAGCGCATGTTCTCTTCGCAAGTGAGGTGGCGGTATATGGCTCAGTATAGGTAGCCAGTGAGGGGGGATGATTTTATTGTCCACAAAATAATCCTCATAGTTTGGTTCAGTACTGTATCCAATATCTGGGTGTGAGCCTCTTGAGCCAAACAGGGGAACAGTACCCTGCCACAGAGTAGACAAGTCCCAAAGCAGAACAGCGCAGGGCAAAGGTGGTGGAGCCCCAGCTGGTACCACATAGTTTCTGAATGATATTGTTCCTGGTGCAAATTTTTGCAGTGGTGTTGATGAGATGATGTTTTGTAGCTCAGGGTTCTATCTAGTGTCACTTCCAGGTATTTTGGACTTTTATTATAAGGCAGAATGATGTTATCAAAATATAGCTTAAGGCGTGTGTTAGCTAATTTATTATTCAGGTGGAAACACATAGACTCAGTTTTAGTTGGACTTGGTTGTAGTCTGAAATCAGGAAAGTAAGTTCTCAGTAAGGAAAAGTCACTTGTCAGGACAGTCTCAGTATGCTCCATATCTTTATGTTGTGTAGCTATAGCCCAGTCATCTGCATAACCAAACTTTTTGCTTCAGTATTGGGCATACTAGCTATATACATGCAGAAAAGTAGTGGTGCCATGACTGATCCTTGGGGAAACCATTATTGAGCTTCATCATTTTGCTCCTATTATTTCCAAGTATCACCTAGAATAGTCTGTCGTAAAGCATCTCGTTAATAAGGTTAGCCATTTTCAGACATGGTACGATGCATAGTAGTTTGTAAAGCAGGCCTTGCCTCTACACAGTTCATATGCCACTGTCAGGACTATAAATAGCACTGATGTTTTGAAGCCTGCCTTGATGTAGGAAGTTAGTGAAAGAACTTGATCTGTGCAGCTCCTGTTTGGCCGGTAGTCTGCAGGAATACACTTTAGGATATCTGGGCTCATTCTATTATACATAAGTCTCTTCAGTAGTTTGTAGATCATGCTAAGAAGTGTAATTGGTGGTAGCTGTTTGGTTGGTCAATTGGTTTACCTGGTTTCAGATTGCTACGATTTTCACTTTCTTAAGGGTATTTGGTATTCTTCCAGTTTCCATCGTGTTTGAGAAGAACTGTGGAAGCCATAATTTTGCAAATTTATTGTGGGTAAGCAGAAACTCTGGGTGAATTCCAGCAAAACCTAGAGCTTTCCATGGCTTGATATCTCTCAGAGCCAGTTTTATCTCTTTGACTGGGAAGGGCTGTGAGTATAGTGGGTTGTTTCCTACTAAATATTTCAGCTTTTTTAGTCCTTTTTAATTTTTTTAGTAGGAGCTTGATCCTGTGGAGCTGTAGAGGTTTTACTTATGAGCACCACAGCTGTGCTTGGTGAAATAGAGCTGGTTGCTTGCAGATTCCTGCTACTGCCACTAAGCCTCTGAAGTAGTGACCACACTTTTCTGCTTGATTTTGTGAAGTCCATTTTCTCAACAGTATCTGCATTTAGTGCACCTGGCAGCCTCCAGACTGTGCATTAAGTAATCTAAAATCTCCCTGTCACCATGCTCTAGGAACTGTTTACAGAGACTCTCACTTTCTTCATTCCATCCTGGCACGTATTCTTTTCAAAATCCTCGGGGAATGCTGTTTTTAGCTGAGCTGATGACTTGCTCCCACAAATCTATTGTAATTTTTATATGTTGGAGGCATCCATCCAAGATGTTTATCAAGTTTTTTCTGAGAAAGTAGCCTAGTTTGCTTTTCCAAAGTTCCATCTGGGATGAGGATATGAGGATATTGGGGAGGGGGGATAGTAAGGTCTATGAGCCCGGATGATGTTAGGAGTGAGAGAAGTCCCCAAGTATTCTGTGAGAAGCTGGTATAGGTTTGTTGTTCATCTCAGCTGTAATGAAGCATAGATGATATAAAGTACACTCAATTAAAATGTGATGTACATAATCTTCTTGCAATAGGCATCAAAAATTTTGAGTGACTCTTGTGTAAAGGGAGAGTGTCTGATTCAGAGGCTGATAAGGACTACTTCATCCCTCCTTAGAGGCCAGCAGGAGGATGGCCATGGACAGTGGGCTTCAGCAACCTCAGCTTGTTATTTGCCACTGAAAGCTGTTCCTCCTCCCACAATTGCAGGGACCACAGACGTAACAAAGAAGTGATATCCTGAAGGGAATCAGGCACATTGTCATTTGAAGTGCCCTGCAAGCCTCTTTGACAGCCCAATCACCTTCTTCATTCCCCTTAATTCCCATATGCCCCGGCACCCAGCAAAACGACACCACTTTCCCACAATGTTGGAGGAAGGACAGTTCGTCATGTATTTTCTGCAGCAAAGTCACAGATGGAAATAACTTTTGTAATGACTGCAGAGCACTGAGAGAATCAGAGCAAAGCAGAAATTGTTTTTCCCCGTATATGATGGAACAGCCAACAGAGTCTCCTTGCTTGGAGCCATCAGTATACACCAGTGTAAAACTGTAATGTTTATCTAGACCATTAAAAACACAGTTTGAAAGTAAAATCAGAAGTTTCATCTTTCCTGAAACTTGCTAGTCCTAAAATAATTCTGGGCTTCTGGAGAAGCCAAGGTGGGACCCTGCCCAAACCTATATGTAATACATTAAAACTGGCCACTCCCATTTCTAAAGGGAAATTCTTTGTGTGAATGCCATATAGTCTTGTTGTTATTTGACAATTATGAAAGAGCCTTTCCATCGGAAGGCAAGCAACTTGATGGTATGCTGGTGTGAAAGGTGTAGACAGCATTTTATATGCCTGGCACACCATGAGAAGCCATTGCCTGATGTACAGTGGTGGCTCTGCAGCCTCATCACAGACACTTGGTATGGGGCTCAACCTAAATGCCCCAGTTGCCAGCCAAATCCCTGCATGGTGTTCTGTGTCCAATACCTTTAAATAAGACGGATATGCAGACCCTTACACCATGCACCCATGATCAAGACAGGATTGCACGAAGACTCTGTAAAACTGAAGCAAACATGTTCCGTCTGCTCCCCAAGAAGTGTGAGTAATATATTTTAAAACTGCCTGTGCTTTGAGGCACTGGGTCTTCAGGTCCTTAAAGCATGTCATCCATGTAAGTTTGGAATTGAATGTGAGACCCAGAAACCTCACTGTGTTTTTAAAAGTGAACACAGAGTCCCTCATGAGCAGTTCGTGTAAATTAAAAACAATACATGAAAGTTAAAAAGGACACACACAGACTTCTTGGTGGAAAAGTTAAAACCAGTCTTTCTTGCCCATTCATCCAGCCATTGAATAGTGAGCTGCAACTGACATGTAGTCATTGCTAGGTTGGAAGAAGTGCAAAAGACAGAGAAGTCATCCACAAATAGAGAACACTGGATAGGACTTTTCATGGCAGAAGTAACGTTATTAATTATTGCTATAGTAAACAAGGTTACATTTAAAATGCTACCCTCAGGGACTCCATTTTCCTCCTCAAAGTGATCAGAGAGGGCATCACTGACTCGGTATGTGGAGAAAGGAACGATTGAATAAAATGGGAAAGAAACCACAAAAACGCCAGTCATGGAGCTACCTGAGGATAAGATGCCACCAAGTAGTATCATACACCTTCTCAATATAAAAAAAATACACCCAGAAGGTGGTGATAATGCAGGAAAGCCTGTTGTATGGCCACCTCCAGGAAGGCCAGGTTATCAAAGATGGAGTGATATCTCCAGAACCCACACTGAAAGCAACTGAAAAGCTTCCTGGATTCCAGAATCCAGACAAGGCAGGGGTTGCCCATCTGCTCTGAAGTCTTTTCTGACTGCTGGTCAGGATGACACTATGGTAATTACTTGGACATGTGCGGCCTTTCCCAGGTTTTAACAGAGGAATTAAAATGACCTTCCTCCATGAGTCAGGGAACTGACTTGATGCCCAGATGTAGTTAAATAGGTTGAGGAGGATTTACTTATTCTGCCTCGTTAGGTGCCATATCATAGTGTAGTAGGTATCATCATGACTTGGGGATATGTCACGAGCCACAGGTAATGCGGAATCCAGCTCCCACATAGAGAAGAGGCAGTTTATAGTCTTCATTAATGCCGGTGGCACTGGAAAGCTGTATTGTAACTTACTTGCTGTGGCAGTAACTGTGAAAAATGGGCTGCCTTAGTCTGGGCAATGTCACGAGGGCTGGTGTGGAGAGTACCATTCCCTATCACAGCAGCCACTGGGCACCTCCTTCCTCTTCCAGAGATTCTCCCGCTAGTCTCCCATAGAATGAAATCTTAGTGGAACAGTTAATGGAATTTAGAAACTGTTGCCATGACCTCCTCTTACTCTTGTGAATAATCCAGCGAGATTGGGCTCTTGCCACCCAAAAATCTGTAAGGTTCTCCACAGTCAGTCAGCACTTGAACCACCTCAGAGCTGCTTGTCTGGTCCTGATGCCAGAATGGCATTCAATATTCCACCAAGGGACTGGATGCCTTTTTGGGTCCCTGGAAGACAGTGGAATTGACACAGCAGCAGCTTGGTGGATCGTTTTGGTAGTGTGATCCACACATTCCAGGATGCTGTCACAGGGTTTAAGTTCAGCAAGTTGGCCATAGAGAGTCCAGTCTGCCCTACTAAGCACTCACTGAGGTGTCTGTTTTTGGGTTCTGCTCCGTCTGGAAGATGAATCCAAATCAGGAAGTGATCACTTCCTGGCAATGCAAGTCTGCATCCACTTCCCATTGAGTAAAGTGGGCAATGGCTGGAGAGCATTGTGTAAAATTAATGGCAGGGAATAATCCTGATGCAGTGCAAAAGTGTGTGCTCTTATCTGTATTTAATAAATGGGCACATGAAGATAAGAGAGGCCTTTCAACTGGTCTACCTCTGGGACTGGTCACTACAGAGCCCTGAAGCACATTGTGTGCATTAAAATCGGCACAAAGAATGAATTGACGGGGTAGCAGTTAAAGGAGGTCTTCAAGAACCTCTTCATTGAGAGGATTGTGAGGAAGCAGATACAGTAAGCACACAGTCAGATTGTGGTGCACATTTACAGGCATTGCAATTGCTGGTAGGGTTGTGTTGAGAGAGATGAGTTCAGAGTGGTACGCTGTGCTGACAAAAACAGCCCCTCACTCTGTCTCAACTAACCTTGTCCTTTCTGTGGAGACTGTAACCACGTATCTCAGGGTTATCATAGAGCTTAAAATTTGTCTCCTGGAGACATACAAACATAATCGTCTCTGAAATAATAAATGTAGTTCCTCCATGTGTGTTCTAAATCTCAGCTAGTTCCACTGTAGGATGGGAGCCATTTATTAAGGAGGATGAATCTTCACCCTCTCATTCTGATGGGACTGGCCACCTGTAACAGGAGGGGGGTCACCTTTGGGGGCAAGATATTTGACCCAGTGTAAGGTCAGTTTTGGAGTGAGTTGACTGCCCCAAAGTTACATCAAACTCCATTGATTCTGGAGCTGAATCACATGGCACATCCAGCGTATTTGCATCAACATGGTCTGACTGTTTACTTATAGGTTTCACATGGGATTTTTCCTTGTCCTTTTTTGTCTTAACATGCTTTTTGGATGTTTCAGAAGTTGAAGTGGTTGCTACACTTGTCTTTGAAAGTGATTTTCCAGCAATGAAAGCAGTAGTACTTTATTCCACCTTTTTCAGAAGGACTGCAGGAGCTGTAACTTCTGCTGCCTTGCGTCTGCACTGGCAAGAGCAGGTATTAGTACCAACACTAGAGAATTAAGTTTGTGTAGTCACCTCAATCATCAGAGAAGACTTTTGAAGGGCTGCTTTGAAAAAGGTGGTAAATAACGGCAGTTGCATGGCCTTATAGATTTTTCTGGCTTCGGCATAGGATGTACTTGTGTAGTGGGATGGGCAAACACAAGTCTTTATATGGATAAGAGGCTGCCTGAGAAAATGTTAATTCTTTTTACTGCTAAGCAAATTACTGTTCTCGCTATAACAGCATAGAAGTTGTTTATGGCAGGCCTACAAACTTAAACTTTGTTTAACTGTGGATAGACTTAGTTTCCAATTTTGCTACCCACTATCATGCGAAAAAATATCATTAAGTTCTTCCTCTCTAAGAAGTTCTCACATTTAAAGAGGATTTTAGTTTCATTTAACACTTAGGTCCATGTGCACAAGAGCCAGGAGTCACAAATGATTTCATAAAGTTTAACCTTCAAGATATTCCACCAAGTAAAAATTCACGTAAGTTATTGCAAGTTCCAAAAGTTGGTTACCCTTCAATTTAAATAATCAATGATGAGATCTAATTAAACTCTAATAACTTCACCGTTCATATAAAGTCCCATTAAAATTTTTTTATATGTTCTAGAACATTTCTGAAGTATGCTCTTCATAGAAATAACTGTGGTAAGTAACATTCATTTCCATTTAAACTTCTATACGCTTCAATAAAATTCATATGTAGTAATATATTTTAACAAACTTTCACATTTATTAATATAACGTGATCTGTACTGCTAGACATGGCAATCAGACCTAACTCAATTTTTCAAATAATTTTCTCCATAACTTTTTACAAAGAGAAAACCTATCAATTTTTAACTAAATGTCTTTTTCAATGCGACACAACAATGGGCTGCAGTTTCTCCTTACGCCGCATGGCTGTCGACTCGCGATGGTTGATGGTCAGCAATCACATGTTTGGTTCCGGCATGGAGGACTCTGCTGACCACATTGTGACACTCTCAAAGAGACATGAAACAGGAAAACAAATACAAACTTTTAAGTGCACAATTTATAGAAATTAATAACATTATTACAAAACATTTAATGAAACAAATTATCATTTTTAACGGTTACCTGACAAATTGAGCTTATAGAGGGCTTGTGACAAGATGTAGGTCCTTGTCCCATTACACTTGGCAGTCTTTATCTCCTGAACCTTGCATTCTGCAAGGTATGCAGTGCATTCTCTACTGAAAATGTGAGGGTCACCAGAACAGTAGATGCCCTTAAAGGGAGTCAAGCAATCGACTCCATCATGAGCAACCTTAGCACATTTTCCACAGGTCTGTTCGCCATTACACCCCATGGTGGTATGCCCAAAGTGCTGGCATTTGAAGCTGCGCACTGGGTTGGAATAATAAGGTCAGATGTTTAACCTAAGGATCCTGCCTTAATATGTTCCAGGAGCTTTGATGTATTGAATGTTAAGATAAATGACTCAGCTTCCACTAATTCACAATTTATCCTCTTCATGATATTTTCGACATATAAAATTTCTTCTGGAGCCCTTTCTTCTTTTAATTCTGCCTTAGGAATGTCAACCAGATCCCTGCAGGTGCTGTAATTGAGTGTGTGATGTAGCTCAGATTCAATGGCATACTCCCCAAGGTATTGAGCCTGTTGGATATTAGTGTGTGTGTGTGTGTGTGTGTGTGTGTGTGTGTGTGTGTGTGTGTGTGCGCACATTCTCTGTGACAGATGAAGGCTTAACAGCTGAAAGCTTCACTTTTTGTTTATTATGTTATGTGTGCCTTTCTGCAACTCATCGGGCATCTCTGTGGTGACTAGCAACCTAGCCTTTCAAAAATATTGTTGAGTCCTTAAGGTATTTCCACTGTTTGATTTTGCCTAACGGCCATTCTTCTATCCCACAATCCAGTGCTGTTTTGCTTTGTTACTATTCTCTAATGCATTTCTTTACTCATTGTCCATCCCTTTTCTTCTTTCCTGTGTTTCAATACCTGTTTAATAGCACAAAACGCATACACTTTGACATCCGAGTGTTTATCAACAATCCTGTCAACAAACACCTACATGAGCATTCTGATTGTCAGTGCTGCATTCCATTTCCTAATTTCCTCCCACCCATGTATTTCACATTACAATTAGTTTCATTAAGCCTCAGTTCCTAGTTTTTATCCATTTAATCCTAATTACCATTCTCCCAGCAAGTAGTTAAACACAAATTTTTTGCACATTCTTGACAGTTTAATACATCCCTAAGAAACTTCCACACATTGCTGTTGTTTTTCCAAGATTCCCGAGGTCATCCTAAATGAGATTCACACATTCTTGAGTGCATTTGTGAAGGAATTCAAGCATTCTTGACCATTTAATACATTCCTGTTGTTTTTCCACACATTCCTGTTGTTTTCCACACATTCCTGTTTTTTTCCCCCTATAGATTCCTGAGAGCTTCCTATACGTTTTTCATGCTTCCCTGCTGTTTTTCACACATTCATTTTTTCTACAGTCGCTGACTCTTTCCCACAATGACTATCTGTCCTCTCTTTCTCTCCTATGCAGCCTGCTTTTTCTTTCTTCCAGCACCACTGCAAATCTTTTTCGTCACAGCATTGTTCGCATGCCAAATTTCTTGGTGAGGAAGGTGGAATGAATACTGAGGCAGCTGGTTCCCAACTTTTCTGTCAGTGCTGTTTCAACAGGAACATATTTGCCTTTTTTGTGCTCCAATAGTAGCATATTTTAGCTGGTTCCCTTCTTTCTTTGGAACAGCAGGCTGTGCTGCTTACATAAAACAAATTCATTGCAGCAGTAAAGGTGTGACAATTTTTTTTTCTATGCCTCAATACATTAATATACAGTGTATGAGATATCAGACTGTATGATGTCTAAATAAAATTTCTGATAGAATAGTATTCATGAAGTGGAATGGTAAGTACTTCACTTTATAAATCGGTGGACACACCTCAAGGGTTGCAACTCACAAACCAATTTCTAAATAATGCAATGAAATATCATTGTGCTGTCAGTTTTAAATAAAATTTCGCAATTTCCTCTGAATTTGGTATTCTGCTACGTATAAAGCTAAAATCAAACATATGTAAGGTCTCCTCATTGTGTTTATACATCTGCAAGCTCTTTAAAACATGTTCCAATACCAGTGCTTCGCTTAATTTTGTGGTGGTGATAGCACATATCGACCACCTAAAAGACTACATAGCTTCACCAAGCTCTTTGGGCAAGCTGCTTCATGGCTCTGCCATGTTTTTGTAATCAGTCAGTCTCTGTACTTTGCTCTGTTGTAATAAAGTATAGTTGTGCAGTTAATGTGTAGTTTATCTGGGGCTAAAATCCCAAATATTCCATAATTTGATGATACACAGCAACTGTGACAAAAAAAAAAAAATTAATTCAAGCCTTCACCAAGTGCAAAAATCAAAATTTTTAAGACAGTAGATTTCTCAAATCGAACAAAAATTTCATAGAGATAAGAACTTTGTCTCTTAACAAAGTTGAGACTTTGGTATCCAAGCATCATCATTAGAAGTGTTCCTGGAACACACAAACAATAATACATGTCTACATAAAATACACAATGGAAGTTGAGAAGTATGGTTTCTTGCCATTCATGGATGTCCTTACCCACTGTAAACCCAATGGGTGTCTAGGTAACAGCATTTACTGCAAGCCCACTCACACAAATTAGTATCTACATGCCATCTATTACCACCACCCAATCCATGAATGGTCTGTTCTGAGAACATTGGTACATAAAGCTGAAACTGTCTCAGATGCTGGAAACCTGTGAGAAGAATGAGCCATTTGAGTAAAGTTTTCAAGGAAAATAGTTATAACAACAGACAAATATAAGAAGCCATTTAATCCAACCCAGGAATACAGGAAAACACTGCCAGTAGGCACGAAGATTGCATTTCTACCATTTTGTGGCCCAAGAATGGGGAAGATTAGATAGCTGCTGAGGAGACATAAAATTAACTCAATCTTCAGGTCTCCATCAAAGATGTAACAACTAATGAATCCTGTGAAATATAATGTAAGCCTTAGAACACCAAGAATATACAAAGTTCCATGTAAGTGTGGACAGTATTATGGTGACCAAACTATATTTATCTCATGACCTCAATTGTGGGGCTGTGTTTGCTGGCCACCAGAGGTTAGTCAAGTGTGTCCTGTGTCTCCCTGCTAGTGCTACACTGCTTGCCACTATCGCAAATGTAGCAGTGAAGTCTGTGAATGCAACAACTGTGTCACAAGTCTTTATTTATGGTTTGTATGCGAGTACAGAGACACTCATATTGCCGTGAGAGACCACGAACACCAACTGTCGGCGTGGCGCAAGGGATAGCATCACGGACTGCGGTGCAGAAGGTCGCTGGTTCAATCCCGCCCACCAGCAAAAATTTATTTCTTTGTAGTTAACAATTCCAGAAGGTTCTACGTCTTTCTTATGTTCACTTGTAAATTCTACTTGTTTCTTATGTTAACTGTTCTTCTAATTTCTGGTAAATTCTGTCTATGTATAAATAGCAGAGCACTCTGCCTGAGTGGCAGTCAGTGCTGCGTGTATGTTGAGTTCGTAATAAACGTGATTTCAGTATAAGTGCTGTGTTTAGTTGCCTTCGAAGTCAAGCCTGTTTCCATTTCAACGCGACATTGTTTGGTGGAGGCGCCAGGTACACTGTGCAAAAGCTCCATCACTGTGGCTCCGATAAGGCAACATAAAAGCCGTCGCTTACACGGACTGGAACCGGAATACAAGGGATACACCGAGTTCATCCTTCCAAAAGTCCATATTATCAGAAGAACAAAACCAGCAATAAGCCAGCTGCACATCAGACACCCGTCAGTGTTCTCTGGAGATGCCGGACAGGACCCCAACAAATGACTAAAAGGGTTCCACCGAGTCGCCAAGTACAACAGGTGGGATCATACAATGTGCTTGGCCAACGTCTATTTCTACCTGGATGGAACAGCCCAGCAATGGTTCGAAAACAACGAAGACAAGTTGAATGACTGGGAGACGTTCCAGGAGAAACTTAAGAAGACGTTTGGAGACCGCCAGCGACAAATCCACTCGGCGTAAGAACAACTGAAGAACCGGGCCCAACGACATGGTGAGCCGACACAATCGTACATACAGAATGTTTTGGCCCTGTGTAACATAGTCAACCCGAACATGACTGAGGCGGACAAAATCAGGCACCTGATGAAGGGAATTGCAGAAGATATGTACCAAGCTCTTCTGATAAAAGATGTCGCTACGACAGAAGAATTCATCAAGTGGTGCCAGCATATTGAAGAGATGCAACAAAGGAGGGTTGAATGCAAGAAGTATGACAGACTCCCAAATGTAGTCCCTCTGGCTGTTGTTGAAGACCAGCAGGACTTGGCTTCTCTCATACGACAAATCGTGAGAGAAGAATTACAACAGTGCATGGCAGCCGGGACTATTAGACCGAGCGAGCATCAGATTATGGATATGGATGTGAGCCCTATAAGTCACGAGGGAGCCGACGCCACTGAGGACGAGGTATTTCAAACATTAGCTCCTGTCTGCTGCGTCAATCACACCCGACGTGAAGAATAGCATCGCCCGACTATGACTTACGCTGCAGCCGCCAAACGGCAGCCCATGAACCGGACGGCGCGACCGCAACGCGCTCCCCCAGTAACTATGATGCCTCGCAGAAGAACAGATGTCTGGAGGACAGAAGACAACACACCGCTGTGTTTCCACTGTGGACGCCCAGGACATGTCGTACGCTACTGCAGAGAGAGGAGGCAAGTATTCGATGATTATTTTGCCACAAGACGTCAGCCGTTGGAGCAGTTCTATCCCAGGCAGTCACCTGCTGATGAATTCAGTCGAACTATGGGAAGAAGCCCATTCCCGTACCCTAGACGAGGTCGCTCCCCAACGCACCGCAGCCGTTCACCATCGCCGTACAGAGGTTCCAGCCGCTCCCCTAGCCGCCACGCCCAGGAAAACTAAGTAAGGTGACCATCTACGGAAGTGAGGCCGCCACAGATGAAAATCCTCCATGGATGACAGTCACTAAGATGTCGGGAAATCTCATCGAAGTCATAATCAACGGCCAACCTGTCCGGGCACTTGTTGATTCAGGAGCATCTTTCTCTGTGTTGTCGGATAATTACCGCCGCACACTAAAGAAGACAATGTTCTGTGATACAGGGGCAACTGTGCTGAAAGTCGCGAATGGAAAGTACGTCCATCCGGCAGGAACTTGTGATGCAAGAATAACCATCAATAACAGGACGCAGCCATTTGAATTTGTCGTGTTAACAAAATGTAGTCACAATGTGATCCTCGGATGGGACTTCCTTCAGGCATCCCAAGCTATCATTGACTGTGGAAGATCTGAGCTGCAAATTGAAGAAGTTGTTCCGCCAGATACACATAATACAGAATTTTCTGGGAAGCTATTCGTCGTTGACAATGTGACGATACCGTCGTTGACAATGAGAAGAGTTGCAGTCACAAACACAGATGACTGCTTAAACTGTGAAGTTCTTGCTGATAGTAAAAAGTTTATCAGGCTCACAAAAGAAATTTACATACCAGCGGCTATCATAAGCATTACCGGTGGTCAAGGAGAGATTTGGATCACAAATTGTCACGAGCAGTCACAACTTATCCCCAAGGGAATGTGTATCGGGACAGGTGAACCAATCCATGACGGTGAGCTCAACATCATCAATGAAGACCCATTCCCTGCTGTTAGTACAGACAACACGTTGGAGGAAACAAACGTGGAACTGCCAATAGGGCCTGGACTGACCAAGGAACAACGCCAGTGGGTGTTAGGTATACTATGCCAATTTTCGGGTGCATTCACACCTCAGCAGGGGAAAAGTCAGACGAAATGACCCACGATAAAGCACCGTATCAATACTGGGGATCATCCGCCAATTAGCCAGCATTCATATAGAGTGTCGCCAGCTGAAAGACAGATAATTCGGGAGGAAGCGAAGAAGATGTTGCGAGCTGACATTATTCAACCTTCGGAGAGTCCATGGTCATCTCCGGTGGTCCTCCTAAAGAAGAAGGATGGCACGTGGCGATTCTATGTCGACTATCAGCGGCTGGACAGAATCACAAAGAAAGATGTCTACTCACTGCCGCGTATTGAGGACACCTTAGACTGCTTAAAAGGAGCTACATACTTCTCAACTATGGACATGCAGACAGGTTACTGGCAAATTGAGGTTGACGAAGCTGACAGGGAGAAGATGGCTTTTATTACACCTGACGGCCTCTATGAATTTAAAGTAATGCCATTTGGATTATGTAATGTTCCAGCCACATTCAAACGCATGATGGACAACTTGCTTTGACACCTTAAGTGGACAACGTGTCTCTGCTATTTAGATGACATTGTAGTTTTCTTGAAAACATTTGAAGAACATCTGAGTCGCCTGTCAACTGTGTTGAAGTGTGTTCAGAATGCAGATCTCTGTCTCAATCTAAAGAAGTGCCTCTTCGTCGCCAAAGAGATAAAAATCCTGGGGCACCTAGTCAACGGAGATGGTGTCCGTCCTGATCCAGATAAAGTAGGGGCAGTCATAGAATTTCCAACTCCTCAGCACATTCGTGATGTGAGAAGTTTTCTCAGACTGTGCTCATACTACCGACGTTTCATAAAAGGATTTTGTAACAAGGCACGTCCATTACAAGAACTTCTGCAGGGAGATGCCAAATTTTACTGGGATGAGACAAAGGAAAGAGCTTTCTGGGAACTTAAGGAGGCTGTAACTTCTGCACCAGTGCTAGCCTTGTACAACGAGAATGCAGAAACGGAACTTCACACAGATGCCAGTGGTTATGGGATTGGTGCAGTGCTTGTACAAGTTCAGGAAGGTGCTGAAAAAGTGATAGCCTATGAGTCAAGAGTACTCTCAAAGTCCAAGATAAACTACTCTACAACTGAAAAAGAATGTCTCGCGGTTATCTGGGCTATCAACAAGTTCCGGCCGTATTTATTTGGCAAACCATTCACCGTCGTGACAGACCATCATTCTTTGTGTTGGCTGACTAGCTTGAAGGATCCATCAGGTTGACTAGCAAGATGGGCACTAAGACTCCAAGAGTACGATGTCACAGTGGTATTCAAGAACGGTCGCAAACACAAGGATGCTGACTGCCTTTCGAGGAATCCATTAGTGGAACACAACAGCATTAATGAAATTTCAGCTCTCACTGAATTCGATGACATTACAGCTGAACAGAGGGAAGATCCAGCACTATTAAAAACGATAGAGGCCTTGGAGAAAGGAGAACCGACCAATGGAGAGTTCCAACTTATAAACGGAACATTGTATAAGAGCAACTACAATCCACTGGGCCCCAAATGGCTACTTGTTGTTCCAGCTCATCTCCAGCCAGCTATTCTCAAATATTTCCATGATGCTCCAATATCCAGTCATCTGGGATTCGTGAAGACCTTAGACAGAATCAGATGCAGGTATTACTGGAAAGGTCTCTACCGGTCTGTCAAGCACTATGTGAGTCACTGTAAAGAGTGCCAGCGATGGAAGCATATGCCGCAGTTACCTCCAGAACATCTCGTACCGATTCCACCTGCAGTAGCTCCATTCCACCGAGTTGGGATCGATCTTTTAGGGAGGTTCCCGAAGTCGACAACTGGTAACCGTTGGATAATAGTCTGCACTGACTACCTGACACACTACGCTGTCAGCAAACATGTGCCGACCGCAGAAGCTCCAGAGATCGCAAAATTCCTTGTAGAAGACATTATTTTGAAGCATGGAGCACCATGTGTCATGATATCTGATCGTGGAAAAGTATTCCAATCAAAACTAGTATCAGAAGTAATGTCATGATGCAACGTTGTCCACAGAATGACAACTGCATACCATCCTCAAATGGTCTTATGGAACGCTTTAACAAGACGTTAGCCGACATGCTGTCGATGTACGTCGATGTTGAGCAGAAGGATTGGGATACAATTCTGCCAGTCGTGACATTTGCTTACAATACCACAAGACAAGACACAACAGGCTTCACTTCGTTTTTCCTGCTCCATGGCCGTGAAGCTGAGACAACAATGGATACGCTGTTCTCGTTCCAACCAGACGACACTCAAGATGACTATGTTAAACAGCTCATCACCAGGGTCGAAGAAGCAAGACAGCTGGCTCGCATACGGACACTGGACGCCCAGGAGAAGGACTGTCAGCGGTATAACGACAAGCACCGACCTGTTGTGTACAGCCCAGGAGATCTGGTATGGATTTTTACCCCTGTACGGAAGGTTGGACTGTCAGAAAAGTTATTGAAGCGATACTTTGGTCCGTACCGTGTCATACGCCATCTGTCAGACGTCACATACGAAGTTGAGTATTATGAGCCGTTGTCGAAACGTCAAAAACGAAGAGACATTGTTCACGCACTGCGCATGAAGCCTTACTACGATCCTGAAGAGCAGGTAGACGACAATGGCTTTTTGTTCAAGGACTTTAAGGACGGTAATGTTCCTGATGAAGCTGCGACAGGAATGTCTGCCGCCGATAATCGTGAAGAATGGATGGATTCTCTTGAATTGTCATACAGAGGACCCATGACACGGTCAAGAACCAGGACATTGAAACTGGCTCCACAGGGATCATTACAGCGGGTCGCTGTTTCTCCAGGAGAGGGAGCAATGCCGCGAGAGACCACGAACATCGACTGCCGTTGTGGCGCAGGGGATAGCGTCACGGACTGCGGTGCAGAAGGTCACCGGTTCAATCCCGCCCACCAGCAAAAATTTATTTCTTTGTAGTTAACAATTCCAGAAGGTTCTACGTCTTTCTTATGTTCACTTGTAAATTCTACTTGTTTCTTACGTTAACTGTTCTTCTAATTTCTGGTAAATTCTGTCTGTGTATAAATAGCAGAGCACTCTGCCTGAGAGGCAGTCAGTGCTGCGTGTATGTTGAGTTCGTAATAAACGTGCTTTCAGTATAAGTGCTGTGTTTAATTGCCTTCGAAGTCAAGCCTGTTTCCATTTCAACGCGACAATATTGTCTGCAGATTGTTTGAATTCCAAGTCATCATGCAATTCACAAATTAGTGAGTAAAATACATGAAACAGGAAGTGTTTGTGACAAGAATCACAAATTACAACATACAGTGCTCACAGAACCTCATCTCGATGACATTGCGTACCGCCTGCAAAATTTCCCTAAAAGGTCTCTTCACAACAAACAAAAATTTCATGCTTCTCTATTCAAAGAGGTACTACATTACTTTGGGCTAAGGCCCTACAACATGACAGTAGTGCAATAGCCCATGCACAGAGTTAAATTTTGCAAAAGGGTGTTGAATCAAGTGCATGCCTATGAAATGGCTCCTTACCTAATTCTGTTTTCATATGAAGCCTCATTCCATTTACATGGGTATGCTAACTCCTAAAGCTGATGACAATGGCTTGCTAAATGACCTAGTTATCTTCAAGAAGAACCCATTTACAATCAAAAAATAGTGTTGATCGAATAATAGGCCCATTGTTTTCATGACATGGTTAACAGAGAAAGATACATGCAAAACATTTTGTAATCATTTTTAATGGACTTAATGACTGAGAATGAAGCTACACATTTTTTTCAACATCATTCTGTTGGGACTCATGTGGCCAATATTTCTTTGCACACAATTCACAGTGTGTTCCATGACAGAGTCAAGAGCAACAATATTTAGCCCACTTAACCCCATGCAATTTCTATTTGTGGTGAGCTCTAAGCAGAGCATATTTTAAGGGATTTTCACTGTGTGACATCGGAAGGATGATCCGGGGGCCTTCGCCCAGAAGAATTTCAAAATATTGATGCCTACAACCGTATTTTGAAGCCTTATTTTAATTAAAATCAAAGCTGCTTAATTCCTTAATAGATTTTTATTCATATATGTTTTTAATTATAAATAAAAATGTTTGTGGAACAATACTAAATTTGGACTTTGAAGAAATCATTTATATCTCCTAATTTTATTAAACAATCTTTCAATTGTTCTTGTTGTCTTTTATTTGTTAAGTAGTTTAATAGAGTACAGTACATGTTATAAGTTCACTTTAATTTCATTTGGCTATTAAATGAAAATAGTATTAAATTAAACTAATATCAGTACTTAAAATACCTTCCTGTGCACTTTCTGTAAAAGTTAATAAACCATTATTTTTCTTAAAAGCTCATATTACGTACCTCGCCCCCATGCAACACACATCCTTGAATAAACACAGGATATGTTTTAGATTACCCAGTATGCATTTAAAATTTCTTTGTCCATTTCTGAAGTGTTTTTTGCTTACACCGATAAGCATATTAACTTGCCGAT
The DNA here is from genome assembly GCA_026315105.1 of Locusta migratoria. Classification (NCBI taxonomy): domain Eukaryota; kingdom Metazoa; phylum Arthropoda; class Insecta; order Orthoptera; family Acrididae; genus Locusta; species Locusta migratoria. The sequence goes on from CM048744.1 coordinate 443,660,801, forward strand.
AAAGCTCTGCATTCCATTTCACCCTTTTGGTATCGTCGGAGAGACATATTTGTGAACCTGTAAAGCATTTTGATGACAGATTGCGTACCACCTCGTGTACTTTCGCTTTTTATTTTGTGTCAGATGACTGTTTTAGTCCATTTTAATGAAAGAACATGACAACGAGGATTTATTTTACTTTGCTTAGCAACATCACATCAGTGCTGCTTCTCTCTGCCCATTTAGAAATAGAACTCCTGGAAAAGCAAGGAACACAAAAAGAGAAAGATTTTACTCAAAATTAAAAGCAAAAACTGTTGAAATGTCGGCGTATCTTGCTGAGTTTTTCAGTGAAATTAAGTCCGAGTATTTCATTGTAAGAAAATGGAACTAATATTTTGACAGTGCAGGATAACATTTGAAGTTTCGTCCGTAAACTGGAACTTTACCAACGCATTGTTCAAGTTGGAGATCTATCAGTGTTTAAGCAACTGTGTGATCAATGAGCAGGTGAGGAAAATAAAAGAATCGTGTTTTAAACTTCCATTATTTAGCATCCATTTGCAGTTATAAACTCAATTAAGCAATATTCCTAAGCTATGGATAATCAGCACGTCAACACTTGGATATTGAGACCATTTTCGTTTGAAGAGGAAATTTCAAAATATGTTTCAGCCAAAGTAGAATCCTTCTGATTGCTCGAAGATATCACATTCAAAACGGAATTTCAAAATTATGACCTTGGTACATTTTGGCGAAAAGCAGAAGCTGAATATCCTGTTATAGCTGACAGAGCTCTAAGAACGTCAAGACAGTTTGGTACCACTTATATATATCATAGTGCCTTCTCAAAGCTACTGACAATAAAAAGTAAGACCAGAAACCATCTCAATGTGGAACATGACCTGAAATGCGCCTTAAGAAAAACAAAACCAAACATTAGAATACTTGTGACTGATAAACGTGCCTACCTTTTCACTGAATATAATTATTTCATTGCTGCATCGAAAGTCTAAAAGATATATGTCTCATGCAGTGTATTATGATTAACAAAGATTGGTAGTGTTTTCATGTATTGCTTTCTTTGATAATATTTTAATGGGTGACTTTTTTTTTTGGGGGGGGGGGGGGGGGGTAAAATGAGTTTCACTAGTAGGTCTTAGGGGTAACAAGACTGAAAAGGTTTTAATTTCCGGTATATTTGATATGTCATTCAATAAAAATAAATTGCTGGCACTACCCATAGCCACTGGTCGACAAAATCTCAGCACTGGGCGACACAAGTGTCGCCCTGTTAACATGTTATTTTATGCCCTGGCTCTAAGAGATAAAGTGTACACAACAAATTTGCATTTGTAACAGGAACTCAGTGATAACATTCTCAATTCAATTAATTCACACCATGTGATGTACAATTTCTTGAGTAGATGACAAAAATGCATAGAAAACAATGGCAGACAGCACCAGGATCTCCTTGCATGACATGGGTAAGTACAAAATTTCTCTAGACATATTTTAAATTTAGTACTCTGGCATTTGATTAACCAAACATCAGAGTGCTCTCCTCCTAGCATCTAACGTACATAGTGTGCGGTCATTAGATAAGTGGAACACAGCAGTGCTACATAGATCGTGAAAGGTGTTTACAATCACGCTATCCAAACAAGTCAGCTGTAGTGGAATATGCTGTGGAAAACAGACATTGAATTGTATTTGATGAGACATCTATTATTAAAACAGATGAACAGCTTATAGAATATTGTAACAAATGAGACAGTAGAGATCAAAATCTTTACAACACTCTCAGTAAAGATGTGGATTGTCGCTTAGTACGGCTTGGGAAAACATGATTAAATTTTGATAATCACAGAATATGAGCTTATCAATTTTTTTCTTTTGTGAAAATATTGCAGATTTATAATGATTTATTTGTTTCAGGAAAGAGAGGGATGTCAATCAAATACTACGGGAACGTATTAAACTTTTGGCATTATTTGTGGCCAAACAAATGGCTGGATCAGACCCAGGAGCTGAATGCACATATCATTCACATGATCTTCATATCAATGAAATTAAAGTACATATAATTACAATTTTAGAATGAAATTGTCATTTTATTTCATTCACTCATGTAATATGTTCAATGTGTATATTATAATCTTCACTTTAAGTTACAGTAGCTATTACTAAATGGTAACATAAATGGGTAACCTTATGCAGCTTTAATGTTTCCTTCACATTAGTGAAATACAAGATATGATATATGGCAGTACAATTACCTCAAAAGAAACTTGCTTGTTATTGGCACTGTAAGCTCCTTACCCCCCATGCTTCATAATCAATACAATATATGTTCAAAAAGTGCCTGACTGTTGTTTCCCCCTATAATTAAAAAAAAAGAATGTGCTCATGGCATGTAATTATGTATGTATCTCAGTGGTGAACATAGCATATATTTTCGATGCAGGCCAAGATTAATGTAAAGATAAGTAATTTTAAGTAGACACTTCATGATATTTTGTATTGGTTTTGCTGCTCATATTCAGAGGAAAATATGATGATCCCTCTTTGAATAAGGAGATTGCCACATTTAATAATTAATAAAATTTGAACTTGACAATAAATATTAATTGTGAAGGGGTGTTTTTCAAAAAGAACAAGTACTTCTTCGAAATCCACATCGATATATTGCTAAAGACAAGATACAACTGAACTCTAATTCTGAAGTACAACAACTAACTGACTGACTGCCAATTCCCATGCATTACATGTATTTATAACATTATTAACAATGTTAAGTGATGCATAATTATCACAATGATAATTTATGAATCAGTTCTTTTATAAACAACAAATTCATATAATGTATATTTATTATACAATGTCAGTGTATTAGTGTAACAAATAACTGATTAAATAGTTTTAATATTTTATAAATGAAGTTAAATAATCTGCTTTACAATGAACTACAATGTCTGACAATTAGCAATAATGACAATTAGATGTAACAATAACTTCAAATAATAATTTGTAGTCAAGCCAAAAATATTATGAAAATTAATCTAATCTTAATAAAGGAAATGAAAGGAAATAAATGCTGCAAAATAAATACTATGAAATTACTGGGGTTTAATAATGGGAACGATGGTAATAGAGCATTATGAAATTAATGAGATTTGATAATGGGAAAATATGGTAATGGCAATTAAGAAGTTATAGAAATTTAGTAATGGGCATAAAAGCTGTAATTACTATGAAATTAATGGATTTTATTAATGGTAATAAATTGAGGTAAATACTTAGTGACATAAACAATGTAGTTGTTATAATGTAGAAATGAATATGGGTGGTATCACAAACTTTACTACAGTATAGAAAGGTATCCGGAACTTCAGTATATAGGGAATGGTATGCTAAACTACACTATAGGGAAAGAAGGGTATCCTGGGTTTCAGTTAAGAGAGATCGTATACTACATTAGATGGAGGCTCATGTTGTTACATTGCAAAAATTTGTGCTGAAACCCTTTTTCTTTTTACTTTACTGAGCTCAAGCTTTTTTATTGTTGACATTAAATCATAAAAAATAAAGCTGTTTAAAAAAAACTGGCATGAAATTCACACCACCAACACCGCATTCCTGTCACTAAAACAAAGAGGTAGACTTTCTACCACAGCAATGCCTTCATGCATTATTCATTAACATAATTTAGATACCATACTTTTTTCTCTATATCATTATTTTATTGAGGGGGAGGGGGGAGCAGGGAGCATGATCCCCCCCTCCCCCTTACATACGCCACAGATGCAAATATATGAATAAAAGCTTCAAAATATTTGTTCTTTTATTGATCTATTCACTAACCTCCAAACATTTTACATCATTATGTATAAAGCTATGACAAGAAAAACAAAATAAGTCTTTTAGTGATTTGTGCCTCTGTGATGATTGTATGATTGAGTATGTGTTCTATTCTGTGAAAGCTGTGGTCAAAATCTAAGTTGTGTGTGTGTGTGTGTGTGTGTGTGTGTGTGTGTGTGTGGTGTGTGTGTGTGTGTGTGTGTGTGAAGCTCAATGCTCTTATTTTCGTAAGCTGCAACCTATACTCATTATATTCTAGTGTTACATATAATCTTATAATTATATGTGTGGAAACCAGTTAGAAGACCATTTGTTTTTATTTTATAGTGTTTCAACTTAGTGTGATTCTAATTAGTCAGAACTCTGTCACTGATACTTAACTACTGTGTTATTAGTTCCTAGCTTACAAACTACTTAAACTAAGTTAAACTAACCTAATGACAGCACTCACATCCATACCCGAGGGAGGATTCGAACCTTCAATGAGGGAGGCCACGTGATCTGCAACGTGTTGCTCCAGACTGCTTGGTTACTCCCATGCGGCCATCAGTTGTCTGTTAGTTTTGATGGTCTTTAAGGCTTTTGAAGACTTCTGAATCTGTTTGTTCTGCTTAAATTTCTGCCATATTTGATATGGTACCAGTTCATTCCATAAAGTTTCTGCAAAAAAGGGACACCGGCAGGTTGCAGGCATCGCCACTTCTGTGTTGCAGCTTCTCTTTTACAAATGTTTTGCTGATGATTTTCTTTTGTGGAACACTTTCGATAAATATTTCAAGAAACTGGGAAATAAATGAGGAACCACTCCTGTCTTGGTATTTTGACTAATTTACTGTCGATGATAAACAAGACTGCTTTCATAAAAGTTTTTCACCAAAATGTGACTCACACACAAAATGATGTTGCGGAAGATCCCTGTCCTTGCGAGGAATTGTTCTAACCAATTTTATAAACTCTATCAATTTTTTTTGGAGGTCTAAAAATGTTTTATTTTCTCTGCATGGTGTAATTGAACAAGTGACAATATTTTGTTCCTCTTCTTTAAAATGCAGGTAAATATAACTTGGAACATCACTTTATCCCCATTCAGACTTTTAACTTCTCATCATTAACCCACCACCTCATAAATGAAATCACAAAATAACTTGGGTCTTGAGCGACAGTGCTGCTCGTAGTTCGTGGCCATGCTACCGGTTCTATGCTGCTTGTGTTAAACTGTGTGGAGTCAGCACACTTCTCCTTCTGCTCACTACGGTAGTGCATTCAATGAATGATTTAAAAATTACTAAGTTTATGTTAAAACTTACAGCAGTTAGACTGGGATGAGGGGTACAAGGAACCTGATACAAATTTGAAATATAACTTATTTCATGATACATTTGTAAATGTATTTGTAAACTGTTTCCCCCAAGAAAAAATTAAATATAAGGAATAAAAATATCTTGTAATTGGAATAGGGAACTGTATCAACAGCAAGAAAAAGTAATGACTCAGAACAGTCAATTATTAAAAAGAAATTACTGTGCTGTATTAAGAAAAGTTATTGAGAAGTCTAGAAGCGTGTACATTACGTCTGAGATTAGTGCCTCTCACAATGAAATTAAAACAAACTGGAATATAATTGAGATGGAAACAGGGCAACCAAGTACACAGGAAGACTGTATTATCATCAAAGTGAATGAAAAGTTTACTAACAAAAACGTCATATGTTGAAAATATTTTTAATAGTCAGTTTTCAAATGTCGTAGAGAAAATAGGATCTAAATGTCGAGTAGAAGAGGCAAAACTATTAATGGAAAAGGCCATACCTATTCAATGTGATTCAACTGAAATACCATCCACCTCTCCCTTTGAAATTAAGGAAATAATAAACTCACACAAAAGTGAAAACTCATATGTAATTGATAACATTTCCAGCAAAGTACTAAAAACTTATTCCCAACAGATAAGTAGGATTCGCTGTAACATATGCAATAGGTCACTGAAGCAGGGTATTTTCCCAGATAGGCTAAATGTGCTGTTGTGAAACCATTACATAATAAAAAGAAGATATCAACAACTGACACCCAATCATACTTCTGACATATTTATCTAAAGTTCTTGAGAAAGTAATGTATTCGAGATTAGCTTTCCGTTTTTATAAAAAATAATGTACTATCAAAATGTCAGTTTTGTTTTCAGTATAGCTTTTCAAGGTAAATGCTATATACTCTTTCAACAATCAAATATTAAATGCTCTGAATAGCCAGATATCATTCTTTGGGATCTCTCAAATGCTTTTGATTGTGTAAAACATGCAATTCTTCTTGATAAGCGTAAGCATTGTATTATTATTTAATTCATACTGTGGCGACAAACCACCATTGATAATCACAACAGCAAAACACCCTGGGTGTCATATCTTGCCGGCCAGCATCTTTGAGGCAACAGCTTCTCTGTGCCTGCTGGCGATCTTGTCTCAGGCTAGTGTTGTGCTTTATAGTATGAACAATAAAGTGCTCACTTATCCAATTTATGTGGTTTTCTGGGGTTCAAACCTCATTTAATTCCCATACTGGTGACAATATGTACAAAATACATCATCTTACCACACGTGTTGTGCAGTTGTGAGTTTTTTGTGCAAATTTCATCTACAGTGGTGGTTTTGCCATCTTGCTACAATGACTATGCCAGTTTGACCTACTCCAGAAATTTTCATTGCAACAGTTTCATCACCTCATGAACAGGCTATGTCTACTTCCTCAAGTTATTCAACTTTTCATTCACAGACTGGACTATCACAGGACATGTTTGCTATGCTGAGTGCTCAATGTGTCACCTGGAGCTTAACTGACTCTGGCTTTGGTTTGCCGTTTGTTTTTTTCTTCTGCAAACAGTCTAATATTTTACCTCATCACATTTTGTGTCTTCAAAACGTTCAGAATGTGTAGAATTTGGACTTATTGAACTTTCAAAATTTGAATTGGAGACTGTCAAGGCTCCACCTATCATGTTAGTGTATCCTGCCACTGACCACAATCTCTGTCAACAAGGTGTGGTTTTGTCAATTCATGTGAACTTCTTGGGTGCTTCAGGAATGAGCCTTTCTTCCAACAGCACTCCCTATGGCTGTTTTATTAATCACTCAGCTAATTCTTGACAGTTTTCTCATGCTTTGGATGCACCTTTTTCCATCTGCGCTACTGACCTGGACAATGCAAGTGTTGTGTCGGCAGATTTAGGGCAACCCACACTGCCGATTGCCTTCAGTGATGTTCTGATGGCTTGGGGCCATCATGTCAGTGGTGACATGAACTTGAACTTTTCACAAAGTGCTAGTATCTCCAATATGCAATCTGCATCATGTGATGTGTCTGCCATGCCTCAAGTGCAACAGTTACTTCCACCTTATCACACAACTTACACACAGGGACAGTCACGGCCACATTCATTTGTGCATCCACCCGCTTTCATGGCAGGTACCAGTGTCTTGGCCTTGTCAGGCTTCCGCATCATCACGCCTCTTCCTTTCACATCTCAACAGCTCACTTTTGAGATCCCTCCGAGGACGCCTGCAGTGCCGGGTTCATGTACGATGCTGCCTCAGCATGTGCGCCTCAACTGTTTGGTTGACATTGCAGACACACCACCATCTCCACGTCCTGGACGCATTCCCAAGCTGCCACCTTTCTCCTTTGAGGCTCCCACAACTTGGTTCACCATCACCAAGCAGATCTTCGACCATTACTCACTTGATGATGCATTTCCTACCTGTGACTAATTATGCATCTCCATGAGCATGTAGACCTAATCTGCAACCTTGTGACCTCTTCTCCTTTATTCCATCACCAAGAAACTATCCTTGAAAGGGTCACCCACACTCCTGAGGACACAATCAGACCCATCATTCATAAAGTGCATCTGGGAGAGAAGCAGCTTTCTCTACTGTGATGCTGCCTCTGCCTGCTGATTAATGAACATGATTTGCCTGACTCACACTCATGGCACTCTGGTCTACCAAACTCTCACTTGTGGTACACCTACAATATTCTTCAGCCTCCGACAGAATGCATCCATATCACTGACAGAATGTACAACCCTGTCTTTGCGAGGCATGTCAGTTACATTTTACATCCGTGGCTCAGCATCTCCCTGCTGCTGGGCATGGCAGTCCGTACAATAAGGAGTCCTCTTGCAAGCAACTGATCATGGACAGTCACCTACATGCAGATCCGGTGACAGCTGCCCTACAACTGCATGGTCTGATAATGCCAATGAAAGGGTAACACCCTTACTTTGGGATACAGACAAGAAAGCAGTGAGTCAACCCTCTGTGGATGTGGGCAGTGGACAAGATGTCATAAATAAGATAAATTATTCTGAAATCCTTTCATTCTGTGTTTAAACCAAAAAGACACTCGGCACTGGTGAGGCCAGAGTTGGTAGTCCTATGATTTTGACTGTGTGAATGAGTGAAGTTATATGTGTCTTTTTCTAATGAAGATCATAGCCAAAAATTTTAAGTTGTGTGAATGTGACTGTCTATTTTATGTGTCTGTCTGTGGCTCAGTGATCATCTTTATGGTAAGTTGTAATCTATCCTCTATTATTGATATTCCAACCTGGATTTGTCGAGTATTTATTTACATATAGATGAAGTCTCATTGAAACTTCAATTTTGAAAATTAAGTTCTTCAGTGTATTAATATTGGTTGAGTCATGGTTTGCTTCTCAAAGGCTGCAAATGTGACTGCACTAAAATTGGGTGGCTATCCTTAACTCCATTATTAAATATGAGTTTCTGATTAAAATGGATGTGAGAATCAGAACTGCAGTGAACAGGAATTAGTTCAGATGACATTGTTTTTTGTTCAGAACAACTACTAAAATTTAATATACTATTTTATATTCTTAGTACACATATTATCATCAAAATTGCTAACAAATAATGTACTACACTAAAAACTTTGTATGCTCCTATATACTTTTATTTCTTGTCCTTCAGGAAAAAAGAATTTAATCGATTTCATTATAATCTTTGCTAATGTTTGTTTTTATTTTTTACAGCATTATCTAGGGAGCAACATCATCCCTCTGGGCTACATTCGTAGTGGCTATTACTTGGAAAGAGCAATGTTATTCAAAGTACTTGCTGATCGTATCAGTTTACCTTGCACTCTTGTACGTGGGAAACATGGCCGTGCTTGGGTGGAAGTTGCAATGGTAGAGTATTCTGTTTCTCAAGATGATGCAAATACACAATGTAAGGTCCCATCAAGAATATGTAAGCCAAACTGTGTTGTGGATCTTATGAACAATATAGGGCAAATATGGGTTTTGGGAAGTTCAGAAGCAAACAGTTATTGTGGAATAATGGAATGAAATAAAAACTACAATAACATATTTGTATACTGTAAAAACAAGCGGTACTCTAAAATAATATAATTTTATATGTTGATTGTTGGATGATACCAAGTATGGCAGACTGCTACTTGTTTGTAACAGGCACTTAAGCTAGACTGTTTCCATCAATTCTATTATTTTATCTGTGAAAGCATTTGTATTTTAGCAAGTACCAGTAAAAAAATGTGTGCTCTCTGAAGATAAAACAGTGATTAGTTGTGTTGATACAATAAATTTGGACATAAAAATAACACCATCAATGAAAATGAATTTATTGATAAATTTGTTTCTTTACTGTACAGTGTGATAAGAAGTAGTGAATAAGAGGGTGGTCCCATATGTATTCGACCCAACAAAGAAAACACAAAAAATTTGGAAAAAAATAATTTATTTTTCAACATAATCTTCTTTCAGCTCTATACACTTTTCCTAGTGATATTCAATGAGTTTGATACCCTGTTTATAATGAGAACTGTCTAATTTCTCAAAATATCCACTAACTGCTGAAATCATGTCTTTACATTTTGAAAATCTTTGACCAGCAAGATATGTTTAGAAACAGAAAATAATCTGAGGGGGTTGAATCTGGGAAATAGGGTGCATAAGGTAGCAATTCAAACTTTAATTAATTAATTTTGGCCATTACAATAATGAAACTTGTGTCTACTGCCTGACAAACAAATGCAGCTCCAACCTTATGTTTCCACTTGAGCATTTACGAAGTGAGCTGAGCTTTGGAAATCTCTCATTGATGTTTAAAACAAAATGATGTTGGCATGATGTTTACACCCTACTGCTACACATTAATATCTTTAGAAATACATCTAAATAGTGAAATTAAATCCAACTGTGAAACAGAGTCTTTTTCTTGGTGGATTATATATTATTTTTCTGCTAACGACGGCAACATAATCCAAAATTGTCCTGCTCAAAGTGTTTTCTTCTTCAATGTCATCAGCACTCATACTGTGCAAGGCCACTTTTTACTGTTTTAAAAACAATTGTAGCACAAAATGCAACTTTTAAGAAAGAGGGAAAACATTACTACATTAATTCCAGTACTTCAAATTTAAGGGAAGATATGTCACTTACTGAAGTAAAATAGCAACAATGTAATTACACTGTAAACTGCAGAACATTAAGAAATGTCACAAACAAAAATAAGAATAACATGCATTATGTAAAACTCAATATCTATTGCCTGCCTCAGCTGTAGACAGTTTTTAGAAGTGCTTACTATGCAATCTTTTTCTCCTTTTCTTTGTAGAGAACAGTTGTATCTGAGACTGTATTATTTGTTCCATTTTAACAGGCAATACAGGGACCAATTCTTTTATCTGTGTTGTAAATGACCACTAATGTAACTTCTAAGCTTGACAGCTGGCATTTCAAAACCTCCACTTGATGTGAACAATTTTTTCTTCATTTCCTCCTCCTTCTTATTTAAATCTAGAGGCTCGATAGTTTCCCTGCTAATTTTGGTGAATATACTTTCTCTCTCAATCATGGGTTCCTCTTTTTCATACATGTGTAATTTATCTTTATGCATGTTGAATGAAGTACATTGCTGTCCTATTTTGTGTAGGCAGGCAGAGTGAATGCATATACCCATGTTCCATCTGATACTAGAACCATGCACATGCATCTTTATTTATGTATGCAGGCTTGACATTTAATACAAATTAATTTGCAGCTGCATTCATGCAGTTTATTCTGAACAGATTAAGTGACTTTCACCTCTGAAGTAGATGGTACAAGCCTTCTTCAACTATGCATTCATGAGCTACTTTTACTTTTAAGTCAATCTTCATACAAATATTTTAGAGTTTGCTTGTCAGTTTCCCCTTTGTCAAAATAATGAGTCTGTCAAACAATTTGTCCATGACGAATCTCATTAATGCATGGATGGACTTGTCAGGATGTTTCACATTTTTGGCATGCAATGACTGTATTTTATTGTTCAGTGTATCCTTTCAATATGCAAGTTGGTGTTGATCCCACTGTTTGATCTGTAACAACAGCCTATGCACAGCACATGCTGATTTTAGAATAATGTTCATGCAGATACAACCCAAACTCAGTCGTAACAGGATCTGAAATGAGTCCCACAAATACTAAAGGAAAGACATGTTCAAAAGTTACAATGTCACTTTTTTGCAGCAAACTCCTCATAAGCTTGTAAGTTTCAGCTTCTTTCTTCCTTTGATTTTAATTTTCACACATATATCTTTCTTCCATGCCCTGTGAGTGTGCTAAGAGCAGTAGAGTCTTTCACAGGTTTTTCCATTTGTGGAATCCAAGCATTATAAAACACCTCAGCTCAATCAGACACAAATACCTCCCCACTTTAGTCTTTATTTAAAAAAAAAAAAAAAAAAGAGAGATAGCACCTCTTGATGAGATCTGTTTGAAATCAGAAATGCACAAGGAAAATGTTGCCTCAAATTGTCAAGCACACGAAGTGTAGTTAATTCAAAACCTTAACCATTAGTTCAATGAGTCCAATTAATACAAATAAAGTCACTTCATCATAAATAATAAGAATCAACAATGTAACTCAAATTAGTTTAATTTTTTAAGTCTTCCACTAATTCTTCAACAGAATAGAAAGAGTTAACCATGAGGGAACATTTCAGTTTGACCTTAAAATTCTAAGGATTTCAATTGTTGTGGAATCTTACTACAAATGGATGTGACAGAATACTGCACAACTTTCTGCACAAGGGTCAAGGAGGTGTGATGAAATGCAAATTCAATTTCTGTCTAGAATTATTTGAATGAAAGCTGCTATCTCTCAGGAATAAGTTAATAACCAATTATTATTAACAACAAACGACATGAAAGAAAATGTGTGTTGAGAGGCCAGTGGCAAAATTCCCAGGCTACTTAGCAAGGGTCAACAAAAGGTATGTGAGCTTACACCACATATTCCACATATTGCTTGAACCACCCATTTGTGCGCAATAAGCACACTTTTTTAATCAGAGGAGTTACGGCAAAAAGTAACACCATATGTTGTAAGCAAATGAAAATACACAATACACAAATACTTTTCGTGTTGAACTATCATTTACTTCAAAAACAGTTCCAAAGGTAAACAATGCAGCATCAAGTTACTGAACAAGGTCACGAACATGGACTTCCATGACAGCTTGCTATCTATCAGAATACATAGAAATTAGAATTGTTCAGTCTCTTGTTTCCATTCTGTGTAATGAAAATCTCAGCATTTGTTGAATTGTGTGTTAGAAACTGTAAAAACTGAGCCATACTGTGAATAGTATCAATTTATTTTCTACAATCCATGAACTTATTCTTTAATTGCATTATTTGATACTACACCAAGATTATCAACAACATCCCTCACTATCAAGCTAGTGTCATTGGCAAACAGAAAGAGCTTAGGACTACCTGTTATACTTCAAGGCGTAATATTTATATAGATGAGGACAACTGTAGAGGATTACCTTTTGTTGCCTGTAATTAAAGAAAGTGAATGACTTGTGAGTTACTCCCCTTACTCCATAATGTTTCAACTTCTGGAACAATATCTTGTGATCAACACAAGAAAACAATTTTGTTAAATCAAAGAGTGTGCCTAACATTCACAGTTTTTTTTTTTTTTTGTTTTTTTTTTTTTTTTTTTTTTTTTTTGTTTTTTTGTTTTTTTTTTTTTTTTTTTTTTTCCAAATTTAATCCATCAGCTGTTGTCGCTGCCTCATTGCCCAGAGCTGTAAGTATCATAATTTAATTGAGTGAAATTTTGTTGCCAGTTAATTTCTTAATTTTTGTTAGTCCTTCTGTTTTAAGAGGTTTCTTCTCACCTACTTGGCAGATTTGTTTGTGCTACTGTTTTAAGAGTTTATTCTCGCGTATTTTGATTAATGCCATGTGTATAGTTTTCGTCTTCTGCAAGCTACATGATTTAAGTATCTTATTGTCACTTCATTATTTTGTGTTCTGAGCTTATATTCCTGTGTGTTTGATAACAGTGTATTCCAGACTTTCTTGTTTTATTTTGAAAACTGCCGGACTCAGTTTCGTTGTTTTGATAGTGCAGTAACGACTAACCACAGTTCAGTCAGTTGCCAGCCACCTAGTTAAAAGTTGATTATTTAGTTTTCTACTTTCTACATTTAATTGTATCGATAGGGTAGAAGGATGTGTGCCTGCTGTGTGCAGACACAGGAGTAGTTGGCCTCAGTTCGCGAACAGATGAGCGTGCTGTTGGCTACAGTCAGCTGTCTTCAGTCTGCAGGCTGCTGTCTCAGGGTGCAGCGGTGGTGGGGAGTCCTGTGCATGGAGTGTGACACCTCAGGTACCTCATGCTTTGCCCTCTGTCCCTGCTACCAAAGTACCTTCAGGTGTACTGGATGTGGTCGAGACACCCTCTCTGCAAAGGAAGTGGTGGGTTGAACAGTGTTCGCATCACTCGAGACGGAAGGCCAATGTGGAGGTTGGCCATTCATCCATGCCTATTTTCCCTGTTTGTGGACATGTGGCCACTCCTTCAGCAGGGTCAGAGCAGGTGCACGGGGGAGAGGGGATTGTTAGTTATTGCGAGCTTCAATGTTAGGTGTGTGATGGAGCCCCTTAGGCAGATAGCATCGAGATCCGGAAAAAAGTCTAACGTGCATGCGGTGTGTCTGCCGGGGGGACTCATCCAAGATGTGGAGGCGGCCTTGCCGGTGGCTATCGAGGGTGCGGGGTGCGGCTGACTGCAAGTAGTGGCTCACATCAGCACCAATGGCGCTTGTCGCTTGGGTTCTGTGGACATCCTCAGTTCCTACAGGCGGCTGGTGGAATTGGTGAAGGCTGCTGCCCTCACACATGGGGTGCAAGCAGAGCTGTTGATTTGTAACATTGTTCCCAGGGTTGATCGGCGTCCTTTGGTTTGGAGCTGAGTGGAGGGTCTGAACCAGAGGCTTCACCGACTCTGTGATAGTGCAGAATTCTGGATCTGCATTATCGGATGGGGACTTGTAGGATGCGCCTAAATAGATCAGGTGTGCACTACACTAAGGAAGCGGCTACTTAGGTAGCAGAGTACTTGTGGAGTGCACACTTTTTTTTTTTTTTTTTTTTTTAGGCTAGACACTAACTCTTACGAGCAGTCACCTGTCAACATTCAGAAAGCAAATTCAAACCACATTCAGTTCAAAAATTTGACTGTCAAAATATTAGCCGCGAACTTTCAAAGTATTAAAAACAAAATTCCTGAATTTGCCGCACTGCAACGAAACAACGAAATTATTTTGCTCAGATAGTTTTAGGCACTGAAAGCTGTCTAAATTATGATGTGGCAAGGTGAGAAATATTTAGCGAGGTGTGGAATGTATATCAAAAATATAGACTGGACACAACTGGAGGAGGAGTGTTCATTGCTATGGACAAAGATATTCTTTCTACTGACATCGAGGTTAAAAGTAAATGTGACATTATCTGGGCATGTATAACAGGTCTAAAAGAAGTAAAGTTAATAGTTGGGTGTTTTTACCGGCCCTCTAGTGTTGCTGTAGCAGTTTTAGAGTCATTCATAGAAAGTCTACACCAGTTAGTGCGTAGGTATCTGGGCCATGTATAGTTGGGGCAGACTTCAACTTTAAGAGTATAGATTGGGAACTCTCTAGTTACATTTCAGGTGGTACAGACAAGCAGCCTTGCGAGTTACTTTTAGACACTTTCTCTCAAAACTGTCTTGAGCAGTTAAACCAGCAACCCACACACAATGGAAATATTTTAGACCTTATAGCTATGGCCTGACCTTGTTAACGTTGTCTATGTAGAGACAGGAATTAGTAACCATGATATCACCATAGCGTTGATGGTGACCAAAGTTCATAAGCCAATCAAGAAGTCGAAGCGTGTTTTTGTTGGGAAGAGCTCATAAACAATTGTTAGGATCGCACTTACAAAATTAATGGGCATTGTTTAGTTCCGGTACTATGGATGTGAAGGAATTGTGGACTAAATTGAAGTGCATTGTACATAAAGGGTTAAAGAAATATGTGCCTGTAAAGTTGATTAAGGATGTAAAAGATCCACCGTGGTATAATAATAATGTTAGAAAGCTGCTGAGAAAGCAAAGACCATTGCACTCTCAGTTCAAAGCATACAATAATTACCACAGCCATACCTTAGCAAAATATCTTTCTGAGAACCCAAAATAATTCTGGTCCTATGTAAAATCAATAAGCGGGTCAAAGCCCACTATTCAGTCACTCGTTGATCATTCTGGGGCAGTAATAGATGAAAGCTAATGGAAAGCTAAAGTTCTAAATTTAACCTTTAAGAAATCTTTCATGCAGGAGGACCGCACAAATATACCATCATTTGATCAACGTACTAATTCCGAAATGGGGGACATAGTAATAGGTATTTCCGGTGTAGAGAAGCAGCTGAGTGAGCTAAATACGAAAAAGTCTGCTGGTCCGGATGGAATACCAGTTCAGTTTTACAAAGACTATTCTGCGGCGTTGGCCCCCTACTTAGCTTGCATTTATAGCGAATCTTTAATTCAGCGCAAAGTTCCTAGTGATTGGAAAAAAGCGCAGGTGACTCCCGTGTATAAGAAAGGAAAGAGAACTGACCCATACAATTACAGGCCAATATCGTTAACATCAGTTTCCTGTAGAATTTTGGAGCATATTCTCAGTTTGAATATAGTAAACTTCCTTGAGATGGAAAAGCTTCTTTCTACAAATCAGCATGGGTTCAGGAAACATCATACATGTGAAACTCAGCTTGCCCTTTTCTCACATGACATCTTATGAGCTATGCATGAAGGGCAACAGGTGAATTGTGTTTTTCTCGACTTCAAAAAGGTGTTTGACGTAGTGCCACACTGCAGACTGCTAACGAAGATATGAGCTTATGGAATAGGTTCACAGATTTGTGACTGGCTGGACTTCCTAAGTAATAGAACGCAGTACTTTGTTCTCGACAGAGGGTGTTCATCAGAGACGAGTGTATCGTCACGTGTGCCCCAGGGGAGTGTGACAGGACTGCTATTATTTTCCATCTATATAAATGATCTGATGGACAGATTGTTGTTGTTGTTGTTGGATTTTTGAAGGGACTAAACAGCAACGGTTATCAGTCCCTTGTTCCGTTCTGAGAGATAAAACAGTGTGTTAGATGTTCCTAAGGAAATGCATTAACAGGTCAAAGAGTAAAAATCAATGGTAACTATGAGGAAAGGATACAAGTAAAAACGAAGAAGAAAACACACCACCATTAAATCACATGATAAAAACCAGCTGCGCGAATAAAATCTAAAACACCTTCAACGATAGCAGCATCGTCTCCTAGTATAAAAGAAAGCGCAACTGGCAGATTAAAAGATTGTCGCAAGGCAACTAAAAGTGGAGAATCCATCAGAATATGGACCACTGTCAAGGGGGTGCCACAGTCACACAGTCCCACTCGTAATCCAACAGGCTACGGATCTTCCGATGGAACTCCAGTCGGAGATCGCTCTCTGGAAGACCAATAGCCAATGGACTGGAGGAAGTAGCCTGCTTAGCCAGCTGATCCACACATTTGTTTCCAGGAATGCCGATGTGGCCTGGGGTCCAAACAAAGACCACCGAGCGACCAGATCGAACAAGCCTGGAAACAGATTCCTGTATGGATTGCACCAAAGGGTGTTTCGGGAAACATTTGGCGAGGGCTTGCAAACCACTAAGGGAGTCAGAACAGATGACCAGAGACTCCCCAGGGCACCCTCTGAGATGTTCAAGTGCCCGATAGATGGCAACCAGTTCCGCAGTGAACACGCTACTTCCACAGGGCAGTGAATGCTGTTCGGTATACTCACCATGGATGTATGCATACCCAGTAAGGCCGTCGACCACAGAACCATCCGTGTACACGACTTCCGCACCACTGAACGACTCTAAAACTGCCTGAAAGTGGCGGCGGAGACTCAGTGGCACTACAGAGGCCTTCGAGACATGCGCCAAGTCCAGCCGATGCTGTGGACGTGAAAGTGACCAAGGAGCGATGCGGAAAGGCCAGTGAAAAGCAGGAGGGATAGGAAGGGACTCAAGAGACGACAGGATGGAATGAACACGGACCGCGATCGGGAGACCCGACCTTGGTCATTGTCGTGGAGACGGGAGTGTAGCAGCTGGAAAAAGAAGCCTGCGATTCGGATGGTGCGCTATTGCATGAACATGGGCAGCATAGGAGGATAACAGCTGCTGCCGGTGAAATCGCAGGGGAAGGACTCCAGCTTCAGCTAGTAGGGTTGCCACTGGACTTGTCCAAAAGGCCCCTGTCGCTAAACGGACGCCACTGTGGAGTACTGGGTCCAATGCCTGCAACGCAGATGGGGATGCTGAACCATACACAAAGCTCTCGTAATCTAAACGCGATTGAATCAGCGCCCTGTAGAGCTGCAAAAGACTCATACGAGCGGCTCCCCAACTAGTGTGGCTGAGGCAGCGTAGGATATTGAGGTACCACACACACTCCTGCTTGAGCTGGTGAAGATGAGGCACCCAAGTGAGCTAGCTGTCGAAGAGCATGCCAAGAAATCGGTGAGTCTCTTCGACACGAAGAAGTTCATCATATAAATATAGCTCTGGGTCCAAATGGACAGCTAGACGGCGGCAGAAGTGCATAACCCAGGTTTTCGATGGAGAAAACTGGAACCCATGGGTTGAGGCGCCTTTCGAATGGCTTTCAGCTACCCCAATGCTAGCTGAGCTGAAGTATAAGCAGAAGTCATCGGCGAACAAGGAGGAAGAAACCGATGATCCCACTGCCTCAGCAAGTCCATTGATGGCAATTAAAAAGAGGGGTACACTAAGGACAGAGCCCTGTGGGACACCGTTCTCCTGGACGTGAGAGGAGATGAGGGAAGTACCAACCCTTACTCAAAAGGACCGGAAAGAAAGAAAATTCTGAATAAAAAGTGTGAGCAGACCTCTCAATCCCCAACCGTGCAGTGTAGTCAGAATGTGGTGGCGCCAAGTGGTATCGTAGACCTTTCTGAGGTCAAAAAAGACGGCAACAAGGTGCTCACGCCTGCTAAATGCCGTACGAATGGCGGACTCCAGTGCCACTAAGTTGTCAACAGTGGAGCGGCTGTGGCGGAAACCCCCTTGACATGGGGACAACAGACCCCGATGTTCAAGTATCCACATACGCCGACGGCTCACCATACGTTTGAATAGCTTGCACAGAATGTTGGTGAGGCTGATTGGACAGTAACTATCAGCCACCTGTGGTCAGCACCTGGTTTGATCACCGGAATAATGATGCTTTCTCGCCATTGTGACGGGAAAGCCCCCTCCACCCATAAATGGTTAAACAGGGCGAGAAGCTGGTGTTGAAACTCCAAAGAAAGGTGCCAGATGAACTGGCTGTGGATTCTGTCCGGCCCTGGAGAGGTATCGGGGCCTGCAGCAAGGGCAGTTTCGAATTCCCATTCACTGAAAGCGGAGTTGTACAATTCGTCTCGACGCTTGTGAAAGGACAGCCATCGCTGTTCAACACGCTCTTTCAGTGCACGGAAGTCCACACTGTATTCACATGTTGCAGATGTGCGAGCATAATGCTCGGCCATGTGTTCTGCGATGGAAGTCGGGTCGGTGCAAAGGGTACCCTGGATGCGTAGGCTGGGAATCGCTGCCGGTGGACGGTACCCAAATAGGCGCCTAACCTGGGACCACACCCAAGACGCTGACGGGCGACGGCTGATGCTGGTGACATATGTCTCCCAACAGTCCCGTTTACCCTGCCAGATGAGCTGTCGAGCCTGGGCCTGGAGCCGTTTAAAAGCTATAAGGTTTTCTGGAGCGCCCGACGACGATCCCGGATGGCCTCAGCGATTTCCGGCGTCCACCAGGGCACAGACTTACGCCGTGGGGAGCCTGACGTGGTAGGAATGGTTGCCTCAGCAGCTGAAACTATCGAACTGGTGACCTGGTGAACCGCAATGTCCAAGTTGGCTGGCAGTGGAACAGGAACCGTAGCAGCTGAGGTAAAGTGGTTCCAATCAGCTCGACTGAGAGACCATCGAGATGGGCAGCCCGCAGGTTGAAAATCAAGGAGCGTCAAGAGAACAGGAAATTGGTCGCTGTTGGAAAGGTCATCATGGACCCTCCACTGGAAGTGTGGGAGCAGGCTCGGGGTACAAACAGAGAGATCAATCGTGGAATACGTGCCTCGCGCCACACAAAAATGTGTGGGTGCACCAGTGTTTAGCACGCAGATGTCGTGCTGTGATAAAAGCGTCTCTATGTGTCTACCACGGCCTGTTGTCTGCGCTCCACCCCACAAGTGATGGTGGGCATTGAAGTCCCCCAGAAGCAGAAATGGAGGGGGAAGTTGTGCCACTAGGGCAGCAAGGTCAGTAAACGATACCATCTCGTCTGGAGGAAGGTAAAGAGAACAGATCGTCAGTTCTTGCGTAGCACGGATGCGAACAGCCACTGCCTCAAGAGTCATGTGGAGAGGCACAGCGGCACTGGGGACAGTGGCAAGGACATAGATGCATACACCTCCAGAGACCCTGTCATACGTGGTATGGTTTTTGTAATAGCCCCAATAGCCACGAAGGGCTGGGGTCCTTTGAGTAGGAAACCAGGTTTCCTGCAGGGCTACACAAAATGCTGGGAAGCGGCACAACAATTGCTGCAATTCTGGGAGATGGCGGAAAAAGCCGCCACAGTTCCATTGGAGGATCATAGAGCCTCCTGGTCACTGGGACATACTGATTTCGACGGCGCAGGAGGGTTCACAGTTTCTCCTTCTGTTGCCGATTTTTGAGGCAGGTCCTCAACGTCCATAACTTCCAAAGACTCGGTAATAACCAAGTCTTTTTGGGATGCGAGGATCTCTATTTCATCCTCAGATGAAGAGGAATGTTTCAGTGGCATGGTAGACACCAGAGAATCCTTGGATTTACTCTTACTTCTGTGTTTTTTCTTCTCACAAGGTTCCTTAGGCTTCTCATGCTGGGAGGGCTTCGCATACCCTTTCTCAGGAACTGAGGATGCCTGCGAGGCCCTGCAACCAGCAGTAGGTGGCTCCTTCAGCCACCTACTGGTATCTACAGGAGAAGCCTTTGAAGGAAGGGATCCAAGGGAGCCCTTCCTCGCGAGAGGAGCCAGAGATGGCTGTTGTGACTCTGGCTCAGGGGTGGGGACTGAGGGCCCCACAGGTGGAGATGGTGGTGCTCCCAAAGTAGGAACCTTGGGGGCAACGGAGGATGAAGTACCCCCAAACACCATGGGGGCAGATGTGGGCAGTTTGAGTGAAGAGCCCACTGTGGAAGACAAGGCAGTGGAGAGCGGTACCAGAGATGGCAGAGGCAGTTGTGATGCAACTGTGGCATAAGACGTCTTCATGCTCACAGGATGGAGCTTGGCATACTTTTTCTTGGCCTCTGAGTATGATAACCGGTCCAGGGTCTTATATTCCATAATTTTACATTCATTATGAAGACCCGTGCAGTCTGGCAAACAAGGAGAGTGATGCAGCTTGCAGTTAACACATACTGGAGGAGGGACACAAGGGGCGTCCAGATGTGAGGCACGTCCACACTCCCGACATGTAGGGTTACCATCACATCGGGAAGACATGTGCCCAAACCTCCAGCATTTGAAACAACGCATAGGGGGAGAAACGTAGGGTTTTACGTCACACCGGTATATCATTACCTTGATTGTCTCTGGCAACGAATTGCCTTCGAAAGCCAAGATAAATGCACCGGTGGCTACCCTATTGTCCTTCGGACCCCTATAAACACGCCAGATGAAATGAACTCCTCGCCTCTCTAGGTTCTGCCGTAACTCGTCGTCAGACTGCAATAGAAGGTCCTTGTGAAATATAAGTCCCTGTACCATGTTCAAGCTCTTGTGGGGAGTAATGCTAACGGGGACTTCACCCAGCCTGTGACAGGCAAGCAGTGCCTGTGACTGGGCTGGGGACGATGTCGTTATAAGTACAGCCCCAGATCTCATTTTAGACATGCCATCTACTTCCCCAGACTTATCCTCAAGGTTTTCCACAAAAAAAAGAGGCTTCGTAGTCGTAAACGATTCGCCGTCTGTCCTAGTGCATACCAGATAACGGGGGGCATAAGCCTCACCTTGCTGACTAGCCCTGCGTTCTTCCCACGGTTTGGCCATGGAAGAAACGCTTGGGAGTCATATGTCTCAGCATTAAATTCAGTTCGCCCACGCTTAGAGACGCTGGTTTTGCATGGCAACGCCATTTTTTGCTCGTTTCATTCTCGTCCCACGAGCAGCTAGGGAACTAAACGTCCACCCAGGCAGAGCCCCGCTTGCCTGGGTAAGCCTTATCAACTGAGGGGCGGCAGGGTCCTCAGAGGTTGCTCGCTAGCTACTGTTCAACTTCAACAGCCATGCATCTCCTCGGCACGTAGCACACCTTGAGATTGAGTTTTTTTTTATAGAGGTTTGTACCGTCCTCGCGACCCGGGCGATTAAGCCAAGATCCCCGGGCTCTGAAACGTACAACATTCCACCGTCGCACCGAACAATGGTTGTTGAAGCGCGCACAGAGCTTACAGTGTAGCAGACTGTTGACGCGACACAGCCCACAGCTCAGGACCCCGGGTTTGATGGACAGACTAACTTGTAATTTGAAGCTGTCTGCTGATTGTAATGGCATACAGGATGACCTAGACAAAATTTCTAGTTGGTGCAAAGAATGGCAGCTAGCCCTCAATGTAGAAAAATGTAAGGTGATGTGCATGAGTAGGAAACACAATCCCATTCAATCATTCAAATATCTAGGCGTAACATTGTAGAGTGATATGAAATGGAACATACATGTAAGGACAGTTGTGAGTAAGGCAGACAGCCGACTTATTGGGAAAATTTTGAGAAGATGTACTTCAACTGTAAAGGAGATCGCATATAAAATGCTTGTATGACCATGTCTTGTGTACTGCTCAAATATTTGAGACCAGCAGATCAGTTTAAAGGAAGACATAGAAGCAGTTCAGAGGTGAGTAGCTAGGTTTGTTACTGGTAGGTTCGACCAACGCGCGAGTGTTACGGATATGCTATGGCAACTCAATTGGGGATCGCTGGAGGAAGACGACGTTCTTTTCATGAATTTCTGCTGAGGAAATTTAGAGGGCTGGAATTTGAAGCTGATTGTAGTATGATCTTGCTGCCACCTACTTACATTTCACGTAGCGATCACAATGACAAGATAAGAGAAATTAGGGCTTGTACGGTGGCATATAGGCCTTCTTTCTTTCCTCGTTCTATTTGGAAATAGGAAAGGAAATTCCTAGTAGTGGTACTGTGTACCCTCTACCACACACCTTACGGTGGATTGCGGAGTATGTATTTAGATGTAGAAGTGCCTCACAGAGAAAAAAGTATATAGCACTGTCAGTTGTTAAATCACTTCTGAAGCCAAACTGTATATTTGAAAGCAAATTATGGGAACAGAAATAATCAATGAACCTTGAATATACAGCGTTTTCAATCATCATCATCATCAGGGACTGATTATGCCTTTCAGCGTTCAGTCTGGAGCATAGTACCTCTAATAAAATTCCTCCATGATCCCCTATCCAATGCTAACATTGATGCCTCGTCTGATGTTATGCCTTTCACTTCAAAATCATTCTGCACCGAATCTAAGTACTTTCATCTTGGTCTACCTCGACTCCTCTTACCCTCCACTAACGAGCTCATGAGTCCCTTAGGCAACCTTGCTTCTCCCTTGTGTGTAACATGACCCCACCATCTCAGTCTGTTCGCTCTAACTGCTTCATCTATGGTGTTCATTCCCAGCTTTTCTTCGATTTTCTCATTGTGGACACCCTCCTGCCATTGTTCCTATCTATTGGTACCTGCAATCATTCTTGCTACTTTCATATCTGTAACCTCTATCTTATGAATAAGGTAACCTGTATCCACCCAACTTTCACTCCCATTCAACAAAGTTGGTTGAAAGATAGAGCAGTGCACTGCTAACTTAGTCTTGGTACTTACTTCCTTCTTGCAGAAGAGAGTAGATCGTAGCTGAGCACTCACTGAATTAGCTTTGCTGCACCTTGATTCCAGTTCTTTCGCTATGTTGCCATCCTGTGAGAAAATACCTCCCAGGTACTTGAAACTGTCTACCTGTTCTAACTTTGTTCCTCATATTTGGCACTCAATCTGTTTGAATCTGTTTCCCACAGACATTACTTTCTTTGGAGATGCTGATATTCATATCATAATCCTTGCACCTCTGATCGAGCTCTGAAATATTGGTTTGCAACCTTTCAATCGAATCAGCTATTACAACTTAGTCATCTGCATATGGGACTTTGCTTATTTTGTTTTCACCTACTTTAATCCTGCCCTGCCAGTCTACTGTTTTCAACATATGATCCATGAATAGTATGAACAACAGTGGTGAGAGGTTACAGCCTTGTCTTACCCCTGAAACTACCCTGAACCATGAGCTTAATTTGCCATCTACTCTAACTGCTGCCTGACAGTCTACGTAAAGCCCTTTAATTGCCTGCAGAAGTTTGCCTCCTATACCATAATCTTGTAGAACTGACAGTAGCTTCCTGGTAGGGACACAGTCATAAGCCTTTTCCAGATCTATGAAACATAGATACAATTCCCTGTTCCACTCATAGCACTTTTCCATTACCTAACGTAAACTAAAGATCTGGTCCTGACAGCCTCTAAGAGGACTAAACCCACACTGATTTTCATCTAACATGTCCTCAATTAATACTCACACTCTCCTTTCAACAATACCTGAGAATATTTTGGCTACAACACTAATTAAAGAGATACCTCGATAGTTGTTGCAATCTTTTCTGTTTCCATGTTTGAAAATTGGCGTGATTACCACTTTCGTCAAGTCAGACGGAACCTGTCCCGATTCCCACGCCTGTTCAATTATCCTGTGTAACCATTTGAGCCCTGATATTCCACTGTATTTGACGAGTTCCGGCTTAATTTCGTCCACCCCAGCCGCTTTATTGCATTGTAATCTACTGACCATTTTCTCCACTTCCTCAAATGAGATCCTGTTTCCATCATCGTTCCTATCCCATTCTACCTGAAAATCTGATATATCATTGAACATTTCACCTACATTGAACAATTTTTCAAAATATTCCCTCCATCTGCCCAAGGCATCCACAGGATTGACTAATAGCTTTCCTGACCTATCCAAAACACTTGTTAATTCCTTCTTCTCTCCCTTTTGAAGATTGCTAATTATGCTCCAAAATAGTTTTCCCGTGGCTTGGCCCAGAGATTCTAGCTTGTTTCCAAAGTCTTACCATTATTTCTGCTTGGATTCTGCAATTATACATTTGGCTTTGTTTCTTTCTTCAACATAACTTTATCTGTCTGCCTGATTTCTAGTATGGAGCCATTTTTGATATGCCTTCTTTTTCTTTTTACAGGCTGCCTTGACTGTGTCATTCCACCAGGCTGTCTGCTTCTTCCTACCTTTACACACCACTGTTCCAAGACATTCTCTAGCCGTTTCCAGTAGTGTGTCCCTGTACCTTGACCATTCCTCTTCCAGTGAGTGTAAATAATTACATTCAACTAACTGCTACCTTTCTGAGATCATTGTTATGTATTTGTGCCTAATTTCCTTGTTTTGAAGCTTCTCCACACTTATCCTTCTGCACATGGACCTGACTTTCTGCTCTTTTGGCCTCACAAAACCAATTTCACTGCAGATTAAATAATGATCAGTATCATCAAAGAACCCCCAGAAAACACCTGTGTCCTTGACTGTCTTCCTGAATTCCTGGTCTGTTATTATATAGTCAATGATAGATCTGGTTCCCTTTCCTTCCCACATATAGCGGTGAATGTCCTTATGCTTAAAGAAGGAGTTTGTGATAACTAAGCCCATACTGGAACAGAAATCCAAAAGCTGTTTTCCATTCCTGTTGGCCTCCACATCCTCTTCAAACTTACCCATAACCTTTTCATAAACTTCTGCTCAATTTCCTATACTGGCATTGAAATCACCCATGAGTAAAACACTATCCTTATCCTTCACGCTAACAACTACATCACTAAGTGCATTGTAAAATCTGTCCATCTCATCTCGATCTGTCCCTTCATAGGGTGAATACACTGCCACAATCCTAATTTTCTTACTGGAGATGGCCAAATCCATCCACATCAGTTGTTTATTTACATACCTTATTGCAATTATGCTGGGTTCGATTGCTTTCCTGATGTAAAATCCTACACCCCACTGTGCTCTTCCTACTTTAACTCCTGACAGGTAGACCTTGTATTCTCCGACTGCGCCCTTTTTCTCTCCCCTTACTCTAACATCACTAACAGCTAAAACATATAACCCCATCTTACTTGAAGCCTCCGCCAGCTCTGCCTTCTTCCCATTGTAATCCCCATTGATATTAATAGCGCCCCATCTCATTCCAGATCGTTTGCCAAGTCGTATCTGAGAAGTCCCTGGTCTGTCAATTAGAGGTGGGACTCCATCACCTCCAAAGGTCTGAGGCATTTTGCTTTGATTGTTGCCAGCATGATATTGAAGTACCTGGGAAGCAGGTTGCTATCCTTACTTGCCCAGGGCCCCACTGGGTTTTACCCCTAATGGTTGAGAGACTAACCAGTGGATTTTGTAGTCTTTGCCGTCTGAGCACAAAGGTGGCCACAACTCGAATATGTCCGAGATGCCCATCCTTTTTCCAAAGTAACTGGTATCCCAACTGTCAGGACCACTCACTTGGCCATTCATACATTGCTCGTGGTTCATGAATTAGGACATGACTACAGGAACCCACACCATGAACCACCAGCATTTTCAATAACTTTGGAAAAACTGATGGCATAGAAATAGGTCTAAAGTTGTCTTCCTTTTTATAAAATGGGTTTCACTACCAAGTAAGAACCCTTTGTTGACTTATTCATGTTCTGATAAGTGGCGTAATATTTACCAGGAGATCTCAAGGATTGTCTGGTCTCTTTAATACTGATGACTGCTGGAGACAAACATGGCAGATTAATGCAACACCAGAACAACTGAAGATGCCGTGCTTTGATTTACCGCGCAAAGATTGGTCAGCACTTAACAGAATAAGAACCAACACTGGAACGTGTGCAGACCTTCTGTACAAGTGGAAGAGAATAGCTTCTCCAAGCTGTGACTGTGGCACTGAAAATCAGACTGTCTACCATGTGATTCAAGAATGTCCCCTGAGAGCTTTCGCTGGCGACCAAACAGAGTTCCTGATGATTACGGAAGATCACTGGACTATATTCATGGACTTGATATTAGTTTGTAGTTTATAATAATGGAAAGTCCAGGTTGGAATTAATCATATAGCGAGGACAGTCCACAACACACTGCAAAGATGTGGCGACGAACTGTGACAGGCACATACAAAAGACACACATAGTAATATCTTACGGAGGGAGAGAGAGATTTTTTATGTGCCTGTCGCAGCTTGTCACCACGTCTTTGTGGTGAGTTGTGTACTGTCCTTGCTATATTATTGATTCCAACCTGGACTTTTCAGTATTATATTTTGCCTAACAGTCTCACTTCCATCCCATAACCTCTTCCTTTGTTACTGCTTTCTAAAACATTCCTCTATCAATATTTCCTTCTCTCTCGTATTTTCCTTCTTCTCAATCCTTTGTAACTGACTTCCAAGCCAACAATCCCGCCGGCTCTCAACAGAGGGCTTTATAACCACGCCAATTGTTGATGCAGCTTATTCCTCCCCCTTCCAGTTACTCTAATACACCTTTCCTTACTCTCACTCTTGTATTTTCATGTAGTTTTGGTCATCTGTATATACATTTTATTTTATATTTTTTATCACCTTAAGTCACTTATTAACGACCCAACAATCCCAAAACCAGTTTCGTATCAACTAACGGGCCCGCCCACGGAAATGCACATGTAATCATTTATCCCCTGTCCCTTATATTCTTCTCCTCTGGCACTATATATTGGAATTACGTAGATTTACGTTACTGTGTCTTAGTTTTCTGTTCTAGAAGCTCCATTATAGTGTTTCCTCACACGAATTTCCATACTTACGCATTGTTTACATTTTTGCAATGGGCTGCTTTCTCATGTGCGAGATCTCCCATTTTAGTTCATGATATTGCGTTCTGGTTCATGACTTTATGCGTGATTTTGCAGTCTTTTTCGTCATTTTGCGTGCCTGGGCATGACTCTGCGTGCTTAGGTGTGTATATGTGTACTTGTGTGCATGAATTTACGTACTTTTGCATGCCTGGTGGATATTTTGCGTGTTGAGGAATCTCTTCCCAGGCCTTAGGCTCATCAAAATCCACTGTCTCTCCCATCATTCCTCATTTTCCACTTTCCCTGCACCATCCCTGTCCCAATGGACCCCTGCTCCTTCTATCTGTACCAGTTCAGGAAAGTATCCCTTTCCCTGGCCAAAACCCAATCCCACATCCTATTCCTAAAATGCTGCCAAGTCATTGTATCCCTCTCAATGGTCTAAGCTTAAAAATTCCATTGTCTGGATCCCACCCCTCCTTCCACAATGAGCTGCACCTTTTCAGATTCCACCAATCCTTATCCCTCACGAACCTAGTCCTACAAAATCACCTCTCCATGGCTCATAAATCCCTTAGCTACCTTCTCTCCCTCCATAAGATATTACTATTGTGTAACCAAAACTACCACCCCCATGAACCACAGACATAGCTGAGGTGGGGTGGCTTGCATGCCTCAACGATGCAGATAGCCATACCGTATGTGCAACCACAGTGGAGGGGTATCTGTGGAGAGGCCAGACAAATGTGTGGTTCCTGAAGAGGGGCAGCAGCCTTTTCAGTAGTTACAGTCTGGATGATTGACTGAGCTGGCCTTCTAACATCAGCTAATGTGGCTTTGCCGTACAGCTACTGCAAACAGCTGAAAGCAAGGGGAAACTACAGCCGTTACTTTTCCCGAGGACATGCAGCTCTACTGTATGGAAATATGATGATGGCATCCTCTTGGGTAAAATATTCTGGAGGTAAAATAGTCCCCCATTCGGATCTCCGGGCGGGGACTACTCAGGAGGATGTTGTCATCAGGAAAGACAATACTGGAATTCTATGGATCGGAGCGTGGAATGTTAGATCTCTTAATCAGGTAGGAAAATTTAAAAAAGGAAATGGATAGGTTGAAGTTAGATATAGTGGGGATTAGTGAAGTTCGGTGGCAGGATGAACAGGATTTCTGGTCAGGTGAGTACAGGATTATAAATACAAAATCAGTTGGGGGTATCACAGGAGTAGGACTGATAATGAATAAGAAAATAGGAATGCGGGTAAACTACTATGAGCAGCACAGTGATCGCTTTATCATTGTAAAGATAGATATGAAGCCAACACTGACAACAGTAGTACAGGTTTATATGCCAACTAGCTCTGTCAATGAGGAGGAAATCGAAGAAATATATGAGGAGCTAAAGGAAATTATTCAGACAATTAAGGGAGAGGAAAACTTAATTGTGATGGGAGACTGGAATTCGGTAGTAGGAAAAGGAAGAGAAGGAAAAATAGTAGGTGAATATCGACTGGGCAGGAGGAATGAAAGAGGAAGTCGCCTGGTAGAATTTTTCACGGAACATGATCTAATCATAACAAACACCTGGTTTAAGAATCACAAAAGAAGGTTGTATACATGGAAGAGACCAGTAGACACCGGAAGGTATCAGATAGATTTTACAATGGTAAAACATAGATTCCGGAACCAGGTTATAAACTGCAAGACATACCCAGGGGCAGATATAGACTCTGACCATAACTTGTTAGTCATGAACTGTAGGCTGAAACTGAAAAAACTGCACAAAGGTAGGAAAATAAGAAGATGGGACATAGATAAATTGAAGGAAAGTGAAGTTCTGGAGAATTTCAGAGGGAGATTTAGTCAACAATTGACAGAAACAGGGGGAAATAAAACAGTAGAAGAGGAATGGGTAGCATTGAGAGATGAAATAGTAAAGGTGGCAGAGGACAAAATAGGTATGGTTGCGTAGACTTTCCCGGCGTAGTAACTGATAATATTTATCTCGGGTATGCAGCCGGATACTGTCGTCAACCAGACACGATATTTCAGCAGACCAACTGGCTGCCATCTTCAGGTGAAAGCGCAGAACACTAACTCAACGAAAACTGATAAAGAACAAGAAACAGCAGCCCCTTTATACACCGCTGATGACCCACCGCGCGTTCGCGAAACCAAAGTAGAAGCCATGTAGGAGCAATAGAACCAGTAGTGCGCCGGTGGAGAAAAACGGCAAAAACGATGGGTCGAAAACAAGGCTAGTTAAAAGAAACAGCAGGTCCAAATGAAGAATGTTGTTGCTTGATGTCAGATAAAATCGGGTTCCAAGTTTTACTTAGTGGAAAACCCTTGTCCCTATTAATAATACTATCGGCCATCCGAATTTCCATGGATTCTTTGAGAACACATTCCCAGTAGTGGGAAGCAGGAGCAATCAGTTTAGTTTCATTGTATAACATCTTGTGTCCCTCATTCAAACAATGTTCAGCAACAGCCGACTTTTCAGGTTGGAGCAAACGAGTATGGTGGTGGTGTTCCACACACCGATCCTGAACTGTGCGGATCGTTTGGCCAATGTACGTTTCACCACAATAACACGGAATACTATAAACACCGGGTTTCCTCCATCCTAAATCATCTTTGACTGACCCAAGGAGGGCCCTAGTCTTAGGTGGGGGCATAAAAACACTTTTAATGTCGAATCTTCTGTAAATTCTTGAAATTTTTGAGGAAATATTCCCGACGAAAGGCAAAAAGGTAATAGACTTGTAATAGTCTTCTAATGGTTCACCTTTTGGATCAAATTGAAATGCATGACAAATTTGTTGAGCAGTGTACCAATTCTGTTGAAAGACCACTTTGAGATGCTCCAGTTCTTCACCCAGATGTTCAGCATCAGAAATGGCGTACGCTCTTTTTACTAAAGTACGCAAGACCCCCATACGTTGGTGTGGCGGATGACAGCTCATCGCATGAAGATAAAGATCAGTATGTGTTAGCTTGTGAAACACTCCATGTCCCAAGGTCCCATCACTGTTCTTTTGAACCAAAACATCCAGAAAAGGAAGTTTCCCATCGTTCTCTACCGCCATCGTAAATTTAATATTGGGATGGAGACAATTAAAATGAAACTTTTATCCATTGGTTGCTGTAATTTCTGAAACCTATTACAATTAAAATGGTCTAAAAAATGATTTAAAGCATACATACCATGAGGCCAAACCATAAAATGCTTTAAATCATTTTTTAGACCACTTTAATTGTCTCCATCCCAATATTAAATTTACCTATTATTATTAATATGACAAAATAGGTAGAAAGGCAAGACCTACAAAAAATCCTTGGATATCACAGGAAATACTAAATTTAATTGATGAAAGGAGAAAATATAAAAATGTAGTAAATGAAACAGGCAAAATGGAGTACAGACGACTAAGAAATGAGATTGACAGGAAGTGCAAAATTATTAAGCAGGAGTGGCTAGAAACCAAATGCAAATCTGTAGAAGAATGTTTAAGAAGGGGAAAAGTAGATACCGCCTACAGGAAAATAAAAGCGACATTTGGGGACAAGAAAAGCAACTCTACGAATATCAAGAACTCAGGTGGGAAACCAGTTCTCAGCAAAGAAGGGAAAACTGAAAGTTGGAAAGAGTACATAGAACAGCTCTACAAAGGAAATGAACTTAGAGACGATGTTGTAGCAAGGGAAGAGGAAGTAGATAAAGATGAAACAGGAGATGCTATACTGAGAGATGAATTTGACAGAGCCTTGAAAGACCTAGGTCAGAACAAGGCCCCAGGAGTAGATGACATACCCTCAGAGCTACTAAAGTCTCTGGGAGAGCCAGCCATGACAAGACTATTTGAACTGGTGTGTAGGATGTATGAGGCAGGTGAAATACCCTCAGGCTTTAAGAAAAATGTAATAATCCCCATTGCAAATAAATCAGGCGCAGACAGGTGTGAAAATTACAGAACCATCAGTTTGATAAGTCATGGTTGCAAATTTTTAACACGAATTATCTACAGGAGAATGGAAAAGATGGTAGAAGCTGACCTCAGGGAAGATCAGTTTGGATTCAGGAGGAGCACAGGAACCCAGGAGGCAATACTCACTTTACGTCTTATCTTAGAACATAGGTTAAGGAAAGGCAAACCTACATTTTTAGCTTTTTTAGATTTGGAGAAAGCATTTGACAATGTTGACTGGAATACAGCCTTTCAAATTCTGAAGTCAGCAGGGGTAAAATATAGGGAAAGGAGAGTTATTTACAACTTGTAAAAAAGCCAGACCACAGTTATTAGACTCGAAGCGCATGAAAGGGAAGCATCAGTTGGGAAGGGAGTAAGACAGGGTTGTAGCCTTTCTCCGATGTTATTCAATTTGTACATCGAGCAGGCGGTGAACGAAAGCAAGGAAAAATTTGGAATAGGGATTAAAGTACAGGGGGAAGAAATAAAATCATTGTGTTTTGCTGATGACATTGTAATTCTGTCAGAGACAGCAACGGACCTGGAAGAGCAGTTGAATGGAATGGACAGTGTGTTGAAGAGAGTGTATAAAATGAACATTAACAAGAGCAAAACAAAAATAATGGAATGTGGTCTTAGAAAATCAGGCGGTGCTTAAGGAATTAGATTAGGTAACGAAACAATGAAGGTGGTAGATGAGTTTTGTTACTTGGGTAGTAAAATAACATGTGATGGTCGCAGTACAGAGGATATAAAATGCAGAATGGCAATGGGAAGAAAAGCATTTTTGAAAAAGAGAAATTTGCTAACATCGAATATTAATTTAAGTGTAATGAAGTCTTTTCTGAAGGCATTTGTGTGGAGTGTTGCCTTGTATGGGAGTGAAACATGGACAATAAGCAGTGCGGATAGGAAGAGAATAGAGGCTTTTGAAGTGTGGCAGAAGAATGCAGAAGATTAGGTGGGTTGATCGCATAACTAATGAAGAAGTACTGAACAGAATTGGTGAGAAAAGGAATTTTTGGCATACCCTGGCTAAAAGAAGGGATCGATTGGTAGGACACATTCTTAGACATTGGGGAATCATAAATTTAGCATTGGAGGGAAGTTTGTGGGATAAAAATCGCAGAGGGAGACCAAGAGACGCGTATAGTAAGCAGATTCAAGTGGATGTGGGTTGCCGTTCTTATGAGGAGATGAAAAGGCTTGCTCAGGATAGAGTAGGGTGGAGAGCTGCATCAAACCAGTCTCCAGACTGAAGACCATAACAACAACAACCAAAACTACCTACATGCCATCTCCCAGATCGAATCCTTTGATCTCCAGCAACTGGAGAAGCATTCCAAACACGACCTCCACAAATTGTACAGCCTGCTGACATCATATTGCCACCTTGGAGCACCCATATCCAATCCTTATCCGACCCACATTGTTCCTCCTCATGAACCCTTCATAGCTCCCAGACCATGCTTAGCTGACCTCTTGAACCTACCTCATCCCTCCAAACTCCCTACCACCACTCCACAACATCCAATACCAAAACAACCCCAGAACACTGTAGTCAACCTATCCACAAAAAACCTAAACCCCACTGAAGTTTCCATTTTATCCAAAGGTCTTACCTTTAGTCCTACAACCCAGTTCAATCATGTTGGTCTTGTCAAAGATCTACTCTCCTTTTCCCGATCTCTACAATGGAAACACTGCTTTGCCACCAATCCCTCTGACCACAATCTACCTTATCCCAATATTGAACCCTGCCTGTCCCCATTCATACCACCATCCAACATAGATCCCCCTGCACTCCCACCTAACCACCCTGTGGTTACCCTCCAAGAGTTTCTCACCTCCAACTTGTCCTCACCATCCTTTCCCACGTCCCTTCCCAAGAACTCAAACCTTTCAGCAGAAGAATGAAAAGCCATCCAAAACCTTAAAACTAATCCTGACAATCATCCACCCTGCACATAAAGGATCCACCAGTGTAGTTATGGATCACAGTGACTACCTGGCAGAAGGGCTCCACCAACTCTCTGACTCCTCCACCTACAAGTTGTGCCGGATTGACCCCATCCCCAAAGTCCAACAAGATCTCCAATCCCTACTAAAATCCTATGGCCCCTCCCAGAAACTCTCCCCTGAATCCATCTCCCTCCTCACCCCAGTAGCACCCCGCACATCCACCTTCTACATGCTCCCCAAAATCCACAAACCTAATAATCCTGGACGCCCTTTTGTGGGTGGTTACTGTGCTCCTACCAAACGAATTTCAGCTCTAGTTGACCAACACCTCCAACCACTTCCTTCACCAACTCTCCACCATTCCACCCCTTTGCCTCCTGGATCCTTACTTGTCACAGTGGATGCCACCTCCCTATACACCAACATCCCACATGCCCATGGCCTTGCCACTCTGGAACACTACCTCTCCCACCGTCCTTCTGAACACAAGCCTGATACCTCAATCCTCATAACCCTCACCAATTTCATCCTACTTAACAACTACTTTTCCTTTGAAGGGAAAGTTTACAATCGCCGGCCGCGGTGGCCGTGGGGACTGAGGCGCTTCAGTCACGGTCTGCACGGCTACTACTGTCGGGGGTTCGAATCCCCCCCTCGGGCATGGATATTTGTGTCGTCCTAGTTCGTAAGTAGTTCATAAGTAGTTTGTAAGTTTAGGGACTAATGACCCTGTAGTTAAGTCCCATAAGATTTACGAACACTTGAACTTGAAAGTTTACCATCAAATCCAAGGCACAGCCATGGGCACACGCATGGCACCTTCCTATGCCATCCTGTTCATGGGCCATCTGGAGGAATCCTTCCTAGCATCCCAAAACCTCAAACCTCTGGCCTGGTTCAGGTTCATTGATGATATTTTCATGATTTGGACTCAGAGCCAGGACACCCTATCCTCCTTTCTTCAGAACCTCAATTCCTTCTCTCCCATCCACTTCACCTGGTCTTCCTCAGCCTACCATGCCACATTCCTGGATGTCAGCCTCCACCTCACCAATGGCTCCATCCACGCGTCCATCCATATTAAGCCTACCAACCACCAACAGTACCTACATTTTGACAGTTGCCATCCCTTTCACATCTGCAGTGACAAGAACTCACTTTCTGAATATGCTAAAGGTCTCACAAAGGCCTTCACAAACAGAAACTACCCCACAGACCTAGTCCGCAAACAAATCTCCCGTGCCATACCATATCCTCACACACCCCAAATCAACCTCCTAACACCAGAACCATCCACAAAAGAGCGGTCCCCTTGTCACCCAGTACTACCCTGGTCTCGAACAACTAAATTCTATCCTTCTCCGAGGTTTTGATTTTCTATCCTCGTGCCCGGAACTGAGAGACATCCTGCCCAAGATCCTCCCACCCCTCCTAAAGTGGTCTTCCATCACCCTCCCAACCTTCACAACATCCTAGTTCATCCTTATGCCCCCCCCCCCCCCCGAAACCCATCTCACTCCCACAGGGATCATATCCTTGTGGAAGACCCTGCTGCAAGACCTGTCCAAACCACCCACCCAGCACTTCCTATTCCAGTCCTGTCACAGGCTTATCCTACCCTATCAGAGGCCGGGCCACCTGTGAAAGCAGCCACATAATTTACCAACTGTGCTGCAAACACTGTACAGCTTTCTACATTAGCATGACCACCAACCAGCTATCCATTAGGATGAATGGCCACCGCCAAACTGTGGCCAAAAACTAGGTGGACCACCCTGTGACACAGCATGTAGCGGAGCACGTGCTTGATTTCAATGGCTGCTTCACAACCCGGGCCATCTGGATCCTCCCATCCACCACCAGCTTTTCTGAACTGCACAGAAGGGCGTTATCCCTACAATACATTCTCCGATCCAGAAATCAACCAGGCCTCAACCTACAATAACTTCCCTATATTTTTATTTTTATTCATTTATTTTTTTCCTCCAAACCTTACAGTTCCTACATCTCTATCCCAAACCTCGCCTATTTTGAGTGGTGTGTGAATGTGCGATCGTGTGTGTGTGTGTGTGTGTGTGTGTGTGTGTGTGTGTGTGTGTGTGTGTGTGTGTGTATGCGGTCTTGTGTACTTGCAGTGCACGCATTTTCTATATATATATTTATTTTATTTTATTTTCTCCCCTCACCCACCTCCCCACTCCATTCTTAAGCTGCATCTCGTTATTCCCATCTAACCCATCCCCACCACCATGATGTAAACTTCCTATCCCCTCTCCTCCCCTCCCGTTCCCAATTCACTGCAAGGCGTGATTCGAAGTGCGGGAGTCAGAGGTGATTGTTATATGACTGTGTTGTGTGTCTGTGTGATTGCGTGAGTGTTCTATTTTCTGAAGAAGGCCATGGCCAATAGCTGAATGTGTTGTATGTGTATGTCTTTTGTAAGTGCCTGTCGCAGCTTGTCGCCACGTCTTTGCGATGAGTTGTGGACTGTTCTTTCTATATTATTAGTTTGTAGTTTGTTACAGTGTAATATTATAAATAAATAAATAAATAAATAAATAAATAAATAAATAAAAGAACTACCAAGTATTTCAATGTAATGAAACTGACCATTCCAAAAGGAAAAATTACAAATATGGCTAAGTACTGGGCTAACAGAGGCAGAACAATACTTAAGTATTCTGCTAGATACTCCATCATATGCATAAGAATCCTTATTCTTTAGTGATTCAATTATTGACTTAATCTCTTCCTTGTCAGTCTCATGGAGACTGGCAACAGTCTCAGAATCCTATTTTCTGAGATAATTATATGATTACCTGTAGGAGCTAAGGTTCTGTTTAATTCACATACTGTATTCAGAAAGTGATTATTAAATACTGTATATATATCTGACTTATTAATTTGGACAGTATTGTCCAAGGAGGGAAAAGTGATATTTTCTAGAGATATTAAAGTAAAAAAGAACAGTCTAGAGTCCAGAATGTAACTTTAATTAACCGGTTTCAATTTATTTAGGTCATCTTCAGTTTATCCATATAGCCCATGTGGTGGGTACTGGCTACTTCAGGGCTGTCTTGGCTATACACTGTGATTGCACATTATTAACTACTGCACTTAGTTGTAAGTTGAAACCGGTCAAATAAAGTTGCATTCTGCAATCTAGGCATTCTTTTTTTACATTTATATCTGACTTATAGGTAACAGATTAATCTCCATTATGCACTAACTTTATATCCTGAACTCTGTGTTACTAACCAGGTACTTCCTTCATGACTAACCATATAGTTTTAATTTTCTCCTGAGGATTAGCTGTTCTTTCTACGTACTGCATATTTTTCGTCTTCTTAATGACATGTTTCAGATCCTTAGAATGCTGGTTATAATGAGCTACTGGAGCATGATTCTGACTGTGTCTAACATTCTGATATAATTTCCATTTTGTTCTACACACTATGCTCATTTCTCTTGTCAGCCACCCAGGTTACCTATTAGTAGTAGCACAAGAAATGAGTTAAAGAAAGCATTATATTTATTGTCTATATTGTCAACAAAATAAATAACCTGCCAATATTGTTCCTTAATTACATTAGAAAAGTCTTCTTTTGCAACTGGATTAGCTTTTCTAAATAGTTCATAATTATATTTAACAGGTGTTTGAGCAGGACACCTCTTTAAAGGTAAAATTTGTGCATTGTTGTCTGTAAGGCCATTCACTATTCTGTTGATAGAATGCTCCTCTAATAATAACATAAGAACACAAATGTTGTCTTTTGGGTTGTGATGCTGTTCCTCTGCACTCTCATTGGTAAGAATACTGTTTGCAGTGTGTGATGATAATTAAAGAGATCTAAAAGCATCCTTTTCTTTACACAATCGCTTACATAATGTTTGATGTTCAAATGTTTGTATAGCTTATGGGACTTAACTACGGGGTCATCAGTCCCTACTTACATAATTTATGTTGAATATCACGAGATTAGATGATAAACCAGTACTACATAAAGAAGGAAAACATGAAAGATGGAACAAATATATAGAGGGTTTATACGAAGGAAATGAACTTGAAGGCAATATTGTAGAAATGCAAGACTGGAGAGTTGTGAGATGAATTTTTATTAGGAGATAAGAGACAGGAGATGATATACTGTGAGAAGAATTTGATAGAGCACTGAAAGCCCTGAGTTGAAACAAGGCCCCTGGAGTAGATGATATTCCATCTGAATTGCTATTAACATTGGTGTGAGACAGTCTGAAGAAATTATTCCACCTGGTATGCAAGATGTATGACACAGGGAAAATACCCTTAGACTTCAAGAAGAATATAGTAATTCCAATTCCAAAAAAATCTGGTACAGACAAGTGTGAAAATTACAGAACTATCAGTTGAAGGAGTCATGGTTGCAAAATCCTAACACAAATTATATACATACTAGTGGAAAATCAGGCGGAGTCTGATCTTGGGGAATGTCAGTTTGGATTTAGAAGAAATGTAGTAACGAGGACATTACAACTTAATTTTGAAGATAGATTAAGGAAAGGCAAACATACATTTTTAGCTTTTTTTGGTCTATAGAAAGCTTCTGACAATTTGACTGGAATATATTTTAAATTCTGAAGGTAGTGGGGTTAAAATACGGGGAGCAAAATGTGATATTTTACTTGTAAAAAAAAAAAAAAAAAAAACAGATGGCAGTTATTAGAGTTAAAAGATATGAAAGCAATGTCGTGGTTGGGAAGGGAGTAAGACAGGCTTGCAGCCTTTCCCCAATGTTATTCAATTTGTACAATTAGCAAGATGTGAAGGAAAGAAAGGAGAACTTTGGAGAATGAATTAAAGTTCAGGGAGAATAAATAAAAACTTCACAGTTTTCCAATGACATAGTAATTCTATTACAGACAGTGAAGTACCTGGAAGAATGGAATGGGCAGTGCCTTGAAACGATAGTGAAAGATGAACATTAATAAGAGTAAAACAATGGTGGTGGAATGTAGTGTAAGAAAATCAGGTGACGTTGAAGGAAGTAGATTAGGTAATGAGATAACAAAAGCAGTAGATGAGTTTTGTTATTAGGGTAAAAAAATAACTTCTGTTGCCAAAGTAAAAAACATATAAAGTGTAGAATGGGTATGGCAAGGAAAGCATTTCTGAAGAGGTAAAATTTGTTGACACCCAATATTATTTTAAATGTTAAGAAGTCCTTTCTCAAAGTATTTGTGTTGAGTGTAGCATTGTACAGGAGTTAAATGTGGACAATGAAGATTTCAGACAAAAAGTTGAGATGCACAGAAGTTTTTTAAATGTTGTGCTACAGATGAATGATGAAGATTAGATGAGTAGATCACATTACTAATGAGGTGGTGCTTAAAAGAATTGGGGAGAAAAGGATCTTCTGTCGTATCTTGACTAAGAGAAAAGAGAGTTTGGGGACATTATGAGACACCAGGGAATGATCAATAAAGCATTAGAAGGAAGTGTTTGGGTTCAAACTTGTAGAGGGAGACTTAAAGAGAATACTGAAGGCAGGTGCAAAAGGATGTTGGTTGCTGTTCTTTTTCAAAGACGAAGAGGCTTCCACAAAACAGGATAGCATTAAAATCTTCATAAAACCTGTTTGTGGACTGAAGAAGACAATGACAACAATATCTCATAGTATTTGAAGGAGCCATATGATCAACTTTTAGCAGAAAGTTAAAAATTCAGGAGTTTTAAGATTTCTAGCATGGACACACTTTCAACAGTTTGGAGTTAAAAATAATACAGAAATTGTAATCTTAAGACACTATTACACACAGGGTAACAAATCTACACACTGTTTATTCACATTAAGTCTCATTCCCTCTTTGACACACACAGCAACCGAAGATATCCGCACCAACACCTTTCTTAAATTTTTACCAGCTGTCTGATTGAAATTTGGTCAACTAGTTTATAAAATACACACAACCTTTTGAGGTATCTTGCAGCAGTGTATAAATCAATTTCAAGTGGAATATTCTGTCTGGAGGTGTTCAATAATGCAAAGTAGAAGACAGCATGTTTCAGATATCATATATTTCTGCACCATAGATACCTCTTGGCTTGACTTTTAGTCATTCCAAGATTGAGTTGGATAGGGATTCTGCCCAGTCAAAAGATGTGTCATACTCCGACTGTGCTTGAAATGATGAATTCTCAACATTTCTCAGATGTTTTGTAAAAGAGAGAAAGCTTCTTGACCTTTTCAGTGATGCAAAAACAATAACTTGATCATTTAGATGAGATCAGTAATGAAGAAATAGATGGTGAATCAGAGCAAAGTATGACACATCAAAATCTGAAATTTTGGCATTGCCACTCACACAGAAAGAATTTTGGATGTCCACCATGGAATTAGCAAAACAACAATCAACAACAGTCTAATGACATGTGAAGAGAGGAACATTTGTGAAAGTATAAGTATAATGATGACTTATATTGAATGGATGAAAGGAGAGAAAATGACTTTGACAGATGGGTAAGAAGGTGATGGAAGGAAGGAGACTTCTGGATCATTCACTACTCCAAGATACAGTTGAGAGAGAGAGAGAGAGAGAGAGAGAGAGAGAGGAGAGAGAGGAGAGAGAGAATGAGTTTACTGGTAAAATAAAGTCAGTTTTAGACAATATCACTCTGGAACATCAAAGAATTTAATCAGTTGAGTTTGAGAGCACGTTTCTGATAGCATGAACAGTTGAGAGATTTGCAAGCTGTTAGATGATGCATTAATTCCAGTGATTTAACATAACATAAATGGTCAGAAAATTACAGCTGTCAGACAAAAAGCAAATAACATGCAAGAGGAAAATGTAAGTAGCAAAGGGAGAAACCAATGATTTTTCCACCTCTCATCATTTTAGTACATATCATCATCTGTTCATAATACTATTTTCCTTCCTCCCTTGATGAAGACTAACACAACAAATGGATAAATGCTTAGCTTCTGGATTACTCTTAATAGGCCATTATTCATGAAAAGCCATCCCTCTCTAGAGTACTTTATAAAGTTCTGTAGTGAAAAGCATCTTGTAAGATGTACCATTTTTGTTATCAGTATCACAATGTCATTCATTGATTTCACCAACAATAAATTTTTCAATGCAACAATTCATCTGGAGAGAAATTTTATTATTATATACTTTAAAAACTGCAAAGAAGCACAGGCTGACTAAAGACAGGTACAGTACAAAGTTTCATACTGCCCAGTTTCAGCAGATCTAGATTACCATTATCAGATCGTAACATATTATTAAAGTTCATGACTCATAGGTCAAGCATTGGTATTGTGACATAACAGCAGGATGCTGGTGAAACAATGCCAATAGTTTACCTGAGAGTCATGAACTTTTAATACTATGTCAAGATCTGATTATGGAATCTATATCTGCTGAAATTGAGCCAACAAATTTTGTACCTATCTGTGCATGATGTCAACAAGTGCATAGCTGCACTAAGCCTCATTTGTGTGTTGTGTTGACTAAGTGGATTATTCAGTTAACTGTTACTTGTGATTACTGTTAATGCTTGTCACTTTAATCTTAGAAAATTACATCAGCTTCCCTCCAAATTTGTTTCTTCATTTTACCCTTAAAAACAATTTGGAAACTGCATTCCAGTAAATGGTTGAGAATACTCATTCTCAAAGGGTTTTCTTGTTGTATCTCAAAAGTACTTTATTGAGTCACATGTGATATATATCGTCCACTTGATGACTATACGATAACTAAACTGAAACTACCCTGCGTCCCACTTGTCCGCCAGGCCACTCGCCGGTCGCCTAGGTGGCACTAGTTGCGGCTGAGGGCAGCGCAGTATGTGGTGAGCCGGCGGGCGGCAGGCAATTCGAGCGGGGCGCGGCCACAACGCATCTCCCCCCTCTTAAAAAGGCAAGATAAGAATGGAACAATTGTTATTACTCTTATATAACATACTGTGGTGATAAGATTACAAAAACAGGTACATAGAAATATCAGTAGACACGCACAGTGTACATAAAGAAAATGCTTTTTACAAGAAAATGCCCCGAAGGTAAGTCACTGACAAATATATGCATTCATTGTTAGCTGTCTGCTGGAGACAAACAAGAGGCATAGACACCTACTTCGGTGTTCAAGCTTTGCATACGACTATTGTCTCATGTGCACTGTTACTCATTTATATATATATATATATATATATATATATATATATATATATACACACACACACACACACATACAACACTCAGACACTGGAAAATCACTTGTGACGTGTTTTTCTTTTTTCTTTTTTATACACTGCACGGCACTAGTGTCCATTTCTTCGGTATTTGTCGTAAAGTCTCTTGACTGGACTTTGAAGTATGGCCTGAAGTGGCCCTTGCGATGTGGAGAATGTCTGGATCCCAGTAATGGGGACTCACCCTCCTGGAGTATACCCTGCTGTGTATGCCGGAATGGAGGGAATATCGGTGACATTGGTATACCGGATTCCTCGTCGGTTGCGCCCGTCTGTCCATGGGACAGCTGAACAGGCTCTTCGTTTGCCGGTGTCTGTTGAGGAAGGGGTGCTGGTTCAATGTCCA
The DNA here is from genome assembly GCA_026315105.1 of Locusta migratoria. Taxonomy (NCBI): domain Eukaryota; kingdom Metazoa; phylum Arthropoda; class Insecta; order Orthoptera; family Acrididae; genus Locusta; species Locusta migratoria. The sequence goes on from CM048744.1 coordinate 443,702,583, forward strand.
TATCTAATGTGTTGGATTCAGTACCAGGGGACGTACTTGGGAAGGGCCTTGTATAATCGCCGTCCTGTTTGTTTCAATATTCTTCCTGTCATCCACTTCTGCCCTTGGTCATAACCCCGAACCCATACTGTTGCGCCAGGGGAAAATTTTCCGAAGTAGCAGGGACTTGCACATGGAGTGGGGAACAAATGAAGTGTAAAAGTGTGCGCGGCTGTCTGCCGTGCAATAGCTCTGCGGGGCTGTGCGTGCCCATAGATGTGAAACGGTAAGAGGCTAAGAAGTCAGTAAGTGCCTCTTCAGTGGTAGCAGAGGTCAGAAGTTTCTTCATTTGATTTTTGAAAGTCCTGATGAGGCGCTCAACCTCACCATTAGATTGAGGATGAAAGGGAGAGGATCTGACATGTTTAATGCCCCTGTGGGTACAGAAGTCTGACAATTCAGAGGATACAAACTGTGGGCCATTGTCGGATATCAATGTTTTTGGGTATCCTTCAAGGATGAAAACCTTTGATAATGTGGATAAGGTGGCTGCTGTTGTGGGAGAGGATAATCCGGAGACAAATGGGAAGTTGGAATAAGAGTCGACTACCAGTAACCAATAGTTGCTGAGAAAGCGCCCAGCAAAGTCAATGTGAACATGTTCCCACAGGTGCGTGGGCGATGGCGAAGGTACTATTGACATTTTAGGGGCAGGACCCTGGGCGGCGCATACCTCACAGATCGCCACCATGTGTGCGATGTCGGTGTCGATGCCCGGCCAGTACACATGACGCATGACAAGCAGTTTTGTTCGTGAGATTCCCCAATGTCCTTGGTGTAATAGTTTCAGTACTTCATTCTGTAGGCTTAGAGGGATGACTACTCTTGGTGTAGCCTCTTCTATAGAAAGGAGAACCACACCATTGTGAGAGGTGAATCGGAGTCGCAGTGAGAAGTAGTTCCTAAGCAGATCCGACGCCTTCTTGGATGGATGGTCAGGCCACCCCTCCCTGATGTGCTGGAGAACTTGTCACATCACTGGATCTGCAGCCATGGCTGCAGCTAGCCATTCCCCCTTGATTGGAAATCTGTCCACCGTGAGTAGTTCTGCTTCATCAGTGTGGAAACAGAGAAGTTCATCCTTATCAAAGGCGGGGTCCGGGCCTTTGGGGAGGCGAGATAATACATCCGCATTGGCATGTTGTGTGGTTGGGCGAAATTGGATCTCGTAATTAAAGCGAGAGAGGTACAAGGCCCATCTTTGCAGTCGATATGCAGCTTGTCAGATAAAGAAGCATAAGGGCTGAAGAGCGAAACCAGGGGTTTACGGTCCGTGATTAGGTGAAACTTTGTACCATATAGGAAGACACTAAATTTGCATAGGGCATACACTATAGCCAGTGCCTCCTTTTCAATCCATGAATAATTCTGTTGAGGATTGAGTGTTTTGGATGCATAGGCTATGGGACGTTTGGAAACGTCCTGGTATCGATTGGTTTGTACCGCTCCAATGCCGTTTTTGTGAGGCATCTGTAGCAAGAACAAGCAACTGTCCAAACGTGTATGTAGCTAGGCATGGAGCCTGAAGTGGAAGAGTTTTTCAGGCAGTGAAACGCTGTTTCACATTCCCCTGTCCAATTATACGAGACATTTTTCCAGAGGAGGCTATGGAGTGGATGGGCCACCTCGGCCACAGACGGTATGAATTTATGATAGTAGGCAGTTGCACCTGGGAAGGCTTGCAACTCTTTAACATTTTGAGGTATTGGGAGCGCCTCTATGCCCACCACATCCTCACGGAGTGGGAATATCCCCTCACGGGAAAGCTTGAACCCTAGATAAACCACTGAGGGTTGAAAAAACAGTGATTTTTGTAAGTTGCACTTAACACCAGCAGTCTGTAAAACTGAAAAGTGTTGTCGTAAAATTGCAAGATGTTCCTTGGTTGTTTTACCAGTGACCACAATGTCGTCCTGGTAATTTACACATCCCGGTATGTTGAGCAATATTTGCTCTAGGAAACATTGGAAAATGGCTGGCGAGCTTGCCAGACCGAAGGGGAGACATTGATATTGAAAAAGACCGTATGGTGTGTTTATAACAAGACTCTGACAAGAAGGTTCATCCAAAGGCAGCTGGTGATAAGCCTCAGATATGTCTATTTTCGAAAAATATTGGCCTCCTGCTAGTTTCACAAACATTTCCTCCAGTCAAGGCATAGGGTAGGTGTCAATTAAGCATTGTGAATTGACGGAGGTTTTGAAATCGGCGCAGAGGTGAAGAGAACCATTTGGCTTGCATACAACAACAAGCGGTGCCACCCACTCACTTGCTGTAATGGGCAATAGGATGCCCGAGACTGTGAGCCTGTCCAATTCCTTTTTTACGTCATCGCGTAAGGCTACTTGAAGTGGACTTGTGCAGAAGAATTTCAGCCTTGCCGTGTTTTTGAGAGTTATGTGGTCTTCAAAGTTGTTGGTGCGTCCTACGCCTGGCGAGAAAAGGTGTTTGAATTCCATGAACAAAGATTCTAAATTGGAGTAAGGTATTTCTTCAGAGATGACATTAACAGTGTCATCAACAGAGAGGCCAAACAGTCAAAAGGCATTGTATCCAAATAAGTTTTCCAACCCAGTATTGTCAACTACAAAAACGGTAAGCGTTCTGGTTACCGATCTGTAAGACGCATTTAATTCCATCTGCCCCAGCAGCGAAATTGGCTGCTTGTTGTAGAGCGTAATTTGCGCGTGACAGGGTTCAAAGTGGGTGAACCTAGCATGACGTATGTGTCTGACGTGGTAAGAGCAGCTACCGATCCGGTGTCTAACTGCATGTGAATTTGATTTTCCAAAATTGTGACTTCGATGTAAAGTTTGTTAGAAGCAGCTAAAGTAGTGTTTACATAAAGAATAGAAGAATCTTCTTCCTCATTTTCCTGAACTACTTGTACAAGCTTTGATTTGCAACTTTGACAAGTTGCCCAGCATTGTGGGCAGTCACCTCTAGTGTATTGTGAAAAGCAATGCGGGCAAGAGGGTAACGAAGACTGTATATTGCCTTGTTTACTTTGAGTGCAGCCTGTTTGGCCTGTTTACGGGAAGGCTGCAGGCGTTATTGCTGCAACTTTCTCATCTCCGCTGCGCAAAACGACGTCGACATGTGTCTTATCAAGATGAACATCACAAACATTGCCCCAAGACTTGATTTGTGCACCCGTTGCTTTAGTAATTTCAAATGATAAATGATTGAGCGATGTGCAACACCTCATCTAAAGAAGGGTTATCCAATTGCAGAGCCCTTTGCCGGATGTCTCTATCTGGCGCAGAACGAAGAACGGCATCCCTAACCATGTGGTGTGCATATGATTCTCTGTGTTTGTCTGTTACAAAGTGGCATTTTTTGCAAAGGCCCTGCAATTCAGGTGCCCATGCCCTGTAGTTGCGACACAACTACATGGGCCTGCTTTTGATAAAAAGATGAGAGGGAAGCGCACATTTCGTCAAAAGATAGGCTGAAGGTTATTTAAATGGCACTAGCTGCATCAGAAGACAATACAACTTTGGAGAAATCCAAGACAAAAAAAGAGACTTACATAAATGTTGATCGTCAACGCCGAATGCATGGAAGTGTTGGCGAAGACACTTTTCATACTCGCACCAATCTTCTGCAGTCTCGTCATATGTAGGAAACAGTGGCACCTGCAGCGCTGACTGTCGAGTAGACTGGAATGAGACAAGCAGCTGTTGAAGTCCTATGTTTTGTGTCTTGAGCTGTTCATCAACTGAACTAGTATGTGTTCCATAGTGGCCCTGTTAGCATCCTTGTCGCCATTTACTGTTGAATCTCAAAAGTACTTTATTGAGTCACATATGATAATATCGTCCACTTGTTGACTATATGATAACTCAACTGAAACTGCCCTGCGTCCCGCTCGTCCGCCAGGCCGGTCGCCTAGGTGGCGCTAGTTGCAGCTGACGGCAGCGCCGTATGTGGCGAGCTGGTGGACAGCAGGCGATTCGAGCGGGGTGCAGCCACAACACTTCTTACAGATTTTCTCTATTCTGTTACATAAATTTTTGCAACTTCTCATACAAGACAGAGATGAATAGCCCAACTACCGCCAGATAAAGAGTACAAGTAATCAAATTGCACATATTTCTGAATGTGAAAAATTAAGTTTTACTATCATTTTATGTCAATATACAAGCTGCAGTTCCTTTCAGTATTTTTAATCTCAACCATAATTGCACACAGTTAAGTTATATACTGCCCTTGTGCCTCAATAGATTCATATTCAAGCAGCATTTCAGTTAACATTGTTTGTTGTTTTGGTCTTCAGTCCGAAGACTGGTTTGATGCAACTCTCCACCCTACTCAATCCTGAGCACACCTTTTTATCTCCACATCTATTTCAAACTACTTGCTGTGGCGGAGCGGCCGAGTGCATTGAGGCGCTATGCTACGATGCACAAGGCTGTTCCCTGTCGGGGGTTCGAATCCCCTCTTGGGCATGGATGTTTGTGCTGTCTTTAGTTTAAGTTAATTCATAAGTAGTTTGTACGTTTAGGGACTGAAGACCCCGTAGTTAAGTCTCATAAGCTTCACAAACATTTGAACTTTTTTTTCCCAGCCTGCTTACTTTATTCCTCTCTTGGTCTCCCTGAATGATTTTTACCTCACACAGTTCCCTACAATGCTAAATTCACACTTCTTTGATTTCTAAGAATGTGCCCTACCAATTGATTCCTTCTTTTAGTCAAGGTATGCCAAAAATTTCTCTTCTACACAATTTACGAGATCTACCATCCCTAATTTTCAGCATTCATCTGTAGCATAAAATAATGAAAGCTTCTAACCTCTTCCTGTCTGAACTGCATATTGTCCATGTTTCACTACAATACAATGCAATACTTCACACAAATACCTTCAGAAAAGAAATCCTAACACTTAAATTAATATTTGATGTCAACAAATTTCTCTTTCTCAGAAAAACTTTTGTTTCCTTCGTCATTCTGCACTGTATATCATCTGCACTACGACCATCATGTTATCTTACTGCCCAAGTAACAAAACTCAGCTATCTCCTTTATTATTTCATTACCTAATCTAATTCCCTCAGCATAAAAAATAAAATAAAATAAAATTGTGTCATGTAATATTTAGTACAACGTAATAATTTGTAAACACACCTTTCATTAACGTGACACGTTCCACATCATTACGAAGTGTCATATTCATGATCTATGGAACAAGTACTAACCTAATCCAATACAAATTGCCTGATTTTCTTATACTACATTCCATTACCCTCATTTTGCTGCTGTTAATTTTCATCTTATAACATCCTTTAAAGACACTGTCCATTCCATTCAATTACTCTTCAAGGCCCTTTGCTGTCTCTGACAGAATTACAACAAAATGCAAACTTTTTATTTCTTCAACCTGAAATTTAATCTCTTCTCCAAATTTCTCCTTCACAGTTTATTTGATGTACAAACTGAATAACATTGGAGAAAGGCTACAACCCTGTCTTACTCTCTTCCCAACCACGCTCCCCTATCATGTCCTTCGAATCTAGCAACTGCTGTCTGGTTTTTGCACAAGTTGCACATAAACTTCCGTTCCCTATATTTTACACCACTGACTTCAAAATTGGAAAGAGTGTGTTCCTGTCAACATCGTGAAAAACTTTCTCCAGTTCTACAAAAGCTAGAATTGTAGGTTTGTCTTTCCTTAATCTATGTGCTAAGTCATAACATGAGTATTGCCTCGCGTTTTCCAACATTTCTTATAGATCCAAACCCCAGAGGTCAGTCTCTATAAGCTTTTCAATTCTTCTGCAAATAACTACATTTTTAAAAAAGGCTGAGGGTATTTCAACTGTCTCATACAACTTGCACACCAGGTGGGGTAGTTTTGTCATCGCTGCCTCTCTCACAGACTTTGGTAGCACTAGCATAATGATGCCTACTCCTAGGACCTTGTTTCGACTTGGGTCATACAATGCTCTGTCAAATTCTTCTCTTAGAATAATATCTCCTGTCTCACCTTCATCCTCTTCTGTTCCTACAATATTGTCTAGAAGTTCATTTCCTTTGTAGAGTCCTTCTATATATTCCTTCAACCTATCCCTTCTTTGCCCAGAACTGGTTTTCCAACTGAGTTCTTGGTCTTCAATCCAAAGACTAATTTGATGCAGCTCTCCACCTTTCTCTATCCAGAGCAAGCCCTTTTATCTCCACATCTAATTCATCCTGCTTACTGTATTCCTCTCTTGGTCTCACTCGGTGATATTTACTTCATACACTTCCCTCCAATGCTCCATTTGTCTCCAAATGTCTTTTATGTTTCTGTAAGCAGAATCTATCTACATCTACATAGATACTCTGCAAATCACATTCAAGTGCCTGGCAGAGGGTTCATTAACCACTTCCATAACTTTTCTCTACCGTTCCATTCTCTAATAGCGCGCGGGAAGAAAGAACACCTAAATCATTCCGTTTTCGATCTGATTTCTCTTATTTTATTGGGATGGTCATGTCTCCCTTTTAAGTAGGTGGGTGCTAGCAAAATATTTTCACATTCAGAACTAAAAGTCGGTGATTGAAACTTCGCAAACAGATCACACCGCGATGAATAACGTCTTTCTTTTAATGATTTCCACCCCAATTCGGGCAACATTTCCGTGACGGTTTCCCCCCGTAACGTGATAGAACAAAATGAGCTGCCCTTCTCTGAACCTTCTCAATGTTGACCATGGAGGTCGTAGAGAAGTCCCTGAAGGCAACGCGAGAGCAGGCCTGAAACTGTTTTTAGGGTTCTCGCAGGTTGCCGTCCGGGTAATCAAAGACCTTAAAGGCAATAATGGCAGCAAGATGGGGACTGGAAGTGCTGCAGATACACCTGCAGCACAGTAAAGGGGCCACTACTGCCCTGAGACGTCGCCTAGGGAGACAGTAGGTGGATGTGGCCCTGATATAAGAACCCTATTTATACAAAGGGGGTGTATCGGGCCTCGGTGGTACTGGAGGTAAACTGATTTATGCTAGAAATCTAAAAAAACTCCAGAACATGCATTTATGTTAGAAATGGAATCCCTTTCATACCAATGATGGATTTTTGTTCCAGGGACCTGGTGACCATCAGGATGCAGCAATGTGAGGAAGGTATCATGAGGGAAATTGCTTTGGCCTCAGCATACCTTCCTTACGAAGACAGCTCTCCTCCTCCTTCGGAAGTGAGGAGACTGACGGAAGCCTGCCATCGGCAAGGTGACGAACTGTTGGTGGGATGTGATGCCAATGCCCACAATCTATCGTGGGGCAGCAAGGACACCAACAGTAGAGGTGAGCACCTTCTTGAATTTCTCCTATCTAACAACTTGGAGATCCTGAATAGGGGTGATGAACCTACATTCAGCAATAGTAGAAGGGAAGAAGTAATTGACATAACTTTTGGTTCCATGATGATGGGAAGTTACGTCAAACAGTGGCATGTGGTCCTGAAGCCATCCTCATCAGGTCACATGTATATTAAAATTCAAGGTTGAAATGGGAAGCAGACGGACCACGGACTATAGGAATCCAAGGAAAACGGACTGGGAGACATTTAGGAAAGACCTTGACTTCAGCCTATCAGAAATTAAAACTTCGATAAGGAATTCAGCAGAGTTTGAGGAAGTAGCAGAGGACGTATCCTCCGCTATAGTGACCTCATACCAGGACAACTGCTCAATCACCAAGAAGTTCACAAATAGGAGTGTGCCTTGGGGGAATAATAAGTTGGAAAAGCAAAGGAAACAGGTACGAAGACTGTTTAACCTTGCGAGGCGCAAAGGACAATGGGCAAAGTGTTGTGAGGCCCTTGTCAATTACAACCTTGCCATCAGACGGGCAAAGGAAGCATCCTGGAAGGTATTCTGTGAGGAAGTGGAGGGAATGCCTGCTCAAGTAAGACTTCATAAAATCCTCACTAGGGTACCAACTAATCCAGGAGGAACATCTAGGAAGGAGGATGGGGAGTATACAAAGACAGCACATGAAACGCTGGAACTGCTCCTCAAGACTCACTTTCCTCAATATACTCTTGGGGATAACTCAGACCAGAATGTGATTCCTGAGAGACAACAGTTCTCAGGTAATCGCAAAGAGGACTGGCATTTGGCCAAGGAGTGTAAGGTCCGATGGGTGGTGGGAACATTTCAACCGTTCAAGTCACCTGACCCTGATGGAATCTTTCCAGCTCTCCTGCAACAAGCGAGAAAATCTTATTAGATTCCTATGCAGGTTATTCAGGGTTAGCCTAGCAGCAGGAATCATTCCCAATGCCTGGAGGGCAGTGAAGGTTGTCTTCATTCCTAAACCAGGGAGAATTGATCATACCAAGGCTAAGGATATGAGACCAATCAGCCTGTCCTCCTTCATTCTTAAGACACTGGAAAAGCTGGTTAATGTGCATGTTGGAGAATGGAGGTTAAGTAGAGCTCCTCTACATTCAAACCAACATGCATATCAGCCAGGTAAATCATGTAAGACAGCTCTCCACCAACTCGTTGGGAAGGTGGAGAAAGCACTACACTTTCAGGAAATAGCCCTCTGTATCTTCTTGGACATCAAGGGAGCTTTTAGCAACATGACCTTCGATTCCATGGTTAGGGCAGCAGAGGTGCATGACCTAGGGACCACATTCTGTAAGTGGATTAGGGCCATGCTCAGTGGAAGAAAGGTAGAGGCTACCATGATGAATGAAAAAATGGATCAACACCACTAGGGGTTGCCCGCAAGGAGGAGTTCTTTCCCCTTTATTGTGGAATCTAGTGGTGAATGATCTCATTGGAGAATTAAACTCTAGGCAGTACTTTTGCCAAGAATATGCAAACGATCTTGTCATAGTAATACTTGACAAATTTGCTGACACAGTGAAGAATATGGCACAAGATGCATTGGACATTGTGCAAGACTGGTGCAGAAAACAGGATCTGGGGGTTAGTCCTAAGAAGACTGTTGTTGTACCATTCACAAGCAAACATATTCAACACTCAAGTTGGAATCTAAAGCTTTTCAATGAAGCACTACCTGTGAAGGGGACAGTGAAATATCTAGGGGTTACCCTAGATGAGAAAGTGACATGGACCCCTCACATTAGGAATATTTGCTCCAAGGCAAAAGGTACTTTAGTAAGTACCAGGAGAGCTTGTGGCAAAAATTGGGGCCTGAGCCCCAAGGATATGCACTGGACATACACCACAGTGATTAGACCCAGAATCACCTATGGGGCGGTCGTGTGGTGGAAGAAGGTAGAACAGAAGGTTGCTGCTAAGGAGCTTGGTAAGGTGCAGAGATTAGCCTGCTTAGCCATAACAGGCAGAATTAGCAGCACACCAACTGATGGGACGGAAACCATGCTGGATATGCCCCCATTACACCTTTGGGTCAAGATGGAGGCAGCGAGTGGTGCATACAAACTCGAAACTGGCAAAAACTGTAACTCTTTGCGATATCCAGAATCACACACTAAAATAGTGAGTGAGGTAAATGTAGGAAAGGTTGGGGAAATGCCAGACGACTATATTATAATCCCATACTGCTTCAACAAGCCTTTCAATATAAGAACTGGAAGTAGGGAGCAGTGGGAGAAAATAGTTTCACACCGTATGGAGGATATTGTCTGGTTCACTGCCGGGTCAAAATCAGACCAAGGCATTGGGGCCGGGGTATACGGAGTGAAGCGAAGACTGGAGAGTGTCATCTCTCTAGGGAAACTGGCCTCAGTATTCCAGGCCAAAATCACTGCCATCAGGGCCTGTGTGGAGGAGAATTTGCGTAGGTGCTACAAAGATCGTAGCATCTATATCTATTCAGACAGCCAGGCAGCCCTGAGATCACTGACAGCTCCTGCAACAAGGTCTAAAATTGTTGCAGAATGTCACAGGGTTCTGGTGAAGCTAGGGGAAAGCAATAGAGTAAACCTATTGTGGGTCCCTGGCCACTCGGGGATCACTGGCAATGAACATGCCGACAGATTAGCCAGGATGGTGGCAGAGTGTCCATTTATTGGACTGGTACCTGTCCTGACAATCACCAAGGCAATGATCAAATTGGAGCTACGTAACTGGCTCAGAAGAAAGCACTTAGAATATTGGACCAAAGTCTACCAACAAAAACATGGCAATGTAATGATACCAAATCCATGTTTTAAAAGAAGCTCTGCAATCCTGGGCCTGAACAGCAAAGAGATTAGACTCATGGTTGGATTGCTGACAGGCCATGGGAATTTCAAAAAAACACCTACATACAATGGGAATAACAGAAGAGGACCCTAAATGTCGGATCTGTGATGACAGTGATGAAACTGTATCACATCTAATCTTTGAATGCATTGCATTGGAGAGTAAAAGGCACAGAACATTTGGGACAACCAGACACGAAGAAATTGTGTCTAATAAATAACTGGTAAAGGGACTCCTTCCACTGTTCAAGTGCATTGGTTGGCTTTACTAGATATACTGGGAGCGATACAGCACAAGAAACTTAGTTTCGGTGCAGGCAGTGGTGGGTTGGACCAAGACTGTTTTGGCTTCCCTGAGAAAATCAAATCAAATCGACACCCCAGCTGATTTTGTATTTATAACTCTGTGGCACTGTAACTACTGAAAAGGGTGCTGCCCATCTTCAGGAACTCTATGTTTGTATGGCCTCTACATGGATACCCCACCGATGTGGTTGCACCTGCGGTCTGATTATCTGTATTGTTGAGGCATGCAAACCACCCCATCTTGTCAATGTCTGTGGTGCATGGGGGCAGATCAGTTAACATAAGTGGATTTATTCTTGATGATAATCCCCCTACAGTTTTGATAGTGCACCTGCTGCTATTGATGATAAGCACACCCTGTGATTTTATGCTTATATATTCAGATAAATACTTTTACACATTATACCAGCTACATAATAAAATGGTATATCATATGTATGAACTTAAAGTGTTCAGAAGGCTGCACTTCTTTAAGTACAACAGGATTTCAACTTCAAATAATGTTACCGTGCGAGGTGGTGCAGTGGTAAGACACTGGACTCGCATTTGGAAGGATGGTGGTTCAAATCCACCTATGTCCATGCAGAATTAGTTTTTCAATAATTTCCCTAAATCACTTCAGGCAAATGCCGGGATGCTTCCATTGAAAGGGCACGGCCAATTTCATTCCACATCCTTCCCCAAACACTCGGAGTGTGAGCTCTGTCTCTAATGACTATGGTGTTGACAGGACGTTAAACTCCAAGCTTCCTCCTCCTCAGATAATGTCATTAAAATCAACTGTCACTAGTTTCATATACATTCTGACAATATTCCTAGTTGTAAATGTACTTGTTCCTCTAATAGCAACAATAATTCAAAATTAAATCTGAATAGAACTACACAGAAAACTGCAGGATTCATATATCTTTCAATTTTTTTCTCAATTATGATTGTCCAGTATTTCTGATGTGCACTGGCTGATATTCATCATCGTAAGCACTGCAATTATGTACTTGAGTAGCCAGTAAATATGTCTCCACTTGAAAACTATTATGTAACATTGTGATTCTAAAGAAGATACATTCCATTACTAAATCCTCTGCCAGACCTAACATTGGTTGTGCTGCTGTAAAAATTTATATATCTAGGTGGTAAGTTCAAGAAATAGATACTGTGGGTTTGCATTTGTAGATGATTTTACAATTATTTCTGAAACCTAGAAAATGCAGAAGTACAAATCAAATAAATGTCCTAGAAGAAACAGCCAATAAAGCAGTTTTAAGAATTTCTGTAGAAAAAACAAAATTAATGGCAAACATAAAAAAATACCCAAGATGTCCTAGTAACAGACATTGGTAGATAAAGTGGGTAAATAAATTTAAATATCTGGGAGAAATAATTGCAGAAAATGGCTTAGAAAAATTTTTTGTAAGAGAAAAGAGTATGTAAAATGGTCGAGGAACACACACAACAAAAAGTATCTGTTCAAAAAATTGAAAATACAGCATTACAACACAGTAAAATAACCAGAATGCCTTTACGCAAGTGAATGTTTATTAATGAATTACACACTACACAAACTTGAAGTTGTAGAAAGAAGAATCATTTGAAAAATACTCTGACCTCAGAAAAAAAAAACAGGTATGGAAATTAAGAATTTTTTTGCAACAAACAAAACATAACTGAAACATTACGGAAGAGGCAACTGCTATTTTGTGGATATTTATACAGAATGCACTGCAGCATGTTAACCAAATGGATTTTTTAATATCTTTGGGACAAGAAGTCAACAATAGCTTGGATTCAAGAAGTTAGGAAAGATTTGGAAAGAAACAATGTAAGTGAAAAAGGTGCAACAGAGAGAGAGTTTATTAAGAAGAAAATGTTAAAAATGGAAGGATTCCAAGGTAGGAGGGAGAAGACAGGGTCCAAATGGCCTGAGGAGAGAAAAAAGATACATAGTAAAAAGGTGAAAGAATATTGGAGGAAAACAAAAGTATAACAAAGGAAGAAACATTGAAATTGGTGTGTGGTCATTAGATGACCCAAATGACAAAATAAGAAGAAAGCTACTATATGCTTATGCAAGGCAATGTGTACAACAGTAAATACATAGCAGAAGGATGTAATTGAAAGAGCTCAAATGTTTAGGGTAACCATGATTAAAGGAGGTCAAAAATTTCATGAAGGTTAAAAAGAAGAAGGTTGTGCAGAAGTTATAAGAAGAAACTATTTCATAACAAGGTGAAGGGGAGAGAAAAGGCAATAGTTGTTCTTGTGTATAGTAAACAGTTATTACAAGGTTTACAGAACTTAGAAATTAAAATAGTAGTATTAGAGCATGCGCCACATAACTTGGTGAGTGGATGGGCACTGCTGCACAAGTAACTGTGTAGTGGTGGGGCACCCAGTCGTTGCGGCGTAGCTGGATGAGCGTTAGCTGCACTTCATTCCATTCTGAAGTCGGCTGATGACTGCTGCTTTGTGTTCAAGTTACAGCCGCATACAAGCAATGTAACAAGCGCAAGGAAATCTGAAGTTGCTAGTCTTGAAAATACACAGCTGTATAAAAAGTGTAACACAGAAAAACAACGCTCAGTGTATTGTATATCGTTCGATTGTTGGGAAAAACTGTTGCACATTTACGAGTATTTATCTGTCGCTTTTGATTGTACCTATTATATTTACATGACAGGGCACAATTTTCAGAGCAGCACAGAAATTCATTTTGTGGCCCAGTGATTAGCATGATACACAATTCTCTCACTACCGAAATGCAAAACACTATTTCTCTTGCCTGCTTGTGTAAGACAGGGTGAGATTTCTGTTGCCACTCATAGTTATCTGACAGCTTTGAAATAACTTACAAAGACAACCTAATGCAGAATGCCAAAACCAGTTGCCACTCCGCATAGTACAAAATGAACTTGGCCACGCACACAATGGCTGCTATTGGCCAGCAGGTGACGTGACGTGATATACCCGAGCTCCTACGCATCCAGACCTCACCCACCAAGTTATGTGCTCTAGTGGTCTGCCACTAATTAGGCGACCCACCAAATACTAATTTATGCTGTGACACTGCAGCACACTGCTTGCTGTCATCTAGGTTGCCAAGTTGGGTCTCTCAGGTATTATTGGGTATGGTAGAGTTCTATTGTGCACAACTGTCATGTGTGTCATGTGCTGTACTGTGTTTGGAACAAAATGTGTTTGTTGCTCAGCCATTCACATATCTTGGTAAACTGAGTGTCTACACTGATAAAGATTCCTACCCCACAAACGTAATGACCTCTTTCACAGGAAATTTAGCAATTGCCACTTCCTATAACTAAAATGTTCAAATGTTTGCAGAGCTTATGGGACTTAACTACGGGGTCATCAGTCCCTAAACTTACAAAATACTTATGAACTAGCTAATACTAAGGACGGCACAAATATCAATGCCCGAGGGGGGATTCGAACCCCCGACCGTAGTGGCTGTGCAGAATGTGACTGGCGCGCCACAGACTACTCTGCCACCATGGCCGGCTCCTATAACTAACTTCACTTCAGTCATACCTATGACATACACTTTCACCAAAATGTGAAGAATCACATTCACTGATTACAGATGCACCATTTTCTCATCCCAAAACTGGAAATCAAGAGTAGAAGGCATGCAAATAAAGTACATGCCTTCACTCATTATCAGTTGTAGTCTGTAGCTCTTTGATACGCAAATTTTAATCTGCCAGGAAGTTTCATATCAGCGCACACTCCACTTCAGAGTGAAGTTTCATTCTGGAAACATCCCTTAGGCTGTGGCTAAGCCATGTCTCCACCATATCCTTTCTTCCAGGAGTGCTAGTCTTGCATGTTTGCAGGAGAGCTTCTGTGAAGTTTGGAAAGTAGGAGGCGAGGTACTGGCAGAAGTAAAGTTGTGAGGCGGCATCGTGAGTCGTGTCGGGATAGCACAGTCGGTAGTGCGCTTGCCCGCGAAAGGCAAAGGTCCCAGGTTCGAGTCCCGGTTCCGGCACACAATTTTAATCTGCCAGGAAGTTTCATATCAGCGCACACTCCGCTGCAGAGTGAAGTTTCATTCTGGAATTAATTTAGAGTTTTCCTGTAGCAGTAGTCAACATTATTGTTCTTGGATATACAGACATATTTTCCCACTAGATTAACAGAAAATGTTCAAATGTTTGTGAAGCTTATGGACATAACTGTGCGGTCATCAGTCCCTAAACTTACAAACTACTTATAAACTAGCTTATACTAAAGACAGCACAAACATCCATGCCCGAGGGGGAATTCGAACCCTCGACAGGGAACGGTCTCGCACATCAGAGCATAGCGCTTCAATCCGCTCGGGCACTCTGCCGCGGCACTAGGTTAACAGAAATGAATAATATTGTAGTGTCTGAAGCACTAAATGTCTCACTAGCTAGACAAGATGATCAAATTGATTGACTTTGAGTATTTTATTTCTGGACTATTATTGTCCTCGGCTATTTCTGTCACTGGTTAATGCCCGGACAGGATCCTCCTACCTGTCGCAAACATACAATCAGAGAGTGCTGTGTGGTATAATGAACCCTTTGGAGGCACAAAGTAAACAAGTGACAAAGTGGAATCAGTGATATTGTATTTCTTTTGTTTTGTAATGAGATACTAGATTTGAGATGAATGGAGAACCTGATTCAAGTTTGGACTTATAAATATTTGTAATCACTTCTGGATGTTAAATAATGTAAACCAGAGGTCTGAACCTACTGGTGTTGTATAAAGGGATCAATAAACCCCTTTTTACTGTTCAATTGAAACTTGATTGTGTGATCTTTCAATTACTGGATTATATGATAACAGAATACCTCTTCATTTCTCCTATGCAATGTATATTTAGAGAAGAAGTCTGATCGGTCTGGATATTGAAATAATCTCTATCCTAGGGACTGATTTTCAGGACCTCTATAATTCCACACAACCTTAAGGGTATGTGAAGAAGACATTTATTTATGTGATGGAATTCTAAAAAGTTTGAATCACACAGGAAATCACAATGTTAGTTATAATCGTTTCTCATTCTGCTGGGTACAGAAACAACTGCACAACTAAAGCAGAAACTTTAACTGTCAGTAACACACATCATGCAACTCAGTAGCACAGCAAGTGTCCTGTAACCACCAGTGCTGCGCTATTAGATGATGCTCCAGTTGCCAGCAGTAGCATTATGGGGTAGGATGTGTGTCTCAAGGCCGTAATCTGAAATTTATTTATTTATTTATTTTATGGGGAGGGGGGGATGGGAGATCAGACAATAAAATGCGACTGTCATAGAAATTGCAAAGCATTACAAGATTATTTTGAGGCGGGGTTGATCATCTTCATCGCCCCCCCCCCCTCCCCGCCCCCTGGCTACGTGCAACCCACCACTTCCACAACTTGCCATATCTTTATGGTTAGAGAGGCCAGCCTTTTTTGTTTGATAGCACTCATGGGGTTTCCTAACATATTTGTTGCAGTGGCACAATGTTGTAGTTTACTTCAAGGTACTCCCCATCATCCACCATATGGCGGCTTGGTGGAGTAAAAACTCTTCTCTATGAAAACACACATACATGGAAGTATCCTGGAAGGCATTCTGTGACGAAGAAGAGAGCACTGATACTCAGGCCAGACTTCACAAATCCTCATTAGAATATCAACTAATCCATTACACACTTTGAGGAAGACGGATGGGGAATACACAAGGACAGCAGATGAAATGCTGTAATTACTCTTCAAAAATCATACCCTCAATACATTTTGGCAGACAACATAGATCAGAATGTGATTCCTGAGAGACAGCAGATCTCAGGCATTTGAAGGAAGAATTGGCAATCATCTAAAGCAGTGTTTTTCAGCCTCTGGGTCACGGCCCCCAGGAGGGGTCTATACTGTGGGTCCTTTCTTAAAGAACACAACTGGCTTCTTAGTCTTGCCTGAAATGTGAAACTCTCATTAGGCAAGATATATTTTTCTCTTGGAAGTAATAAAAAAATCAGGTAATGTGTTCAATACCGAAAATACGCAAAACAACTTCATCCAACAATTTAATAGAAAGCTGAAACAAAAGAAAGAAGATGAAATGTATTGCCTTTGAGTTAATATAGTTTTGTTTTGGTTTGTGTGTGTGTGTGTGTGGGGGGGGGGGGGCAGAATATGTTTACTTGGAAGAGGTTCACACAATTGAAAAAGTTGAAAAACACTGGAGGAAGCACTGCACTTTCAGGAAACAGCCCTCTGCATCTTCCTTGACGTTAAAGGGGCTTTTAGCAACATGACGTTCGGTTCCATGGTTAAAATAGTAAAGGTGCATGACTTTGGACCACTAATATGTAAGTGGACCAGGGCCACACTCAGTGGAAGAAAAGGAAGAGGCTATCATGATGAAAAAAAAAATAGCAATTAACATCACCAGAGTTTTTTTTACACAGGGATAGATTCTGTCCCCTTTACTCTGGAATCAAGAAGTGAACAAACTCATTCAAGAACTAAACTCTAGACAATATTTTTGCCAAGAACATGCAGATGACTATGTCATATTAATACTTCGCAAATTTGCTGACATCAGTGCTATGGCACAAGGTGTGTTAGATACTGTGTGAAACTGGTGCAGGTCACAGGATATAAGAGTTAGTCTTTAGAAGGCTGTTATATTACCATTTATAAAGAAGTGTATCCATCACTCACGTTGGAATCCAAAGCTTTTTGATGAAACTCTACACGTGAAGGGGATAGTGAAGTATCTAACAGTAACTTTGTATCAGAAACTATTATGGACCCCTAAGGAATGTTAATAATAATATGTAGATAGAGAACAACTCACCATAAAGACAAATGTTGAGCCACTGACAGGCATAAATAAAAAACACACAAACAAACAATTCTAAATTTTCGGCCATGGTTTTTCTCAGACAGAAAACACTCATCCACACAATCAATCAGGCACACTCATTCACATACATTACCCATCTCTGGCCACACAACACAATCTGTGTTTATAGAACCCTCCTCAATTTGAAAAGCAGAACAATTGAAAAAAGTGGGCACTATAGTTGAGAAAAAATTATACATAACAATAGGGGAGAAAAACTTACCTTAACATTGAAATAATTCATTCATTCCCAGGGATAAAAATGGGTAAATTGGGGAAAGTTATAAACCGAGAGTAAGTCACTCAACCGAAGAGTGAGGAAAACAGTGACAAGGTGTCAGAGAAAGGAGGTAGTAGAAAATATACCATTACTAAGCATTGTTCTAACCCGCTTCACTCCAGTCCAGCTTTATTGGACCAAATTTCTTCATTTGGCTTCTTACCTGACCTTTCAGTGAACTGTTGCTTTGTAACCCCCCCCCCTCTCTCTCTCTCTCACACACACACACACACACACACACACACACACACACACACACCAGTAAGCTACAGAATCATGAACTAAGTAACATTAGCAAGTCATTAAAGCTTATGGGACTTAACTACAGGGTAAACAGTCCATAAACTTACAAACTACTTATAAATTACCTTATACTAAAGACGGCACAAACATCCATGCCCAAGGGGAGATTCGAACCCCCAACGGGGAACAGCCTCGCGCCACACAGCATAGCGTCTCATTGCGCTCAGCCACTCCCTTGCGGCAGTTTTCTTTCTGACAAAGGCAGTGAACAAAACCTAAGTTGTATGTGTGTTGTTGTCTTATTACATGTTTGTCTGCATCTATGCAGTAAGTTGCAATCTGTTCACATTATATTATTGAAACCTTCAGTATGAATGACAGAAAACAATTTCAGAAACATGCAGAAATAGCTAATGAGTTCCTCAATATTTTTGTTGTAACCCAAAGAAATGAACAGTATTTTTCAATGAAATATTATGGTTCACATTTTGAACATGTCTGAATTAAATTTATAAAAAAAATAGATTTAAATGCTAGTAAAGCTTCATCACATTTAACAAATCAATCACAGTTTGTTACAAATAAGAAAAAACTAAAGAAAACAGTTATTTTCAGGATGGTTTTGAAGTGTCACCAAATAAATGATTACAACATAAAATATTTGCACATATATGTTCCAAATAAAAACAACAATTTAAGCTATGGACATGCATAACTGTGAAAACATTCCTGCTCAATCATCCCAGGACCATTAAAAGAAGCACTACACATCAATTACAATACTTTATTGCTCTGTTCTTATGAACTCAAATTTCAACAACAGATATGTACATAATATCATCATCCACAGTAAGAATATAAACTGCATTAACAAGCACTTTGATACTACAAAACTGACATTATTTTGTACGATTTGCCCTACATTTACAGAAATTCATACATGAGGAGAAGCACTTTCTGCTGGATGTAATCATGTTATGAAACCTAATATCTATAACACAATAATCACATCCATTATGTGCCAGTATTTATTTTCCTATTCTATTCCTTAATCACCTTGCTTTTGCATTTCTTTACAAGGACAATTCTTCCTTTTGCAGAAGTTGTGCCCAAATTACGTGGTTTGTCTATGCATATAAAAAAGTTTGCCTGCTGACATGTGTAGATAGTTATTGCTACTAAATCATTTAAATGATACAAAAATAACATAACTATATAAAATGGCAAGACATCCTTTATCTGTAAAAACTAAGAAAGATTTGTCATGACTTTATGTGAGAAACACTGAAACATGTATACAAAGTACTGAAACCTACACAATTAAATAATTCAAATTTGTTTTCTTCCTTACTGCAGTTTCTGTCACAAGGAACCTAGCACTGCCTAAATAATGACTGTAGATAATTCCAACATCGACCTATTACTACTGATCATAAAATTACTTTTACTCTCCATAATGTTTCCATGTCACCACAGCAGTGCAAAACATTTGTCAACAGTGCACCAAAGGTTACGTAACTGTCTGAATACGCAGCTTATGTAACTGGAATTTTGAAATTAATAAACTGAATTAATGAAAATATTCATTTCATATTAGTTGTAATATTCACTATGTACTTGACTATGAAATCACACAAGAAATACATAAAACATCACTGTAAATATCAAACTTTATATTGTCATTCTTTCACATTAGACCAATAAACATAATACAACTATACTTTATGGCAAGAGATAATAGTTGAAACATAGAAACTGAAAGTAGATATGACAGAAAATATTGGAAGAATATATAATTATCCTACAGAGGTTAAAGATCAATCTAGTATTAGAAACAGTAACATTTAGAGCTCCACATTCTTGATCTACACATTTCTTGTGGGCTAATAAAACCTCATATACTTAGTTTGGAGCTGATAACACAAACAGTATGCTTGCAACATTTCATAAGATAAAATAACATAGACATGAATGAGGAGTCCTCCAGAAAACTTAATGAGGAATTACTGCTAAATGAACAACAGTTACATTCTAAACTATCAGCATGTCAGATCAAGGCAAGTATTTTGAATATACAATTCACAAAATAGCACTAAAGTAATTTTATGCCTATCATTTGATTAATTGACTTCAATATCAGTTTGAAATTTCAAAAAATAATTGGTGCATGAAATCAGTAGGTGAGTTTCAATATAAAATTAATAGAAAAGAGGAAGTAATTGAATTTGAGTACAGCCATAGGAATTGCTTTCTTTGCCTTTAAGGCAAAAATGGTCCTAAACATGCAATGAATTTAATTTTTAAAATTGGGACATCACAACTGATAATGGTAAAAAATATAGCTTATTATGTAAAATAAAATTAAATTACTGTTTCAATGTAGCATATATTACACTTAGTTCAATGTATAAGAATTAACAACCAATAGCTACAGTAAAAGTGACTGACAAAATTTTTGTACTCAATTGTATTTTCATTATGTATTCAACCCCAGATCCATGATTATTGGTTGTTTTTCCTTGCAATCAATATAAGCGCTGTTATTGGTCTTTCTGGAAAGAACTATACTATTCCAGACAGAAATGACCTGCTAGTGAAAATAGTCTTTATTAAAAATAATTACATGATTGCAGACATCTACAATATTTATCTTTATAAAACAAAATTATTGCACTTCTTAAAAATCTCAGTGGCCAATGTTTCATTCTAATTATCAGCAATCTGCAAAGGCAGAAGTATATGTTGTAAAGGAAGTATTTATCAATTATAAGAACAGTCTAAACTTTATCTATGTAAAAACAGAACTTTTTAATGTACCTGCACAAAAGCTTAAGAAAATACTACTCTTGTTTTGGTATTAGTTGTGTTCAACGATAAATTACCTATCTGAATATTTTTGAATAATTTGGTGGATAGTAGGTACAAGTGCAACCCAGTATAAGTTTGCATTCATTCTCTCTCTCTCTCTCTCTCTCTCTCTCTCTATTGGTCATGATGCAGGTTTTCTGTTTATGTGAGAGCTTACTACAGAGATTCTTGTGTGACAAATGACAAAGCATATGCAGACACATGTGGAAGTTGCAATTTAACTTTGCTAATAAAGTGCCTGGACATTTAACCTTAATAATGAAATAACTAGTAGGATTATCTTTAAAAGAAACAGAATGTTAAGTAGGTTCATAGTAATGGCTTCCCTATGGTTTGAATATTCAAAGTGGATTGAGGCAGAAATGTTATTTCTCAGAGACTTCTTAAATCTTGACACTTGCATATGAATTGTGACATGAGACAAAAGATGTTTATTAATTGAACAAATGATTTATGACAAAATATGAAGAATAACCAGCAAAAAAATAAGTAAATAATTTTTTGGAATACTGTATACACTGCAGTCTGTTATTAGTTCCATGTCTATGGCTAGTTTACTAATTTAACAAAGATCATATTTGAATGTTTTGCTATTATATGGAATGATAAAAGTTTTGCCTACTAATAGGCGATTTTTTGAGTTTCAAACATTCATATTATGAAGTTAACAGAGAAGTTACACAAAATATGAAAAATGTACTTCTTTGTGTGTGTGTATGTGTGTGTGTGTGTGTGTGTGTGTGTGAGGCTGATCACTGATAGTATAATTTTCTTTATTATAATGGCAGAGAGTAGAGAGAGAATGAAAATTAGAGTTACTACTTAGTTATTTATTCAATGATCTTCATATCCCCTCTTGCTAATGTTTGAAACAATATCAGTAGTTTATGAAAATAATCAGTTTATGACTTATAACACAGTATAAAATAGCTGCACATTTTCTTATTCTATCATGTTCCAGAGAGTGCACAAAACCTACTCTTGAGTATGAGTAACTATCATCTGCAACTTTGTACACTGTCAAATGTTTCTATGTTATTGCAGTATACACACAATGACAGATTATAACAAATCTGTATGCAGATAATGCTAGTTAGTTTGTAATGACATTAAAAGGATATCAGTTTGTACTGGTTCAACAACCTATGGGCAATCATCATTAAATTACACACATTTAATATGCATTGTGCTAATCATTACACTAATAAAATACAGTAGTTTGCTAAATATAACTCCGTAATAGAAGCATACCAATTTTCTGTTGTACAACTGCTATAAATAGCAAAGTTACTCAAAATATTTCTTTAACTTACAGCAAAATGTGTTACATTGTATTTACAAAATAAAACTCGGCTGACAAAAAGTAAAGCACACTAATGGTACAAATTTTTATCTAATTTTTTTTATACACAGCCACAATAGGCCATTGTCTATATAATGGACTAATCAAACATCAGTATCAGATTAACACTATCATCAGCATATGCACAATTGCAACATGAACTAACTGTACTAAAACTGTATTGCTTTGAGTCTTGTTACAACATGTTTTATGATTTTTATATTGCAAATGAAATACATCTTGCTACATTAATGACTGATATTATCTATGACACTGCTGACTTTCCGTAAATGTATTTAGTCTTAGTGCATAGTGTGTTCATGTAACTGTTAAGATTTTAACACTTCCCACATACTTGACACTTAGCTACATCTGGACAAAGCCAGTGCCAGCAGTGGTATTAGCACCACACACAACCATCTTTATACCTAATATACAACCACAGTTTTCTATTACTCAAATCTACAACATTATTGTTTTTGTTATATAGATTAAATGACAAGTTATGGCGTATGTATAATGTTTTACAGCTGACAATGAAGAATCCAATGAATAAACACCAACAGAGATGTAACTGTATTACACTGATTACCCACAACAATGAATGTCAACAACCTACTTTGGAATGAGTAACAGAATTATCAAGCACATTCAGTTTTGTTCTTCTTCAAAACAAGACATTTCCATATACAGCATACTTATCTAAAAACATCAAATACATCAACTCCTACACAGCAGACAAATGTTCTGATATTAAATCCTTTTACAGGATGCTGTTATAAGGCTATACTGCTAGTACATATGTGTCTGAATAACTGACATCATTCTTCATCTAATTTCACATATCCTCAGCAGTCAGCAGTCTAAACAATAACAACAACTCATATAACCATTTGTAACATTATAATAATATAATACAGCTGAAAAATTTTAAAACTTCAGAATATTACATACTTCAATATCACAGATCTCTGAAGAAAATCTAAACTAACTGAGTCACTGCAAGTATGAAAAGGATGAAATTATTTCACAATACAATTGTCTACGGAAGAGGAATCACAAATAATGATGAACGCAACCACAAAAACTACAATATGCCAAGAAAAATAAATGGCCTCATTATTACATTCATACTAGCAGGTATCATATCACAATCATTCCTTCACATTTTATGTTACGCAAACTGCATTCTACATTAACAGATGTATAGTATAATACACATATACTTTATAAGTCAACAGACCGTAGACTTTTATGAGTGTTCACAATAATTTACAATGCCAACTCATAATCATTTTCTTTCTGCCATCACCTCATACCAATACTCAGAGCAATTTGAAAGGAAACACATCATTTACCAGGCACAGAGCATACCTAGAAGACTATTAGGTTAATGGTCCCTGCTCGGTCATTCATTAGGCACTCTCTCACAAATGATCAGTAGGCTGTTAATTCTCAGGTTTCTTTGTTTTAATTTTCATTGTAGTGTCCATCAGTAACCATGCTGAAAAATTAAAGATACTAAATTATATTTTTCAAAAACAGTAAGGTGAACGACATATTAAAAGGTGTAACTTAATACTTTTTTTCAAACAGTTCTTTCACGTTCTGCAGTTATGGATATCCTTTACAAAAGTGTACACAATATTGCTGTACCACCTTTGCATACTGTTTATGATTGTACAACTGAACAATGTTTTTCAACTATTTATTTCAGCACAGAAGAAGAGGTTCTGATCAAGAAATGAAGGGTAATTATTGTTTTTTGGTTTTACTAACAGTTAATTGCAGTAAATGATGGTAATTGGTTATATGAACAGGGTCTGTCCCAAAATTTCTGGAATGATTTGGTAGCTGGCTGGCAGGGCAGAGTTACATGTGAAGCAGTTGGTGGAGAATCTAAGCTTCAATATCAGACCAGTGTCAGTTGCCTGCAGGCAGTTGTTGAGGTATGGTCGCACTCTGCACAAAGGTACCTACTGCAACATTGTCAAGCAAGAAAGGGACCAATTTTTGAAGCAGTTATGCACTCAAATTTTGTGTGGAACTGGACAAAAATGTTTCAAAAAGCAGGGCAAAGGAACAAAAGCCAAGTTTTCATGTGGCACAAGTGATTTTGGGAAGAATAACCACTTGGGATGCCTGTCAATATCACAAATGGATCACTTGGTATAAAAAGTGCATCAAGTTGAGGACAAGGAATGACAATGAAGTGTTCAGATGACTGTGGTATACTCAAAACAATAATTTAATGCATTTTAATGTAGGATTTCCAACTGAGTGTGCATGAAAATGGTGCCAAAAGTACTGACAATTGAGATGCCAGAACAGATTTTGCTGGAGTGCAAGGAATTGCATGAGCACTATGAAACAGATCCACAATGTTTGAACAGAGTGATCACATGGGGCAAGATGTGTATTTTTGAGTAATATCGCAAAACAAAGGAATTCTGAATTGGACGTTGGAGGCAGTACAAACAGCTCTGAAGCCAACATTGTTGGAGGTAAGTTCCAGGGCATCTTCAGTGATTGGGCGAAGCTTTAGTATGTTGTATCAAGTAAGGCATTGTTGTGCACAGATACTGAATAAACTGTAATGAAGCATGTTGGGATTTATTCCCATCTGCTTGCATTACTCAACCCCCCGATACCACTGTTGCATATTTATAGATATGAATGTAATCAGTCTATTATCATGTTGTTTTCCAAAGCTTTGTTATTATTTGTTGTGAACTAGTTAGTTGAAGTCTTTTTCTATTATTTGCTACCGGATGCATGTGATCAATTAGTAAAAGTTAATTAATTTGTGCCAGAAATGTATCGTTTAATTTCAGAAAGTGTGCTAATTAGTGTTTCTATTAAAACTAGGTAAATTATTTTCTCATAATGTTAAAGTAGGTATTAATATGTTCCACAAGTAATGTTAAGAAAGTTTTGCCCTAATTAGTTTATGTATAATTACTTTTTATTACAAATTAATTGTTTAAAAATGTATTTAAATATCTTTGGAAATGAAATACTATTCATTTAACCAAGATTTGTATATTAATTTAATCAGTATTATTTACGATATCTTTTACTATAGCCAGTTGCATGTAATTGTTTACTTTTCCATTATAATTAATGTAATGTATTCAATTAACAATAAGTAATTTTCAGTGGCATTGTTTGGATAATATAAATGGGAAGTGCTCGTGACATGGATCAGAGTATTGTTTCATCCTCACTAGTTGAGAGTATTGTTTATTATTCCAGCCGCGATCTGATGCACAAGTCACGTCAGTTTCGAACTTTAAAGTTAGTCAGTGTTGTTAGCATGGAAAGTGTGTCTACAGTGATTAATTAATATTATACTACATTATGATGTACACCTCAAACTTTTGTACTCCATAAACTGTGTTGCAAGGTCATATTATTAATGTGTGGAATGTGCGTGCCTGGTATAGATGGTTGTATTAATGAGACTTGTAAGATGGCCATAAATAGGGGCAATTGAGTAATAATAATAGATTATTAAGGGGGACTGATGACCATTGTAGTTTTGTCCCCCTTAAACATCCAAACAACAACAACAACAACAGATTCTTAAAAGTGTCAAACAATTGCTATTCTGTGTGTTGCTTTTGTCATTTGTACTGAATTAATTCTTGCCCCATGAAATAACAGCCAACCAACACTGAGAGCACCGATAGTCGGCGACATCAAGAACCTTGAGAATAATCGATCTATGACCAGGTAACGCCACTATGACATTAAAAAATTCATTCTGGGAAGTTTTGGGACAAACCCTGCATTAAGGATCAAGGTAATAGGTCTGAAATTAGAGGGACATAGGGAGAGTTAGTGACTGATAGAAGTAAGGCCATGGGCTTCTCCTCTCAGATGCTTCGACAACATGATCATGGGCACTTACCTGGCACCCCCTATGCCAATTTCTTTATGGGCCATCTACAGGAAAACTCTCTAACATGTCGGGACCACAAACCATTTGTCTGGTTCAGAGTCATTGGTAATATATCCATGATCGAGACCCACAGACACAATACCTTACCCTCATTCCACCACAGCATTAACAAAGTCCCTTCACATTTATTTCACTCCCTCTTCCTCAGCCTAATATGCCACATTTCTGGACATTAACCTTCACTTCTTGCACATGAAGCTCACTGACAAGCAATGGTACTTGCATTCTCACAAATGTCATTGTTCCTACAGCAAAAAATTGTTCTCTTGGAGCTAGCATAACCATGGACAGTGTACCTACATTGACAAGAATTCCCTTGCCCTATATACTGAAAGTATCACAAAGTTATTCACAAAGATCCATTATCACCAAAATCTAGTCTGCAAAACAGATTTTCCATGTCATATCTGTAAACACCAGTAATCCCCCTCCCCCTTTTAACCAAGAATCAGGCAAAGAAGCAACTCCCTCATCACCCAGTATCATCTTGGGCCAAAGAAGCTTAAATATTCTCTTTACCCAGCAATTAGGGGCATCCAACCCACAATCCTTCTCATCCTTCTTGAAGTGGTATTCTGCCACTGACACAAACTACACGGCATCCTGATACTCCCTATGCCACTCCACTAATAACCCATTGTTACAGAGATACTACACAGTGAAAGACCTACTGTGGGTGCAAAGCAAGTTCATCAACACCTGCCTTTCGCAGGGTTATCCAGTCCATCAGTTATGCAGCAACCTATGAAAGTAGCTTCTTCTTGTACTAGCTCATTTGCAATTCCATAAACAAATGCTGTATTAACACTCAGTAAAAGAACATGCTGCTGTGGACAGCATTGTCCAGTTGAATGGCTACTTCAAAACCTATGCCACCTGGATTCTTACCCACACCACCAGAGTTTCTGAATTTATAGATGGAAGTTTTATCCTCATGAATGAAACTCAAAATACCCATATTTAGAGAGCATAAAAATTAATTGATATCTATAAATGGCCGTAAATTATTTTATTCGATTAATGATGGAAATTCTCCACAGAGATGCTGTACCGCCAATAGTCACACACAGAAAGAAACAATGACGAAAATAAAATGAGCTTTCAGAACGGGGTTCCTTCTTCAGGTGATAGAGAAGGGAAGAAAAAAGGAATGGGAAAGGAAGGGGAAGGTAATTCATGACCTATGTCATGAGGATGGTGTTTGAGGATTGTGGAAGTCAGAGATACTGAATATCAGTAAAGTGCCATGCCAAAGAGGATATAACCAGAGAAGAAAGATCAAGCAGTAAAGAGAAGAAAAGATGAGCGAACTGAATGATGCTGAGGGGTCGAGGAGAGGGGTTATCTACAAAACACACACACACACACACACACACACACACACAGATATATATATATATATATATATATATATATATATATATATATATATGTATATATATATATAGTGATTGTTGTGTTAGCGTGTGTATCTGTGAGTGGGCGCATGCTTGTTTGCCTTTCCTTTCATCCCCTTAATGTAAGTCCTTCAACTCCTGGGATTGGAATGACTCCTTTTCCACTTCCTTAAAACCCATATCCTTCCCTTTCTCCCCTTCTTCCTTTCTCTTTTCCTGAAGAACTACCAGCAGTGCCAAAAGCTTGTATATGTGTTTGTGTGTGTGTGATTTTATTTGTGTTTGATGATGTTCCTGTGGTTTGGGTAAGTCATCCGTTTTCTATTTTTAACATATATTATTATTATTATTATTTTCAATTATTTCCTTTAAAGAGAGCGATTGAACTTGAGTAATTATGACTTCTTCTTCTTCCTTCGTTCTTCCCAAACTCTCTTCATGCGTTCACTGTGTTCTCTCTTGCGTCCTGACCACTTTTTTCCTGTTCTGTTCTCTGTGTGTTCTTGTTCAAGTTTATGTTTCTTTATAATGTTCCTGAACTGTTCTCTATTGTTTATATTGTCTTGTGTGATTCCCATGTCTTTAATATACTCTTCTGTTTCAGTGACCCACTTTGTCTTGTTTCTGCTTTTGTTTGCCATCTCAAATATTTGTCTTGTGAGCCTGGTTTCATTCATCCTGCTGATATGTCCAAAAAATTTCATCCTTCTCTTTCTGATAGTGTCCATTGTTTACATGTCTTTGTAAATCTCTCTGGTTGGCTGCTTTATCCAAATTCCTTCCCGAAACACTGAACCATATATTTTCCTCAAAATTTTTCTTTCCTATTTTTCAATCTCTCTGATCTTCCTATGACCATGAATCACTGTAGTTTCTGCAGCATAGAGTGCCTCTGGTAGGATTACTGTGTTGTAATGCCTTAGTTTTGCATGGAAAGAAATAGATTTTTCATTGTAATGGTTCCAAGTTAGCTTATATGCTCTTTGTACTCTTGAGACCCTTTCTTGATTGGCTATTGAGTTCAGTCCTGATGGTTGGATCATCTCTCATAGATATCTGAAGTGAGAAACTTGAGCCACTTTTCCATACTGAGTTGTGATTGGGAGACTATCTGCAGGCTTGTTTTCCATGTATTGAGTCTTTTCATAAGAGATTTGTAGCCCAGTTTTCTGTGAGATTTCATGAAGCTTCTCCAGTGCGAGTCTCGCTTATTCTCTGTTGTTTGTTAGAATAGCAAGATCGCGAAAGCCAGACACTTCACCCTGATTATCTGCTCCTTTTTAATTCCAAGTTGAATTCCCTTAATTTCTTTTTCTCATGTCCTCACAATTTTCTCCAGTACCAAGTTAAACAAAAGGGGGGAGAGTCCATCGCCTTGGCGGACACCAGTAAGGATGTGAAATGTTTCTGATGTTTCTCCCATGAATTTGACTTTAGAGGTTGTTCCTGTTAATGCTTGTTGGATAATTGACCTTGTTTTCCAGTCAATCCAAAATTCCTCTAATGTGTGGAATAATGTTTGCATGTCTATTGAATCATAAGCCTTTTTAAAATCTACGAAAGTCACCACAGTGGTTTTGCATCTTCTCATTTGTAAAATAGTCTTTAGGTTCCACATTTGTTCAACACAAGATCGACCTTTACAATACCCTGCCTGATACTCTCCTATTAACTGGTCCGCCTGTTCTTCTAGTCTGCTTAACAGGGCCTTTGAAAAAATTTGGTATATTACTGGGAGCAGTGAAATTCCCTTGTAGTTATTTGGATCAGTTTTTGTACCTTTTTGTGGAGAGGATGGATTAGTGCACATTTCAACTCTGCATGAATTTGTCCTGTTTCCCAAACCTTTGATATAATTCTGTGAGTTGCTTGTGTAAGAGTATTGTCATTTAATTTCCACATTTCTGCTATGATTCCATCTTCACCTGGAGACTGGTTGTTCAGAGAATTGATTGTTTCCTTTACTTCTTTAAGTGATGGTGGTTTTGAATTGGGATTTTTTTTTTTATTATTATCTAGTTGCTCTGTCGGCAGCTTGCAGTTAAGAAGTGCGTGAAAATAATTTGCTAAAATCTAACAGTTGTTTCTCGTGTTGGTTTCCAGTGATCCATCAGGCCGGCAAAAACAGATTAGGTGGTTGATACCATGTTAGGTTCTCTTTGAAAATTGTGTAAAAGTTTCTGGTGTTCTTTTTGAGAAATTCTTGTTCAATTTCCTTAAGCCGGTTTATATCATATCTATGTTTTTTTTTTCTTAATATTGCCTTGGATGTATTCTTCTTTATTTTCAGAAATTCCTGCCACTTTTATGTAGTTTTGTTGCTACTGAAAGTTTTCCATGCTTGTGTTCTTTCTTCTATTGCTTGATCACATGAGCTGTTCCACCATCTGTGTTTTCTCTTTCTTGGGGGTTGGCCTAAATGCATATACGTCTGCAAGTTCCTTCCAGTTTGTTGTGTTTGATTGCCTAATTTCCTGGCTAATTTCCTTCTTGTTAAGTTTCAGGTATTCTGGATCAATTCTGAATGTTTTGTTCATTTGTGGTTTTCTCCTGTTAGGTTGAAATTTAATCTTTATTTGCAGTAGATGGTGATCTGATTAAAAAAATCCCTTTCTTGTTCGAACGTTAAGTATTTCTTTCGTATTCTTGTTAGATATAGCAACATGGTCTATCTGAAACTCACCCAAAGTTGAGTTTGGTGATTTCCAAGTTGTAAGTTTCTTTACAGGCTTTAGAAATTGTGTGTACATGATTTTAAGATCAAAATTTTCACAGAATTTTATCAGTCTCTCTCAGTTTTTATTTGTCCTCTTGTGAGCTGTATGAATTCCTGTTGTTTTCCTGAATTTTTTCTCTTTGCTGAGTTGTCCATTGAAATCTCCTAAAAGAATTTTCACATGATGTGCAGGAATTTTATTGGAGGTTTCCTCCAGTAGTTCCCAGAAGTCCTCTGTTACCTGTGGGTCTTTTCTATTGTAATCATTTTTGGGAGCGTGTGCATTTATCGGTGTGTATGCCTTGTTTCCAGATTGTAATGAGATTGTGGATATTTTTTCTGATGTTGAATGGAAGTTTATTGTTGAATCTGTAATTGATTTTTGCACAACAAAAGCTGTGCCAAATTGTTTGGGTCCTTTGTTCAACTGGATTGCAGGTTTTACTTAGCAGATTCTGAAGTTTCCTGTATCAAAATGATTTTCGTCAGTATATCGTGTTTCTTGAATCACAAGGATTTTTATGTGGAATTTTTTAAGTGTTTGTGAGTTGTTTAAGTTTACCTACTTTTGAGAGTGTGTGTGTGTTGGGAGTTCCTATGAAGTTTTCTTTCTTTCTTTCTTTCTTTTTTGTCTAAGAGATTTTCAGAAGCATGAAGTGCCTGTCCGATGAACAGGAGGATTCAGTCTAGAGACTAATGCCTGGGGTAGTGGAATTTGTTCCTTTTGTTCCATCATGCTTATTCAAGTTGAAACTTGTTTTGCAGCGATCTTCTACGAAGTTCACATGTTTACAACTTGATTGTTGAGATCAAGAAGAACTAGGAGCAGTTGCACAAACTAGGTGAAAAGACGCTGACCACTAAGTGCTGGATTCCAGGGCAGACGCTAGTGGATTAGGGCTGCCTCTTCCGCCAGTTCTGCCGTACTGATGATCTTCATCTCTGCCTTCACTGACGTACCCTGCCAAGGGGCCCTCACGAGGTGCTATCACTAGGGCCAGGTGAACCAAGGTTTTTTAATGAGGTGTTACTCCTCCCCCTCCTGCTTTCTCAACCGGGCTTGGGACCGACTGTGGCTATGACTTTGAAAGGAAAGAGGGACATATTATGGAAGAGTAAGTCACTTGGATAAGCTGATGAGAGGAATCCACTACTGTAAGGATGATGGGAGACAAAGATGAAAAGGAATGAGTGGGGGCAGACACATCAGGGGAGAAGATCAAAAGATTGTGCACTGGTAATACTGTGCCAGCTTCAAACCAGATATGAGAAGGAGTAAAGAATGGACTAAGAGCAATCTTTTTAAGAATTTTTGTGTCCAGCAATAACGTTCCTTGCCTTATTTGGCTACTTTTTCTCTATATTTAACAATATTTCCCAGCTTTTGCTGTTATTTCTTTTTCAGTATAACTTCACTCAAAATGATGTAATGCTCTGTAAATTACACTTAATACATAATGTAAGCTATCAGTGGTGAAATGGAGAGGGATGACTTACAGCTAATCACTATTTTGAAATATTGATACTTGTAATTGTTTAAACTTTTGTCATATGATATTAAGAAATTTAACACTTCCCTTTTTTATCAAATACGTTCTTTAATTGCTCTGTTTGTATGTAATTACACTGACTCTTTATTAAAAAATTTAGCCCTAATTTGTGCACTTCTATAAATGTTCCTGTCCAGAATCTGATCTGTTTACACATTTTGTGGGTAGTGTAAAATATGTCTACATCTACATAGATACTCTGCAAGTCACACTGAAGTGAATGGCAGAGGGTTCACTGAACCACTATTATTATATTTCTCTAGTTCATTTCACTAATACCTAAAGGGCAAAAGGAACACCTAAATCATTCTGTTTTCAATCTGATTTCTCTTATTTTATTATGATGATCATGTCTCCCTATGTAAGTGGGTGCTAACAATATTGTTCACATTCAGAAGAGAAAGTTGGTGAAAGAAATTGTGCAAATAGATCTTGCTGCAACAAATAATGCCTTTCTTTTAATGATTTCCACCCCAACTCGTGCATCATTTCCGTAACGCATGTACATTCATATGAGGCTGTGCAGTGATGGCAGCACAGTTGGTAAATTACAGGACTGCTTTCACAAGTGGCCCCACTTCTGTGTTGGAAAGCAGCCAACTGTGCTGCAATCACTGCACAACTTTCTATATTGGCATGACCATTAACAGCTAACCATTAGGATGAATGGACATTGCCAAACTGTGGTCAAAAACAAGGTAGATCACCCTGTGGCACAATATGCAGTGGAAAATATGCTTGATTTCAATGGCTGCTGCTTCACAACCCGGGCCATCTGGATCCTCCCACCCACCACCAGCTTTTCTGAACTGCACAAATGGTTGTTATCCTTATAGTACATTCTCTGATCCCAAAATTATCCAGGCCTCAACCTACAATAACTCCCCTTTTCCACACCCAACAGTTCATATCCCCTCTATCGACACCTCTTTTATTTTGTGTGCTGTGCCGTGTGTGTGTGTTTGTTTTGCTTTCCTCTCCTACTACACTCCTAAGCAGCATCTTGTTCCACCCATCCAACATGAACATGCTCCAACAGGCTGTGCTGTATTCATCCCCACCACAATGCAACTTTTCTATCTTCCACTCCCCTCCCATCTCCCCTCACCGCAAAGCATGAATCAGGAGTGGCAGCTGAAGATGATGCTTGTGTAACTGTGAAGTGTGATTGTGTGAATGTAGCCAAAAACTTTTTTATGTGCCTGTTGCAGCTTCTTGTTATGTCTTTACAGTGAGTTGTAAAGTGTCCTTATTGTATTGATGAATTCCAACCTGGAGTTTCCAGTATTATATTTTTCAATTTATTATGATAAATGTAATATTCATTGTTGCTTTTCATATTTAAGTGTATTTTAGTAATTAGAAACATTTATAAAGGTTTAAATGTAATTAAAAGATAACAATATATTTAAGCTCATTTTATAGAATACATAACGTCATTAAGATTAAGATAATTGATTGTAAGTTCAATATTTTCATGTTTTTCTAAAAATGTTCAAATGTTTGTACATTTATCGGACTCAACTGCTGGGTTATTAGTCCGTAGCTTACAAACTACTTAAACTAAGGTAAACTAACCTAAGGACAACACAAACATCTATGACTGGAGTATTTGAACCCCCGATGGTGAATGGCCGTGTGCACCGCAACACGCACCCCTTTGCACATGGCTAATCTGCCACGGCTGTTTTTAACAATTGTAACAAAGTAGGGCACTGTTGAGAACTATATAAAGGCTTCCCACATAGGTCATGGATGCACAGATTTTGATCAGATTTCAAGGCAGTTAATCATAACAAACCTCGCCATAATTACTTTACCTTTGAGATCTACAACAAAACCACAAGGTATTGTTTTGGGAGCAATGTAGCCTGTCCTATAATAATATTTTCATTGGTTGCATGGAAGAAGCATTCCTCAAGAGCCAGAACCTGTTGCACACATTCATTGACATCATCATTGGCTGGACTCATGATCAAGATCTATTTCTACTGTTCCAACTACTAAATGCTTCTTGCCAACTCATATTCATCTGATCCTTCTCCAGATCCACAGCTGTCTCTTTTTATATTAAACTCTACTTCACTGAAGTCCAGATCGAAGCCTCAGTTCACCTAATATCAACCCATAAACAGCAATAGCTACAGTAATTGCAAAATGACATATTTACCATAACTGTTTATTTTTTTAACTCAATGCTACCAGTTTTGGTTAGTGTACCATTTTCAAGCACTAGCCTGACCTAGATGAAAGTTATCAAGTGCATTAGTCAACAATATACAACATTAATACAATAGTATGACAAGTTACATGTGAGATACTTACAGAGTTTAGCTAATAGCTTAACATATCATAATGCAAAATTGTAAAATAATTATTTGTTTGAATGTTTGTTTGTAAATCTATCGGACCAAACTGCATGGTCATCAGTCCATAACTTACAAACTACTTAAACCTAGGTAAACTAACCTAAGGACAAACACACACACACCCATGCCCCAGAGAGGACTCGTACCTCCACGGTGAGCAACCGCACACTCCACAGTGAGACACTTTAGACCACTCGGCTACTCCACCGCGGCCATAAATATTTGTCATCATACTAAATTTCATATCTATATTTTCACAGTGGCTTATTGCTACAAACTGAAGCATACATTGATGAGCGTGCAATAGAAATGTTTTAAACCAAAGATAACAAACATGGATCATTGGATCTCATTGTGCAAAGATTATGGTAAGTACAGTTATGCTTTGTCTATGACCACCTTTGGTTATCACTGGGATTTATGGTATGCAATTAATGTGATTGCTATGTTTATCAACATGTGCTATACAACATAATGAAGTGGATCATGTACATATCATACTTCCACTTCATTATGTTGTACAGCGCATGTTGATAAACATAGCAATCACATTATTTGCACCAGTCATAGATCCTAGTGAAGACCAAAGGCGGTCATAGACATAGCATAACTGTATGCACTATAATATTCGCACAATGAGATCCAATGATCCATGTTTGGTATCTTTGGTTTAAAACATTTTTATTGCACACTCATCAATGTATGCTTCAGTTTGTAGCAAGAAGCCACTGTGAAAATAAAGATATCAAATGTAGTATGATGACAAATATTTATTTTGCAATTTTGTATTATGATACATTATGCTATGGGCCAAACTCCGTAAGTATCTCACATGTAACTTTTCATACTATTCCATTAATGTTATATATTGTTGACTAATGCACTTGATAACTTTCATATATGTCAGGCTAGTGCTTGAAAATGGTAAACTAACAGAAACTGGTAGCATTGAGTTAAAAAAAATAAACAGCTATGTTCAATATGTCATTTTGCAATTATCTTAAAGCTGTTAAACCCCGCCTGTTCACCTTTCTAAATACCTACAATTTGACAGCTGTCAGCATTTCCACACTGAATGCTCCGTACCCTACAGGCTAAATATATGCAGCAAACATATCTGCTCTATAAGTAACCCCTTAACATGTACAGAATTAACTTTTTACAGCATTTCCTCTTCAACAACCATCACACAGGCTTTATACACAAATAAATCTCTTTGACAGTATCATCCTTTCACACTTTCAAAAAACTCTGAACACACCCAATTGTTACCCCTATCATTCAGGCCTTTCAAGCCTCAACACCTTACTTTCTCAGCTCAAGCCCTTAAATTACATCCTCTGATCCCATTACCTTTTCCATTCCACCCATTTTTGCCTTCTATCATCCTCCTAACATCTGTAACATCCTACTCGAACCATATGACATTTACAAACAATTACCCCTTCCCCCTACAATTATTACCACTAAAAAAAATTGACTGTTGTGCACTTCTACTATTAATACTCCAGCACCACCATTGGTAAATCTACAATGTCAAAAAACAGAACATCTTACAAACCATGCATGTTGTTATCAACTAATTAGTATCCAGTACATGACATTTTATTTAGGAATGACCACTACTGAACTGTCTGTTGGAATTAATGGGTATAGAAGAACTATCTGCTTGGGACAACTAGAATGCAGTGCAGAACACTTGTACACCATGATTCAAACGACATGAACAGTTTCTACATTACTTGGACTACCCAGATGCTCCAACCTGGCACTAACACTAATTTCCCTCATATCTGAAGAAGGAAATTGCCCTCTAACACATCATTGCATTCCAACATCCTCTTGGACTTAACATATTTGCATCCAACTCTTTATAGGGTATATCCTTCCTGAGCCCTTGCATATTCTCTTTCCTGCACTGCTGGCCATATAAACTGCTAAACTAATAAGGACCTGAGACATCATAGCCAAATTTATTTGAGATATGCAATGTTGAACAAACATCACATTAATGAAAATCCAGCCCCATGTGAAGTGAGGAAGGAGAATAAATCTGTATTGAGTGTTACCACTATTGTAACTATAACTGCTGCAATGCACCTTGGCATTGCATCAAATAGCTATTGGATGTGTTGTTGTGATACAGCAGTTCATGCTGCTTCCATATATTTCTGAAGATGATCTGGTGTAGCAATGAACAGTGTATCCCAGCTCAGTCATTCCTAAATTATTTACCAGACATTTTCAGTAGGTGAGAGAACACTGAAGCCAGAACACCATTGCAGTCCAATGGGTAACAAAACAGTCTAAAATCTTTGTGTATCATGTATAGTCACACATAATCCTGCTATAATGTGGCTGCCAGCAACCTCCAAAGGTATGGAAGGACAACACACACTGGCATTTCATAGATGTAATCCTGGTTGGTTAGTGTATAGGCAATGATATTGGGGGGGGGGGGGGGGGGGTGAAACAGTGGGATCCAATACCTAATGCTACCCCAAACCATAATACCCAGTGCAGGACCCATATGGTGAAGCATAAGACAATGTTCAACATTCTCTCACCACAATGTCTCCAGACTATAATATGACCATCATGGTGACACAGACAGAATTGTGATTGGAATGATATTGTTTTTACTGATGAGACGCAATTCCCCCCCCCCCCCCCCCTCACCCCCTTTCCCACCCACTACCCACAATGATCTCATTAGAGCCTGGAGACAGTGATAATGACTGTAGAACAGCCACATTGGTTCAGCACCCGGTATTATGGTTTGTGATGGCTATCGATTTTCCTACCATACCCCCTTTGTATGTACTGGTGGAACAGTAGCAAGCCAGCTTTGCACCTCTGGAATGCTGGAGCCTGTAGCCCTCCTATCACTATAGAGCTTGCAGGATAATGTGCAATCACACATGGCACACAATATTCAAGAATGTATCACCTATCAGATTGTATTTATTAAAGACAAGAGCCAAGATCAATTTTTATTTTTTTATTAAGATTACTGGTTTCGGCATTTTAACTGTCATCTTCGGATCTTAGATTACATTCTTCACAACATTGTTATTAAAAGCTTTTAAAATATAATGTTATGAAGAATGTAATCTAAGATCCAAAGATGGCAGTTAAACTGCCGAAACTGGTGATCTTAATAAAAAATATAAAGTGGTCTTAGCTCATCTTCAATAAATTCATTAAAAGATGGCTGCCAATCATGACAAACTTTTATCAGATTGTATTGCTTTATTTGATTCAATGCCAATGTGTGTAGCAGCAGTTATACCCAGCATTGGTGGCAACAGTTGATACTGATTACCTTCCTGATCTGTTTTTCAGCCCTGTGATCTTTCTAAAACATGTTATTTCACAAATAAATTTGGCAGTGATATCTCGTCTCTCTCTCGGTGGTGCATTTTGGATGCCCTGCAGAGTATACATATTTCTGGAACTAAATGTCACTATTCATTATCTAACTCATAATAAATTTTCTAGTGCCCCTCGCATCATAAATGAAGTGGGCTCAGTAATAAAAATAACAATGGTGCTTCAAAACACACATTCACACTCAATCTACACACCTGTACACAAAGGAAAAATTACCTCCAATTCAGTAAGTATACCTACCGCGTGATATTCTGTACTGTTTAAAAAATATCTGGAATATGAGTAAAATCACGATCCCAGTATCCCCCACTATACAACCAGTCTTCTTGTTTTGTATATGGATTCGTTCCTTGCGTGAACCATCTGATGAAGAGAAAAATGACATAGAAAACAACAATTTTATTCATGGTATTTTCACAACAACACTATGAAAATATGGGTAAAGTGTTATCACTAGTACCTTGGTGCCCATTCAACAGATTTCTTTCCTTTTCTAGCTTTTCTGGCATCTCTCTGTTTTTCTTCCAGTCTAGTTTTTTCTGCTGCAGCACCATCTATATCTCCTTCTTCAAGTTTCCTTATATCTGGCCGTAACCTAAAAAGAAAGTTGCACATAATGTTGCTGTACAAAGAAAATAACAAAAAGAGAGCAAAGTAGAATCCAAGGCAATAAAATGAACTCCTCGAGAAATAATTTTGGAAAAATTAGGAGAGCCAGAGTGATAAATAAAGATGTCAAGAAGGAAAATGGAGTATAAAAGCAATGATAGAAGCGAGAACAGTAGACTAAATGGTTTGGATATGAGAGAATGGAGTTAAGAGAATACCAATATGAATTATAGAGACCAAGTTTCAGGGCAAGAGGGAGACCCAGAGGGAAGAAAGGAAGCATGCTTACAGTTTAACAGCCCACCAGCTGTGTGGTTATTAGAATTGGAGCTCATGCTTAGATTATTTACGTAAGGACTGGGACCATGCAAATAAACTTATGTAGTCAAAATCTAGAAAACTTTTTGGTCTGAGAAACATTGAAGTAATATCAACAAGCACACTGTGACGACAGATAGTGCTTACTATTTCAATTATATGTCACAAGATGAAACATTTCTTATCCCTCAGGGGATGCACAATCTGTGTGCAACATGCATGTGGCAAGTGCAAGGACCCTTTTCATGTGACATTTAAGTCCTGACTAACATATTTCTGATGTTACATTCCTTCTATACACATAACTAATACATTTTATAACTATTCAAATAGGTATTGACCTCATGGGAGAGTGATTTGAAGTTGGGCTTATATATGACTAGCTGAAAACACGGCGTTGCACAGGTATTTATCTATTTATTCCTGCCATTTTTCAGGTATATATTCATTTGTATAAGAGCTGTATGTCTGTAAAATCTCTTAGAAATACAATTAGTAGTAAAGAAGAAATAGATTAAAACTTGGTGTGTGATGGGGCGGTTTTCCATGAACGTTATTGTTTATGAGCTCATACAGAATGGACTATGTGTCATACTGTTATACAATTTAGAAGGTACACTCACGTATATGTTTGTATACAGTCTGAAAAATTTACTGAGGCTACAATTTCTAGTGTAGAAATTATAAATTGTAACATCATACCGAATTGCGGAGTTTTAGTCCACGAACAGCGGAACGTTAATGTTTATGTGCTCATGAACTACGTGTCTTACTGTGATACAATTTAGAAGGTACATTCAACTGTATGTGTGTATCCTGTCTGTAAAATTTCCTGCGACTATTATTTGTAGTGTACAAATTATAAATTGTAGCGTCATACTGAATGCCGTAGTTTTATTCCATGAACAGCGGAAAAGTAGTAAGCAAGAAACTTTTTTCCTTTCAGTTTTTTGATGTAGTTGTCAGTGAGAAAAACTTTAATAAAGGTTTGAAATAATGTTCAAAGTTTGTTGCAAGTCGCTAAGTACTCTCATTCCCAAATAGCGTATTTATAATGTCTCACCACATTATGTGCCAGTTTTTTTGTGATTCCTATTGTATATGACATCATATCTTCTGAACTATGTGTCATATGTGATTCTTAACCTTGCAGCAATTGTTACCTCACAATAAGGAATATGTGTACCAAATTTGGTTGATATCGGCCCAGTGGTTTAGGAGAAACTGAGCAGCATTGTCGCTAAATGCAGCAGTTTTTCGTGAATCTCATTGTTTATGGCATCATAGCTCGTGAACTATGTATCGTACGTCATTCTTACACTTATGGCGATCATCCACGTGGATTGAAGTTCACTTGTACAAAATTTCATCAAGATTGGAACAAAACTGTAGATTTATATTGAACACGTACACACATGTGGACACACTGCTTTATATATAAAGATGTTGTTATAAGCATATTGTGATTAATGAAGCAATATATTATCTGATACTGTTTTGGTCATGCAACTTAACTAGTGGAGAGCCAGATTTTGGGCAAGCTATTTGGGACATTCACTGATCTGTGACTCACTCATAATCTCATAAAACTGTAAAATGCTTACATAACATTACTATTTCTACTATATTTTGAGTTGTGACTTTATAATATCATATACACAGCTTCACTAGTTATCGTCCCACATTTTGCTAACAGAGACATATTCAAAGAGATATTGTCAGGACTCAGACTACAGTGCTTAGTCTTCTGTACCTTTCTTGCTACATTTTAACACTAAGATACTGTAGTGGAAGTCTAAACTGCATCTAACACTGGGATCATACAGCATCATTTATTTCTGTGATGCAAGGATCAAAGAAACATGTCTATTTATATGATGATGTGTTATTTAGCCACAGTATTGGTGATTTATTTTGAATACTAGTACACTACAAAGATTTTAAGTTTAATATACATAACTGTTCACTTAAATTTGCTCATTTAGATAACATTGCTTAATCAGTAGACGTAATAATCCAGTAAATTGCACTGAATGAGAAATGGAGATTTAGGATATACACCTATGCTTCTTTATCAAGTGACTGCGATATATGCTATGCACAAATTTGCATTTTATTTTTAATATTGTATTGAAATTGTTGCACAGGAGTAAAAAAAAGTTACTTTTATTAACAGAGAAAGAAAGTAACTGTAAACACTATTACAGCAGTAACATACCAGCACTATGACAACACACAATCATCTTTGAAAGAATAATACCAAGATAACTGGAAAAAAGGAGTAAATATACTTCCCCTCCCTCCAACCTTGAAATGGTATCTCAAAAAATTCAGCATCAGTTAATGTTTCCCAAATGCGTTATGTGAAAAACATTGGCAAGTATTGGCAAATATTACGTTGTCACCTCACACATGATTTTTAGATCAGCTAATTGCTTTTAGATGGATTGTTGTGGATGTTTAAGGGGGACAAAACTACAATGGTCATCAGTCTAATTGCTTTTAGCTAGCACATCTGGGCACATAATCATTATTGTAGTGGAATAAAAGAAGTCATATCACATAAATATTTATTAACAGAGAAAGGAAATAACTCCATACAGCACATGAGCATCTTTTTAAATGACACCAAAGATAATATGTATAAATAAAAGGAATAAATACAAGAAATTTTGGCCACTTGTTTAGCAGGAATGAGTTAATTTTGTGAGTATGTGGTCATTAAAGAGCTGTCTTTACATGTCATCACAGTGACCTACTGTGTTTTTGTCACTTACTCAGTTCTGTAGATCATGTTGTTGTTATAACGCTCTTCATTCTGGAGACTGGTTTAATGCAGCTCTCCACCCTACTCTATCCTCTGCAAGCCTTTTCATCTCCTCATAAGAAAGGCAACCCACATCCATTTGAATCTGCGTATGTGCGTCTCTCGGTCTCCCTTTGTGGTTTTTACCCCGCATACTTCCCTCCAAAGCTAAATTTACGATTCCTTCGTGTCTAAGAATGTGTCCTACCAAGTGATCCATTCTTTTAGTCAAGGTATGCCAAAAATTCCTTTTCTCACCAATTCTGTTCAGTACCTCTTCATTAATTATGCGATCTACCCACCTAATCTTCAGCATTCTTCTGTACCACCACATTTCAAAAGCCTCTATTCTCTTCCTGTCCGCACTGTTTATCGTCCATGTTTCACTCCCATACAAGGCAACACTCCACACAAATGCCTACAGAAAAGACTTCCTTACACTTAAATTAATACTTGATGTTAGCAAATTTCTCTTTTTCAAAAATGCTTTTCTTCCCATTGCCATTCTGCATTTTATATCTTCTGTACTGTGAATGTCATATGTTATTTTACTACCCAAGTAACAAAACTGATATACCACCTTCATTGTTTCACTACCTAATCCAATTCCTTCATCATTGCCTGATTTTCTAAGCCTGTATTCCATTATCTTTGTTTTGCTCTTGTTGATGTTCATTTTATACGCTCTCTTCAACACACTGTCCATTCCATTCAACTGCTCTTCCAGGTCCTTTGCTGTCTCTGACAGTATTACAATGTCATCAGGAAAACACAATGTTTTTATTTCTTCACCCTGAACTTTAATCCCTATTCCATATTTTTCCTTGCTTTCCTTCACCCCCTGCTCGATGTACAAAGTGAATGACATCAGAGAAAGGCTACAACCCTGTCTTACTCCCTTCCCAACAAATGCTTTCCTTTCATGCCCGTCGAGTCTAATAACTGCAGTCTGGCTTTTGTACAAATTGTAAATAACTCTCTTTTCCCTGTATTTTACCCCTGCTGACTTCAGAATTTGAAAGAGTGTATTCCAGTCAACATTGTCAAAAGCTTTCTCCAAATCCCCAAAAGCTAAAAATGTAGGTTTGCTTTTCCTTTAACTATCTTCTAAGATAAGTCGTAAAGTGAGTATTGCCTCCTGGCTTCCTACGTTCCTCCTGAATCCAAACTGATCTTCCCCGAGGTCAGCTTCTACCATCTTTTCCATTCTCCTGTAGATAATTTGTGTTAAAATTTTGCAATCATGACTTATCAAACTGATGGTTCTGTAATTTTCACACCTGTCTGTGCCTGATTTCTTTGGAATGGGGATTATTACATTTTTCTCAAAGTCTAAGAGTATTTCGCCTGTCTAATACATCTTACACACCAGGTGAAATAGTTTTGTCATGGTTGGCTCTTCCAGAATGTCATCTACTCCCGGGGTCTTGTACCGACCTAGGTCTTCCAGGGCTCTGTCAAATTCATCTCCCAGTATAGTATCTCCTGTTTCATCTTCATCTACTTCCTCTTCCCTTCCTACAAAATTGTCTGTAAGTTCAATTCCTTTGTAGAGCTCCTCTATGTACTCTTTCCACCTTTCAGCTTTCCTTCTTTGCTGAGAACTGGTTTTCCATCTGAGTTCTTGATATTCATAGAGCTGTTTTTCTTGTCCCCAAATGTCTCTTTTATTTTCCTGTCGGCAGTATCTACTTTTCCCCTTCTTATACATTCTTCTAGTGGCTTCTAGCCACTCCTGCTTAGTAATTTTGCA
This sequence comes from Locusta migratoria, assembly GCA_026315105.1. NCBI lineage: Eukaryota > Metazoa > Arthropoda > Insecta > Orthoptera > Acrididae > Locusta > Locusta migratoria. The sequence continues at coordinate 443,745,583 of CM048744.1, forward strand.
CTTCCTCTCAATCTCATTTTTTAGTCGTCTGTACTCCATTTTGCCTGTTTCTTTTACTGCATTTTTACATTTTCTCCTTTCATCAATTAAATGTAGTATTTCCTGTGATATCCAATGATTTTTGTAGGTCTTGCCTTTCTATCTATTTTGTCCTCTGCTGCCTTCACTATTTCATTTCTCAATGCTACACATTCTTCTTCTACTGTTTTATCCCTTCCCCCCCCCCCCCCACCCGTTTCTGTCAATTGTTGCCTAAAGCTCCTTCCGAAATTCTTAAGAATTTCAGGTTCCCTCAATTTATACAACCTTTCTTCTTATTTTCCTACCTTTCTGCAGTTTTTTTCAGTTTCAGCCTACAGTTCATGACCAATAAGTTATGGTCAGAGTCTATATCTGCCCCTGGGTATGTCTTACAGTTTAAAATCTGGTTCTGGAATCTATGTTTTACCAATATAAAATCTATCTGATACCTTCCAGTGTCTCCCGGTCTCTTCCACTTACACAACCTTCTTTTGTGATTCTTAAACCAGGTGTTTTTTTACAAATAAATCATGTTCCGTGCATAATTCTACCATGCAACTTCGTCTTTCATTCCTTCTGCCCAGTCCATACTCACCTACTATTTTTCCTTCTCTTCCTTTTCCCACTACCAAATTCCAGTCTCCCATCACAATTAAGTTTTCCTCTCCCTTAATTGTCTGAGTAATTTCCTTTAAATCCTCATACATTTCTTCAATCTCCTCATCATCGGCAGAGCTAGTTGGCATATAAACTTGTACTACTGTTGTCGGTGTTGGCTTCATATCTAGCTTGACGATGATAATGCGATCACTGTGCTGCTCATAGTAGTTTACCTGTATTCCTATTTTCTTATTCATTATCAGTCCTACTCTTGTGATACCCCAACCTGATTTTGTATTTATAATCCTGTACTCACCTGACCAGAAATCCTCTTCATCCTGCCACCAAAATTTCACTAATCCCTACTATATCTAACTTCAACCTCTACATTTTCCTTGTTAAATTTTTCTAATTTCCCTACCCGATTAAGGGATCTAACATTCCGCACTCCGATTTGTAGAATGCCAGTATTGTCTTTCCTGATGACAACATCCAACTGAGTAGTCTACGCCCGGAGATCCGAATGTGGGACTATTTTACCTCCAGAATATTTTACCCGAGAGGATGCCATCATCATATTTTCATACAGTAGAGCTGCAAGTCCTTGGAAAAAGTAACGTTTGTAGTTTCTGCTTGCTTTCAGCCGTTCGCAGTAACTGCATGGCAAAGGCACATTAGCTGATGTTACAAGGCCAGTCAATCATCCAGACTGTTGCCCCTGTAACTACGGAAAAGGCTGCTGCCCGTCTTCAGGGACCACACATTTGTCTGGCATCTCCACAGAGACCCCTCCGATCTGGTTGCACCTACGGTACGATTATCTGTATCGTTGAGGCACTCAAGCCACCCCACCTCGGCAATGTGTGTGGTTCATTGGGTTGACTGTAGAACATATATATTGGATTTAGAGACATTTAGGGATGTGGCTGACACTTTATTTTTGTACATGGGATTTTGAAATTAGAAATGAGAAATATGGGATTAGGAGAGTTCTTATGATAGACTAATTATTTTTATGTTTATCTTAGCTTTATCATACTACCTTGAATAACAAATGAATCAAATTCTCTTACGTAATGTGGGTTTATTTCTTGCTGAGAAAGCCTAGTTATTATATTGTTAATGTCAGTGGCAGATGATGATTGGTTCTGAAAGAGTATTTATTGTGATGAGTGAGAATACTTATCTGCATTAGGGCCTACTAGTATGTATAGATTTTAACACTGAAGGAGTAAAAATGCTTATAGACAAAAGTTGTTTGGGGTGGAGGTGACAATTGTAGCTTTGAGTATTTTACCTATTTCTGTTAATGAATAATGTGACCAGAACTGAATGGTAATAGGTATAAAAGTCTTTCATGGAGAATCTTTGCTGTGGTGAGAAGTTTTGTCTGCTGTATGAGAAGAGTCATCTTATTTCCTGACTGGACTTTGATTTGAGTGGAATCAACTGATTATTTCAACAATGAAAGTCTCACCTGTTCTAACTTATAATCCATGAGACAATGATCACTGAAGGACAGAGAATGTATGAGATTTACATGCTACATACTTAGTAGAAAGATCTGTACTTATGTTGTTTACAAGATGTGAATGTAATTAGCAATATTATGGAAAGATGCCCATAATTGTACTACTTGGGTGTTTTATGTAGAAAAGATGGACTGAGAACAAATTAATGCCTACTGGAAAATGTATTACCTTTTTTTATTTATTAAGGTGTATGGACAATGTACGATTCATGATAATGTTTAACTCCATTCTTTAAAGGCATTGGTTTATTTATTTGACGGAGAAGTGACTTTCATTAGAACAGTTTACAACTCACCGCAAAGATGTGACAACGAGCTGTGAGAGGAACACAAAAAAGACACACACACATAAGACATTCAGATATCGGCCATGGCCTTTTTCAGAAATACAAACATTCAGACACTCACACAGGAACACAACACAGTCACACAAGCGTTATCTCCTGCTGCCGCACTTTGATTCGACGGTTGTGAGATGATGGTTGTCTGCCTGTGTGATTGCGTGAATGTTCCTGTTTCTGAAAAAGGCCATGGTCGATAGCTGAAAGTGTTGTATATGTGTGTCTTTTTTGTGTTCCTGTCAAAGCTCATCGTCACCTCTTTGAAGTGAATTGTAAACTGCCCTATGATATATTGTTAATTCCAATTTGGACTTTCCATTATTAGATTTTGACTTTCATTAGATTCATTAACGAAACCACCTTGTGGCAACTATAAATGTGTGTTATTATTTATAAATTGCTGAATCCAAGTGAGAACTTTTGAGACAACATGTTAATTATGAACTTTTATTTTCAGCGTTACTTTGATGACCAATCTTTCCTGCAATGATAAAGATGATGATAATAATAATAAAGTTTTTGAAAATAAAATCAGTCCAGATCACAAAATTGTTGTTTCTCTCTCATGACCAGTTTCAGTGTATATAGACCATCTCCAGATAAATACCACCTGCCATCTTGGTGGTATATATAGATTGAAACCTGTCATGAGAGAGAAACAACAATTTTACAATCTGGAATGTTTTTAATTTTAATCATTATATCAAGATCACTGTTTTCTTCATTATGCTTTCTAAAAATAATAATGTTTTTATTTAATGAAGTTTGCAAACTAGAATAATTAATGAAAACAAAATAATTTACTACAATTCCTATTTTGTGTGTACTTGTTATTTGAACATATCACTTTACGATATTTGTCACATCAGTTACCAGTTCAAATAAACCAAAACTTTTCATTTTCCAATACCTATGTAAAGTTCAGTTACTGAAGAACTTTCTGGAGGTAGCACATAACTTCCTTAAAGCTAGATTGACATACCTAATTAAACTTGTCGGCTGTGAATGTAGCATGAAATTATATTTTCAACAACATAAGTTATTTCAGCCATCTAGGTACTGTGTAAACACTCATTAATTGGTAGGAACAAAAAAGGTCCACTAGTTTGTAATTAGCAGTTGTAATTACATGTATACATATTACTTTACAAAGCTATAAAGCCATTTCCTATTACAAATCTATAAAACAAACTATGTAAAATGGCAAACAAATATCTGCACTCCTGTTAATTTTGATATTAAAACTTAAATATTGGAAATTCCAGGAAGGAGTCAATAATATTTTTGAGAAGAATGGGTTCCTTACTCATCACAGAGACATCCAAGGAGCCGCAGAAAGGCACAAATAACAGGCAACAACATTATAGCTTTCAGCCTTTTAGGCCTTCGTCAGTTAGACACACGAACATACACACACATGTACGTTTGTGTCTCTAACTGCCGAAAACCTAAAAAGCCGAAAACTATAATGTTGTTGTCTGTTATCTGTACCTTTCTGCAGCTCATCAGACATCTCTGTGGTGAGTAATCAACCTATCCTTCTCAAAAATATTATTAAAACTTAAATATGTAATTTAATGAAACCATAGTTTTAAATGTTTCTTATTTTATAATTGTTTGGTTATCATTCAAATTTCTTTTATAATGTCAAGAAGAAAATTTACTCTTCTCACTCAAAACATGTTAGTGTCACCTGTACCAATTTATTTCTCACATAATTAACGAATATGATTTCCATATTGTTTGAATCACATGTTTCGTTGAATTTTCCATAAAGGTGTCTTATTCTGCTGTTTTATTAAATTCACTTAATCTGCTACTGTTTTACTGTAATAATTTTAGGTAAATCAAAATTTTTAGTTGTGGTCTTGAAATTATTTTATAATACAATATAAATATTGTTAAAAATTGTATAGGAGGACGTGGTCAACTACTCACCATGCAAGAGTTTGTAACCACCTCTCAGATGGGGAACCTGTCATACATTAATAAATTACTATACTTGTGCTTTTAACAGTTCCTAAAATCACACATCCTCAATGTACACATTAAGTAAGCCACTGTTCTCTCTTTCTGCTTGTTTTAGATAAAAACTTACAAGAAAATCTGCAACAGCGAAGGAAGATAACCTCACCCCGAACTGTTCTGATAATGAGGACCACTTGTTAAATCAGATATACAAAGATATATATTTTATTGCATGGTAATTGAGAACTTGTCTTTTACATGCATATAATTCTTCATGTCATCATATCTTCTGAACTGTGTATTGTATTGGGTTCAAACATCCTTATTAACTGCAGAAGACTGAGGGCATCCAACCCCGCAATTTCAAGTGCATAGCATTGGGTGATCATAGACAAATATATGTCTTTAAACACAAATATTCAGGAAGAAAATGAACCTGAACAACCTGAAAGACTAGATTTAGAAAGTTCATATTCACAGAACATGTCAATTAGAACATTATGCAGAAATTATTAGTGTTTTAACTATAAGCATTTATTATGTCAGTCCAGAGGTTCACAGGCAATATCGATATTCTTCCGCAACACCACTTACTGGTAAAATGCACCTGCATCTCTCACTGTCACTATAAATCATAGGTAATGAATTGGTGTGGCTTGAACAGCTTGAAGGATGTCTCACAGATCCATGCATGCATGCACTGTACTGTCAAATCAGTGAGTTTGGAAGATGACAGATTATTGGCACAATATAATATGATGCATCCATCTGGAAAATTGCTGCTTATGTTGGACAAAGTGTTTCAGTAGTGCAAAATAGTTGATGGAGACCATAGTAGATGATGAGGTGGGTCAGGTCCAGGGGCGCTGACTTATGAAAAATATTGGGGGGGGGGGGGGGGCATAAAGAGGATCTTGCCCCCAGGAAATTTTTTAAATTTTAGATGAAAAATAATGAGTTTAAAGTTTTCTAAGCATTTTAGAGTCATATAATCAACATCAGAACCCCAAAATCTGGACTCTCAATAACTCAACACCCCAGGAAACTCGACAAACCTGACATATTATTTGGCTTTGAAAAATAAAATAAACACACATGGTATTTTTGTAAAAAGCTAATTTAATAATTATGCTTATAGACTATTACAGAGCAGTGAATATACAGCTCTGAAAAGATAGTATTATATTTAAATTAATCCTAACATTAAAAGAAGAAAGCAAAATATTGCTTTTGCACAGTAATAGCACTTTGATAAATAAGTGAAATAGTTAATTTAAGCTTAGTTTGAATAAGGCTCAGGATTCATTAAAAAAACAAACAATATCTCAAAGTTAATGCATTAATACAGTTAATATAGTATGCCTAATACTTTCGGTCAAGAGTATGTAACTAGCGGGTTTTAATTGGGTCTTACACCCTAAAAATATTCATGCATTTAAATACAGTACTATAGTGACACAGTACAAAACTAGTACTAATATTTCAAAACTGAAAATTTAACATTACATATGTATTTAATTTTCTATTTTATAAAGATTTTTAATATTGCTCTAAATGCTGTTACAGGGCTAGAGTGCAAATATCGACCATCTGACTGAATTACTGAATATGAAGTCGTTCATGACTGCTCAGATATTCATTTCATCCCAAACATCTCATGGGCATGAATAACACCAAATTGTTCAATTGTTTCTTTCCCATTGTTGATCAGAGATATGACTTCAGACGTCTAAGGGTGCTAAATAACCATTCTGCTGTAGCTGTTGTGATTGGAACTACTTGGAGAAGGTTAATTGTGCTGTTACCAGGGATGGAGTGTTGGGGTATCAGAACAGTAAGAAGCAAATTTCTATTTTAATTTCATTATTTATTATTAAAAATAATAATAGTAATAATAATTATAATTATAATAATAATAATAATAATAATAATAAGACAATTATTAATTAATGTTGCGAAGAAAAAAATTTATCTTTCGAACTAAAAGAATAAAAGAAAAAATGGAAGAGCAGTATCTTTGCTTGTTAATTAGCAGTCAGTCAGTCTTGTCTTGCCTTCTCGAGTAGTTAGAAGTGATGAACTGTCTCAGTTTTTTTTTTTTAACTTTCAGTTGTGATGTAAATGTTTTTAGAAAAATACAGATCTTTCTCAAGAGTGAAAAGTTTTGTCTTAGTTTATTACTTAGGCCTTAAAGTGAACCACATAATGACCCTGAAATGTGATGAAGTAATCAACAATAAGAAGACATCCAGAAACTGTTGGTAATTTTTTTTTTTTTTAGAATTAACTCATGTAAAGTTTCTCTGAAGTTTATTAATCTTGACTGCAGTTCTTCTTTGCTAATTTTCATTAACAATTTTTAAAATATATATAATTATGTTTCACAAGATGGAAGAGACTGTCTACAACTACCAAGTTCAAACCGCAAGCAGTGCAGTGCACATAACGTTATTTCGGTTGTACATCCAAAACTAACTCTTTTAGTCATTTGAACTTACCTTTCATATCAAGGCACCATCACAGCACTGCCCTCTTAAGTTATCCATTGACAAATCACAACAAGCAAAAATGTCATTTAAAATACTAAACAGAGTTTGTGCTTCAGTGTTGGGTCTTGTATAAGCCAATAAAATTCTTGTTGATGATTAAGGAATCATCGGCAGTATGAATACAAAATGACACTTATTCATGAAATGAAGAGTTATTTGTTTCGTCAATCAAATTTGATTGAAGCCAATACCTTTTTAAACAGAGACTTTCCTAATAGATCAATGATCATGTTTTGAATATTGTGGGATGTTCACTTTTACTCTGAATTAGAGCCCCCCATCCGTGTCACCTAACCGCACGGCTTGCACGTGTCGCGTGCACTGGTGGTGTGTGAGTAAGAGCATGAATACACTTCGCGAGTACTGGCGAATGATCCAAAGATGGCCGATGCTTTCCTGCATAATACGACAAGCGCGTGCACAGGTCCATAGGCCATGCGGATGCCACGCACTTAAACTCGTCAGACACTGGGTGCGAATTTGCAACTACACATGCGCTAACCTCTCCAGCGTCGCCACTAGCTGTAGCAGGCAGTGTAATGGGGCAGCAGCTGCCGAGCTGGCAGTGGCTGTCAACCATGTGACGGGCCATGTGCTTGCTGCAGTGCACCCGGCAAATGCACGATGCAGTAACCACGTGGGGCAGCCAAGTGCTCACCAACTTCTGTGTGCATGTGCGAACAGAGTGGTCTGCGAGTGGAACTCACGCACTTCTGCCAAGTGGATGCAGGGCTTCACCCCGAATGCCCTATGCAACCTTTAAACTCAGCTTTGTCATTATTTTGGTGTTCCAACAAATGAAAAAAAAAAAATTATTTCATCTGTTTGTGCCGTCTAATTGCTAGTCCTTGTCAGCGTAGAAACAGCACAAAAGTAAAAATTGTTTCAAGAACTAAACGGCCTTTCTTTGTATCACTATTTAACTGTTCAATCAGTTGGGAGTTAGTTAGTAACAGAATTTAGTTTCAGAAAGCATTCTTTATGTGTAAACATATTTTCATGAAGACAGAATTTTTCCAAAGCCTTTTCCCAGTTAGAAAACCTTATGCACGTAAATGCATCTTCTTTTTCTTTCTTTCTTAAGAAAATTGTAGAAGATTTGTAACATCTGCCTCTTTTCATGTTTAGCAAAAAACTTTTTCAGTAGATGCCTCATATTATAGCCGTGTATGTTTGATAAACCAAGACTTCTGAAATGATATTCCCTTACTGGATTGTCCAGGTTTTGGCTGTGAACGGTTCTTATTTGAAGATGACAAAGCAATCGACGTCACAATAATTGTCAGAGATTGACTTGCAGTATCATTAACTTCGGAGCGCATCTTTTTGGTACTGAATTTATCCATTAATATTTGACGTGGTACCCCTGTTTACTATGGTTCCAGTCAATGAGTTACTGCAACAGCTGAATCTCATCTTTCCTCCTGACAGTGCAGATCTGTTCAAATATTGCCTCACAGCTACTTATTTCAAATGGAACGATGATTTCTATGAACAAACAGATGGTGTAGCTATGGGGAGTCCTTTAAGCCTGGTTATAGCAAATTTCTACATGGAAAAATTTGAGAAACAGGCACTGAAAGCAGCAAACAAAAAAGACCTGCCATTTGGTTCTGCTATGTAGATGATACTTTTGTTGAATGGAGACATGGTAGAGAGGAACTAGATCTTTTTTCTTCAACACCTCAATGGGATTAATTCTAGAATCCAGTCTACCATGGAGATGGAGGCAGATGGAAAACAATTTTCTTGACGTGTCAGTTTTGAAAGGGGAATGGAGATTAGGCTATACAGTTTATAGGAACCCCACACACACAGACAGTTACCTGCACCGGGAGTCAAACCACCACCCACAGCAAAAGCGGGGCATTATAAAGACGTTGGCAAACAGAGCAAGGAACATCTGCAAACCGGAATTACTAGACGTGGGATTGAAAACACCTGAGTAATGCTTTACTTAAGAATGGCTATTTGTCCACAGAGATAAGAAGAGCATTGAGACTGACATGTAGAATTGAAAATGATGAAAAGTTTCCTGTGAAATCTAAAGTCTTCCTGCCTTTTATTAAGGATGTTACTGACTGCATCAGTCAAATTTTAATGAATAGAATGTTGCCGTTATTTACAAACCTACTCCGAAGATACAGGATCACATGAAATTGACAAAGGATGATTGCAAACCACTGGAAAAAGCAGGAATTTATAGGATTCCGCATAGCTGTGGAGACATATATGTGGGTACCACAAGAAGAACTGTCAAAAAATGACTAGAAGAGCACAAGGGTAACTGTAGAAGGGGAGAGATTGTCAGATCAGCTGTTGCAGAACATGTTTTTTAACCTTATTCAATTTGATAAGACTCAGGTTTTAGCAGCCACAAATGTATATCATGAAATACTGTACATAGAGGCTATAGAAATTGTAAAACATCACAGTAATCTCAATATGATGGAGGAGGGCATGAAACTAAATGAAATCTGGATTCCGGTGTTGAAAAAGAAATGTAACAGTCTTCCACCATGAGACAATATTAACAACAGACAACAGCAATTGGCACCAACGAATTGCTCGTACGTATCCGAAACATCTGACATCACACCTCTGCACATGATCCCTCATAAAGGTAATTTGGCTGCAGTCAGTAACGAGCCAAGGTACGCATCAGACATACAAAAGGCCACAATCCCCCTTGAAAATGTCCTCTGCAGATGGGGATGAAATGTTGGGTTGCAGTAATATATCTGTAAGACCACGGCATAATAGCCCAGAAAATTTTAGTAATATTGACCTTTCCGGCTGTGAAAGTTTACATTTTACAAAGTTATACATTGCAAACTTAATTCACAGTACACAGACATATAGTCATATAAAATAGTCCACTAGACACTAAAGTCGGAACACTAAACACATCTGCATCATGCACTGAATGAAACTATCCACACTGAATGACCACAACAGGAGAGTGGGCTTTATATAGCCGCGGCATCATAAAGTCTCGAAGTGTCAAGGCGACAGGAGGTGGAGTGTTCCAGACGCATCTACTCCAGTCCTTTTGATGTCTCTGCAGTTGCATCGCTGGCCTACCAGTGCCAGACTTTACCCGAAGGTTCGCACACCATAACACTATCATGATTCACACCACTCATTTTCAATTAACCTGCTTACTACCATTATAATTATTTGTTTTAATGCATTACTGAATGTACTTTAAAAGGCAACTATTGACAAACAGAGAGAAAAATAACAACATAATTTTGTGATTTCATAAAGAATAATATAACCAATAAATTTCTTAAATTATTGGAAGGGTGCCCTCTCGACCTCCTAACAAATTTCTGACGGGGCTCGGGCCCCCTCAGGTCCCATGGAGTCAGTGCCTGCGATCAGGTTGCACCATGCAGACTGTGGTGTCGCACAAGTACAAAGTGCGCGCCACCTGCTTTCGCCGCGCGCCGCCATGCACGCACGGCGCGGCGTTCTTCCGACGAGCCACGAGCGCCCTCTGCGACAACGCCGCTCGTGGCCACCACGGAAAGACATCGGTCACTTCGGACTGAGATAGCAACGAGTTAGGACCTTCGTAATCCGATAGGCACGAGTGAAGACTTTGCTATTGTACAGGCACTAGGCAGGCCTCTAACAACTATGTATCAACATTCTGCAGTACTATGTAAAAGTTAAGTATTGTTACATTCCGTGCAATATATCTTTCTAATTTACTCGAGTGTTTGTAGTTTCTGGCTGCTCCCCTCCGTACCTGCACCAGCGTGTCGGTCTCATTCCACTCGGCCACCGACACCTACAACGAGGCTGGGACACAAAAGCGGCGACGAAGTCGGGACACAAAAGTGGCGACGAGGATGGGATAGACGAACCTTGGACCAGCCCGCTTGTAGCAGCCAGACAGCAGCAGTCGGAGCACGCAGAAATTGCTCCCGCCCACCCACCCTTATTATAAGATTTTTGGGGGAACATATTCTGTTACGTATTTTGTGGACTTTTTTGTTGCAGAGCGTCCTCTTTCATATTGCATTTGTGTGTTATCTAATTTACTTGTATGCGCGGCGCCTAATCGGTCAGCATGGCCACTACCCCGAACCCAAACTTAATGGAAATTATTCAGTTACAGACGGCGCAAATTACCCAGCTTCTCCAGGCCGTGTCGCAGTTGACGACACAGGCTGCTCACCAACAACAACAGTCGTCACATCAGCAGCCCACACCTGCCGCCGCACCGCTTCCGACGTTCCGCCAGTACAACGAACGTGAGGAAGAATGGAGCGACTATTTCGCACAGTTTCAAGAACTCGTCGCGGCTCATCAAATTACAGGTCAGAGAGTGAAGAACCTTTTCTTATCGATTGTGGGCCCCCAGACTTTCGTACTATTGCAAAAACTTTTCCCTCTCGCATCTCCTCGTGATGTAGACTTTGAACAAATTGTAGATGCACTGAATGCTCATTATGAGAGAAAAGTTCTTGTAGCCGCTGCGCGGTACCGATTTTTCAGACTTAAAAAATTACCGCAGCAGTCACACCAAGAGTGGATTACGGAATTGAAGGGCTTAACCCGCCAATGTAAATTTACTTGCTCTTGTGGACTTTCGTATAGTGACGTGATGTTGAGGGATGCGATTACGCAGAATATTCAGGACCCCAGAATTAGAGCAGCAATTCTGAAACAGTCTGACCCCTCCTTAGACAGTGTACTGCAGCTTATAGAAGCGCATGATACTTTTGACTTAGCAGATGTAGAAATGCAAAGCCACAGTGTAAATTCAGTGCGCCGTAACGGACGCTTTCCTAGCCGTAGTTCTCAGTGTAGCACTAGTGATTCTTATTTTTCTACCGGCCGTGCTGAACAGACGGTGAACAGTAGCCAGTGTAAAAGTGCGACGCAAAGGTCGCCCCATCGTGTTAGAAACAGTAATTTGAATAACGGGCGCCAACGCTCATTTCAGAAAAATGTTCGTAAGTCTTGCCCCCAGTGTGTGTCTCGCCACAAGCGTGCTCATTGCCCTAGTCGCAACGCAACCTGTTATCAATGTGGCAAATCGGGACATGTGCAGTCTGTGTGTATGCAAATTAAAAACTCAAAGAACAGTAACGTTAGAAACAGTGCTTCGCAGAGTGCGAGAACAGTTCATTCTGTAAATGTTATACGGGCTGTGGAATTGAACAGTGCTTTCCTTGGATCTCAATTGCAAGAAAGTAGTTCTGCGCCTATGGAAAAACTATATAGTGCCCCACGTAGCAAGCGCCAACGAGCGCGTAAAACAGTGCAACGGAAAAGGGTTCGGGACAAGCAAAATGACTATGAACAGTGCATTCCTGTAGTGAAATTAGTGCCTTCTGCAACTGCTCCTTGTAATAGTGCCCCGTACTGTGTAGCTAGAGACAGTAGAATTGGTGTAGCTACTCAAAGTAATTTTAGTGCAGTAGCCTCGCATTGCGCGGACGCCGATCCGGCGGTAGTGTCATCTAGTGACAGTGTGGTTAATCCGCTGTGTGCCGAGTATGCGCCGCTTCCTACCGCACGCAACCCGCGCAAGCGCAGGAAACAATATGTATTAGACGTTGCCCACATTCGCGCACCGGTCGTGCGCCAGAAGCACAAGCTGTTTGTTACTCTCTCTATAGAAAATAAGACTGTGCAATTTCAGCTCGATACTGGTTCCGCTGTTACCTTAATTAATAAAGATACTTATGAACTTCTGGGTTCGCCAAAATTGTCGCCGTCACAGCAAGTGTTAACAGCATATACAGGACAAACTATTCCCGTGCTAGGAACGTGTAGCCTGCCTGCCTCTTTTCAAGGTGTAACGAAAACTGTTGCTTTTGTAGTTCTACAGGCCAAATCTACGCAGAACATTTTTGGACTCGATGCATTCGACTTGTTTGGTTTATCAATTCAAAGAGATGTGCTTCAAATTTCGTCAATAGTGCCTCAGGATAAAATCAATGCATTGTGTGACAAATATAGTGACTTGTTTTCGCCGAAACTAGGTTGTGCAAAAGACTTCGTGGCACATGTAACTTTAAAAGAATCTGCAGTTCCAAAATTTCGTAAAGCTAGACCAGTGCCTATCGCCTTGCGTGATACAGTTGCCGAAGAACTTAAACGTTGGCAAGATAGTGGTGTGATTTCTCCTGTTTCTGCGAGTCAGTGGGCCTCGCCTATAGTAATTATACCCAAGCCGTCAGGAAAACTTCGTCTCTGTGCGGACTTCAAATCAACTGTCAACAGTCAAACAATTGTAGACACTTACCCCCTGCCCAGACCTGACGAACTAATGGACAAATTAGGACAGTCTCGCTTCTTTTCCAAGATTGATTTAGCAGAGGCATACTTACAAATTCCACTTGATGATGAGTCAAAAAATTTTTTCGTCATTAATACTCACATGGGCCTTTTTCAATTTCAACGCCTACCCTTTGGCAGTTCTTCCGCTCCCGCTATTTTTCAGCGTTTTTTGGAACAGCTGACAGTTTCTGTACCGTGTTGTTCGAACTATTTAGATGATATTGTGGTATCCGGACGTACAGTTGAAGAACATTTAGCAAACCTGGAGTGCCTTTTCAAAGTTTTGACTGCAGCAGGTCTACGTTGCAATAAAGCAAAGTGTTCGTTTTTTCAAACTGAAATAGAGTACCTGGGCCATGTGATTAATGCCCAAGGAATTCATCCCTTACAGTCACATCTTCGCGCAATCAAAGACTTGCCTCCTCCTAAGAATGTGCATGAATTGCAAGCAGTAATGGGAAAGCTTAACTATTATTTCAGATTTATTCCCAATGCCTCTCAGATTGCAGCTCCACTGCATCACTTACGTAGGAAGAATGTTCCTTTTGTTTGGTCCAAAGATTGCCAGGTTGCCTTTGACAACTTAAAGTCTGCACTACTGAGTGATGCATGTTTGATTCCCTTTGACCCCCAGAAGCCTGTAGTGTTAGCAGTTGACGCCTCATCGTACGGCCTAGGCGCTGTAATCTCACATCGTATTGGATGTCACGATCGTCCTATTGCCTTTGCATCCAAGCTACTGACGCCGACGCAACAGAATTACAGTCAGATAGAAAAGGAGGCCTTAGCAATCATTTACGGCGTCGCAAAGTTTCATCATTATCTCTATGGCAGAAAATTCTATTTGTTGACAGACCACAAGCCTCTCACGTCGTTGTTCTCACCCACAAAGCCAATTCCGCCACGTACGGCACAAAAGCTTCAGAGATGGTCCTTAATATTGTCAAATTATCAGTATGAGATTTGGTACCGACCTACCACTAAACATGCCAACGCGGACACACTTTCCCGACTTCCGGTTGGCCAGGATGTATCATTTGATTCTTCAGAAATGGCATGTTGTCAGATAGACTCCAGAGATGCTTCCGCTGTCGCAGACTTTCCTTTGAACTCTCGTCGGGTTGCACAGGAAACAGCTGCGGATGCAGACCTAAGTGTGGTAGCACGTTTTGTTCGCTCAGGGTGGCCTGCCAGAGCCAAAGACATTGATCGGCCTCTGGTTAGACGTTATTTTGCACAACGTCATGCATTATCTTTAAGTCAGGGTGTACTGTTGTTGCATACCGACAACGACCAAGCAAGAGTGATTGTTCCTCGTTCCCTGCAACGAGAAGTGTTACGCCTCCTGCATCAAGGACATTGGGGCATTGTTAGGACAAAACAATTGGCCAGACGTCATTGTACCTGGGTTGGTATGGACGCTCAGATAGAGAGCATGACATCACAGTGTACAGTTTGTGCGGAGCATCAGGCGGCTCCTCCGCAACGTTTTTCAGACTGGCCACGCCCCAAGGGACCATGGCAACGTTTACATATTGACTTTGCCGGACCTTTCTGGAATACGCGCTGGTTAATTGTTGTAGACGCTTTCAGCAAGTTTCCTTTTGTGATTGCCATGAACTCAACGACAGCTTCTAGTACAATCAGTGCCTTAACATCAGTGTTTTGCATCGAAGGCTTGCCTGAAACTATCGTCAGTGACAATGGACCTCAGTTTGTTAGTGCGGAATTTCAACAGTTTTGTCGTGTGAATGGTATTCAGCATATTACCACTGCACCTTTTCACCCTCAGTCCAATGGTGAAGCAGAACGTTTCGTTCGAACATTCAAGTCTCACATGGAGAAGATGAAAGGTCAGCACTCCAGGCAGCAAGCTCTTCAAATTTTCCTGTCTACATATCGATGCATGCCACGTGACGGCCCGTCTCCTGCCGAGCTGCTACATGGCCGCCGTCACCGCACTCTCCTTCACCTGCTGCAGCCTCCCACGCACCGAGTCGGTTCGTATGGCGCTACGCGTTTTCAGGTTTCCACGCCGGTGCTGTACAGGGTGTTTGCTGGAAACAAGAAGACATGGTTGCCGGGCACCATTCAGCGCGTGCTTGGTCGCAATATGTTTATTGTACGTTCTTCCACAGGGTCGGAGCTGCGGCGCCACGCAAACCAATTGCGCCTGCACAGACCGCGCGATCCTGTCTCCGGTTTCTTGATTCCAGACCCAGTTCACCGCCAGGGAGCACAACCACATCGTTCGTCCCCGGACTACGAGATCCCTATGCACGTCGACGTACATCCGACGCAGTCGTCGCCGCCGCTGTCGCCGCCGCAGATGACAGCGTCACCGAGAGGGACTCCGGGACCGTGCAGGCCCCCCCAGCTTGGGCCACGCACCTCAGAAGATGACCTGCTCCCTCTGGGCGGGGGCGGGCGCCCTTCCCCAGGTTTCGGCGGGTTCCCTGGAGGATCGCAAGGCGGATGCCGGGGCGCGGACGGCGTCTCGATCCCGGCCTCAGCTACGACGCCCGTCCCACCAGTAACGCCCCCGCTCAGGCCCTCCTCCCAGTGCCGTCGCCGTGGCCCTCAGCCCTACGCCACGACGGCGCGGCGGTTTGGGGGGGAGGGGTGTGGTGTCGCACAAGTACAAAGTGCGCGCCACCTGCTTTCGCCGCGCGCCGCCATGCACGCACGGCGCGGCGTTCTTCCGACGAGCCACGAGCGCCCTCTGCGACAACGCCGCTCGTGGCCACCACGGAAAGACATCGGTCACTTCGGACTGAGATAGCAACGAGTTAGGACCTTCGTAATCCGATAGGCACGAGTGAAGACTTTGCTATTGTACAGGCACTAGGCAGGCCTCTAACAACTATGTATCAACATTCTGCAGTACTATGTAAAAGTTAAGTATTGTTACATTCCGTGCAATATATCTTTCTAATTTACTCGAGTGTTTGTAGTTTCTGGCTGCTCCCCTCCGTACCTGCACCAGCGTGTCGGTCTCATTCCACTCGGCCACCGACACCTACGACGAGGCTGGGACACAAAAGCGGCGACGAAGTCGGGACACAAAACAGACAACCCCCTAAGGAGATCTACACCTCATCTGAATAGAATTGCAGGACATATCTGCATCCTGTATGGCTGTGGAGCAACAGTGTGCACATGTAGCACACTGTACACTATCAGGGGTGACAGTCTGTCACTATATATTATGGTGTGGATCATGTGTGCATCATCTACTTCTCCACCTACTTTTGACTGACTTGCAGAAACAAGAGAGTTAGTAATGTTATACGGAATGACATTACTAGGGACAGAAAGGGCATCAGACAGCATTTCAAAATAAACCCAAGTTCCGTTTGACTGAAAGTGAAGCCACATTTTGGTTCATCAAAGACAGGGGGAATGACACCACAGTGATACATTTGCGTGAGACATAAACGTGTCAGCTCAAGGCCTTATGATGTGGGGTGCTACTGGGGACAACAAATCACAGCTGGTATGTATTCAGGGCACTGTAGCCACTCTGACCTAAGTAAATGACATCGTGCCCCATAGCTACACCCTTTCTGCAGGACACACCTGACAGCATTTTTCAGTAGACAATGCATTGACCACATGTTGCTGCACAAACAAGTGCCTTCTTGTTGTCACATAATTTCAGTCTTTCAGACTTGTCAGCAATCAAAAATGTGTGGGATATGGTGGAATGGCAGTTGCAGCACTGTGACCCACTGCCAACCACCAAAGATGTTCTTTGGAACTGCGCTAATGCAGCATGGATGCTATACCAGAGTTCACAATTTGTAATGTCATCAAGCATTGAACAAGTTTGGTGATCACTGTCTCCTAAGTGGTGTAGAGATCAGTCCAACTACCCAGAAAGCAGAAAGCCAAGGTTCGAGTCCTGGCTGGGTTCACATTTTCGACTTTGTCCATTCGCAGTTAAGGTCATATATTCTGTGAACAGGTCACATGCTGAACCAAGATGACTGAAATGCTGATCATTTCTTCAGAACATATTAAAGAACATGTACTGTGAATATGAACTACCTATCTCTTAATATTTCATAGTGAGGTCCTCCTCCTCCCCCCCCCCCTCCCTCAAACTTGAGTATATATACTAGGACACTGATGGCATGAGGATAAGTCTTCCTGGCAGTTGTATACAAATGTATATGATGAATATAAAGTATACAAAATTTATTAATGAACAAAAAGGTTTGAAATTTTATGTACAGTTTGTTCTATGTTACTAACTGATTTCTCTATAAAAAGCTGGATGAATAAATTTGGGCAGTTTTGGTCAGTGTTTGATGCACCAGTAGTGCAGACGTCTCATTATTTATCTTGTTTTGCACAGAAACCAAACACCTTTATTGATGGTAGGACACTGAGGGCTATCAACCACCAAAACTGTGAATGGTGGCAGTGAGTGGTCATGGAGAAATGTGAGTCTTTACATTAACACAATTGCCTTTTATATGCAGTTCTGCAAACATCTCATTGTTTATGTTTATATCATTTGGACTGTGTGCTGTATAGTAACCAACTCTACTACTATTAATAAGATATAAAGGGCTATCTTTTCTGATGAAGGCTTTGGTGGAAATCACATGTGATCATTCTTTCCATCACTCTTGTCTGCTGCTTGTCATGTCATTTTCATGGTTGTGTGTATTGTCAATTTATATATGGTGGTGGTGTGTAGAAAATGATGAAGTAACTGAGTATCCAAGCAAGGATTATGCTACTCTTAATTTTAGAGTGGATCACACCACTTTGCATTAGTAGTGTAAGTCATGTCCATGAGAAAGCATCAAAGTATCATTAACAAGTTGTAAGTTGAGAAAATATATACTTGCATTACTGATGCAATTCTTTTACCTGCAGTCAGTGGGACACAGTTTTTGCCTCATTCCTTCCTCCATTTCATTCAAGGACATGGCAAACAAAGTAAACTGGTAGTACTGTAGAAGAAAACAATAAAATTAATAATATCAATATAACTACCACCATAAACAATAAGAACAACAAAATTACTGTAGAGATATACCAAAATTGAACATCATAATACATAATGTCAGAAAAACAATGGCAGAAGACACATGCAAATTATGCCAGGAAATATCAAACTGTAAGCAAAAAAATTTTTTTTGATAAAATAACCTTACTATCTGCTACTTCAAAAGTTTAATGCAACCATCTATAATCAATATGAGGAAATTATTTTATGACTTGGCACATTTTTGTTTCTACTTGTGAGAAACATTCCCTATATTTCTGAATATATACTTAAAATTGGTATCTCTTGAAGAAGTAATACAGAATACCAGCAGATTATGTTCATTTAAGACAGTACAAATTGTGCAGTAGAAATCATTTTATTTTGTTCTTTGGTTTCCTTTTGTTGCTTCTCATAACTTTAATTTAAATGCCAGTATTCATATTGTTCATGCAAATTCAGCTGACACACTACATGGTAGGTGAGTACACTTCCTACATTGAAGGTCTCTTCCATCAATCAACATGTCAAGTGTTAACTAAGCTTACATAGACAGTTTTCATCCCTTCAAATCATGACCTTCAATCTGGGGCAGTTTCACTAACCATCCACTACAGCATGACAGGAGCTAGACTAAAACACTATAAGAAAAACTTGTCTTCAAATCACACAGGCTTTAATTTGTGTGTCTGGGAATTATATTCTAGAAAGTATCTATCTAAACTTGCAAAGGAGCAACATTAGTTTTGAGATAATCATCATAAAGGAGTTAAGAACCAATGAAACATCAAAACACCAACCTCATCTGAGATATGGAAGAGACTCGCCTACATGTGTTGAGTGTAGGGGCTGCAGTTGTCTTCAACTTACAACATATGCTGCCATCAGTAATGCCTGTTGCTTGGGTTCTAAAGACAGTCTCAGTTCATATGGATTGCTGGTAGAACTGGTGAAGACAGCTGGCATCACATGCAGGGTTAAAGCAGAGCTGCAGCACTTTTCCCAGAATTTATAGAGTCCTTAGATCTGGAGCCGAGTGGAGGTCTCAACCAGAACTTTGTCAACTCTGTGACAGTCTTGGCTGCAGATTTGTGGATCTGAATTATCAGTGAAGAATTGTACAACTCCCCTTGATAGGTGGAGTACTTCTCAAGTGCACATGTTGTTTATTTATTGATATTTGTTAGTCTGGCAGTAGTTTGAGGTGTTCTGATGAACACTTGCTGGTCAACCTGGAGATAACAAACTTCGGTTGCCGTCAGATAAATGACACTTTGATAGTCAAAATATTAATAGTAATGTTTTAAAGCTTTCACAACAAAGTTCTTTAGTTTACTATATTGTATTAAATTAATTACACCCATATTAGCCTTGGGACCATGAGCTCGTTTAATCCAATGTAGTATGTTCTGAAATATTTACCAAGGCATGGAGTGAATATTGGGAAGACTGATTAGGCACAACAGGAGGGGGAAGATTCACTAAAGTCAACCAAAATATTTTCTTAGCACAGGTCAAAGTTGAAAATAATGGTTGAAATTATCTAGACACACGTAACAGATCTAGAAGAAATAAAGTCAATGATTGTGTGTTTTTACCAGCCACCTGGTTCTACCATCACAGTTCCAGAGGCATTCAAAGCAGGTCTATGGTCAGTAGTGTGAAGGTACCCAAACTATGCAATATTATTTGTGGGTAACTTCAACCTAATGATTGTAGAAAGGAAAGTCTAGGGTTTCACTGTAGGTGAACATGTGAACTGCTAGTGAACATGTGACATGGTTACCATATGTAAGTCAAGAACATTATGAGTGTGTTTTTGCTAGAATGAGCTGATTAGAAATTGTTAGTGACTCACTTAGGCAATGAATACACACCATTTTCATCTGATATGATGGATGTAGAGCAATTATGGGCAAAGTTTAAACAAATTATAAATCATGTGTTAGTGAAGTATGTTCCGACTATGTGAATTAAATCATACAATGTAGGCTGTCACAAATGGCATCAACTTCACTTAACATTTCCGGGCTGATAGGCCATGGTCAATAGACAAAACTATTCCCTAACATTTTGTCTTCAGCTGCAAAAGACATCATCAGAGGCGAAGTGGCAACTTCAGCGAGGGCTCAAGGGAGCACTGCATATATAGACTGCGTAGAGGGTGGCACAGTTGATCATGTGATGTCAGCTGTGAAGCTGTCTCTGGTATTGCCAACCTTATTAATAGAAGAAAATCGACTGGCAACATTGAAGTCCAAGACGTACAGCAAATATTGAGGGATGCATCCAGCAGCTTCCACAAAAATCTGCTGATATAATTAGAATGGAAAGAAGCCAGCATTTTCTGTAAAAGTAAGCCACCAAACAGTAACCTGTCGCAAGAATGAAGGAAGGAACTGAGGGATATGAATGCAGATCCCAATGTTATCATCCTTACCACTGAAAAGGGAAGATCAAGCTTCATGTTGAAGAATGAGGATTACCACAATAAGATCTAGGACATTTTGGACCCCACCAACTACAAAGAACTGCTGAAGGATCCAACTATAAAGATCTTAAAACTACAGATCAGTTGGTGAAAGCAACTTCCTTCTCTTCTCTTCATTGTTATGGAGATATTTCGGGAACAAATTTGGAATCCTTAGAGGGAAGACTGCATTCTCCAGAAAATAGCAACATAAATGTAAAGACAACACAACACAAATTACAAAAAGCAAACATACACAAACATATTTCATAACCTGAAAATAAGACATAGTTTCAAATTGGAAAGTAAACAATGTAAGAAATTCTTTCGCAAAGACCAAAAAGTGTGACACAAGGGCCAGGAAGAAAACTAAATAACTGTAGAGCAAGTTCGATTCCACACTTTTCATTACATACAAGAATAAACAGTTGTACAATAATGTGAAATCAGCAATAGAAAGTGCTGCAAAAATCAAAACAAGGGGGACAAATATGAATGGAAATGCCACTCTTTGCGTCACCATGGAATAATTTGAAACAGTTGAACATTTTTAAGGCGAGGAATTTCGGTCAAGTTAAAGATTTCTAGATGAAACCTAAATCATTTTGTATTCTTATCGTGAAACTGCCCTCGCTCAGTCAAATATGTCCAATTAAAGATTGGTTAACTGAATTGAAGGCCTTTTCAAAATCTTCAGAAGCTATACATAGCAGAATCCGATATTGATTTGATCTACTTAACACTTCCTGGAGAACAAGGATTTTCTATAGTTTTCTGAAACTGCTGTGGAATGTAGTCTACTTAATGTATTGAGCTGCATAAGCATGAGACTGGGTCAATTTTATAATAATCTTGAAAAAAAAAAGTGTACAAAATGCATATTAGGCTCAAGGGATGAAATATATTGTGTGTAAATCCTTCCTTCTTTCCTTGTGGATTATCATTGCTTCATGCCTTGAAGTTGAAATGAATGCATGGTCAATAACCAAAGTGAAGATTTTTGACAAGAGATTGTAAGTTTTCTCCCAAGAAATTTATCATAATCGAGCAGTGGCATTTCTCATGGTATTTTTTGCCTTTTTAAACTTATTTATACAACAGTAATCGGTTTTCTTCCCTATCCATCCATTGTATTCACAATGTACCAAACCTTAAACTGCTAATTTGGAAAAAAAGAAAGTACACTTAGGACAGACGGAATTTTTTAAAAAAATGTATGGATCTTCTGTACTACTACGTCATCATTTACAAATGCCAATACTGTACTAAACAATTATAGAATAATCTGCCAATGCAATAAATGGGGAGGGGGGAAGGCAAAAACATATTAGTAGCACGAGGATATTTTACAGAGCAGGTTGTAAAGTGATGTCTGACTTACGTCTGCTGCGTTTTCTGGTCTTGGGTCAGCCTCCCACATGGTTACTGAATTGGGAATATCAATAGAGTATGTAGAATCACATTTTGGAATATCTCCATCCACTGGTTCAGGTATTGGACATCCATCATCAGCACTGAAACTTGCCTGATGTGATATATATAAAATCATTATTTTAAATTTCACTAAAAATCAAAATATAGAGATCATAAAGTGACATCACCTTACCTCAGACTGTGAGTTGCTCTTAAATGGCCCAACTTTTAAACTATTGAGCTTAGCCAAAACTTTTTTGGGGGTATTTGATGGGCTATCTGTAGGTGTAGATCCCTTTCCTTTCTCACCATCTCTTCTGAGAATAAAATGAGGAACAAGATGAAAGCTTTAAATGAACTTCAATCTAGATAAGACACAAAAATAAGTATAATACATGAATAACATATGCAAAAGACCACTTACTTATTTGTAAAATAATGCTAAACATATATCTCATGGCATTCAACATAAATAAACATTGTAGGTAATGAGACATTTGTTGCGAAGCAGCTGATACAGGTAGGATTCCCACACAGTACTATGGCACTGCTTTTAGCTAGTGCACAAAAACAATTCCATTTTCCATTCTACATTATTGTCAATGTGGTTATTAATGGGGAAATTCTTTGAACATGGAACAGAATTTATCAGTAGCAATCATCATTTCAAGGAACATGATCATAAAATCAATTATGTCTCAACTCATGGGAATGCACTGATAATGGACAAAAGATTTGTTTGCATTTTATGATATATATTATTTACCCAACCCTCATGAACCGCAGACATTGCCAAGGGGGGTGGCTTGTGTGTCTCAACGATGCAGATAGCCGTATCATAGGTGCAACCACAGTGGAAGGGTATCTGCGGAGAGGCCAGACAAATAAGTGGTTCCTGAAGAGGGGCAGTAGCCTTCCCAGTAGTTACAAGGCCAACAGTCTGGATGATACACTGAGCTGGCCTTGTAACATCAGCTAATATGGCTTTGCCATGCAGTTACTTCAAACGGCTGAAAGCAACGGGAAACTACAGTCGTTACTTCTCCCGAGGACATGCAGCTCTACTGTATGACTATATGATGATGGTGTCTTTTTGGGTAAAATATTCTGGAGGTAAAACAGCTCCCATTTGGATCTCCGCACGGGGACTACTCAGGAGCATGTCATCATCAAGAAAAACAAGACAGGCATTTAGGGGTCGGAGTGCGGAATGTTCTAACCCTTGATCATGTAGGTAAGCTAGAAAATTTGAAAAGAGAAATGGATAGGTTAAAGTTAGATATGGTAGGGATTAGTGAAGTTCGGTGGCAGGATGAACAGGATTCCTGGTCAGGCGAGTACAGGGTTATCAATACAAAATCAGTTGGTGGTAACACAGGAGTAGATCTTATAATATATAAGAAAACAGGAATGCGGGTAAGTTACTATGGACAGCATAGTGAACGCATCATCATAGTAAAGATAGACATCAAGCCAACACCGACCACAGTGGTGCAAGTTTATATGTCAACTAGCATGGCCGATGATGAGGATATCGAACAAATGTATGAGGAGATATAAGAAATCATTCAGAAAGTTAAGGCAGACGAAAACTTGATTATGATGGAGGACTGGAACTCGGTAGTAGGAAAGGAAGAGAAGGAAATGTAGTAGGTGAAAATGGACTGGGAAAAAGGAATGAAAGAGGTGGTAACTTGGTAGAATTTTTCGCAGAGCACAATTTAATGATTACCAACACTTGGTTTAATCATCATGAAAGAAGGCTGTATACGTGCAAGAGACCAGGAGACACTGGAAGGTACCAGATTGACTTTATAATGGTAAGTAAAAGATTTAGAAACCAGGTTCTAAACTGTAAGACATATCCAGGGGCAGATATAGACTCTGACCATAACTTAAAACTTATGAGACTGCAGAAAGGTAGAAAGGTTAGGAGATGGAACCTGGACAAATTGAATAAACCAGAGGTGGTTGAGAGTTTCAGAGGGAGCATTAGGCAAGGATTGGCTGAAATGGGGGAAAGTAATACAGTAGAAGAAGAATGGGTAGGTCTGAGAGATAGGATAGTGAAGGCAGCAGAGGACCTTGTAGGCAGAAGCACAAGGACTAATAGAAACCCCTGGATAACACAGGATATACTGAACTTAATTGATGGGAGAAGAAAATATAAAAATTTAGCAAGTGAAACAGGAAAAGGGAGTACACGCATCTGAAAAATGAGATTGACAGGAAGTGCACACTGGCTCAGCAGGAGTGGCTAGAGGACAAATGCAGAACCGTAGAAGAATGCATAACTAGGGGAAAGATAGATACTGCCTACAGGAAAATAAAAAAGATATTTGGAGACAAGAAAAGCAGTCGTATGAATATCAAGAATTCAGGCGGAAAACTGGTACTAAGCAAAGAGGGGAAAGCTGAACTGTGGAAGGAATATATAGAGGGACTATACAAAGGAAATAAACTTGAAGGCAGTATTCTAGAAATGAAAGACAAAGTGGAGGAAGATAACATAGGAGATATGATACTGCGAGAAGAATTTGACAGAGCGCTGAAGGACTTGAGTCGAAAAAGGGCCCCTGGAGTAGATGATATTCCATCTGAACTGCTGATATCGTTAGGCAAACCAGTAATGAAAAAATTGTATTACCTGGTACTCAAGATGTATGACACAGGGGAAATACCCTCCGACTTCAAGAATAATATTGTAATTCCAATTCCAAAGAAAGCAAGTGCAGACAAGTGTGAAAATTACAGAACTATCAGTTTAATAAGTCATGGTTGCAAAATACTAACATGAATTATTTACAGACGAATGGAAAAACTTGTGGAATCCGACCTCAGGGAAGATCAGTTTGGATTTAGGAGAAATGTAGGAACACGGGAGGCAATAATCACATTACAACTTATCTTAGAAGATAGGCTAAGGAAAGGGAAAGCTATGTTTTTAGTATTTGTTGATTTGGAGAAAGCTTTTGACAATGTCGACTGGAATACACTCTTCCAAATTCTGAAAGTAGCAGGGATAAAACATAGAAAGCGAAGAGAGATATTCGACCTATACAAAAACCAGACAGCTGTTATTAGAGTCGAAGGGCAAGAAAGGGAAGCAGAGGTTGGGAAGGGAGTAAGACAGGGTTGTAGCCTTTCCCCAATGTTGTTCAATCTGTACATTGAGCAAGCAGTGAAGGAATGCAAGGAGAAATTTGGAGAGGGCATTAAAGTGCAGGGAGAAGAAATAAAAACATTGCGGTTTGCCAATGACATAGTAAATCTGTAAGAGACTGCAAAAGATCTGGAAGAGCAATTGAATGGAATGGACAGTATCTTGAAAGGAAGATATAAGATGAACATTAACAAAAGTAAAACAAAGGTAATGGAATGCAATGTCAGAAAATCAGGCGATGCTGAAGGAATTAGATTACGTAATGAGACAATAAAAGTACTAGATGAATTTTGTTATTTGGGTAGCAAGATAACTTCTGATGGCGAAGTAAAGAAGACATAAAATGAAGAATGGCTATGGGGAGAAAAGCGTTTCTGAAAAAGCGAAACTTGTTAACATCCAATATTAATTTAAATGTTAGGAAGTCCTTTCTGAAAGCATTTGTCTGGAGTGTAGCATTGTATGGCAGTGAAACGTGGATGATAAGTAGTTCTGATAAAAATATGATAGAAGCTTTTGAGATGTGGTGCTACAGACGCATGATGAAAATTAGATGGGTAGATCACGTAACTAACGAAGAGGTGCTTAACTGAATTGGGGAGAAAAGGAGTTTCTGGCATATCCTGACTAAGAGAAGGGATAGATTGGTTGGACACATTCTGAGACATCAAGGAATTGTCAACTTAGCATTAGAAGGAAGTGTGTGGGGTAAAAATCGTAGAGGTTCCGAGACATCAAGGAATTGTCAACTTAGCATTAGAAGGAAGCATGTGGGGTAAAAATCGTAGAGGGAGGATGAGGGACGAATATAGTAAGCAGATTAAAAATGATGTAGGTTGCCGAACGCATTCTCAGATGAAGAGACTTGCTCAGGACAGGGTAGCGTGGAGAGCTACATCAAAACAGTCTGCAGACTGAAGACCACAACAACAACATTATTTACCAAAAAATGTAGGGCACAAACAATCTTCAAGCATCAAAAGTTCCAAGATATCTTATTATTATTATTATTATTATTATTATTGCAGTTCATGGTTGAACTGTTTCACACCTAAAATTTCCAATAAAAATTTGACTACTTGTCATTTCCAATAAAACTGATTTAAGCCCACAGATTATGAGCCAAATCCCAGTTGTAATATTTTCTTTGACAAAACATACAAGTTTCTCACATTTAGTGTGTTAGAATGTTGGCTAATTTGACCAAAGATAAAATGATTTGAATTTTCCCAGCTGTCATCAGAAGAACTGAAGTCTGTGGATTCGTTTGCTCACTGTGTAATAGTGACGATTTGATAAGGTAGGCCATCTTTTGCTAATGTATGATGTCAGTGGAATTCTCCGACATCAGAGCCACCATGACTGCAGCCTTACCCACACACCAAAGTTGCCTTTGAGCAGAGCTCAATATAAAATTTACAGACCTCATATCAATTACATTTATTATTAATTTGGAAGAGAAAATTTTAAGCAATTGTGAGCAACATGTTGGTTCACAGAACTGAGTGTAAAATACAAATACAGCAACACCATGCAACTTCTGTACCGGATCTAGGTGAAGGAGGGGAGGGGAGGGGTGGTGACAAGCACTATAAAGTCTGTGCCCCATTCGGGAAATGTCATAGATCCAGCACTGTGTAACTTGCCAATTTCCTTTCCAATATCAGTTGACAAAGCACCATTTTCATTATCTAACAAAAGAAATCAGTTGAATTCTCCACTGTTCATAATCTAATAATTGCAAGTCTCATGCCTTTCTGTTGTATTAAAAGTTATGGCTCCTGACTTTGGTCAGAAATTTCTTCAATTCACTTGTGACTTCTTCTCAGTAAAAAGGTAATTTTGTATGTACAAAAATGTTCTAGCAAACGAATTCAGGAGCATAAAAGAAGAGAATTTGAAGTAATTGGTTGTGTTTTTAGTGAAAAAAGAAATATACAACTGAAGATTGATACTACATATTTACACTGTTTTGCTGCCACATTCTGCATATTTAGTGTTATCATACTGCATGAATGAATGCACATTTTATGCGGGGTTTACAGTGGCACCAAAAATTGTTGTCAGATGCCGTCACCAGAGGTTGGCTGACAATATCAGCTTACAGCCTTGTCACATTTCTTCCGATATAATTTGTCACTTGATTGGGTCAAGGACAAGGTTACGTTAGGTTAGAATCTACTGTGTGTGTGTTAAGTACATTAGATTGCAATTTCCTGGGGCGTAATGGATGGCATGACACTTCTGTGCTCAGAAGTAAGTGCTACAATGTGGCTTTTGCTATTAGTAAAGATTTCCAATGCAAGTGAATGAGCTACATCTGACTAAACAAGAAAGTGGTGAAGACTGTGTATACTGTCCTCAGTTATTGCTACTACTAGATAAGCTTTACAAATATATGAGGGAGATATTTCTATTACATATTCAAAATATTTTGTGGTGACATTGAAAAGTAATATTACAAAACAGATTTGCTTAATTTATTTGAAATTGTGCAGACATACATCATGTGTTAGAGAACTAAGGTGCTTTACAGTTTTATTAAAACAATTATTTAGTCATCAATATCCATGTTGTATCCTTCAAAGTAATCCCCCTCAGATACAATACACTTGTGCCAACACTGATTCCAATCCTCAAACCATGTCTCAAAAGAACTTTTTGGTATAGCCTTGAGTGCTTCCAGGAATTCAGTTTTTATTTTCTCATTCGTTACAAATTTTCAGTTTTGGAACACAAAAAAATCGCAGTAGACCAAATCCAGTGAATATGGTCATGAGGTTCAACTGTCATGTTGTCTTTGCCTAAAAAATCTCTCACAAGCAACAATGGATGATCAGGTGACACTAAAGTCATGAACTGTTTATCTACAATTCCAGAAATTGTTTGCATATTACTTCTCATAAATGGTGCATGGTGTCAAAGTAATATTCCTTATTGACAGCATGGCCTTCAGGCAAAAATTCATGTTGTTGTTGTTATGGTCTTTAGTTCGGAGGCTGGTTTGATGCAGCTCTCCACATGACTCTATCCTCTGCAAGCCTTTTCATCTCCTCGTAAGAACGACAACCCACATCCACTTGAATCTGCTTACTATACGGGTCTCTTGGTCTCCCTCTGTGATTTCTATCCCACACACTTCCCTCCAATGCTAAATTTATGATTCCCCAATGTCTAAGAATGTGTCCTACGAATCCCTCTTTTAGCCAGGGTATGCCAAAAATTCCTTTTCTCACCAATTCTGTTCAGTACCTCTTCATTAGTTATGCGCTCTACCCACCTAATCTTCAGCATTCTTCTGTAGCACCATATTTCAAAAGCCTCTATCCTCTTCCTGTCCACACTGCTTATCGTCCATGTTTCACTCCCGTACAAGGCAACACTCCACACAAATGCCTTCAGAAAAGACTGCCTTACACTTAAATTAATATTCAATGTTAGCAAATTTCTCTTTTTCAAAAATGGTTTCCTTCCCGTTGCTATTCTGCGTTTTATATCCTCTGTACTGCAACCATCGCATGTTATTTTACTACCCAAGTAACAAAACTCACCTACCACCTTCATTGTTTCATTACCTAATCTAATTTCTTCAGCGTCACCTGATTTTCTAAGACCACATTCCATTATTTTTGTGTTGCTCTTGTTAATGTACATTTTATACGTACTCTTCAACACAGTGTCCATTCCATTCAACTGCTCTAACAGGTCCTTTGATGTCTCTGACAGAATTACTATGTCATCTGCAAAATGCAATGTTTTTATTTCTTCCCCCAGAACTTTAATCCCTATTCCAAATTTTTCCTTGCTTTCCTTCACCGCCTGCTCGATGTACAAATTTAATAACATCAGAGAAAGGCTACAACCCTGTCTTACTCCCTTCCCAACTGATGCCTCCCTTTCATGCCCTTCGAGTCTAATAACTGCGGTCTGGCTTTTGTACAAGTTGTAAATAACTCTCCTTTCCCTGTATTTTACCCCTGCAGCCTTCATAATTTGAAAGAGTGTATTCCTGTCAACATTGTCAAAAGCTTTCTCCAAATCTACAAAAGCTAAAAATGTAGGTTTGCTTTTCCTTAATCTATAAGACGTAAAGTGAGTATTGCCTCCCGGGTTCCTACGTTCCTCCTGAATCCAAACTGATCTTCCCCGAGGTTAGCTTCTAGCAGCTTTTCCATTCTCCTGTAGATAATTCGTGTAAAAATTTTGCAACCATGACTTATCAAACTGATGGTTCTGTAATTTTCACACCTGTCAGCGCCTGATTTCTTTGGAATGGGGATTATTACATTTTTTCTTAAAGTCTGATGGTATTTTGCCTGTCTCATACATCTTACACACCAGTTCAAATAGTTTTGTCATGGCTGGCTCTCCCAACGACTTTAGTAGCTATGAGGGTATGTCATCTACTCCTGGGGTCTTGTTCCGACCTAGGTCATTCAGGGTTCTGTCAAATTCATCTCTCAGTATAGTAGCTCCTATTTCATCTTGATCTACTTCCTCTTCCCTTCCTACAACATCGTCTCTAAGTTCATTTCCTTTGTAGAGCTGCTCTATGTACTCTTTCCATCTTTCAGCTTTCCCTTCTTTGCTGAGAACTGGTTTCCCATCCGAGTTCCTGATATTCGTAGAGTTGCCTTTCTTGTCCCCAAATGTCTCTTTTATTTTCCTGTAGGCGGTATCTACTTTTCCCCTTCTTATACATTCTTCTAGTGGCTTCTAGCCACTCCTGCTTAGCCATTTTGCACTTCCTCTCAATCTCATTTTTTAGTCGTCTGTACTCCATTTTGCCTGTTTCATTTACCGCATTTTTATATTTTCTCCTTTCATCAATTAAATTTAGTATTTCCTGTGATATCCATGGGTTTTTTGTAGGTCTTGCCTTTCTACCTATTTTGTCCTCTGCTGCCTTCACTATTTCATCTCTCAATGCTACCCATTCCTCTTCTACTCTTTTATTTCCCCCCGTTTCTGTCAATTTATACCTAAATCTCCCTCTGAATTTTTCCAGAACTTCACGTTCCTTCAATTTATCTAAGTCCCATCTCCTTGTTTTCCTACTTTTCTGCAGTTTTTTTTTCAGTTTCAGCCTACAGTTCATGACTAACAAGTTATGGTCAGAGTCTGATTCCTTCCGGTGTCTCCTGGTCTCTTCCACGTATACAACCTTCTTTTGTGATTCTTAAACCATGTGTTTGTTATGATTAAATCATGTTCCGTGCTAAATTCTACCAAATTCATGCAAAATTCATGATACTACAGTAATTGAAAAAATAGTGAGCAAACCTTCAACACTTGATCAAACATGATGTACTTTTTTGGTCTTGGCTCTCCCAGAATCTTCCATTGGGATTATTGGTCTTTCATTTCTACATCATAACCGTAAACTCATGTTTTGTCACTGGTTATGACCCTTTTGAGTAAATCAAGATCCTCACTGAAGTCATTCAACAGCTCCTGAGTGATGTTCATGTGATGGTTGTTCTGACCAAATTTGAGAAATTTTGGAACACAATTTGTTGAGATACCGTCTCATGCCCCAAAACATCCAATAAAATTTCATGACATGAGCAGACTGATATTCCAGAATCTTCAGCAACTTCTCTTATGGTAATTTAACGATTTTACAAAACAATTTTCTTCACAGCTTTATGTTATCATCTGCTGCTGATGTGCTGGGGCATCCAGCGCGAGATTTGTCACTGGCATCTTCTTGACCATCTTGGAAGAGTTTGTACCACTTATAAACTTCCTGTTTAGAGCAGACTACTGTCAACATTTCAAGTGTTTCAAAGCACTTAATCCATTTTTCACACAAAATTAGATGCTAATTCTTTGCGCCAATTTTTATAACAACAGAAAATCACTGAGACACCAAAACACGTTTAACCTTTCTATCTGTCAAAAAGAAATGAAGTATGCTGTACACTTGAAACTGAGTCGGGCCCAGTGCTCTTGGGGTAAAGCACTTGACTTGAAACAAAAGGGTCACGGGTTTGAAACCCAGTTGGATCTCAGATTTTTTCATTCAGTGTTTTAACTCAGCCTCCACCTGTCAATGATGTAAGGATTCGCCAGAAACAACATGTGGCTCGGATTCAACGTTAAGCTGTAGGTCCCCTTTCCCTGGTTAGATAACTTGGGTAGGATAGAGACATGCAAGTGCCCACGTGGCATCCAATTGAAAGAGTTGCACCAGGCCAATGAGCAACATGAAATTATTATTATTATTTACTTGAAACTGAGAACAGATATCCAAGACTTGTGTACCAAAATAACAAAAAAAGATCAATAATGAAATGAGTATTGCTCACACAATCTGAAAAGTCGCCTTCCTTTCTGAACAGCCATGGTCAAATGCCCTCAGTGGCATACACAACAACATTAAATTCACTGTAGATCATCAGGTGGATAATGAAATTAATTTTCTTGATCTGACAATCTCTAGCGTAGACAACAAACATGCTTTCAAAATTTACAGAAAGCCCACCACCACCGATGTTGTAATAAATAATACCTCCTGTCACCCCATACAACACAAGATGGCATTTTTCAGGTCTGCACTTGACTGTATGCACAAAATTCCACTCAGCCCACTAGACGAACAAAGAAAAATTGAAATTATCAAAGAAATAGCTCACAGAAATGGATACAACCCAGATTCAATTGACAAACTCAACAACAAAATTAAAAAGACACACTCCACCCCTCCTAGGTCTGACTCACAAGAACAGATACACACATTTGCTTGCATCCCATTTATAGGAAAAACTTCATATCAAGTTGCTAACCTTTTCCGAAACAGTGGTATTCAAATATCCTTCAGTACTAACAATAAACTTCAACAGAACCTCATCCACAACATCAAATCAAACAG